>CM040630.1:30144835-31344835 GCA_022818045.1 Neotoxoptera formosana
ATTATATTTTCTATATCTTTATTAAGAGAAAACTGTATAGCTGTAGATACAGATTCTTCATGAGCATTGGAATTTTCATGTCTTTCAATATCTTTATATAGACTTTTGTTAATTTTAATATTTGCGGAGTAACCTGTAATAAACTTAGACTCAAATTCACCATGTTTTTTCAATGGCCCATAAGCCATGCAAGAAGAACAATAAAAACAAATTGTTTCTGAACAATATGATATCCATTTTCGTTGAACTGCCTTATTATTAGGTAATATTTTAAAGTATATTCTCTTGAAATCAAGTTTCCCATTACCTGACTTAACAAATGGCTGAATAGGATGTTTATTAAAGAACTGATTTTTAATAGTGATACTATCAGTTCTACATGGCCTGATAAAATTAGCTATGGATGGACTTTGAGGAATATTTTGGCAATCAAGATATTCTTTATTTTTATTTTCAAAATTAAAATCACTAATAGTTTCATCTTCTGAATTTGATTCTACAGAAATCTGGTCAATAATATTGTTATGTGATTTATCATTATTTCCAAAACTACGGTCACTAATAATTTTTTCTTCTTTTGAATTTAATTTAATCTGGTGAACAGTGTCGTCATATTCTTTATCATTATCTCTAAAACTAAGGTCACTAATAATTTCTTTTGCATTTGATTCAACAGAAATCTGATGAACAGTGTCATCTTGTACCACACTTATTCCATCTGGGAAATAACAAATCCATAATTAATAATAAAATTTAAAAATTATATTTGATTAGAGTTGTAGGGTATGTAGGAAACAGGTACAGTTAAAACTTTGATTAATCTAAGAACGTAGTGAACTTAACAAAATTAAATTATTTAATTCAAACTAAGCTAATTAAAACTAATTTTAACTAATATAAAATAGATTTTTTTTTTAAACATATTAGGTAATAATTTATTACTAATAAATATAATATTTATATTGGTAATGTGGTGAAGAATTTAAGAAACTATGTTTCAAACTAGTTTAAATAAAAGTAGTTATTTTTTTTAGCAATCAAAACAATTGGTAATATTATAATAATTTGCACATCTAAAATTTAGGTATTAATTAAACACTGGTGGGATTATAGTACAAATAAGTTATATTTGATTTATTTACCAATTTTTGTGATTTTATTTATAATATCTTCTTTTATATTACCTGGTACAATTTGAATGTCAGATAAAGCATTTGAATTTGAATCATTAATAACACTGGAATTAACTGTAAAACAATATAATAGAAAAAAAAATAATCATAGGATAATTTAACATTTATTTTTGTTAGATAAGAACCTACCAAGGTTGGCATATTTTAAATAAACTGTTTAAAACAACACTAAAAAGTAAAAACATATATCAGAATAGTATAATATGTATATATTAATTTTTAAGTTATATATTAATATGCATTAAAAATGTCAAAAATATGCACTTAAAATGCAAAATATGCACTTAAAATGCAAAAAGAAGAAATATAAAATGCCAAAAATGATAGTATAAAATTTATTAAAAATGGTTTTTAATTTAATTTTTATATTTATATTAATATTCAAATATCAGGTATAATATAAGGTATCCAAATACCTTTGTGTGACTTGTGTAAAATATTATTTAATAAAATATATAAAACATATATAACATAATTCAAATTATGTACTCATAAAGCTATGTTTTACAATCACCAAAAAAAAAATGCACTTTCCTATAAATTCACAGCCCTAATCATTAATTTTTTAAATGTTTAGACACACACTGCAGTGATAGGTGGAACACAACTGTATTACCTACTTAAATAATTAAAAATCAGTTGAACCTACATATCTATATGCAAAAATCTTTAAAATATTTTCTTTAAGTTACCAATTTTTTAAATACAATAATTATTCTATCAATATTTATGCCTAAAATAATAAAATTTAATTTGAATAATACAAGTTACTAACTTAAATAGTTAAATACTTAATAATAACTAACCTAATTATTTTAGATTCTTACCTTGAGCTGCAGGGGCAGTTGGAAAAAACAACTTTTTTTGATTTTTGTCATTTGCACATGCTAATAACGCCTGCCTCAGCTTCGCTTTTCTTTTGGAATGCCCGTTTTCAAACATTCTTTTATACATATTGATTCTTAATATTAAAATGAATAAAAAGAAAAATAATTTGATATTTCACTCACTAAAGTATAAACCAAATTATTAATTAAAAGATAAAAGTTCCATGCTGTATTAATATATTTTTGTACACGGATTGTTAACGATAAGAAATAGACAGAAAGGCATAAAATATAACTCTAATGAAAACAAATAACAGATAAATCGGTGATCGGTATTTTGTACTAAAAATAGAAATACATACGTATTAATCATATGTTACATGAACAAAATAATATTAGTATATTATCACGCTTATCTAACGGTAGATAACCGTGTATCATGGTAAACATACAAATTAAAATGCACATTATAATAATTATATATACATTATACAATAATATTATACAACATGATAAACTCCGGCCCCCTTCTTCTGTCCCATCTCGCGGGCCCTGACAGTGTCGTGTCAGCATATATTTTTAGTTCCACTTATTAAAAACTAAAAAAAAAAAAGTCAGGGCCTCGGCCGCGTTCGCGGCCCCGCGGCCCTGGCCAGGCCGACACTGGCCGTGACCACTATCTGCCGCCAACCTATAATCGGCGTTGTATATGGTGACAGCGCGGCGGATGGGGATCGATAAGAAATCTTTTTTGTAAAATATCACAGATATAAAATTATATAATATAGGTTGACTGTTTTGACTATTAATATAATATAATATAATTTTATATTTCTAATTTCTAATATAATTGTATAATACTAATGAGTCATTGAGTCAAACGATAAAAAGGGGCAAAGGGCCCAGTTTTCCAAATACGCAGAAGGGCCCACTGGGAAATGCCTGGCCTATCCTCCAATGGCTTTATTTAATGAATGGGCTGCGAATTGTGAGCTAGTAGTGATCACAGTGGCCCATGGAAATACATGAGCTGAAATTTAAGCAACGGTCAACTGTATTAACGCGAAACGTTCTAAACAGTAAACTGAGAAATAATAAATAGATTAATTAACGAGATAATTAATAATGCACATTTCCCTCGATTATGGCGCGTGGAGTATGAGCCACTGGCGTTGACGCAGTGGTTATCGCGAAAGGCCGTAGTGCGTTACCCACGCGGTCATGCCAATTGTCTACGCATAGATAAGTATATATAACTGGCGATAACAGCGCGGCTATACAGTATACAGAGCAAAACGCCATCTCTTGAGCTTTGTATACGTTTGACTTTTACCAGAACTCCAACACGGCCTTTTAATAGACAAAAACTATCTGCAATTACCTACAAAGTTATTATAGGTAGGAACTTAGGAACGTAGGAACGAAAAAAAATAATCGGGTAGAATCGTTCCTTTGTCGGACTTGTTCAAGAACGACCCATTTTTATGTGTTTATAATAGATTCTCATTATTCACTGCGGTAACCACACCATGTTCAAAGAAGAATAGAAGAATGTTCCACTTAAAAATCTCAATTTTAAAATACTCATTACATGGACATGACGTCTTGTAGATGATTGAGCCCCCCCCCCCCCCGCCACCCAAACTATTTATGCTATTTGCGTCTATGGACATTGCACAGTATTAACGATTAATTTGTTACCAAAACAAAAATATTTACAATAATAATATTATTGTGTATATTATACACATTATAAAATATATTATCTATATAACATACCTTTCATTGTGTATTACAAACTTGATTTTTTCAAATCTTTTCATGAAAATTGAAATAATTTTTTCAAGTAATAAAAAAGAACACAATTTGTTATAATGTGTTCTATACTTCTATGTAAATATTTTTGTATAGGTGACAAATATTGTCTACAGGTACTGAGTTACTACTAAATACTATAGGTATACAACTTAAGTAGTCTGACCAAACTTTCAAATATCAGATCATATTATGTAAATGTATGATAAACAAACTAGTCAGATTTTATTTGTTAAATATGTGTATATATTGTATTGCTTACTTAATTTTTGCTTTGCTTACAATTTTAAAAAGGTGGCTAGTGGATGTCGCTCTGCTGTACAGTACTCGTACGTTATAAGTGGGTCACTGTTATGGATGGTGTTAAATTTGTATTCAATGATATATCATTGTAGGTATACGAAAAACGATTCTGAGCGGAAACGGTCTGTCAGCCTAGGATAGGTATTTTATATTATATTTATATTGCCATTATTAATGATTTTAAACGCTCATAAAAAATAAGTGAACTTTCTGGTAAATTTTTTTTTTAGAAAGATAGAAAAACTTAAAGAAAATTTTGTGTTGAATTTAAAAATCTTAGATTTAAATAGAAAAGTTGTTATGAATTTCCTAATTAAAAAAAAATGCATAATTTCTTGATTTTTACGTATTTTGTCGAAATTTTAACTTTAGGCGCCTATAAAAAACTATTAGAGACATACGCTCAACTTTTTTTCTTAATTTTCACGTACAGCAAGTTATGAAGAACATTTTATTACATTTTCAAATTTTGAAAACTTGAAACTTTTACAAACTTGAAATAAAAATTAATTTTATCCAAAATTTGCTTCGCGTAAAAATTCCCGTTTTTCCTTAACTTTTTTTTGTTTTTCCTGACGCAATTAAAAACCATTGAGAAATTTACTTTTGAACCCCCCCCCCTTCCCCAAAGTACCAACTACATTCACTTTCCTAACAGAAAATATGCTGATGAATAAAATCGGAACAATTTTACATTTTTACTGCCCTTAATAGTGGTGACAGATACAAAAAAAAAACACACATCATTGTAGAATCAATACATTCATCGCTTCGATCAGAATCTAAAATACCTATTATGTTATTACCTATTATTAATGTTTTGATTAGAAATATAATTTGTTTTCAAATATGTTTTGTGTTAGTTTCTATTAATGTTAAATAATAAACATATATTGTTATATTTAACATTAATATAAACTAACACAAAACATATTTGAAAACAAATTATATTTCCATTTAATACTTTGCTACATTTAATATACTTATTACATTACATAAATATAAATGATACAATTGTTATTGTTTGTTATGCTTAATATAGGTAATATATTATAGTATTATACATAACTAAATAAGAACAAAATAAATGTATTAGACATACCATATACATTACATCTAAAACTTAAAAAAAAATATTTTTTGTATACAATTTACTTACTATTGTGTACATACATTTTTCCTTGGATGGTGGGGAGAAGGGTACAACATTTGTTTTGCAATAAGTATATTGTTAATTATATAAATTGAAATATATTGGAGTAGATAATTGGTTGGTAATATGTATATCATAAGTATTGTAAATGTATAAAAGAAAAATTTAATTTATACATTCAATTATACATATTATATAGGTACGTTGAATAATCGTTAAATTCTTATCTTTTGAGTAATTTTGACCCACAATTGTATAATGATTGTACTATTTATCTATCAAACATCTATGTGTATTACATGAATGATTTGTGCATGATAAACAGTTGTAGGTGTAATGGACGTAAAATGGTTACTGGTTACTACAAGTCCTACAACTCTAGGCATGATGCATAGAAATTGATTGACTTAGACATTTGAAATATTTTCAATAGGTTTATGTGAAGATGAATTCATTAATAATTGTGTTGATTAAATCATTATTATAAGTAATTAATTATGTCCAAGACATGCATGTAGGTATAGTTACATGCAACTAAATGCATTTATTAACAACATAAGCTATCTACATATTTATTTTGTTTTAATAACTTTTTTTCATCTAGCATGAACAAAGTCAGCAACAAAAATTATATTATAAAATAAGAATTAACCATATGTATATATTATATATATTAAATGTAATATTAAATTTGTAAACATTTATAACAAATTACCCAATCAATGTTAATTGTACTTATATTGTATACCTAATGTATAATATTTATTGTATAGTTATATATATATTATTAATATAAAAAAAGGTTAAAAAGTTATAAATAACTTGTTACTGAGGTACAGAGAAAGAGAATATTAATTTATATTATGTGTTTTTAATATTTAGACCCCCTCCCCTCACCACCAACAAAAATATTGAAAATTCGCCACTGAATATACCAACATATTTAGGCAGATAAGGTAGATTTGGTACATTTTAATCTGTTTGTTTTAACAATGATTAAAATTTCTTAAATGATAATATGGTCATAATTTTAACATATTTGTTAAAAAAAGCAAATTGATCAAACATTAAAAAAGTTAAAATTGAATAAAATATATGTATGTTAATTTTTTAGGAACCAATGATTTTTTCCGGAGTATTACGATCCGTGATTTTTCAGTCCGGGACCTTACAATCCGGAATATTACGGTCCGGGATTTTGTGTTCCGGATTATTACGTTCCGGAATTTTACGTTCCGTAGTTTTACATTCCGGATTATTACGATCCGGGGTTTTACAGTCCGGGATCTTGCATTCCGGAATACTACGGTCCGGGATCTTGCGTTCCGGGATATTACGGTCCGGGATTTTGCGATCCGCAAAATTATATTCCGGGTACTTATAGCCCCCCGTATTAATGTAATAATTTATTAATATCTATTTATAATTAGCACATTATAATATAACATTAAAAAATACAAATGATTTATTTTCTACACTTTCCCACATAAATATTTGATAAGTAAGGTTATTTTTAGATCAAATATTTTTTTTTTTTAAGAATTTTGGTGAAAACTATTAGTTTCAACAATTACAATACACATATAAAAATATAATAATCTACTAAATTAGAAAAACAGTTTTTTTTGTTTTTTTAAATTTAAATTATGAAACCAGCCTGGTTGAATAAATTAAGTAAGGATAAAATAACGGATTGAGAATTGTAGGAAAGGATAGATTGAGGAAATGTTTAGAGAATTAATTAAGGAAAGAAAGCTTTTGCGTTGGGAGGAGATATATGGGCAGTTAAAAAGAATGTGAGTGATATTGCAAGAGGCGGGAGTAGAATGGTGAGTGCAGAGGGGGGAATCATTTAGGCCAAGTTTGAATGAGTGCGAGGGTAGTATGGTGTGTCCGAAACGAAGGCGAGAGAGAGATGAAATATTCTTGCGAGATAGTTTAGATTTGTCAATGTAATATGTACCAAGTGGCAAAATGGATGGGAAAGCCTCCCCAGTATCTAAGCTACAATTTATCAACTTTTTTTAGCATTGGTCAAAAGTCAGACCAGGGGATTGTGCTGGATGGAGGGCAGCATAAGGAAGCTGTCGATTTAGCTAGAGAGTCTGCTGTCTCATTACCGGAGATCCCCGTATGGCCAGGAACCCAGAGAAACTGTACATTAAAGTCTAATTCGGTGAGCGTGTGAAGGAGGGATCTGATTGTAATAATGAGTGGGGAATTGGGTTTATTGAAAACATTTGAGGCAAGAGCTTGTAAACATGAAAGAGAGTCGGTTATGACTAGAAATTTGTTAGGGGTTAGTGTGGAGATGAGAAGTAGGGATTCGATTATAGCATAGCATTCAGTGGTATAGGACGATGCAGTGGGAGGAAGATTATTAGTGAAGTAAATATGTAATTCCGGAATAACAAAGACAAAACCTGCTGAAAGAGGTGTAACAGATCAGTCGGTGAATATTAAAATACCTATACCTACACTATTTCCAGGTATGTAAGGACTAATATGACATTTAGCAGCAATTACGATTAATGTCATTGATAGAATGGATAAACTGTTTGATATTTTTAATTCATGTAAAGTGCCAAATAGCAAATCATTCAGGAGACCTTTTAAAAATATGCCAATGCAAATAGAACATCTTTCTATGATGCTTTCATTTTTTAAAAAATTAAAAGTTATTTCGAAGATAAGTGGTACAGATGTGACTTACAGAATGAATTTTATAAATGGTTTGCAAAAATGTGTTAAATGTATTTAAAAAAAATGTAATTATAATTTAAAAAAAATGTCTTAGTCTAATTTGAGATTACATGTTATTTAATATTTTAAAAATAATGACTTATTTAATGTTATAATTTTACAGGGACTTTAGACACTAGGATCCTAAATACCTGAAAATAGTATAAAGATACAAATTACAATTAACTATGTCAAAATATACAAGATAGAAATCTATCTAAGACACTGACCATCACTGGCAGTGAAGTGATCTCATTAGTATCATTTAATTATTTTAATATGGCTAATTTATTGGTCATGTATATTAATTTATGTTTTATTTTTCAGAAATATTGCACAGCTGCTTCTGCTTCTCCAGCTTTGCCTTTATTCCATGCAAGTGGGGTTAACTCCTCTTATTTTTGCTCAACATGCCATCATATTCCTGTAATAATCAATCCTCTTTATCTTTTTCCTTCATATATGTATCTTAAGTATGTTGATACTTCCTTAATTGTGTATTTGATCTATTCTAATCTTATACGGTTGCTAAAATAAAAAACTAAAATTTTAAGCAAGTACCCAAAGTAATTTGAATAAAACTCAATGGATCTATACATTTTTAGAAAAATATTGTAATAAATATTTTGTTTTTCTGGTATGGTAACACCGATTGACCAAGGGCCAACATGGCTGCCGCGTTTTTGAGTATTCTGTATCTTTACCGTGTTAATTTTTATCAGTGTCCATGCCCTGGTTTTACTACAAATCGTCCCGTTTTATCTCGTCTTACTGTTCGATTAAAATACTCGACGCATACTTTTTCTTATTCTGTGTAACTCTGGGCTCTGCTGGTATCTTCAATTTGCCAAAATTTCGCTATTTGCTCATTTAGATTGGCGTTGTCTTCAATCAACGCAGTCATCGTGTTACGGGCTGCGACTCTTAGAAAGTCGCACCAGTATTATATTATATTGTATTAAATATGTTTATGATAATGTACCGTACGCATCAGTCGTTCGAATAACAAACCTATTAACTAGTCTAAATGACCTAAGGATTCCTAGAATCAAAGCGAGAGATTCGCATAACGCAATTAGATTAGCGCCATTCGAAAACCCGACCCGAACGACCGTCACGAGTTCTTGGAATCGATGCGAGAGACTCGGCATCATGCAATAACAACCACAAGGGCGTTGGCTGCGTTCTCACGAGGTCCCGGATACGAGGGCCATATATAAGGGAGCTAGGCGGACACCATATTCAGATGTACCACAGCCGCTGAGTCCAATGCGCCTTCACGTCACACTACCACAACTACGAGTACTACAGATACTACTACAACAACAGCTACGGGAAGTACAGACTCTGCCACCACGAAGAATACGAGTCAAGCTACCAGCCATACAACCAGGCACATCATACACACACACACACTCCTTCCACAGTTTAATTGATTTATTATACTTATATTAAATAAACGAACTTAAAAGTCATAGTTAAACATTTTGTATTACATACTTCCATAATTCAAAGGATCCGTGGTTGCGCACATAACAAAATTGGCGCAGTCGAGTGTAGGATTTTCAAAGGAGGCAACCATCAAAGGCACACGTTCGACAAGGAAGACTTGCAGTATTCCTTGCCGACAACTCCAGAAAACCGAACAAACAAAAATCAAGTTGCAACGCCACCACGAGCAACAGCAAAGATGAACTCCGCATTATTGTAAGTGAATAATTAAATTAATTTATTACACGGAGTACATCACATATTTTAAATTTAATACCAAATTTAAAAAAAAACCATAAGAAAAATTTAAAAAAAAACCGCGTGTAATTGAGTATATATAAGTAGTGTTAATAAGTGACGTTGATATTATTGAATTTATTATTGAGATTATTATTATTGAGGGCATATTGAAGTTATTATTGAATCTATTAAGATTATTATTGAGGGCATATTATTGATTATTTTTATTTTTGAATTATTTGAGGGCATATTATTATTGTAAATTATTTGAGGGCATATTATATTATTATTTGAAAGGTGCATTATGAGTATTAAAATTTATGGATAGCGAGAACACAGGTACATCTCCTTTGGAAGTAGCTAATCCATCGTATAAATCCGGAAGCGCAGTTGAAGGCGCTGAATTAAAAGCCCAGAGCCCTAGCGCAGTTGAAGTCGCTTATTTGAAAGCCCAAAGCCCTAGCGCAGTTGAAGTCGCTGTTTTAGAAGTCCCTAGCCCAGTTTATAGTAAAAGTGTAATAGAGAGCACTTTAAAGATACTAACCACGAAAAGTTTAGTCACACGTAGTAAAAACACTCCAGAAAGTGAGCATAAAGTATTAAGTTTTGATAGGAAGCCGAAATCTAAGAAGATGTCAGTCGCGAATGATATAGCTATTAGATTGGAGGACGCTTTTAAATTAATACCTTTATGTACGGGAGAAGATGATATTTATCAGTTTATAAATGCATGCGACATGGCAGTAAGCCTGGTCGAAGAAAAAAATGCACCTACATTAGTTAAATACATAACAACTAGATTAACAGGTAGAGCGTTAGAAATAATAAAGTATAAAAACGTTACTAAATGGACATTTATAAAATCTTATTTAACAGACGCGTTTGATAATGTAACAACCGCATCAGCATTGCAAATACAATTAAATTCTATAAAAATGCGTAACGGAGAGGACGTAAATAATTACTGTCATAGAGTAGAAAAACTGTATTATCAATTATGTACCATAAAACAGCAAATTATGTACAGCAAATAAATTAGATAGTGAGGCAAAAGTAATACATGAAACATTAAAAGAGCAAACATTAGCAATATTCATAAAAGGACTTATAACACCGATTAGAACAATATTAAAATCACGAAACCCCAAAACTCTAGAAATGGCTAAACAGTTAGCAAAAGCTGAAGAAGCAGAATATCACGCAGATAGGGAAAGCGCTAGGTATGTGCACGATAACAATAAAACTAATAAAATAATAATAACTTTCAGCGAGCGAATAACACGCGACAAAATAACACAAATTTTAATAACAGAAATTACCGATCAAATAATTTCGAAAGATCAAATAATTTCGAAAGACCAAATAATTTCGAAAGACCAAATAATTTCATACAATCAAATAATACTAATAGACCACCAATAAAATGTTACCACTGTAATGGAAATCATTTTACAGCTCAGTGTAGAAATAAACCAAGACAAAATTATTCGAATAACTATAATAATAATCGTCCACCTAATCAAAATAATTTTACACAACCACCTACGAATTATAATGTGCGCGTAATAACGTGTACATATTGTAACCGAAACGGACATAATATATCTGAATGTTATAAAAAACGCAATGACGAGAGTAGAAATAATAATTCGGGAAACGCAAATGTATCGAACAGGGCAGAACGCGGTACTCGTTCGATAAACCAAATTATCGCGGAGGAGACGCAAGATGTTTACACATCGTCTCAACAATAGAAAATAATCATATAACATGTATATCACCCGCTAGCAAAACGAATAAACTGAGTTTACTAATAGACACAGGTAGTCAGGTGAATGTACTTAAAATTAATTGTCTTCTAGGGCAATTACATATTAACGAAAACCAAAAAATCAACTTACGAGGTATCCACAAAGAACCCATACAAACCATAGGCAAATTAACCATACCAATAGAATTAGACGGGAGAAGTATAGAGACAGAATTTCATGTAGTAGAAAAACAATTCCCTATACCGAAGGACGGTATACTAGGACACGAATTTCTATTCAAAAATAACGTAATAGTAGATGTAGCAAATAATATGATCAGGATTAAGTGGATTACACACTAGGCGATTCGAACGCACGTCTCCGTGCGTTTCGAACGTCGCGATTTTAAGACGCGAACGCGCACTCTTTACACATTAGACGCGGTTCGATGCGTTTTTCGGCGTTTTGAAATCGCACTGCGCTTTCACACTATACGATTTGGGCGCGTTTCTCCAAAATAAAAAGCGCGGTAAATGTTATTTGAATTATTAAATTCTTTGTACTTTGTTTTATACTGGGTTAGTACTGCTGTTACCTCCCATCGTGGATGACGTCTGCTGTTCAATTCGTTTACTATTATATCGTACTTTGTTGTATTTCGGTTCGTCTATTTTTTTTTTTGTTTTAATATGGAAGTATTAGATGATATTGAAGCCGCATGCGTTATTTTTGCATTATACGAGGAACATGAACTCAGCAAGAAACAGCAACGAGACAAAATTAAAAGACGACATTGGGTCCATCCTTTAAATTTAAAAAGACCAGATAATGGTCAATTTCAGGTGACATTTATGACCCTTCGTAGCTACCCAGAAGAGTTCATGAAATACTATCGTATGTCGATAACATCGTTTGATGAACTGGTAAGTAGAAATATATGATTTACAAATTATTTCATAGATCAATGTGCAATAGTGTTTAGCATGAAATATAAATCATTATACAATTAGTAATTATTAAGTTTCAAGTATCCACGAATAATATTTTTAAAATACAACAAAATAACTAAATCGTTCTATGAGAATTTGTTAATTTACTGGCGTATATCCAATGTCCAACTTTAAACGCTCATAAAAAAGTATTTGAGTTTTTAGTAAACTTTATTTTTTTGTTAAATGTTATGGGGAATCTCGTATTAACTTTTAAAATCTTAGATATACGCAGAAAATTTTTTATGAATTTCTAATTCAAAACCATTTTCGTAATTTTGGTGAATTTTGTTAAAATTCTAACACTCTCATAAAAAAATTATGTGGTGACCAAGAGGTTTTTTGACCAAGAGGACATTTTTGATCGATAATGATAAATAAAACTTATCAACATCAACTTAGCTAAAAATAAGATCAAAATATTTTGAAAATTATATACCGTATAAAAATTCCTGATATTTAGTGACAATTGCATGTACCTACCAGCCTACGTTTATTTTTTTTAGAGTTAGCCAAAAAATAGAACCAACTTGTTTTGCGTAATAATTTAATATTTTAATTTTTAACTTTACCCCCTAAGCATTAACTAGATTCACTTTCCTACCAGACACAAATAAAAATTGTACAATTTATAATAATATTACACACAATAATAATTATATTTATTTAAATTTATTAAGATATCGCTGGTTCGACCAAAATTGTCAAAACAGCACACTGGTTTGCGTGTGCCAATATCACCTGAAGAGCGTCTGACCGTGACACTGAGGTAAGTACTCAAAAATAAAATTTAAAAATGTAGAAACTAGTATTTATTTTATTTATTATTTTTAGTTTTTTTACAATTCATGTTGTATTTTTATTGGAATAGTTGTACGGAGAAGTAGTCTGAGAGTAATTGTTTATGTAATGATGGGCATGATGTATTGGAGATGCAGACATATTTTGTGGAGTTGGAGAAGACATGTTAGAAGGTTCTGAAAAGTTACTGGATTCATCATGTAAGGTTTGTGGAGAAGTGATGGTAGAATTCATTATAGCTGTAGGAACATTTTGTGAATCATTGGCATAGTAATATTCAGGAGATGAAAGATGCTGTTGAGAATAGTATGAGTTGGGTTGACTAATTGGTGCATTAGAAGGATAGGAATGAGGGATAGCAGATGAATAATGTTTAACTCTTTGAATAGTATTCATAAACTCAATATATACCATTGATTTTTGGTCTTCAGTTAAGCTCTTAATTTGCGGGAGTAAGGAAATTAAAAAAACACTTGTCCGGGTCTTCTGGTATACTTTGACGGTTTTGTAATATTTTTAGTAATTCGGTTCCGAAATTTGATGGGGGGGGGGTCTTTATTAGGTTTTTTTTTTGTGGCTGTTGTCCCTCTGCACCGGTATCGTTCATAACTTCTTCTATTGTAATATTTTTACCAATAATTAACGTGGGGTCTTCGGTTTCTTCGTCTAGTTCTTCAGATGCCTCATCATCACTCTGCTCTACATTACTTTCGGTTCTACGAACAAAATAATTATATATTATTTATCATATATATACGCCCATTATGTTAATTAATAATCAATAATAACATGATTAAAAATGTGGGTAATCGTACACTGCTGTACAGTAGATGTCGAGTGGTACTACTAAAATAATGAATTAGTTAAATAATTAATATTTTTTAGAATTTTTGGTTTCAGTATGAAATATTTATGAGGAGTCTTGTGTTAAATGTTCAAGTCCTATCTGTACATTTTATAAATTTTTAACTAAAACTGAATTGCAAGTATACGCGATTTTGACAATAATTTGAATTTTAAATGCTTGTAAAAAAAAATCTTGCATAGGTAATATGTATCTTGAATATTTTTAAGTGTTGATCATCATTATTGGCTAATATAACCACAATTGTTTAAAGTTAATTATAATTTAAGAAATATACTCATGTTAAAAAAATTCCCCGAAAAAAATATTTTGAAAACAGGTAGTATTAATTAATAATTTACTCAAAAAATATTGATATTTTAAAAAATTCTAAGAAATAAACTACACTACTCAGATAAATGTTTTACCATTAAAATTGTTTTAATAATCAGATTTACAAATTGGCTATTCTGAATTTTTCCAAAAAAATTAAAATTACATTTTGTACTATACCTACCTATACAAATAAATGATCTACCTACTGTTAATATATATACATATATTTCTGAGGTTCCTTACGTTCGATTTTTCATGGTCGGTGTTAAAAATCCTAATATATTTGCATAAATATATGGCGTTGACTTTTTAAATGCTTGTCCAGATTTAGTAACGTATTTACGACGGTAACTATCCCGAAACGATCTCCATTTTTTTTTGGAGTTCCATGACTAAAAAAAAAAAATGTATATTAATATAACATTTTGAGAATATTTTAGGGTTTTTTTTTTAAACATAATAGCATCATATTTTAAGCCTTTAAGAACCTAAAAATCCGCTCTTTAGCACTCATTACTAACTTTACACATTACATATCTAAGTACTAAATTATTAAATATATTAGTATAGTGCATTACAAACCAAATTAAATCATTTTAATAATATACATAATACACTATTAGAAAAATAGATACATTAAATAGAAACATTATTTAAATTATCTAGTATACGATAAATAATTATTAATACAATGTATATTTAATTATTCAGATACTTGGCAACTGGGACTAACTTTTCTGCTCTCCACTTCGATTTTTTAATGGGCGTGTCAACCATTGGGCGTGTCAACCATTGGGCGTGTCAAAATTGTTCGAGAAACATGCGAAGTGTTATGGATAATTCTGCAACCAAAAGAAATGGTTGTACCAACAATGGATGATTGGTTACATATATCTGAGGTGTTTTATAATAAAACTCAATTTCCAAACTGTGTAGGAGCTGTAGACGGGAAACACATCAGACTAGAATGTCCCCCCAGAACTGGTACTTTATACTACAACTACAAACATTTTTTTCCTTAATCCTCATGGCCATCTGTGATGCAAACTACTGCTTCACAATTATAGATGTTGGATCATTTGGGAAGGAGAGTGACTGTAATATTTTTAAAAAATCAGCATTCGGTAAAAAATTATACAGTGGTAAAACTAATTTTCCACAACCTCAATGTTTGCCAGGGGATGAAGGTACTCCTCAACCCTTCGTTATAATTGGTGACGAAGCGTTTGCTTTGCATACAAATCTTTTACGCCCTTTTCCCGGAAGAACTTTAAACGATAAAAGGCGTATATTTAATTACCGTCTGTCCAGAGCAAGGCAGAATATTGAATGTACGTTCGGTATTTTATCCAACAAATGGAGGGTTTTTCACACCGCGCTATTGGTAGAACCAGATTTCGCAGTAGCAATAACTAAAGCTTATTGTGTTTTGCACAATTTTGTTAGACGCAGAGATGGATATAACACAGAAGATACTCAAAATTGTGAAATGGAAGATGCAATAGAAAAAATTGGAGTAGGCAACTCAACCTCGATGGCAAAAGAAGTGAGAGACTATTTTGTCAACTATTTTAATGAACCGGCTCATGAGTTAAGTTGGCAAAACAAGGTGATAGGCTGATAATGACCCCGAGCGCAATAAAATTCTTGTTACGAACGGCACGAAAGAAACCGGTATTAACATAATCGAATTAAAACCGAGGTCGGAGACCATAGTCCAAATATCTATCGCTGACCCAATAGTAGAAAATAAAAATGTAATTATTCATAAACAAGAAATCATAAAAGACGTATTTTGTAGTAGCACGATAACCACCGTTAATAAAGGTAAAACTATAATTAGTATGTTAAACATTTCGGAAGAAACTAAAAATATTAATGAGAACGATTTAAATAAAATACTTTACGATAATGAATATGATATCTACACGGTAGAAACAAAAAATAAAAATCATAACGAACGTATAGCACAACTAAAACAAATAATAAAAACCGATCACATGGATACTAAAGAAAAACAATCTATTTACGATATATGTGAAAAATATAATAACGTATTCCATATGGAAGGAGATATTTTAACTTATACTAACGCGGCGACGCATGCAATAAAATTAAAACAAGACCAACCACCTATTTATCGTAGACCATATAGGTTGCCACACGCGCAACAAGACGAAATAAATTCACAAATTAAAAAAATGGAAGAGAATGATATAATTGAAAGTTCAATGAGTCCATGGAATTCTCCACTGTTATTAGTACGGAAGAAATCCGATAACTCCGGTAAACAAAAGTTCAGAGTAGTAGTAGATTTTAGAGCACTCAATGAAGTGACCTTAAACGAATTTCACCCACTTCCGAATATTACCGAAATATTAGATCAATTAGGACAATGTCAATTATTTTCTGTACTTGATCTATCCAACGGATTTTACCAAATAAAATTAGCACCAGAGTCACGCGAATTAACAGCTTTTTCAACCAGCCAAGGTCATTGGCATTTCAAAAGAATGATTATGGGTATGAAAACTTCACCCGCAACTTTTCAACGATTAATGAATTCTGCATTAGCTGGACTTATATGAATAAAATGTTTAGTTTATTTAGACGATATAATAGTATACGGTAAAAATTTATACGATCATAACAAAAAATTAATAGAAGTATTTGAACGATTACAAACCAATAATTTAAAATTACAACCAGATAAATGTGAGTTTTTAAAACGCAAATGCATATATTTAGGACACGTAATTTCAGAACATGGAATAAAACCCGACGACAGAAAAATAAAATCAGTTTTAGAATTTCCTAAGCCAATCAACGTAAAAAACATAAAATCTTTTCTTGGACTTAGTGGATATTATAGAAAATTTATACAAGGATACAGCGCAATTGCTAAACCTTTAACTAACCTTTTAAAGAAAGACATTAAATTTACATGGAGTGACGATTGTCAAAAATCGTTCGACAAATTAAAAACAGCCTTATGTTCTGAACCAATACTTAAATATCCAGACTTCACTAAAACATTCATATTAACAACGGACGCGAGTAATAAAGCATTAGGAGCAATACTATCTCAAGGAGCGACCTACCGATTTCTTATGCATCACGAACATTAAATAAAAGTGAAAATAATTATTCTACAACCAAGTTAGAATGTTTAGCTATAATTTTTGGTGTAAAACAATTTAGACCATATCTATACGGTAGAAAATTCATAATACTTAGCGATCATCGTCCTTTGACATGGCTTTTTAACTTAAAAAACCCGTTGTCAAAATTAGCACGTTGGCGAATACAGCTTGAAGAATATGATTACGTAATACGATACAAACCGGGAGTACAAAATTCGAATGTCGCACTAAGTCAAATGTACCCAATTCAGGAAATAAAAAATGAATGTTACGAAGAGTTCCTCGAAAAAATAAAAACGCAATTAATCACAAACAATAACGTAAAAGAGACGATAGGGACATTAATTGACTCACCAATAGAATATAACATTGTATCAGAAATCGCGAAACAATATAATTTAACAGCAGGAATAAATTACGAGTTAAAACAGAAATTCGGAAATAACTCATTATTACCACCGAGTAAAGTAATAGGCGACACGCCCTATTTTAAATACGATAACCGATATGTAATATTCTTAGTTACAAAAAATAAAGACCGGCAGAGGTCAACGCTAGAAAACATATATATAGCATTAACGAACTTGAAACAATTCTGCGAAGAAAACAATTTAAATAAAATAGCAATGAATAAGCTAGGCCAAAATGATGACCTAGAATGGGAGCAAATAAGGTCAATGTTAAGTTACATTTTTCGCAAAACTAAAATTGAAATAATTATTTGCGAGGGCGTAGAATATACAGAGGAAGAAAAAATAAATATATTAAAACAATTTCACGATTCTAAACTAGGAGGACACCTAGGTATCAATAAAACTATTAAACGCATTTAAAAGCAGTTTAGATGGAAAGGCATGAAAGACGATGTAAAGAAATATATAAAAAACTGTACGTCTTGTCAGGTAAATAAAATTTCGAATCGTCATGTCTTACAACCAATGGCTATCACATTTACAAGTTCGAAACCGTTCGAAAAATTATTCTTAGATATCGTAGGTCCATTGACGACTACATTATCGGGTAATACTTATATTTGAACAATGCAAGATGACTTAACAAAGTATACGTTAGGAGTACCAATTCCTAATCACCAAGCAAACACGGTCGCGGAAGCTTTCGTCATACACTTTGTATGCATACACGGAATACCGGGAACGATATTGACAGATCAGGGAACAGACTTCCTTGGTAAAACGTTTACTGAAGTTTGCAAATTATTAAAAATTAATAAGATAAACACTAGTCCTTTTCGACCACAAACCAACGGGGGTCTTGAAAGGTCGCATAGAACGCTAGCCGAGTACTTACGACATTATGTAGATAAAAATTTAAATAATTGGGATCATTTATTGCCCTATGTATTTTTTGTATATAATTCAACAGTACATACTTCGACTAATTTTCAACCATATGCACTAGTATACACACTTAGAGATACCGATTAAACTAAAATCTGCACCCGAACCGCGTTATAATTACGACGATTACATTTATGATTTAAAACAGAACATGCAAGAATCGCATAAGATAGCTCGAGATAAATTAATTAAAAATAAAATTAAAAGTAAGGAGGGATATGATAAAAAGGAAAATCCTGTGAACATACATGTCAAAGATTTAATATTATTAAAAGATAACGCACATAGAAATAAACTACAACCTTTATGGCAAGGACCATATGAAGTAATTGAGGTAATAGGTAATGAAAATGTTGTCATACAACGAGGACGACGAAGTGTCACAGTACACAAAAATAACGTAAAACGTTATTATAATGACAAAACAAATGAATAAATAAAAAAAAAAAAATATTTAGTAACGTAACTTAATAGGTTAATTTTAATTTTAGGGAAAAACAGCGAGATTTCATTATGGAACTTGAATTGGCAATGGAACGTGAACTACACGAAACATATACAATAGGTTTAGAAAACACACCCAGGTGCCTAATAGGTCACATAAATACAGCAAATAATAAAATAGATGAACCTTTTTCATCAGCAGAAATAACTAAGATTACTGAAATAATCACTAAAGTAATATACGATTTATCGACGGAACCGATAACCTCAGCGAATACGCTTTGTGAACAACTTAATCAGTATATGCTTTTGATGCATGATCCGAGAGATATTTTGGATTATGAACGAATATATTTAAAAAAAATGTTGATAGTATAACTAAATAATAAAAAAATTATAATAACCATAAAGTTATTTGTACTTTTAGACTGGTGATGATGTGTGGACTTACAATTGGTGATGATATAGACTTTTCAAAATACTACTCATACAGAACTTATCAAAACAGACAATTTTACCTTGAAAACTTAGGACCCACTAGAATAATAGGGGCTAATTACAACCTTGTAAATTACTTTTCGATAAAGGAATATACTGCCAAATATGAGCTATTAGGGGAAAAAGTTAAAAACATAACAATAATATGCAAGGATAGGTTACATAAAGATTTATGCGGTAGATACCAAATAGTAATAACTGACTTATACAACGAAATCGATACTCAAAGGGAACGAATGTACTTATCATTAGGAAAAGGCTTACACGACAACGAAAAAGAACTTATAAGAACCAAATGAGGGCTAATAAATATTATAGGCAACGCTATGCACACATTATTCGGCGTATGTGACGATAAATGTACTAAAAGGACTAAAGACGCAATAAAACAAACAGAGGAGGCAAACACAAACATTTTACATATAATGAAGGCCCAGACCACAGTAGTAAAAACAGTAGTTAAGGATCTAGGTAACACCTTAAATCAAACCGAACAACTCTATAAAACTATAACACTTAAGGAAAACGCATTACACTTAAAAATGACACAAATACAAAACAGTACAGACGATATCATTGACTTATTATTAGCCGCCGAAGTACATAACTTATACACTATAATTACGAATCAATACGCATATGAAACCGCAACTTTAGGACAAATAATTACAGCCGCAAGGGAAGGTATAATACACCCAAGTCTTATGACTCCTCAAGAGTTAGCAGCAACATTAAAAACCGTAGAACAAACGATAGGGAAAAAATACAGTATACCCATGGGGACAGAAATATACGAAATAAATGAATTTCAAAAAATTACTAAAATGATAATTTATTACGAAAATGAAAAACTCGTATTCATAACTAAAATACCACTAGTCACAGAATTAGAACTAACATTATACGGCGTAACGGCTTTACTGATGCCTAGAACAACAGAGGAAACAAACGCTTGGTACTTGAGTACGCAAACATACGACTATATCGCAAAAATTAAAGATCAAACTAGATTCACAACTTACACAGAAGCATAATTAACGAAATGTTTAGAAACAACAATATTTAGATTATGTAGAGCATCACAACCAATACAGGAATCTAACGATAAACAGGCCTGCGAAATACAAATACTTAAAAAACCAACCTCAATACCCAACTCGTGTATATTAGAAAAATTCACATTAAAAAGAAATATATATCAGAGATTAAGAACCAAAAATAAATGGTTATATTCAGGAAATGATACCTTAACAATAAGTTGCACCGACTTAGCAGAATCAATAGTTACAGAAATAATTAATACAGGAGAATTAGAAATACATGACAATAGTTGTCAAATATTTACAAAGTACGCAGTACTAACACCTATAGACGAAATTTCACATACAAATTACATAGATTTCACGCCTAACATTAACATGGATAGCATTCTAAATAATATACCAGATAGCGTACACCGGTACGTAATAAACCACGAATGGGATAATAATCCAAACATAAAACTAACTAATTTACACAGTGTATCAAAATCGTTAGATGAGGTACAACAATTAATAGATAACGAAGAATTAAGGGAAAAAAATAACAAACACCAATATATACACTCTAACCTCCTATACGCAACCATAATATTAGCAACTATATCAATCTTATTAATAATAACTATATATATAGTATTGAAATGTAACTACATCAGTGCGAGACAACTTAGTGACGTACCAAGGAGAATAGTGAAATACCATACACCCTCCGCTAGAGCTAGCTACATTAGGAACTATGGGGAAATGCCATTCACACCACCACCATCACCAAGATAAGATAAATGAAAAGAAAAATAATAAAGAAACAAATAAAAAAAAAAATACTAATAATTAATTAATAAATGTATGTATAATTAATAATTATCCCGCCAACGAAATTAAGATTAGGAATGTTTAATGTGATAGCGGTAGTCGGCATTGGTTATGGTACGACGGCACTGTTATCAACACAGCTGTGAGTCGGCCGTCCTGTACCGCCGTGATAAATGTGTGAAAGCTGGTGTGTGTATTATAAAATTGATATTATTACCTTGTATTTTATATAAAAGTGCAAATCATATAGTCAATGGCACCGTATTTATGTTAAAAATTGTATTTTGAAGTGTAATTGTGGTACGCAACAATGTACAAGTAATGTTTGTGGTTTAATTTGTGTTCATCGGTTTTGTGGTTATGTACACTCATAGTTTGTCGTCGGCACACGGCAGATGTCCGTCAACTGCAAGTTTCATGTTTTTAGTGTTTTTTTTAGTTTGAACTCACGTTCTCGACTGTCATCGAGGCCGGATTGTTAATCCTTCGTCCAGCTCAGTGTTATATGTTGCAGTGTGGACTCTACGTGTGGTATCGTAATAATGTTAATTTGATTGTTAGTAACCTTTATTCCATTTGTAGAGCATTGTGAGTTGGGCTGGCACGACCTCGTGGCCAAGTTCCAGTGTCCATTCTAGACCACAGGTTATTTGGTGTGTATGTTCTTGGGCGACAACTAGTGTGTCATACTGTGAATCCAACTATCGCCGTGCTTGTGAATTGTTCGTCACAGCTGCACTCACGCAATCGCACGAGTGCGGGGCCACCCTGTTATTATTATTGTATTGATAGGTTTCTACTTACAGGTTTCGGCTCGGTAGCGTGGGTTTAACCAATTTGTGTGTAGTGTAGCTGAAAAGGAAGGGGCTGACGAGTCCTGAGTTATTTAGTTAATTATTGTATTGTTGTGCTATTGTAAAGCACATATATTTAAGACTGTTAATTATTGTATTATTATGCTATTGTAGAGCACATATATTTGAGACTGTTAATTATTGTATTATTATGCAATTGTAGAGCACATATATTTGAGACTGTTAATTATTATGTTATCATATTGTTGTGCTAATATAGAGCCAACACACAATACATAACTTGTTGTTATAATATACCATGTCATTATCATAATTTTATTACACAACTGATTTATTTCTTGCCCTAATTTATACAGTCCACTCCAACTTAAATTACAAGCGCCAAAACGATCACTGTCTAATATTGACAGTGTCTGAGTAACGTACATTTTGGTCCTTCGAGTCGGATATAAAAGGAATTAAGTTAAGTTGTGTAATAAAGTATATCTAATTGATTGCTGTAATTATAGTTGTTTTATTTTTTATGTGAAATAAGCACTTTGTGCATATTGTTATTGTAATTATAGGAGTCATTATGGTTGAACCATCTTCTGCTGATTACAAAGCCTTAGTAAAAAAAAAGTACATATAGGAAAATTGTTGCATCTTCCGTCAACTTTATCAAGAAATTTGATACCAAGTCAAAATCCTGTCGTCAAATAAAACTGCGTCTTGATGAAATTGTCAAAACAATGGGCAATTATGATGAAGTTCAAACAAAGATTGAAGAGATCGATGAGCGACCTGAGGTTCAAGATAATGAACGGATATCATTTCTAGATGAGTGTAATGAGGTACGCGCATTGATGCTAGATATTATAGATGAGTATGAAAAAAGTGATATGAATAATGGTAGAAATAGTACTGAACTATCATCAACATCAAGAGATGGTGGATTTGTAAAACTTCCGGCGTTTCCAATTCCAATATTTAATGGGTCACTTCAAGATTGGCCATCCTTCATCGATACATTTAATGCCAGGTTTCACGAAAACGACAAGGTTCCCACCGTTCAAAAGTTCCAATATTTGAAGAATTGTCTTGTTGAATCTGCTGCAGACATTGTTAAAACCATCCCCACAACAGCGGAAAATTATATGCAAGCTTATGAAGCGGTGGTATCTAGATATGAAAACAAAACATTAATTGTACAATCACACATAAGATCTTTATTTGACACTCCGAAAGTTGAGAAAGCTTCAGCATTTAATCTCCGCCAATTATATCATCATGTGACGTCCCATGTGAGGTCATTAAAAGCTCTTGGACAACCCACTCAACATTGGGACGCATGGTTAGTCACTCTAGTATGCAGCAGGTTAGACAATGTCACAGTAGGTGAGTGGCAGCTACGTCAGTCTTCAAAGGAATTGCCTCGGTACTCAGACATTGAGAGTTATCTAGCTATGAGAGTAGCAGCGTTCGAGGCAGGAGAAGCAGCAAATCAACAGGTCTTGCCAGTAGATAAGAACAATAAGCTGAGACAATTTGGTACAGGTCCAAATAAGGTTACTGAAAAGAGGTCTTTATTCACCAAATCTAATGATTATGTAAAATGTTGTATTTGTGGGGAAGGTCATCAGATTAATCATTGTGATGAGTTCCTATCTATGAAAGTTGAAGATCGTAAGGCTGCAGTATTTAAGTTCAAACTTTGCTACAATTATCTCCGACGCAACCATCAAGTCCGCCAATGTAGGTCTTCATCTTGTACCACATATGGAAAGAAACATAACAACTTGTTACATCAAGAGTTCCAAAACTACACTACCAGTAAGCCGTCAACTTCGTGTGAAGTAAACCGATCAGCAAGTCCTCCTCAGTCTGCCTTCGTTGGAATTACAAACACTAGTTTGTTTATACAATCACATACTATGGTGATGTTAGCTACAGTGGTAGTGGAGGTGTGTGATGAATCTGGAAAAATGGTACAATGTAGAGCAGTGTTAGACTCTGGCTCTCAAGTCAACTTTGTGACAAATCAATGTGCGAGAAGACTTGGATTGTTTCGTGTCGATGCAACAGTGCCAGTAACTGGAATAGGTCATTCACATGCAAAGTCTCTTCAGTACTGTGCAGCACAAGTTCACTCTCGAGTTGAAGATGTACAGTTTAATGTCAAGTTACATGTACTACCGTCAATAACAAATCTATTACCAACACAAGCATTTAACCCAGATAAGTTTGTTATTCCAGCTTATGTACAAAACAAGCTAGCTGACCCAGGATACAACAAGCCTGGGAACGTTGACATGTTGTTGGGAGCGGAGCAAATTTTGACATAATGAAGACGGATAAACATGTGATATCAGAACAAGCTTCATTTCAAAGTACTGTGTTTGGTTGGATTCTGACTGGTCAAGTAGTCACAAACTGCCATCAAAGTGTATCAAACCCTGTCATGTGCAACTCGTCCGCACTCTCCCTGTTTATTACTACTTCAGCAAGGGACAGAGCTGAAGAAGAAGAAGTTGAACGACATTTTAAATCAACAGTAGTTAGAACAGAAACCGGTCGATTTATGGTTCGACTGCCTCTCAAGCTACATCCTGAAGTAATAGGAAGTACTACATTCATGGCGAAAAGAAGATTTTTCAACCTAGAAGCCAAACTGTCAAAGGATGCAGTACTCGCAAAACAATATGACGACTTCATGTCAGAGTATATAAAGTTGGGTCATATGCAGCCAGTCACTAGTAGTTCAAGTTCAACAGTCAGTTATTACCTACCCCACTATGCTGTGATAAAGGACAATAGTATCACAACAAAACTAAGAGTCGTGTTTGACGCATTAGCCACAGGAACCTCTGGAATGTCTCTAAACAATATTATGTTGAAAGGTCCTACTGTACAGCCAACGTTACATTCTATCTTACTGCGATTTCGGACCCATACATTCGCACTAACAGCTGATATTGAAAAAATGTACCGGCAGATCTTAGTGCATCCGGACGACTGCGAACTTCAGAGAATCTTATACAGGTCCAGCCCTTCCGAGACTCTCAAAGAATACACATTACGAACGGTTACATATGGCACTAAGTCTGCCCCTTATCTAGCTACTCGATGCTTAAGTCAACTTGGTTCCGAAGCTTGTAGGTTAAATACACACAGAACGATTCGTGACGATTTCTATGTGGACGACTTGTTATCAGGGGGGGGATCAATTGAAGACTGCTTAAACTTGTACAATGATATATCAAATACACTGCTGAGTGCAGGCAAGTCATTACGGAAATGGTGTACAAATTCAAGTTTATTGTCCAACCAGTTAGCAACCTCAGAACAAGACCCAAATTACCTACTCAAGTTGCATGAGAATGACACTGTTGGCACTCTAGGTGTCACCTGGAATCCCCATGCAGACTGTTTCCAATTCATAGTAAGGGACTGGAAGCCTCCTATACATATGTCGAAACGATCCCTACTCGCAGATATAAATAAAGTTTATGATCCGTTAGGATTCATTTCACCTGTATTGGTCAAGGGAAAAATATTTGTGCAACAATTGTGGCTGTTAAAGCTGGGTTGGGACACACGTTTACCAAAAGAACTGCAGAACAAGTGGATGAACTTTTATGGAGAGCTAAGTGCTTTGGAAGCATTACGGATTCCACGCAGAGTGATGTATTCACATGAGCGCATAGAACTGCATGGGTTTAGTGATGCATCTCAAGAAGCATACGGGGCTTGTGTGTATGTAAAAACCACAGATGATCATGGACAAGTTTCTGTGTTGTTGTAGGTATACGTCTAAGTCACGAGTGGCACCAACCAAGCAAACAACTATTCCGAGACTAAAGTTGTGTGGAGCTGTGTTGCTGATGGAAATAATGGTGGACGTAGTTGATGAACTAACACGAATGGACATTCAAGTCAATCAATCGAATGTAATGTTGTGGACAGACTCCACTATAGTCCTAGCTTGGATTAAATCAAGTCAACTGTTAAAGTCTTATGTTGCGAACAGAGTCGCTTGAATTCTCGACCATTCTGTTCAGTCTCAGTGGAAACACGTTCCAACCAACCAGAACCCAGCAGACATAATCTCCAGAGGGACATCAGCGAAGGAAATCAAAACCAACATGTTATGGTGGACGGGTCCTCAATGGTTGCTACGTCCCAGAGTTGATTGGCCTTCGAGAGTGACAGCAGATGATGAAGACATCCCAGAATTGAGGTGCATGAAGCTTGCATTAGTTGCTGTCAGTGCATCAAACACCGTGTTAGATAGATATGCAGAATGGAATTCATTGATTAGAACAACGGGCTGGCTACTACGATTCAGTCACAACACCAAGGCGACTAAGATTACACGGTTACCTAACAGGTATGGTCCTCTGACGGTGACAGAACTTGCTAAAGCTCAAACAGTTTGGTTACAGTATGTGCAGTCTATCGAGTTCAAAGAAGAGTTGACGGCATTAAGAAAAGGGAAACTCGTTTCATCGAAAAGTCGTCTTAAGTCACTTAACCCTTTCATTGATCAAGATGCCCTTGTCCGAGTTGGTGGAAGGCTATCTCTGTCAAACTTGTCTGATCAGCGAAAATTTCCTATAGTACTCCCTTCTCGTCACAAGATAACCAGAATGATCTTTGAACATGAGCATAAACGTCTGCTGCATGCAGGTCCACAAGCGTTGCTTGCAAGCATCCATACACGGTTTTGGCCTCTTCGTGGACGCGATACAGCTAGGTTCACTGTTCATAAATGCATCACTTGTTTTAGGCATCATCCTACCACACTGACTCCGTGCATGGCACCATTACCTAGACAACGGACTAGTATTGAACGCCCGTTCACGCATACGGGAGTAGACTTCTGTGGACCGATCAGTGTTCGTAGTAGCATCAGAAGAGTAACATCAACTAAGGCATATATTTCAGTGTTTGTTTGCTTTAGTACTCGAGCAATCCATTTAGAGCTTGTGAACGGATTGACGTCCAATGCCTTCATTGCAGCTTTAAAAAGATTCATTGGTCTCAGAGGTAGCCCTCAACACATGTATAGCGACAACGGCACTAATTTTGTGGGTGCCAACAAAGAATTACGTGCGTATATTCAACAGTTGCAGAAGGATTACCATCTAGACAAGTCCATTAAATTGTCAGGAATGCAGTGGCATTTCAATCCGCCGGGCACACCACATTTTGGCGGCTTGTGGGAATCTGCAGTCAAGTCTACCAAAACACATTTGGTAAAGTGTACAAAGGAAGCATTATTCACATTCGACGAATTGAGTACGTTGCTGTGCCAAGTCGAAGCGGTGCTAAACTCTAGACCAATGACATCATTGAGCACTGACCCTTCAGATTATTCAGCGTTAACTCCAGCACACTTCCTGATTGGTAGCCCACTTACTCAAGTACTTGAACCAACTGTTGCCACCGAACCAAGGAACAAGTTGAAACGTTGGGAGTTGGTGAGGTTTCAATCACAACACTTTTGGAACAGGTGGAGTCGAGAATATTTACCCCAGTTGCAGAAGCGCGGTCGATGGTTGTCTTTGAGTCGTCCAGTAAAGGTAGGCGATTTGGCCATCTCCAAGGAAGACAATCAACCAGCCAGGCAGTGGAAGTTGGTACGAATCACAGCAGTTCATCCTGGTCCGGATGGGAAAACTAGGGTAGTTACAATAAAAAACTCAGCTGGCAAAGAATACCAGCGTCCAGTGGTCAAGTTAGCAGTACTTCCAACATCCGTAGATGAAGATAATGAACACGAAGATACCATTATTTAGGCTGCCAAGACTTGTTGTAAACCATCTCATTGTTTTTTCTGTTGTTGTATAATATAGTTATAATTTAGTTTAGTCAAGTTCATGTTAAGTTAGTATTGAAAATTAGTAATCTTTCAAAGGGGGGAAAATGTTGGCGCCAGCCTAAGTTTAAATGTCCCGCCAACGAAATTAAGATTAGGAATGTTTAATGTGATAGCGGTAGTCGGCATTGGTTATGGTACGACGGCACTGTTATCAACACAGCTGTGCGTCGGCCGTCCTGTACCGCCGTGATAAATGTGTGATAGCTGGTGTGTGTCAAATTATTGTGTGTGTATTATAAAATTGATATTATTACCTTGTATTTTATATAAAAGTGCAAATCATATAGTCAATGGCACCGTATTTATGTTAAAAATTGTATTTTGAAGTGTAATTGTGGTACGCAACAATGTACAAGTAATGTTTGTGGTTTAATTTGTGTTCATCGGTTTTGTGGTTATGTACACTCATAGTTTGTCGTCGGCACACGGCAGATGTCCGTCAACTGCAAGTTTCATGTTCATAGTGTTTTTTTTAGTTTGAACTCACGTTCTCGACTGTCATCGAGGCCGGATTGTTAATCCTTCGTCCAGCTCAGTGTTATATGTTGCAGTGTGGACTCTACGTGTGGTATCGTAATAATGTTAATTTGATTGTTAGTAACCTTTATTCCATTTGTAGAGCATTGTGAGTTGGGCTGGCACGACCTCGTGGCCAAGTTCCAGTGTCCATTCTAGACCACAGGTTATTTGGTGTGTATGTTCTTGGGCGGCAACTAGTGTGTCATACTGTGAATCCAACTATCGCCGTGCTTGTGAATTGTTCGTCACAGCTGCACTCACACAATCGCACGAGTGCGGGGCCACCCTGTTATTATTATTGTATTGATAGGTTTCTACTTACAGGTTTCGGCTCGGTAGCGTGGGTTTAACCAATTTGTGTGTAGTGTAGCTGAAAAGGTAAGGGGCTGACGAGTCCTGAGTTATTTAGTTAATTATTGTATTGTTGTGCTATTGTAAAGCACATATATTTAAGACTGTTAATTATTGTATTATTATTATGCTATTGTAGAGCACATATATTTGAGACTGTTAATTATTATGTTATCATATTGTTGTGCTAATATAGAGCCAACACACAATACATAACTTGTTGTTATAATATACCATGTCATTATCATAATTTTATTACACAACTTATTTATTTCTTTCCCTACTTTATACAGTCCACTCCAACTTAAATTAAGTTAATACAAATTATTAACATGGAACAAATCGATCCAAACACCACTGATTACCCGCTGGCAATACAGGCAATCGATTTTTTAACCGAACTCAAAGAAGTTATGCTAACAGGTAGACACTGCCAATCTCTTAAAAACGGGACGGTAGTAGTGGATTGTTTCCAACAACATGTCCGGGAAGCGAATGAACGTATCACGTCACCAATGTCAGAGAGATCACTAATGTCGGTAATGGGGCCAGTTATGGCGTTCATACAAGCTGTCGTGGTCAACCCTCAATTAAATCGCACAATTTGTTTGGATGTAGGAAACATGTTAAATAATTTAATAGATTCAGGAGTAATTGTTATGAAAATTCTGGATGGACTTTTAAAAATGGAACAAAATTGACAAATAGCAAAGGTGAATTCAGTGCTTGTATTACACTGAAATATTGGTTAGGTCTGTTTGAAGATTTTAAGAAAATATTAATAAATTCAAGATTAGAATTAATATTAACACGAAGTCATAGCGATTTAAATGCGTTAGGTGTTGCAAATAAATCCGATGTTTCTACAGGTAAAGTCGATTTAAGTAAAATAGTTTGGAAGGTACCGCATATAACCGTTGACGATGGAGAAAGGTTAAAATTATTGAAACTTATAGAAAAAGAAAAAAGTTTGTTCATACCTTTTAGATCTTTTGAAACGTTTGAATATCCTGAACTTGGAACTACTAAAAAAGTTGTATGGAACTTGAAAACTGCATCAAAATTGGAAAAACCACGATTTATTATAATTGGATTACAAAAAGGACGTAAAAATACGATGGGAAAAGATTGTAGTGTATTCGATCATTGTAATCTAACAAATGTGAAAGTATTTCTAAACTCTATAGTTTATCCATACGACAATTTGAATTTAGATTTTTCTAAAAATAATTTTACTCTGTTGTATGATATGTATACATCGTTTCAAGAATCTTACTATGAAAAAAGTGTACGGAACCCAATATTGAATCCTGTAACTTTTCTATCAAATGCTCCGATTATAGTTATCGATACTTCAAAACAAAACGATTCAGCTACAGCTTCATCAGTAGATGTCCAATTGGAAATTGAAGCATCGGAATCTCTGTCGGGTGTAACTGCCTATTGTTTATTAATTCATGATCGTATTGTAGAATATGTACCATTTACTAGAGAAGTAAGAAAACTTGTATAAATAATTTGTTACAATAAAAAAATTGATACTTAACCAATGTGTATATTCTTTTATTTTTTAAATAATTATTTCTAGATTATATTGAAAGGTTTGGGAAAAAATATGTATTGTTGTGTACACGGTAAATATTTCTGAGTGAGGAGGAAAATCGTGGACAAAGATTTTGAAATTTTCCCTTGAAATGAGTAATACGGTAAAATATTTAGTTTAAGGGGGAAAACCATTTTTGAGTGTAATTTCCCTGTAATTTTTAGATACAATAATTTTTTACGCAAGGGGGAAAGTCGTGGACAAAGACTTAGAAATCTCCCTGTAAAATTCTATACGGTAATTTATTTTGTGTGAGGGGCAAATGTGTGGACAACGTCTTTTTAATCTCCCTGCAGTGTGTCATAGGACATTTTCGATGTTCTCCAAGGGAGACATTCCCCCTTAAAATTGAGTGATTACCGCGGGAAAAAAAACGTAAAACTCAGAACATACAAATGTATACTACTTACACATCATTTAATTTCAAAAATTGTTGACATTTTTTGAATAAATTGTAGGTAAAAGAAATTTTTGATGTTTTTTGTTTTTTTTTTATAAATATTGATAAAAAAATATTGGTTCAATAAAAACACTTGAAAATTTAATAAAAAGTTCCTCGAAACTTATTCTATAAGCAGTAAAAACATTTTAAAAAAATATAAGCAACGATTTCATTTAGAAGCATTTAAAGTACGTTTTTTTTCAATTCCGAAAAGAACAACTAATGAGAAAACTTGTATTAAGTTTTCATATATAAGGTATGAATGAAAATTTTTTTAGGAGTTTTTTACTACAAAATAGTTTGTAAATTGTAGCATTTTTAACGGAATTGGTCAAAAATGCTTATAAAAAAATATTGTGACAAAGGATTTTCAATATTTTTATTTGGTAAATGGACTACTTCTGAGGAACTTTGTATTAAACTGTCAATTCTTTTTAGCTAGCGAGAATTTTTTTATCGACATTTCTAGAAAAAAAAACGAAAGTTTTAAATGTATAAATAGCTAAAGAATAAATGTAATGTTTTGAAAATTATAATTATCTGAACACTTTTACTGCTCCAAAAGGTGATGACGGACATAACAAAAAAACACATTATTGTAAAATCAATTAATTCATTGCTCAGAATCTAAAAAAAGTTCACAACTTATTTTTATAGACATAGAAGATCATACAATATACTATTGTATTTTTGGATTACGCCTATATAAGTCTCCACTCAGAATCATGTTTAGTATATAATGATTTTTCATTGAATTCAAATTTAGCACAATATCCTAATGGACACCTACTGTACACACTTGCCCACCTTTTTTACTTATATAATTATATTATAGTCCAGTATATTGTTACTAGCTGATCCCGTGCACTTCGTTGCCCATCAAAAAAACTAATAATGCCATAGACTATATGAATAATATATTTTATTTTAAAATATAACGGTTAAAACATACTAAGTAATATCGTTACAACAATATTCAATTTATTTTGGTCATTATGTATTTTTATTCGTTTTATCGAGAAAAGTCTAATCCGTCTCATTCTGTCTCGCACAGCGTTGCCTGAAGGTACGGTTTCCCTGCAGCGTCTGGACGCGCGGAACAGTGGAACAGCATGGCCGGGTCTGACGCGGCGTCTAGACGCGACCTACGTCCACATCGATAGTGACGCTAGACGCCGCGTCCAGACGCTGCAGGGAAAACGTACCTCGAGGCAAATATTAAATTAAGATTAACCTCAAGTGATTTACATGCATCCAAACCACTAAGGTAGTCCACTGAATTGGATCTCGGAAATATGTGAGCAGATTGCGGACCCCATGAAGTGCGTAAGACACTAAGACCCATGCCAAAGATATGTTTTTTTTTATAAATTTATAGCTGAACCGTCAACCCTTTGCTATTGCTATACTTTTCATAGGTAAATTTGACCCAGTGAACTTAGTATTACCTACAATTTATTCATCTTTTATATATATATCTGTCCTATGTGTGCCGTGACCGTTCCGGGATTCCCCCTGCTTTTATAGACACATTTTTAACTATAGACATCTTTGATACAACGACGGAAAATGCGAGTATATTGTAAGCTATTAGTACGAAGCAAATGACGGATGTCGGGTAAAAAGTGTTTTAACGCGTTTATTGTTCGAACCCGATACCACTGAATACGACGTAAGGCGTTATTTTTTTGCATTATTGTTATTTTTTTGGGCACCCAATTAATTTTTCCACACTAAAACCTTCCCTGAGTCTAGACCTATAATAGTGAAAACCGAACTAAAATCCGTTGTTTACTTTTTGAGATTTTTGCGACCAAATAAACAAACGCTGTCTCTTTATATATTAGTAAGATACCTAACTCGGTTAACAAAACTAAGATTAGCCACGTCATTTAATGCAATCTCTATATAGTGTACTTTACCAATAACCGAACCTATAAATATTCATAAATATAGCCTCGGAACAATTCATATCTACACGCCGATAAAATACAAACACAAAAAAAAGGTACAGGTAGATGGAAACCCTTGGGCCGTACCTTATTTCCTGTTATCGGTCGGGTGCTATTGTTATTATTATATCAATATAGATATACAAATTACATGTAAAAAATTATTTTTACCGATTTCAACCCTTTAAAATCAAAATTTTGAAAAATCCTTTCCTAGTGCCCGATGAAATTATTATGAAAATCTATCCTTGAAATTTCAAGTCGATAACTCAAATAGCTTCGGCTCTGCGTTGATTATTGGTAAAGTACACTTTCCTTTATATATAGAGATTATTTTATTCTTAGTTCTTACGTAGTTTTTTGTATACTGTCTTGAGATTCTACTGATTCAAGTACATGTTCAGGTCAGTGGCGCAACCAGGATTTTTTTAAAGGGGGGTCCAAAAATATAATTAGGTATTTTAAATTAACATGCAAATTTAATTATTATTTTATTGTTTGTTTAATGTAAATATTGTAATTATAGTATAAAATTGAATGATAGTTAAATGTAAAAAATAAAGGTAGGTATGTACAATGTTGTATAGCTTATAAAATGAAATCTAAGCAATGTTTTGTACTGCTTAAATGATGTATTACTTCCTCAGGTGTTACACTGACTTCGTAGTGGATATTGAGAGCAGCTAACCCATTGAGTCTTCTTTCTGATGTGGTATTTTTCAAGTAACTTTTGATTCTTTTAAGTGTGGAAAATGATCTTTCCGCCTCACATGAAGTAATTGGAAGTGTGATAAGTATTTGCAATAGCTTATAAATATTTGGGAAGAAACCGGGATTTCATTCATTAAGTATTTGAATTACACTATTATATTGGATATTAGTATATTACTGTCAGTCAAATAACGATTCCATAAAATAGTTTCTGATTTAACTTGATCAAAATCATCAACATCATTGGCATAAAACTCAACGAGTTCTCTAAGTTTTTCTTCATCAGACGCCATATTTTTAAGTAACATTTGAAATCCACATATTATATTTTGATGATTAACAAAACGATCATTTAATTGTTGTACAAACAAATCAAGAAATGGTAGAAACAAAGTGATTCTAAAATATTCTTCGGGATTTTTTGTTGGAATATTAGCTCGGTTTTTTTGACGCTTAGCTATTCTAGGCATTTCAATAGAAAGTTCAAAATCATTTAATCTTTTATTGATCTCAACAAATAGTTTGTTAAATTCGGCAGTGGCGTTTACCCTAATAAAACTCAATTGATTTTTTACTAGATTAATATGTTCAATAGCTTCCACTAAATCAATATTTACAAAGAGACTGTGTATATTGAAAAATGTAATTGAGAATACCAAGGGCTACATTAAATTCAGAAGATTGCAATGCCAAAAGCAGTTGATTAGCTTTACACGATGTATCAATATCTTATAACTACCTATCATGCGTTTTTATTATCATAATGCAAGGCTGAGCAAGTTAATGATATTTTTTAACTCAGTTAAGTTAAGTTAAGTATTTTTTTTCAATTAAATTAAAAGTTAAGTTAATAGACAATTTTAAAACATCAATTAAGTTTAAACTAAGTTAACAAATATTATTAACTTAACTTCAATTAATAAATTAAGTTAATAAAAAGAAAAAAATAATATTATTATTATGTATGCAGCTCATATTATATGACGTATATAAAAATTAAAACTAACGACATATTAGTTTTTATTAATAAAAATATGTACAAAATTCCTTGTAAATACACCTTTTTTTCCTAATAATATTTTTTATATTCTATGAACTTATAAATTATATAAATATTATTTTTCTGGAAAATTTCTGAAAATTCAAAACTAACTTAATTGGAAATATTCAAATAATATAAGTTAATTTTAAGTTAACGTAGATACAAGTGAGTTAAGTTAAAGTTAAGTTAATTAAAACAGTGAACTAGTAAGTTAAGTTAATAAGTTAAAAATACTTAACTTTTAACTTATTAACTCGTTAATGCCCAGCCTTGTCATAATATCACAGAAGCTCAGTACTGAATCGAATCAATTATTCATTTTTATCAAACATTTTTATTGTTTTAGAATGATACGGCACACGGTTCAAGGGGGGGGTCCGGACCTGGGGACCCCCCTCCCTGGTTCAGGTACTTCAACATTTGAATTTATAGGTTGCACTGGTTGCAGGGAACTTGACATTGACTTGTATCTAAAACATATTCCATTTTATAGCAAAAAAATGTAGAAAAAAGTTAAATTTATTGTAATCAAGGGCGGCTTTAATTTATCTAAAAGGAAGGGATTTCAGAAGTGTCAAATTTTTTTCGGAAATAATTATTGAAAAGTTATAAGTTTATAACACACCCTTAATTCTTGAACAAAACAAGTATGAAATTAATTATTTTTAAATTACCCTTTATTGTATTGAAAAAGACGACTTCCTCTTTTTTTTTTGTTATTGGATTTACTTTTAGAAAGAAATCCTTTTTTATTCGCCATAATAATTGAGGGCTTCCTCCGAGTTGCGTCCCAATTATAAAAATTGAATTTTTAGATATACTAGTTCCGTCCAGGGTTTTTTTGACGGATATACCAATTCCGTCCCGTGTCAAATCGAATTTAACAATATCACATTATTTAGATATAAAGATAATATGATATCAGTTATCGCAAAAAATAATCGAATTTAATAATATCATATTATTAAGAAATAAAGATAATATGATTTCAGTTATTGAACCAAATAAACTTTTCAGCCGTTATTTGTGCGTGTCCGTGCTTCGTTAATATATATTAAAAATGGATAGTCTACAATATATGTACAGTGAAAAAGGTAAAATGTTAATTATTAAAAATGAATTTAAATTTTGTTTTCACAAAGAGTTGAATAACGATATTGAACAATGGAAGTGCATTCGAAAACAATGCAAAGCATAATATATAAAAATTGGTAAGATAACTAAATTTATAATAATTAAAGAGCGGATATTTAGGTTTTTTAATGCTTAAAATATAATGCTAAATGCTAATATGTTCTTAAAAACGCTAAAATATTCACCAAATATTCATTAAACTTGTAAATATGCAGATATATGATTTTTTTCTAAAATACCTAAATAAAAACAATTAATAACTGTTATACACCATTCAACGGGTTCAAAAAAAGAAATTGTCTTTGAAAATTTAGACCACAGCCATGATAAAACCGAAGAAACTAATTTAAATCATCATAAACTTAATAATAAATTAAAAAGAAAAGCTGTTGATGATATTTGTTAAAAACCAGCTAAACTTATTCATAAAGAACTTTCTAATCATGATATTAATACTATTACCTCTAATCAGTGGCGTAATTTGGTCAGGGTTATGGGGGGGGGATGACATTTTTGTACATTTCACCAATTACCCCCCTCCTCCTCAATTTTTTTTTATATCATATAAGCAATAAACACTTCTCAATACAAGTATACAATATTGTATGCATTAAAATAAATAATAACAAAATATGTAGGTACATTGAAACATTAACTTTATTGGTACCTACTATGTAGGTCCTAGATACTACATAACAAATTACAATAAAAGATCCACTCTACGTGGTCTTAATGCTAATTCATTAAGCACTTCTTCAGGGTCAACTTTGACATTTTTATGAACAGCCAACATAGCAAGACCATTTAATCGATTCTGTTGAACAAAAAAATAAATCATTATTCATTATACATAAATTTAATCTCTAGTCTCTACCACAGAAAGTATATTATGAAAAATATTGAATATATTTTAATTAAGATTCAAACCTCAGACATTGTGTTTCTTAAATATGTTTTCACTCTTTTCTGAGTTGAAAACATACGTTCTGGCGATGATGTTGACACTGGTAATGTGCATAGCACTTTAAGGAGAAAATAAATATTGGGATAGATGTCATTATTACAAATATCTAGTGCCTCAAGTCCGGTGTTAGGTATTCTTTCAGATCTTTGTATCTTGGTTCGCCACAGTTTTAATTCAACCAAAGAATCATTAGACACCATTGGGGAATACAATTTAATTAATTCAGTAAATTCAACTTCATCTTTTTCAGTAAGCTTATGTTTAGAAAATAAGCATTCAAATCCTATAGAATGATTAAATCAAATAATTAATTAATTAAAATGTTACAACATTTTCAAATCAAAGTGCAAAGAAATTCCAATTTTATAATAATTAAATAGCTACCATTAAAAATAGATGATGGGATAAAAATCTTTCAGTCAACTCGCTTATAAAAAACTCTAGATATGGAATAAAAATTGTAATCTTATAGTATTCTTCAACATTTAAATTTGTATTATTTGAACAAGGATTTCCTCTATTTGCTTGCCTTTTTGTAATTCTTTTTACAGCTAGCTCAAGTTCAAATACCGAAGCCATAGCCTAAAAAAAAATGTATTACATTTGTAAATAATACATTTATAATATTATTGTTAATTAATAATTAGTTTTTGAAAATAACACTCACTTCAGCTTGTAAAAATAGTTTATGGAACTCTTCTTCTGCGTTGGCCCTTATAAGTTCTAAATTCTTTATAACATCATTAGAAAGTTCCACTGCTTCTTTCAGATCAATCATTTTTTTTTGTAATTGCTTACACAAAGGTAAGCCATACGAAAACAATAACTAAAATTACATAAATATAATTATAAAAATAATTTAAAGGAAATTATAGGTAACCATATAGTTATTAATTTACTTTAACAACTTGAAGTGATATAATAAATTCTGAGTCAATTGATTTAGACAGTATAGAGGCATCTGTTCCTGATGAGTCATGAGAAATTGAAATATTGTCTAAAGCATCCATGACATATGGAAACAGTTCAGCAAAATCATTGACAGCATCATATCTTTGTATCCAACGCGTAGCACATAGCCTCTTTAATGTTTTAGCATTTAGTGTTTCATTTGCATTTTTAATACAATTCAAAAGCACATTGTTACGTTTTGGGGTATTAAAAAAGTCGTAAAGTTTTTCAATAATACTGAGACAGTTTCTAATTGGTTGAATATTTGATGCTTTTGAAACTGCTAAATTTAATGTGTGTGCAGCACAATGAACATATATGGCTTTAAGATATTGTTCTCTAACTATTGCTTGGACTCCTTTGTATTTACCACTCATATTTGATGCACCATCATACCCTTGTCCAATTAAATAATCACAGTTAATACCACAATTTTTTAAACCTGAGAACACAAAACACATTACAACTAGTATGCAATTAAAAATAAATTATTTAAATGATTATTTTTATAAATCATTACCATTTATTATAGCAGATGCCAGGTCATTTCCCGTTAAACTGTGAATAATAACAAATTGAAGAAAACTTTCATTAACCATATTGTTATTGTCTATAAAACGAACGCATAATGTCAGTTGTTCTTTTGTAGCAATATCTGTTGTTTCATCAGCTAAAACTGCAAACCCCTCAGCAGCATTTACTTTCCCAACTATTTCTTTTAAAATTAATTTATCACAAATACAAATAATTTCGTTTTGCATTGTTGGTGATATGTATTTGTAACCTCTACCTCTTTCTTCTTCTATAATACTATTTAAAAAAGTATCACCACGGGATCTATACTTTAAAATTGCCCGAAAGTTACCTTGATTTTCAAATTCTACAATAATAAAAATCAAGTTTATACAATTTAATATCCACCAATAAATTAAGATATCATTGACTCAACCACTCAACATTATTAAAATATAAAATAGTAAAATACAGTACATATTACCAAGTTCTAATAGTTACCATTTATTTTTCCAGAATCGCGATGTCCTCTGAGTGCAATTTCTTGTTGTCCACATAATATGACACATTCAATTATTGGAATTAGGCGACTTCTATTCAATTAAATTTTTTCTGTCCTATGTGTTTCTAATTTTTGAATTATAGTAACTTGTTTATGGTCAAGTATAGTTAAAAAATGGTCAGCATCTAATACAGATGATAAATGGTATTTCAACTGGGAATGATTTCGAAATGTCTAAAATTAATAAGAATACGTAATACTACAATTAAATACAGAAAATATAATAATTTTAAAAGTGCATAAAATATAACTAATCTATAAAATATATAAACAAAAGATATCAATAATAATTAAAATAATTTAACACCTCTTTTGCTTTTTTCCAGTTTGAAAAAGCAGTTGAAACTAATTGCCCCAGAGGCTGGCCACCAATCCCGCCATATTTAGCAAAAAGCAAACAGTATTTGCAAAAAACTCCTTGTTTAATTTCTGAATAAACAAGCCAATTAAATTCTGTAAACCATTTATATTGAAATTTCAGACCTCTTCCTTTATATTTTTCCAACAATGGGAACTCATAATTTTCATTTGGTACCCACACATTTCTAAGCACCTATAATATTATATTAAAAATAATGCAAATAATCAAATTATATTTATTAGTTAGTACAATATTGTATTTAGATAAAACATGGATTTGGTATGCAAAATAGCTTACTAGTGGCTAGCTTACACTACTATATTGAACTTACAAGCTTTTTATCAGTATCAGTAAGTGTACAATTAGTAAAAAGCCCTATATCATTTGATCTAAAATGAGTTTCCAATTCATTATCAATAGTTTCATCCCGAGAAAAATAACAAAAATCAAAATTTAAAACAGTATTTAGCAACGCATTAAAGCATTAACACAATTAAGCAAATAGTATTCTTAGTTGGCACTATGCAATAACTAATTTTTTATAATATAAAATCTACACTAATTTAATTAAACTTCTAGATAATATTTATTATTACTTGTTTTAATGTCGAACATGAAGGCTGATCTGCTGACAATACAATATTCTGCGTCTCTGGGTTAGTTTGATTTAGATGATCCTTTAAAATGTATAAAATAAATAAAAATTGGAGTTATAAAAACAAGATATAAATTGATCATATTAATATAGTACTTACATCGTCACAGCTTTCTTTATTAAGTTTAATATTACGACTTTTTTTTGAAAAATATGTAAAAAGTGTATTTTTAGTATTATCATCCTTTTTCCTTTTACCTTCCATGTTTAGAAATAAAAAATGGTATTATAATTTCACGCTGTTTTATTTTAAAAATAATTAACGAATAATAAATAAATATTAAATAAAAATAAAAAATCGTGAGTTGCGTTGCACTTTCATTCAAAAACGAATCACTATAATAAATGTATTAATTTAATTCACAAAACACAATGATACAATCAGAATTTGTCAAATTCACAATATCAGCCAATTATTACCAATTAATGAGAAATGACTAACCAGTAACGAGTAACGACTACCGAGTGACGGAGGTCGGAGTCCGGAGAGTCGTTGCGATTGTGAATATTCCGATAAACCGATAATGTGGAAAATCCATCAGTTATTTTTAGCTGGTATAATATTGTTAGATAATAATATAATATCATGGGATTCGGCCGATTCGGGTGACTGATTTTTGTTATATCTATAAAATATACCATAATGGCATAATAAGTACATAAATGTGTTTGACTATTAAAAAAAAACAGGGTCATGGGGGGGGGGATACGACACCCAAATCCCCCCCCCCATAATTACGCCACTGCCTCTAATGATATAGACTTAATTAGAAAAAATATACATCGTGCTAGGTCTTCCATATTATCAAAATTACCCACAACCATTGAAGACGTTCATGAACTATTGAAACAAATTACGATACATACTAATAATGACGAAAATTTTTTAATTATAGATGATCCAATTACACACATTATTATGTTTACTTGCAATACAAACTTATCTCATTTAAGCAAAATTAGTACTATTTATGTTGATGGAACCTTTAAATGTTGCCCAAAACAATTTACACAATTTTTTACTATTCATGGATTAAAAGAACCAAACAGTTTTATTCCACTAGTATTTTTTTTACTGCCAAACAAAGCAAAAAACACGTAAGAACATGCGTTTAAATTTTTATGTGCAGACTGTGATAAGTTCCAGTTACAATTTACACCACAAACCATTTACGCAGATTTTGAAAGTGCTTCAAACATACTGCTGTTTATGCAGTTTGGCCAGAGATAAATTTAAGAGGATGTCAATTTCACTTAGGGCAATCATGGTGGCGTAAAATTCAAGATCTTAAATTGTCCACTTTTTTTAGAAATGATAATTCTGAGATTGGTAGATTTTTAAAGTACATATTTGGATTGCCATTTTTAACACCAGACGAAATAGGTGATTTTTTTGCTTCTGATCTAATGGGAATCAAACCAGTTGATGAAAAAATAGATTTATTTTTGGATTACTTAGTTGATAATTATATTTCACCTGAATCTACTTTTTCACCTCGTATATACGCTAAATTTTCACATAGTACTTTACGTACCAAATAACTGTGAATCATTCCATTCTAAATTCAATGGAATGTTTTATCATGCCCACCCAAATATTTATCAGTTTATAGAAGCTTTAAAATATGTTCAACAAGATTCCTACATCAAATTAAGAAGCAGTATAAAACGAAGAAAACCCATATTAGCTAAAGAAGATTTTATTAAAGAAAAAATGTATGAATACAGTTCAGGTCAAATATCACGATTAGAATTTGTAAAAAAAATATCCTATAAATTCAAATTTGTAAAAATGTATGTTTTTTTACTATAAATATGACATATATATACTTTGACTATTTAGTATTTACTGAATTTTTAATTATGTTTTTTGACTATAAATATGTATATATACTTTGACTATTTAGTATTTACTGCATTTTTAATTATTATTATAAATGTATATAACATTATGACCATTAAATTATGAAAATGTACTAATAATATGAATACTTTTTTTTTTGTATGCATTTTATAACAACAATTTTTATATTATATACATACGACTAAATTATGAAAATTATTAAGGACGGAATTAGTATATACCTTTTTTTAACAGGGACGGAATTGGTATAAAAAAAGGTTCTCGGGACGGAACTCGGATGCAGCCTACTTGAGTACCTACACTAATTACTAATAACACTAACGTCACTAAGAGTAAACACGTTGAGTAGTGATACGTAACAAACTGTACAGACGTATAGTGTAAAATGTAAATGTGTAATGTGTACAACGCGATCAACTAACAAGTATCAACTAGTCAAAATATCAAATCATTGTTGTCTAATTGTAATATTGTATTATAATAATATTATTTATGTCTCGTCCCGCATTCATATAATAATAATAGTAATAATATCATAATAATTTGTTTATAAATAAACATTGCTATGCGTGTCGTAAATAGTTCAATTGATTGTGCTGGTGGTAAACACAATAACACATTCAAAAGTCAAAACTCTGCTGCTATTGCAACGGAAGCAGCACAGGTCGATTACGGAATTATATTTTTCACCATCAACCAAATAGTTATATTACTTCGGAATTTCTCTATTTTCTCAAGTTCAGAATGTCATAGAGCGGTGAAACAAAAAACAATTTGTTAATGACAAAATTATCTAGCTCCTTACGGTGCCGTTTTAGGATATCTATATTTAAATACGTTTTGTATATGGTTAAAATATCAATTTTTATTCGTTTTTTAATTCATTATAACAAATAAAAAAATTAAGATATAAAAAATCAGCACCGCAGGGCCCTAGATAATATTGTTGTCAATGGGTTTTTGTTTCGTATTTCTAAGATATTTGTAAGTTGAGAAAATTAAAAAAAAATGCTAAAGCATGTTTTTCATCACAAAATAGTTGCGCTGACATCCTCTTAATCTTGCTTATTATTTATATTATAATGATTTGATTTAACTCAAATATAAAATAAAATTTTAATACAGCACTAATAGAATTTGTAACATAGTTAATAGTTTTATAATCCTTCATTCAAAATATAGGTAAAAGAAAAAATTATTTAGTGTAAGTATTTAATGTACATAAATAAACATATCTTTAGAATAAAAAAATAAAATCATACAGCCTTGGTAATAATATTATTTAAAAAATTTCTTTGGTATTTTGGTAACCTTTAAAATAATACATTCTTTAAATAAAAAAAAAAATATAAGGTTAAATTAATAAAAGAGTATAGGGTAGTATAATGATAAATCATCGACAAACTAATTTTGATAAAGAAAAATAAATTAATCCAGCCACATTACACAGCCAATTTGATACAAAACCAGTTTGGCTGACCAGAAACCAGTCAGCTGGAAACCCTGTCTTGGCTATACTAATGTCAAAAAGTATTTATACTAAAAACTTTAATACTACATGGCAATAAGTGTTAACTTGACCATTTTAAATTGTCTTACATATTGTTAAAAAAAAATGTTATTGTAGTCCAATTATAGATTTAACTCAATCAATGTAAGAAAATCCGTACTAATGAATACCAACAAAATATAATCCTTTAGACACTTATTACAGCTTCTGCAATTTAAATTTTTATGTTTTATTATTATGTTACTTCAACCCCTTTCAATACAATACAAAATTATTTTATAAACATTTTTTGGCATATATTTGAATATGCAAAATACCTCTATATTATTATATGCATAGTGTATAATATATACTCATAAATACAAATTCTAAATAGTAAGTAATGTATATAGTTATCACTAGGGTATCCAACTAACATTTAATATTGTAGTAAACCGACGACAGATTACTATTATTTTTATTATTCAACTATTTGTCACTTCACTATAAATTAAACCTCGTACCGCGCCTGGTTGTTGTTGCAATTCTACAGATTCTGAGAATCAGAATTAATAAACACATATGGCCAAATAATCCGGTATCCAACTCAAGGATTGTGCAACAACATTCACACCTGCGTCGGTACTCTTTATTCCTTCGCCGGTGCTCTTCCGATCCACCTCCTAAGTCGATACCGTGTACCTAATCGTTAAGGGAGACTTGGTATATAGGTATACGAGTCGCCATCCATAGCAGAATTAGAATTAGTCTCATATCCCTACATGTAGTACTTACCTGGTCGCAGAGTCCACTCGCTCTACATCGCCGCCAGACTAAGTACATTCCCAGTAACCATACGTAGGTTTAACTAGTTCTCGGGTAGTTACTTAACGTGCTGTCCACAAATTTTCATAACATTGTTTGTAACAAATTACTTTATCTTATTAAATAAACTATTATAACTAATTGTTGAAACCTGTGACTTGAACCTCTGTCAACACAAATCCTACCACATACAGCAACGTCGTCACAACTCAAAAATATAAGCGTTAGTGAGGGATCACTACACGTCTTTTGGTGTCAGGTGTGGGGTCACCTGAAGGAAGAATTCTAGTATCCAACCTAGAATCGAGTACATCAGCGGACCTCGAGTTCAACCACGTTGCTGACAATAGGAGGACCGAGCCAAGCCATCAACTACATTCAACATTTTCAACTGCAATCAACAGTTCAACTACATTCAACATTTTCAACTGCAATCAACAGTTCAACTACACTCAACATTTTCAACTGCAATCAACAGTTCAACTACATTCAACATTTTCAACTGCAATCAACAGTTCAACTACACTCAACATTTTCAACTACAATCAACAGTTCAACTACATTCAACATTTCAACTTCACTCAACTAGCCAAGCGGAGCATCAACGTCGAGCCAAGCAGAGCCGTCAGCACGCAAGCAAGACCAGACAAAGGGCAATGTCTTTTTCATTGTAAGTTGTTATTTTAAGCAATTTATATATAGTATATGTCTGAGAGTCCGAATAGGGGTTGGGCAGTAGTTAGATATAACCCGCAAACTTTACACACGACAATTATGAGCGTCACATTAGGAATGGACTCCGCCTTGCGCAGCATACCTTACTTTAGCGGGGGCACTGAGGCAGAGTTAGCTTCATACATAATCGAATGTGACTATGTAATGAACAATATTCACGAAAATCTTAAAACGGTAGTTTTTAACAATATAATAGCTAAATTAAAGGGGACCGCTTTCCAGTCTGCCCGATACCGAAATTTTGCAGACTGGCCCGAACTTAAAGCCCACCTTCGAGCTGTTTTTGGAACACCGCATTCCATTAGTTATTTACAATCGCAAATGAGCAATATTAAACAACGTTCCGACGAAGACATACGTAGTTTCGCCGAGCGTACGGAAAAATGTTTTCATGAATTAGTAGGAGCACATACTGTAGGACTAGAACCAGCATCAGCCACAGCAGTAGCTGCATCTTATAAAACAGGAGCGCTTACCGCATTTGTTAACGGGACGCGACCCGAAATCAGAGCATTATTAAAAGCACGCGACGTATCCTCTTTCGAAAAAGCCGTTTCTATAGCAACCGAAGAAGAACAGGATTTACAACACATTATCGCCGTTTTAACACTAACAAAAATTACGGGAAAAATAACGCGAATAAAAAGAATATTAAATGCAATAAATGCAGTAAGATGGGCCACTATGCAAACGAGTGCCGTAGTAATACAGGTACTTCATACAGCACGAATTTTAGGAATCCCATTAATAGTCGCGACGATAAAACCAGTATGGTAAAACACGAGTATCAAGGGCAGGTCAGGTTCTGCACGTACTGTAAGAAAACGAATCACAATATAAAAGATTGTAGGAAACGCATTTACAATGAAAGTAAAAAAACCACCAGTAAGGAAACCGAAAGTCCTAGCACTAGCTGTACCGTAAACGAAATCAACCAAAATCATGTAAGAGTTGTAGCCAATTTCGAAGAGGAACACATAATGTGCGGATCAGATAATTTCCAACCTCATAATATTAAATTATTAGTCGACTCCGGCGCGGAGATGAATCTCATTAAAATAACCGCGCTAGAAGGACAAGTTGTCATAGACGAATCCGAAAAACGTACGATAAAAGGCATTAACGAAATTCCGATATTTACCGTAGGCACTATGGTAACCACTATGCAAATTAACAACGTCGATGTGCTCATCAAATTCGACGTCGTTTCTGGCGACTTTCCAATAAACGAGTCGGGCATCATCGGTCGTAACTTCCTAAAACAAAACAAGGTTATCATGGACTATAGCCAAAATCTATTAACAATACCAGAAGAAACTGGTTTTAAAGAAATAATATTACCGCCGCGTTGCAATTGCGTACTTCTCATAAAAAACGACGAAAACATAGGTCACGAGAATATAACTATAAAAAAACTAGACGTGAACGAAAACGTAATAATCGCGAACAGTATCAGTCCGGTTAACAAAAATAACATTATTAGTAATATAATAAATATTTCAGAAGAACCCTTCGTAATAGACGAGCTTACCACACAACATATCGAGTGGGAGCCATATAATGAAACCGTATTAACAGCATCTTTTATAGATGACAAACAAACCGATCGTATAACACAGATCAAACGCGAAATTAAAATCGACGATTTGAATAAAGAAGAACGGGAACACATTTTAGAACTCTGTTGTAATTACGCGGACCTGTTTTACTTACCAGGTGACTATCTTAGCGCCACGGAAATCGTAACTCACACAATAAACACACCGCGTTGTACAAAACCAATTAACATACGCCCGTATCGTTTCCCTTGGGCATACCAAGAAGAAATCGAAAAACAATCTAAAGAAATGAAACATAACCATATTATACGTGATTCAAAATCACCTTTCAATTTCCCGCTCGTAGGTGAAATAGAAAAATTTAGATCCGACAGGGAAACCCAAATTGCGAGTGTGCGTAGATTTCAGAAAACTTAACGAAGTAACCGAGAACGAAGCCTATGGCCTTCCAAATTTACTAGAGATATTAGAATCCCTAGGGTCATCTAAGTACTTCAGTACGTTGGATTTAGCAGCAGGTTACCACCAACTGCATATAGATCCTGCCGATACCCATAAAACAGCTTTCTCTACAAAGTCCGGTCATTACGAATTCCTACGCATGCCTTTCGGGCTGAGATCGGCTCCAGCCACTTTTACGCGCGCAATGAAATCTGTACTCATGGGACTTGAAGAAATGTGCACTGCATACCTAGATGATATTGTAGTACACGGATCTAGTCTAATGGACCACCAGAAAAAATTAGAACAAGTATTCAATAGGCTGCGCGTACACAAACTTAAATTACAACCTAATAAATGTTCTTTCTTACGGAAAGAAGTATTGTATTTAGGGCACGTAATAAACGAAACTGGAGTTTCCCCGGACCCGAACAAATTGAAATGAATTCGGGAATATCCTAAACCGAAAAATGCAAAGGATATTAAGTCATTTTTAGGACTATTAAATTACTATAGACGTTTCGTCGATAATTTTGCAAAAATAGCAAAGCCATTAACTTATTTACTTAAAAAAGACGTACCATTCGTTTGGACTGATAATTGCGAACATAGTTTTGAAGAACTCAAAAAAGCTTTAATGAACCCACCATTACTAGTCTATCCCGACTGGGAAGCGGGAAAATTCAATTTAATGACAGACGCAAGTCAGTATGCAATAGGAGCCGTTTTATCTCAGGGGGAAGTCCCTAAAGACCAACCTATCGCGTACGCCAGTAGAACATTAAATAAAGCAGAGTGTAACTATAGCGTTATTCAAAAAGAATTACTAGCCATCGTCTGGGCCGTGAAATATTTCAGACCATATTTATACGGTCGTCATTTCAACATTATAACTGACCATCGACCTTTAACATATTTATTTGGCATTAAAGACGCGTCGTCGCAGTTAATGCGCTGGCGATTACAACTAGCCGATTACGATTATGTCATTACGTACCGGGCCGGTGTCGCAGGTTTCTAATTCCCCCAAATGTTTTTACCCCCGGGGGTAAAATTATCCTAGGATAACATTACCGGGGGTAAAATATATCTAGGATAACTTTACCGGGGGTAAAATAAACCTAGGATATTTATACCCCCGGTAAAATTTGAAAGGGGGTAAAATTATCCTAGGTTATTTTTACCCCCCGATAAAATTCTACTAGGATATTTTTACCCCCCGGTAAAATTGTTCGTCAGGGGGGTAAAATTATACTAGGATATTTTTACCCCCCTGGTAAAATTGTTCATCGGGGGGGTAAAATTATACTAGGATATAATTAACGACCAGTTTAAAGTACACTATGATATATTTACCTCCCAGGTAAACGTAGTTTCTTATGACGTGATGTGAACGGAGGGACCCTAGCCCAGAAAAACCGTGCATAACGAAAATAAAAGCGTTAGTCGCTATCTCTCTTACTCTTTACCGCTTTCTATTTACATACTTCTGTCCCTCTCACTCTACGGCCCTACGTTGTTTTACGAACACGTACATGTCCGTGTGCGCAGCCGCGGATTGTCGTAGCTGTATTTTGTAAACGGCCATGGGTTTTGGGCGGCCACATGTATAACATACCGAAAGTTACCCCCCCACTTTTTTTGATTTAAGTATATTTCAGTCCGATTTCAACTTGGGTACCCCGTTTTACCACCCAGGTGAATTTATAGTAGGTAATTTTTACCCACCTGTAAAAATATTCGTCAGGGTGGTAAAAATATCTTAGCATAGAATTATTGACATGTTTAAAGTATACTAGGATATATTTACCTCCCAGGTGAATTTATAGTAGGTAATTTTTACCCACCTGTAAAAATATTCGTCAGGGGGGTAAAAATATCCTAGCATAGAATTATCGACATGTTTAAAGTATATTATAATATATACTATATATTATATAGTCGTTTATTATACTAGGATATTTTTACCCCCACGGTAAAATTGTTCGTCAGGGGGGTAAAAATATCTTAGCATAGAATTATTGACATGTTTAAAGTATACTAGGATATATTTACCTCCCAGGTGAATTTATAGTAGGATATTTTTACCCACCTGTAAAAATATTCGTCAGGGGGGTAAAAATATCCTAACATATAATGTGTTATATATTATTCTAATACCTCATGCATTTGATTAGAATTACAATTTAGACTAGGAATTAAATAGGTATTAACAAATTAAAATTTAAAATGATTTACCATCACATTGGAATATGTTGTAGGACACCTTGTTTGTACTATAATCATTTATTAAAGTATGTAAGTACTTATAAAAATTAATTTCACAACATTAAATTTTATAATAACAACATTTATAGTATGCTATTTGTTAAGCTTTAACAACAAGTATTATTATAAATTTTTTAGAAATAAAGTAACATCAAATTCAATAAATTAACATAAATTATATACTATATAGTCGTTAATTATACTAGGATATTTCTGTACATTAAAAAAAAAAAAAATGTTATTATACGTGTATCTCAAATGTCTATAATTTATATAAATATATATATAAAAAAAATATTGATTGGAACAAAAGTTATTGCATTTGTCAATTGTTTGATCTTGAACACCCTGTTCTAAAGACTGTAGTTATCAAAATTGTGCTGTAAATTAAATTTATTCTACTTTATTTATAAGTAGTAGGTAAAAAAATCCAAAATTCAAATATTATAGAGTAAATAATAAAATAAAATAATATAGGTACTTACAAAAAAATTAATAGTTTAACGAAGAATCAAAATTTTTATTATTTACTTTTATTAATTTTTATATACTATGACAAAACGTTTCCATTAAAATTATATTTAAATACCTACCTATTTAATGAGATGTGCGTTAACATCTACTACAACTGAGTAATGGTTTTGGTTTACATGGCACATGTATACACAATTCTCATTACCCTTAACTCCATCTTTGTAGGTTCCATTCTTACCAAATAACTGCCAAGATTTATGGTAATCAGAATAAATGTATATATGGGTATTCAACATTAATGCTGTTGCAAAAATTTCTACATCGGTAGCCCATGTCCCGACTACATTTAATGGGTTTATGTCTAAATATGAATCTATATCTCCAACATATGCTCTTACTCGATTATCTGTTATAAAAAACTGTAAAAACCAATATTATTTTATTTATGTACTTTATATTATACCTTAAATTATTTTCTGGTAATTTAAAATGTTATAATAATATATTACCTGATACAGTTTTAGTCGAACGAGTTCATGGTGTTCTTCGGATCCATTTATCCATACTAATACACACCTATACCAACAATTTCCATCACCCAAGACGTCGATTAATTTTTTCGGCGTGGTTAATGGTTTGGTTTGTTTTGGTACCATGCTTTTTATGCTTGATAAATCAATTTTTAAAGCCTTACATTGGTTTAACATCCAATATTTACTAATGGGCCTATATAACTGTTTATTTGAGTTAATATGTTCGACATCTTGAGGAGATGAAATCAATTTAAATTCTGATTCACTATTTATAAAAATATGATTTTCTTGTGAGGGTTCATAAAACTTCTTTATATTTTTTAAATGCTGTCTGCTTTTGAGGAGCCTATCTCCTTTCTTAAGAGTGCATGTATTTTTGTCCGAGATACTTTCAATCGTAAATGGTCCTATCCATGGCATAACTGACAACCACCTTTCCTATCATTTCTTCTCAAATTTTTTAACAAAACTTTATCGCCTGGATTAAATATATTGTCAGCTTTTGAGTGGCGTTTGGCGTATGATTCTCTCTGCCTTAGTTGCGCTTCATCAATGTTTTTTTTTTGCTTTATTTTCGACAATTTCTAATATAATAATCATAAAACATAAATGTACTGAGAACTAAATATAATTTTTTTTTTGATATATAACTTTCTAATAACCATTATACATTATTAGTTATACCTTATACATAAAGTTTTTTTGTTTATTACTTTTAAAATATTTATTTAAATTACGAACTATAATTTTTTTTTAAACATACTATTATTTTGTATATATACGAGTATTTGATTAAGACTAAAATATATAGTGTTTATTCTTACCTCTTAACTGAAGCATTGTTTCAATTGTCTTTGAAAATGCTGATTCATCAAAATCAAAATTGAAGTCAGTAGATATATAATCGTTAAGTTCTTCTTTCTTGTCTACATCGATAGGAAGAACTGGTTCTCGCTGATAAAGCATAAAAAAGGGAGACAATTTTGTAGATGTGTGTACTGCAGTTCGATATGCGAATAGAACACCCTGCAAAATATCTGGCCACTTAAATACATCGTTCTGTTGTACCTTAAATAATAAATTGGATAATAAATAAAACCATTTAGAAAATAAATTTCAGGGCTAATAATATTAATCGTATAATTTAAGAGGATGTCAGCGTAATATTTGTTCTCTCTCTCTCAGATCCACGCGTAACATAAATGAAACGCTTTCATCTAACATCGTTTTTTTTTTTTTTTTAGTAATCTTAGAGTAAAATAACCTACTACAAAAATTATAGAGAATAATATTTTTGAGGGTATGACATATTGGTTTTATATTTAATTATTATTTAACTAATTATTTACAATAATATATATTACTTAATAGTTTATTTGTAATTATTATTACTCGACTTTCAAATGGTCGATGGTTGATTTTACTCTAAGATTACTCAAAAACTTAAAAAAATGATTCTGCGTAAATGCGTTTAGTCTATGTTGCGCGTGGGCCAGAGAGAGAAAACAAACAGAGCGCTGACATCCTCTTATTATTAATTATTTAAAACGAAAAATGAACTAAACTTAATTTTTTTAACATTTATAGCTCGGTGAAATTCAAAAATACTCAATATGAAATTACTAATATACAGATGGGTTAGTATTATTACAAAAATAAAAATGTTTTTTTTTTTTTTACTTAAAAAATCTTCTCAATACATTTTTGCTACACCTGCAGAAGTAGTTATTATTGTTAGTTTATAGTTATTTAATGAAAGAAATTATTTAATTACTGATCATAATAAAGGGATATAATATAAATTATAGAATTAATATTAACCTTTAACAAACTGGTTTTCAGTGTCCTGTTTAGACGTTCTACGAGTCCATTAGCTTGTGGATGGTATGGTGACGTTACCCTTTGTTGTGTACCGGTCATTTTAAAAAGTTCTTCGGAAAGTTTGTTAACAAACTCCCGGCCTTGGTCACTAATCTGGATATCTGTGCATCCGTGTCTACATATAATTTCGTCGTAGATAAACTTTGCGACAGATTCAGCGGTTTTGTCAATTAAAGGTCTAGCCTCACACCACTTGCTAAAGTAACACACTGCAACAACTACATACCGATAATTATTGACAAGTGGCAAAGTAATCAAGTCTACACCAATCTGTTTGAAAACCTAGTTTTTATAAAAACAAATATTAAAATAATAAAATAAGTTTACATAATATATTACATACACTCAAATATAGTTCTAAGTTAAATTACTTTTTTAGGGACGGATACTGATTTTAATTCCGGTACAAATTTCAAAGATGCTGGATTAACTTGTTGATATATTTTGCATTGTCTGATATAGTTCTTTATATCAACTGTCATGTTTGGCCAAAAAAATCTTGATTTCAATAGTCTTTGTGTTGCATCTCTGCCATGGTGACTTGATAGTGCTGATGACTGTGCTGAGTTATCCGATCCATTATGCACCATATGTATAATTCGTCTTCGCTCATTAACATCAATTATGGTTTTTGCCAATGTTTTCTTATGAACAAGGATATCATTGTCAAGTTTAAAAACTTTGCACTGTCTCCTAAAGTTAGACTTTTCATTTTTTGTTGACACATAAGACGGATATCCATGACCACGAAGAAAACTTACAACACAATTTAAATCAATATGTTGATTACGGCCTTCATTAGTTATTGGTTCCAAAGCAAGATCATATTGTAAATCTTCTTTAGGTGGAGTATTATTATTATTAAGTTGGCCAAATGGCTCCTGATGAACTAAAGAACAAATAATACATGTATATATACAAGCCACAAGGTAGATCATCTATCTATATTCTATACGTAAGGCACTTATTATATCAAAAAATATTAACATTTTTCAAATATCAAAATGTTATAATCAGGCTCGGAACTTTATATATTTGCATATCTCTTAGGCAGCTACATATTAAAAATCAGATTCGATACAAATTCGTTTAGTACATACAATCTAAATACAAACATTTTCATACAATTTGTACTTCAAATACTTAGGATTTGAAAATGTAAAAATTCGGAAGGACGAGTTTTTCTCCGTTTTACCTTAATATTTTGTTTGTTTTTCCTGCCGCTTTTGAAAACTATTAAGAATTTCTTACTTTTGACCCCCCGATGTACCAACTAGATTCACTTTCCTACCAGAAAAAATGCTGTTGAAGAAAATCGAAGCACTTTTACTGTCCCAAAACGTGATAACAGACACAAAAAAAAACCACATCATTGTAAAATCAATAAATTCATCGCTCCGCTCAGAATCTAAAATCAAAATCACGTAAAATAACTATTTATGATCAAACGAATTTAGATTATCGTTATAATACAATAGTCATGGAAACTTGAAACTTTCACCAGTTTTATAAAATGGCATTTTATTCACATGATTTAACTTTCAAAATATTGCGCTTATTTATTTATAGGCAATTGTAATTTTCGATGTTAGATTCTGATCGGAGTGATCGATGAATGTATTGATTTTGAAATTATGTATGTTTATTTATTTATTTATGTGTTTGTCATCGCCGTTACTTCACTATCTATAAATATTTATAAAAAACAACTAAAAAAAATAGAATATTTAAAATGTTTATAATTATTGCTTTAAAAACTCAAATATAATTATATTCATATAGCCAATATTATTATTTTCGTACCGAAAATTTGGTTAATAATATTGTAAACCGTGCGCTGCTGCGGTTACGGCCTATGGTATAAGTTATGGGTCTAGGACATCTCGCCGCGACCGTTTCGCCGCGGGACTATTCGCCGCAGACCGTTTCGCCGCCGGACCTATTCGCCGCAGACCGTTTCGCCGCAGACTGTTTCGCCGCGGACTGTTTCGCCATTAATAGCCAACAATAGCAATAACAAAATGGTGATTAATGATATATTTGTAGTTAAAATATATAATTTTTTTTTTCAATATACGTGGTTTCTTATGCTGAATTCAAAAGTGTTTGAAAAAATTTCCGGAAACTTACCATTCAAAATTTCCTGAAACTATTACCATTCTCAATTTCCTGAAACTTACCGTTCAAAAGTTATGGAAATTTAAAGTTTCAGTGATTACGCGTGTATCGGCACTCGTCGCTACGCTCCTCGGCGCCGTCGCTCCGCTCCGCAAATCGAAAATATCCCTCGACTTGTTGTGTAAAACCACCTCAGGTGAAACTCGGTTTTCCTTAATATTGTTTCGCCGATTCGCCGGCGAAAGGGTCTGCGGCGAATAGGTCCGGCGGCGAAACGGTCTGCGGCGAATAGTCCCGCGGCGAATCGGTCGCGGCGAAATGTCCGGGTCCGATAAGTTATTGCTGCTTATGCACGCGGTGTGCGGTATGAGTACGGCTTTAGAACGCTGCTGTTGTAGCCACGAGACCAGCACTATTTAGAGTCTAAACTTTAGACGGTTATAAATATGAATCACTAAATTCTTACAGAGTTAATAAAAATGAGATTATTATAGCTATCATAAGAAAACGAACGTAAAAACACTAGTATTATTGTCATAATGTCACCTTAATGTTTTCAAAATTGGATAATTTTATAAATTCTGAAATTTTGTAAACCAAATTTCTATTCTACTGAATGATGTAGATATTTGAACGGAAAATACAGGTGTGTTACGCGCTCTTAACAAAGTCAAATTAAAAATTATTAACAATTGAAATACACGACTCAGAATCTATTCACGATGCAGCGGCTTTTCTGTTTTTGGCCGATGCAATATAGGTGGTGTACTTATCTATTTTTAGCATATCAATAATATTATAAAGACGATTGTATTTATATGACCATAATGGCCAGTGGCGGCTTGTGTATATGTGCACAAGTGCACGTGCACTACCTAGCCTAACTCGAGAAAAATTGAAAACATAAATCATGATAATACAACTAAGTACCTGTAGTGTTATTAAGATTATTTTTCAAAATATAAAAATATAAATTTAGAATATTATGAAAACAATATTTTTGGATTCGAAGGCCTAACAGCCGGGTGGTTTTTCGCGACAAAACGGTATCAGTATCGTGTATTATAGCTACGGATAAAAATAACTTTTCAAAAAGTTATTATAGCGGTGCAGTAGTGCACACAATCGCTGTGCGCATTTGTACAGTGTAAAAATTAAAACAAGTCGAAACACGCAACCAGATTTATGATGGAATTGATGTGCACATCGTTTCTGTGCACATTCAATGGTTTTCGGCGAGATATTTTCGACGTCGCTGCACCGTTGCGCATCGGCATTATAATTTATTTTTACTCTCATTCCTTTATTAGATTCCGATTATCAGCTGATATTTGATAATGTTAGTCGATGATTATCGGAAATTCAAAACAACAATCGTGTTTCTGTTTTCTATCGACAACCAACATTATTATTATATAGTTTGTACTGTGACATAGTATTTTTACTTGAAAATGTATTATGTACATACGTGTAAAGATATAAACAAAATAAAAGGTAATTGGTTAATAACTAAAATTCGTAAGCAATCATTTAATACAATTTATAACATATTATATAGGTATAAATATAAATATATAAATATATTATTGGATATATTTTTTTGGATGGGCACTACTTCATTGAAAACCCACGAGTGGCTAGTAATGGCTAGTGCCACTTTATCACGTTATAATTTGTATGCAAATAATTGTGTATATAAGTATATTATAATCAAACAACAAACTATAATAATCTGTCAATAAAACAATCAAATTTGTTTTGAAAAAAATAGAAACACAAACAAAAAAATATGCGTTTAAAATAAGTGTCAGGTTTGTATTCAGTAGGTTAATAACCAATAATATTGCAGTAAAATTAGGTACTGTATTATGCTATACAAGTGCCAATTTTTCATAAGTATTACTTTATTAATTGTGATTATTTATTGATCAATAAAACAGTATGCAAATATGCCTTTTAAGTTTGAAAATAAAATAAAAAATGACTCACCAGCTAATTCCTCGATTTTGGATTCCCACGGTCTAAACATTATGATATTTAAAATTTTTAAAACAAATGTGTACAATTTGTAATGTAAATATTATATGCACTACAGTTACATACAACACGTCCAACTAACAAATTATTAATGTTAATTCTATATTTCTATTGATATTAATATTATTATTTATTAATATCGATGCTCCGTTGGCGCGTCGCGTCAAATCGTATATAGGCATACCTACTGCATAATTCCATTTTCATTATGCATGTTAACGGAATTACCCACCATAATACATCGTTATTAACTATTTTTACAAAAACCGTAAGTCGTGACAGATTGTGGCATTACCAACTAAAATGTTGTACAGTATTATACACGTGACAAGCACGAAAAATTAAGACATTTGTATTTTCGAGTATGATGGTGAAATTTTGATCTAAAACGCGCATCCTATATTTTTATATAGGATATAAATCATAAAAACATTAAAGATTTTATTGAGAAACTAAAACACATAATATTAATTTTCTAAAGGAGAGGTGGTATAAATAATCAAGGATATATTTACCCCCACGTTAAAGATGTGTTTTTAGGAGGGTTAAAATATCTTAGCTTATTATTACCGAAATACCGACCATACTTGGATATATTTATCTACCAGGTTAGAATTCAATTTCTTAGGATATATTATAATTTATTTCTATAAATCAATCTACAGTATGGTCAAAACAAAAACTTAAAACGTTGATAAAAAAAAAAAATGTGTATTCAATACACTGTATTGTATATTTTTAAATTACTTTAACAAGTACCTACCTGGCTACCTACTTATGTGGAATCTTGTATTAAATTGTCATACTTTTTGAATGCGAACATAAACAAATGTATACAACTATAACATAAAAAACTAAAAAAATGTAATATTTTAAATACTTATAAATAGCTTGAAATTAGTCAAATATTCTGAAAATTATATTCCTAATGACCAGCAAATGTCTATATGATGCCCATTCCAAGTTACTTATTATTATGGCATTTGGCAAACTATTTTTCAACTACAAATAAATCGTAAAAGTATAATATAGAACCTTTTATTGAATTTGATGTTACTTTATTTCTAAAAAATTTATAATAATACTTGTTGTTAAAGCTTAACAAATAGCATACTATAAATGTTGTTATTATAAAATTTAATGTTGTGAAATTAATTTTTATAAGTACTTACATACTTTAATCAATGATTATAGTATAAACAAGGTGTCCTACAACATATTCCAATGTGATGGTAAATCATTTTAAATTTTACTTTGTTAATACCTATTTAATTCCAAGTCTAAATTGTAATTCTAATCAAATGCATGAGGTATTAGAATAATATATAACACATTATATGCTAGGATATTTTTACCCCCCTGACGAATATTTTTACAGGTGGGTAAAAATTACCTACTATAAATTCACCTGGGTGGTAAAACGGGGTACCCAAGTTGAAACCGGACCGAAATATACTTAAATCAAAAAAAGTGGGGGGGGGGTAACTTTCGGTATGTTATACACGTGGCCGCCCAAAACCCATGGCTGTTTACAAAATACAGCTACGATAATCCGCGGCTGCGCACACGGACATGTACGCGATCGTAAAACAACGTAGGGCCGTAGAGTGAGAGGGACAGAAGTATGTAAATAGAAAGCGGTAAAGAGTAAGAGAGATAGCGACTAACGCTTTTATTTTCGTTGTGCACGGTTTTTCTGGGCTAGGGTCCCTCCGTTCACATCGCGCCATAAGAAACTACGTTTCAAAATAAAAAAAAATTGAATTTGGTTTACATTTTATTTCGAATAATTCAAAATAGCCAATTTGTAAATATATTATAAGCATCTCAAAAGTCTATAATTTATATCGATAAAAATAAAAATAAATAAGTTATCAGTAATATAAATATGAAAAGTATATTAAATGTAAGATATTAGGTACTATTCCAATCTATTTAATTCAATAATTTTATAATTAATATTGATAATAATAATATTACAAAAATGCCCACATTTTACACTTATGATTCATTATTAATCTACATATACTTTTTTAATTTCAAGTACCGTGTAATATGCTTACCATCAAATGTATTATTAGAATATAATAAATTATATGCTAGGATATTTTTACCAGGGGGTAAAAATAACCTAGGATAATTTTACCCCCCTTCAAATTTTACCGGGGGTATAAATATCCTAGGTTTATTTTACCCCCGGTAAAAATATACTAGGTTATTTTTACCGAGGGGGGGGGGGGGTAAAAATATCCGGGGGTAAGAATAGCCTGTTACACCGGTCCCGAGCACTCGAACGCCGACTGTTTATCACGAATTTGAATGATACAAACCGGTCCGACCAACGCAATTAACGACTTCAATGAATTCAAAGCCGCGGAAAGCAAACCCATCTTCAATTCAAAAATTATCGAAATCGACGATGATATAATCAGGGCCGTAGAGACAGAAAACGTTATAATACTAGTTTCGGAAGACAAAATCATAACTAACCCGGCAGTGCGTGAAGTAATAAAAAACATTGACGTAGGTCAAATACAGTTTTCAGATGAAAATAAGTTTTATACTGTCCAAAGAGACCCAAATTTATTAATAATTTATGGCTTTAAGCCAACGTATACAACACCACTCGAAGCCGAGGTCGTTTACCAAGCCATAAACAATTTAAAAACCTTTTGCATAACAAATAAAATAAACTCGTTTTCTACCAATAAATTAGACGGGCCTACCTCACTCACCAGTTACCTACGTATTCGAACAATGTTTCGGCATATTTTCAAAAAAACCGACATTGTAGTAAAAATGTATACGGGTCAGCAATTAACCGAAGATGAAAAGAAATTAATAATTTACGAGCACCATAACTCACCGTTAGGGGGACATGCAGGTGTATCGCGCACGGTAAAAAGGTTAAAACTTAATTATAATTGGCGCCACATGAAAAAAGACGTCAAACATTATATTAAACATTGCAAACTATGTCAGAAAAACAAATCACATGTTAAAACCAAACAACCTATGAATTACTAGCACCGTAGTAAAACCTTTCGAAAGGGTCTGCCTAGATATAGTAGGACCTTTACCATAAACAATAACTTTAATTGTAAAAACTTACTTCTGACAGCCACCACTATAGTTGACAATTTACATCGTAAAAAGACACAAGTCTTAGATTCCATTGGACACGTAATTACTAAACGTAATGTTTTAACTAAACTTGTAACAAAAGCAGCTAAATTAATATACGGAATATGTAATTTAGAATGCATACAAAAATTTAATTTTAATATAGGAGTAGCTAAAAACACATCACAATCTAAACTGATAAAAGAACAAATTAAAGTAGTAGAATTACAACATAATTTAGTATCACACGACAATCTAACTATGTTGCCATTATCATTAGCTGTGAACGAACTAACAAACATTACAAGAGAGCAATAAATAAAAAATTATTTAACAAAACATTTTATACACGTTAGCTTATTAATTACAAAACATATGGTAGAAACGAACACAATATTAGAAATAATACAACAAGCTAAAATGGGAGTTATACACCCAAGTTTAATAACTCCAAAAGAGTTATTAGAACACATCAAAGACATTAAAGTATCATTACCTGGGGGCACTGATTTACCCACTGACTTAGACATACAAAACATTTATGAATTAGTAAAGCTCTCAGACCTTACTATATATTATGCAAATGACAACTTAGTGTTTATAATTTCTTTACCTTTAATTTATCAAAATAATTTTATCTTATATAATTTAATATCTGTGCCAGTGTGCACCGAAAACGATTGTGTTTATATAAAACCTAGTAATAAGTATCTAGCTATAAGTAAAAATAACGAGCACTACGCCATGTATGATGAATTTTACTATACCCATTGTAAACACGCTAGAGACTTCCTTTTATGTCCTGAAGGTAATCCTTTACATCCACGTACGAGTAGACCAACATGTGAAGTACAACTTCTACAAGAACCAATGAAAGTTCCAACAAGCTGCGAGATCATGCACGTTCAAATCGGAACCTCCATCTTCCATAAAAAACGATTCAAGAACGAATGGATATACGTTACCAACTACGACGTAGTATTTATTACATGTGACGAAGACAAAGAATCAACCAAACACACACTGAAGGGAGTAGGCATTTTACGCCTCAACGAAACTTGCAAAGGATATGCCAGCAGAGACGTACTTATACCTGGGAAAGTTGACTACAAATACGACTACATGGATTTCAACCCAAAGTCAACCATAGATCGAGTCATGAATATGCCGTACACCGACAATAACAACTTAATGGAAGACTACCATGTTAAAACAAACAACATGGACGACCTACATACAGTGTCAGGTTCAAAGAAACAACTTGAAAAACAACGCAAGGTCGACTACAAGATCGACGAACTAAAAAATACACAACAACTAAATGATTACGTACTTTACGTAATTACGAGTATTATTTTTATGGCAATCGTAATAATATACTTATTAAAATGTAAAAAATTACAACTCTACAAAAAAACGAACACGGACGACGAAATCGACCAAAATGAAGAAAACCAAAGCTTAGCCACCGCACCTAGAGAAATCGACATAATCGAATATCCTCTGACGCCTAAGAATAGCACAATAAGCTATCCAATTACAGGAAATTTTAACTTTGCTTAAGTTTTTTTTTGGGAAGCCAGGGACTTCCATTTTCGAGGGGAGGAGTGTAGTAAACCGACGACAGTTTACTATTATTTTTATTATTCAACTATTTGTCACTTCACTATAAATTAAACCTCGTACCGCGCCTGGTTGTTGTTGCAATTCTACAGATTCTGAGAATCAGAATTAATAAACACATATGGCCAAATAATCCGGTATCCAACTCAAGGATTGTGCAACAACATTCACACCTGCGTCGGTACTCTTTATTCCTTCGCCGGTGCTCTTCCGATCCACCTCCTAAGTCGATACCGTGTACCTAATCGTTAAGGGAGACTTGGTATATAGGTATACGAGTCGCCATCCATAGCAGAATTAGAATTAGTCTCATATCCCTACATGTAGTACTTACCTGGTCGCAGAGTCCACTCGCTCTACATCGCCGCCAGACTAAGTACATTCCCAGTAACCATACGTAGGTTTAACTAGTTCTCGGGTAGTTACTTAACGTGCTGTCCACAAATTTTCATAACATTGTTTGTAACAAATTACTTTATCTTATTAAATAAACTATTATAACTAATTGTTGAAACCTGTGACTTGAACCTCTGTCAACACAAATCCTACCACATACAGCAACGTCGTCACAACTCAAAAATATAAGCGTTAGTGAGGGATCACTACAATATGTACTTTAAACAGTTTTGATACTTAAGAGCTTTTGATTTTGATTTCATATCTAAGAAATTTAATTCTCTTAAAGTACAAGTAATAATAGTATAAAATAAGTTTAGGACATAAATATGATCTAAAAATAAAATAAAACAAAATATATGTATGTGGAAATTGAGCAATAATATTGGTTCCAACTCATTAATAATTTGTTTTTAGATGTTAAAATAATTTAAAAATAAATGTACACAAAAAAAAGGTTAACAGCAATCAAAAACGAAAAATTAACATTAGAGATTTTGACAGAGGTATTTTTTAAGTGTTGTAGTTGGCTACAGGCTGGTGGGCATACTGGTATTATAGTTTCTGTAAAATAAACATATATAAATAGTTAACAGAAGTTAGAAGATATTTCAGTTATTATAAACTAAAATTATAGTTATAATGCAAAATTAGTTAATGAAAAATAAATTGTAAATGGGAAATTCCTATTTATAATTGTTCATCATAAAAATAAAGAATACACAAACTAATTGCAACTAATTGTGTTAGATTTTGGTATATTTAAACACCAAAGATATGTTTATAGTGTCAATTTTTAATAAATTATATACTGATAATGAAAAAATATAAGTATTTTAAATAATGGAAATAATTTAATATATTGATTCAATAACAACCATACATTTAAAGTTGTATTTAATATCTTTTTATTTAGTCTACACAAATAAGTCAATCAAGTTTAAATGTATAAGATCTTATATTCTTATGCATATCTAAATGAAAACCATATTTACCATAAAGAGTAACTGTAACTTCAGCAGTTCCTAATATATTTGATGCTTTGCAGACATAATCCCCATATTGACGGTTTTCAATAGTGATGATTCGAATTGTAGTGTCTGTTATTTCATCCGTGGTAGCAAAATGTGATATTCTAAATGTTAAGAAAAAATCTTGTTAAATTTCATTAGAACATTATAAACGTTTTCGAGTCATCAACAATTGAGGAAACCTGTAATGTTGATTGTTGGATAGTTCTACTCCATTATTTAACCAAATGATGGCTGGTGGAGGATATGCCTCAACGTGGCACTCAAGATCCATATCGTACTGTAAAGCTTGTCCTAAGCGACGTTTAGGAATTGTTATAACTGGAGCAAATTCAACCTCTATAGCAATATTACGCCTGGCACCTTTGCCAACACTATTATCAGCCACACAGAAATACGTTCCTCGATCTTCTTTTGTGATCATGGGAATTCTCAAAATATTACCTCTAGAAGATGAAATGTATGTGAAAATTTAATTTGTGTATGTATTTTTTTTATTATTATAGTTGGTACCTATAAATTGATACATTATTAGATAAAATTGCATTATTTGCTCGTCTCCAAGAAATTTTTGGACTAGGATATCCACCGGCATAACATTCCAGTTTGACTGGTTGACCCTCTTTTACAATTAACGATCTGGTTGAGTTGTCAGAAATAAATGGACGTCTACGTACTACTAACTCTGTTTCAGCTGATATTATGTTGTTAATCCCAAGAATCACTTTACAGTTATAGAAACCAACATCAGTTTCTTGAATATCACTTATCTGAAAATATAAATTATTTTTAGTAAAAAAAAGTTATGTGTCTAGAATTTGGATACCTGTAATGTATAACTACTGCTATCCATGTCATGCCTTAAAGATAATCTTGAATCCTTTAGGAGAAGTGAACTTCCAGTTGAAAATACAACAGGTTCAGTAGATCTATCTTTGTCAACCTTACTCCACGACATACCAAAATCCGAGGCAAATAACACTGTACATGTCAATTTAGTTGTACCACCGATATCTGTTATACATTTTTGTGTAATATGTGATATTATTGGTGTCCTTTGAAAATTAGCTAAAATTATAATTAAATCTTTATTATTATTAATAATAAAATTATTCAATATCACATTTTTAAAATTTAAATATAATATGTTCTATATTCTATTCATAAGTATTAAGTAATTACAATACAGTTACTGTTGACAAATCTTTAAACTTATTTTTAACAAATCTAGCTTTAAAAAAAAAATACTATAATATTAGGAGCACAAAACAAAATACAAAATTTAGTAGTTTTTAAATACATATTTATTTTTAAAACCTATGATTTATTTCAGTTCAGTTTGAACAGTATAAGTATATGCGATTATTTACTCTAAAACTAAGAAATTTTAAAATTGGTTAATAATTTTATAAGCTGTGTTCAATTTCTAATAATTTAAGGTACTGCAAGGTTTAATACGTTATAATACTGGTATTATACAAAAACAAAAAAAATACCGTATTTTAATATCTCTATTTTTAAATATTACTTAAATAGTAAGTATTTTAAATTTAGTTAAAATATTACTTAATTTGTTTAAATTTTAGCACATCCCACTGGTTTTGCTTAAATATGTCACTGTTTTTTGTGAAATGCAAAATCTAATAGAATTTTATCTATTAGAGGCGAGTATATTTATAGAACAGTTAACATGTATTTACATACAAACTCAAAAAATGAAGGCAAGGCTGTATGAGTAAAGACAGCAATATATATTTTGGAATGTAGTGTACATTTTTTTTTCCAGTAAAATATAGTTCAATAGTGCGTATACAATATACACAAAAATGTATTTAGAAATATAACACTGGCCACAGTATAATAGTAATATATTATATAATATCAGTACAATTTATAATGGAGTAGGTATCAATATTAAAATTAATATTAAATTTAAATAAATTTAATGGTAATTATATAGTATATCTATATAATAGTGTTGGCCAACGGTATAATTTTTAATATTGATATTGTTTTGTATTTCTCAATATCGAAATATCAATATTTTTGGGGTATAACAATATTTTAAAATATTTACCTTAATAGGGAATATTAAATAATTTCATTAATACAAATTTTAACTGTTTGGTTTATTAATTACTAATTTACTACTTAATTAATTACTAATTAATAATAGAAATAGAAATAGATAGTGAACAAAATCAGATTAGTAATAAGTAATTACATATTTTATAATATTTATAAATGCTATTTTATATTCTTTCTTTGTTTATTTGTCTTGGCTAACATCGATAATAATTAATTCGATATTGATATCGAAAACATAAAAAATAAGCTACAATAAGGATATTGTATCAAAATATTGATATCATTAGCCGACACTACTATGTATATTGTTAAAAGAAACATATTTAAATGAATTATGTTAAATGATAAAACACAAATCTTAAATATCAACATGAAATATTTGAATATACACATTTGCAAACTTTAAATACAAGAAACTAGTCAGTAGAAACTATTTTATGTTTTCGTATTCGAACATAATGACATGGAAAAAAAATTTAACCATAAGATCAAAGAAAACCGATAATATCCCAAAAATTTAATTAAAAATAGATCACCGACTCAAATGTATTGTTCCCAGCACCGCTGTTTATTCATGCCAACAATTGTGGACCTGAGGACGATTTTACACAGTAGATCAGGTTAGATGTGACAGCAGATGTGTGCCTGCCTTACATAAACAAATATTAAAAATTGTTTTATACAAACTTTGCATCTGATCATCATGTTTTTGATAATTGTCAGTTATACACTCATAATTGACTTATGTTTAAGTTTTATTTAAGTTCTTTCTTTTTATTCAAAATGTTGAGTGGAGCTAGTGGCACAACAGGTGTCAAATGTCAACTTGCTGTACCTAAATACAATCAGGTGCATTGGTGGGAATTAAAATTCAGCAGGTGAAAAATGTCCATAAGCTATATAATATTATAAGCACTTCAATAATAGATGCATATAAAAATAAAATATATTTCTATTTAAAATAAATGTATTATACCTAAATAATTTATTATTCTAATTTTAAATTATACATGTGAATATTAATAAACAACTTATAAGCTAAAAGCTAAGCAGAGTCTAGAAACTTTATCCGTGGTTATTGAACACTACCTAGTTAAACTTTTTCTTTATCAATAATGAGATAATTGTTTTTAATTTTTTATAAGTTGTAACTAATAGATCCAAACTACTAAGACATTATTGTTGTTCATAGTTATTTTCATTGTTGTTCTAAGATAAGTTTTCAGGTACCACAAGAAAAAGAAATGCATTTCAAATAACACTGTGTTAGTTGGAATTGTTAAAAAGGTTATTAGCATTTTAATTATCAAAATAAATGATGTTTGGGGTAGTATTAAGCTGCAAATATTTTATTTAAACAATTATGTTCAATTTGTAATGGTTACATATAGGTTATTAATATCACATAATAATGTTAACACATTTCAAAAAATTCTACAAAACAATGAGATAGTATGGCCTATAATTAATAGGACTTGAATTAATCTTTACTAGGTGCAATAGCATAGTATAGGTGCATCTATAACATAGTATCAGGGGTTGCAAATGAACCATCATGCACTCCATAATAAAAACTCTAATCTGGTGTCAAATTTCAATTTTTCATACCTATAAAGGTAGTGCAAAATGTATTATAGCATATAACAGCAAATACTACAAATGTAAATAGTATGTATAGGTACAGTATTTTTGGTAAGTACCTAACAGTCTAGAGCAGGGGTCTCCAAACTATAGCCCGCAAACAAGTTATAACCGACGTCTAAAGGACATTGAATAATCTAAAAATATGTGTAATTTTTAAAACTCCTACTTTATGAACATCTTTAGTACATCTGTAGTATATTAAAAGCTTTTATTTATAATATACTAGCTTGTCCCGCCTGTGCCAAATATTTGTTTATTTCATAAATATATTTTTGAAAAAATCTACTTATCGTAATAGTAATATAATAATATGTAACCAATGGCAATCCATTGGCAATCCTAAAATATTCGCAGTTGCCGGGTTTAAATACAAAAATGTATCTATTCTTGTTATCTGGCAAGATTATATGAAAATTATTAGAAAAAATGTGTACCGTATTATAAGTTATCGATCGAATATTATTTTATTACACTGCACATAGAATACACACTATAATTTTTTATAGCTTAGATGCCTTAGAACCTGCACATAAAATGTGATAAACATATAAAAATGAACAGATAGAAGCTCACGACTTATAAGCGCTTCCTCATCAATCTATTAGGTTTTACAATTAATACGCAAAATAATTTTTTTTTGCCGATTTTACCCCTTAAAATCAAAATTTTGAAAAATTCTTTCTTGGTGCACGGTGAAATTATAATATGACGGCTCACCTTTGATTATGAATTAGTCAATCAGGATAGTCCAGATTAGTCTAGTTTAAATAGATTTAATCATGGCTAAATAGCCATAATAATGGCCAGATTTAATACAGATTCAGTATACAGTAAGTATTTTATGTACAATTATGCATCAAAAATATATTTATTATATTGCCATAAAATTCAAATTCACTATATAATAGTTTATACACACTTTGAGCCCTCTAAGAACTTTTGATACTGTTTGTGACCCTCGAACAAAAAAGTTTAGAGACCCTTGGTCTAGAGAGAAATAAGGAATTTTTAAATATCAAATGCAACTTATGAGTATACAATAATAAACACAAACTGTTTTGTAGCGAACGATCAAGTCAGTCGGTCGCACACAAGGCTAAATAATTATTATTTAGCCACAGTCGCACCATTCTCGTTATTACGGTGTACAAATCATGCGTTCGTTCGACGTCGCACTCAAAACGTGCTCCATACTCATGCACAGACCGTAACCATAGTCCATTGTATCATCCACATATCTGACTACATCACCTCCGCCATTAGCATGGTCAAGACTTTCAGGCGCTGTCGCCTGCCTGGTAAAGTGATTAGAACGAGTAATAATCTGGTAAAATGATACTCACCGAGGTGGATGCACAGCATGCCGAGGACTCCATAGACGTTCTTCATCTCGGAGAACTGGGATAACGGAAATTTTGGGTATCAGCAACAAACGCCGAACGGACCAGAAAAATATATCAAGCGAACGTCTTACGCTTCCGTGGAATGCGGAAATGCAAAAATCGTTGTTTCCTAGCAAAAAACATGAAGTTGGCAAACGCGTGTATGTCGATTAATCAATTAACTAATCAAGGTGCGTCGTTTTCGCATTCTCTAACTTGAAGTTGGTGTTTAGGTAGGGTTTCCAAAAAGCAGCAATCTCAGTAATTCGTAATGTCACAGTGGCAGTACTGTATTTAAGACAAACAGAACTACAGAAGTGACGACCTCGGTAACAGCGTTTTTCAACATCTTCAATCTTGATTAGTGAATAAGACATAAGTATCAACTATTCGACTGTAGGACTGTTCTCGATTCTCGACCTGTGGGAACAATAAGCCATTAGAAATTTACTGGTTTTGTACTTTGTAACTGATTTATAACATCATTAAATACTATACGTCACTAAGAGGCGTCACTAAGAGGTATAGGGGGGTACTTTTGCTACCCCATACATTTTTGGGGAGTAACAAGGGTATCGTTTTGATACCCCAAAATAAATTATTTTCGATATTATTCACGTTTTTGATTTTTAAAGTGTAAATTTACTATTATTTAAAATCGGGGGATACAAATTAATATATTCTATGATAGTGTGATAGTGTTAATTATTTAGGTAATGATACAAATTTTGTCAAATAAGCAGAATGCAATTTTTTTTCACTTCCCCAGAATTTTGACCTGTGCTATGGTACTATAGTTACGAATATCATGATTTAAAATATATTATCTATACATTTATAAATATCAAATAATTATATGCATAATATGATTTCATGATTATTTTTGACGAACTAAGAACTAACAGTTAATATTTACTAATTAGTAACTAGTAACTACAACTGTTAAATTGTGTTGTATTTATTGACTGACTTAACAAATAGTTAATTAGAGTAACAATAGCTAATTTAAATTTGTAAGTGAGAATATTTTTATTGACAGTAACTAGTGTGATCATAATTATTTTATCCTGAAGGGGGGCACTTAAAAAAGGGGTTCATAAATACATAAGAATTGAAAATATTTTTAGTTTAATTTAATTTTTAATTATTTTCTTATGATAAACAAATCAGACAAATGCCAAGCATACATATTACATAGATACCTTTAGTACCATAGTACATACTATACATTTTAAAATGTTCATGGTTTTACTTTAACGAAATTTCAATTTACAATTACAATTTCAATACCTACCTATCCTTAGATACAATTTTTTTTAGTAACAAATTATTATTTTTTAATAATTCATAAAATTCTAAACATGTATAATCAAAGTTTAACTTGGTTATTAATAATGCTTTTAATGTAGACACATCCAACTGGGTTTTTTCCTTAGTCCATATTTTTGTAATGTGACTGAAAACGAATTCAGTTAATGCATTGAAACCCGGCAGACCTAACACGTGTCCCACTATTATCATTTGATCCTATAAAATGATAATATAAAATATTTGTACAATTTAATTTTTATAAATGAGGGACAAAAGTAGGTTATTTAGAAATGCGGGATGCACCCCGGGATGCACCTCTGAAAAACGGGACCACACTAACAATTACGCAAATAAGCTGAGACAACAATTCGTAACTTTTTATCATAAAACAAATTTCTATAGCATTAGTAGGTCAATTAAAATGCTTAGTTTCAAATGTATAATATTGAATGCAAACAAAAGGTATAGATCAGGGAGATGGTCCAAATGTCGAGATCTGTTGTGCCTAACCTTAATGTGTTTATATTTTTAATATGATTGTGAAGACATTTTCTTTCTTTTGACTTTTCTTGTGTGGTTAATACGTGTTTGTGTCATGACATAATGACTAATAATAGTTTTATTTAACACCTTTGCCTGCATTTGTATTTTGACATATTTATTTTATGAAACACAATAATATCTACTATTAGGTAATACCTTAATGGTAGATAAGAAATGTAAATATATTTAAAATAAACTTTTATAATTTCCAATGTCTCTTTATGCAAATTCAAGAATAAAAAAAAAAAGGTAAAAAGTGCTTACCTACTTTTTGTGTTTTATGTCAATAACAGCTTTTTAGAGAATATTTAGTTTATTTTTTAAGCATTCAAGTTCAAGTCCCAGTTATGATTTAAGATAATCTTAAGACTGCTGTTAAAGTGCATATCATTTTTAATTTACTAAAAAATTATTAACAAAGTAAAAAGAAAAAAAACACTTTTCGGTTAAAATGGATAAAGTGTTACTTGCTTTAGGACATTATGATTATAAATTAGTTTATAGACAAGTAATAAAATACTACTAAATAATAGCATTAGAAGTCAATGTAAATTATTTTATATTTAAAATATGTACCGAGTATACATATTCAAAGTTTTATAATAATGTATCAAATAAATATGATTTTTTCCACTTGATATAGGTAAGTTTAAATACAATTGAGTAATTAAAGAAATTTTTTTTTTTAATTTTAAACTATTCAGTAATTTAGAAATTGACAGTGTAGGATAAGTTACTCTTAAAAAGTAAGTAAGTAACTTTCCTTGTAACTTAAAGTAATGAAGTTACTCTAATTTCTAATACAATTGTATTGAAACTACTTTATTTTTCATTACATTTATTTAAATTTATGTATGGATAAAGTGTGCAAATTACAACATATGTAGATAGATATATTTATTTAAATGACAATGAACTATTTTTTATACGTATAATGCAATAATTTGTTACTAGGTAAAAAACAAACCATCCAACATTTATCATCATATATTTTGATAATAATTGATGATTTATTTGCCTATTAATTGTTATAATACATTTGTCGTCTCAATTACCTATATAAATATTAAAACAGAACCACAATTAAAACCGTGAAGAAGATTTGATCAACCCATACAACTATCTGACATGAATCTACTGTTTACTACCTTCATGGTACTTAAATGAGATTAATTAAATATTTTATCAAATTATCCGTTAAAAGTATGTTATTATTTTATTAAACTTTAAGACTATTTTTACTTACTTCCCTTTTAACTAACACAGTTACTTAATACATTTTATATTCAATAAATCATTATTGATATTTTATGCAAATTTATTCAATTTTGTTTTCAAAAATGTTTTTAGATCACAATTCCTTAATAAAGTATAAGCAGCCTAATGTCCAGTTATCAAATTGTAACCATTAAAATAGTCATTTTAATTATTTTGCACTATATACAATTTTGTATCATAGAGACCTTTGACAATTTTAATAAATTATCAGTAAAAAGATTATTATTTATTGATTTATTTATGACAATGAAGATATTATTCAATTATTAGGTAAGAAAATTCTACAACAAAATAAAAGAACCTATATACCTATATCAAATCTCACAACCAAACATTTTTTTTTTTACAAAATATTCAAATATTTATAGTTTTGATCTGTGACTAGCAACCATAACTGAAGAACTTGTCAAGTTGCAAAGTTGCAAAGGAATACAGGTAGCAAACTAGTAAATAATACTATATACTCAAAATATAGGCTGGTTATGAGTGTTTGGTCGTAATTGTATTTTTTTATGGTGATGAGAAATTAGAACAAACATTAGTAGAAAATATAATAGAATCAAGTTATTAAATCGCAACTTTAGTTGTAGCTGTAATCAAATGTTGGAATCCAAAAACTCGTTGGGCCTTGCCTATCCGGCGCTGTACATATGTACAGTAACAGCTGCTTGTCTAAAGACATGACCAAGGTGGATATCTCTATAATATATCCACCTTGGACATGAGCACATGACAATAAATTTCTTATCATTAACATTTACTAGTCTTTTCCACACAGCATAATCAACATTTAACTCATTCCTACTTTTCTACTTTTTAGGTTCTACAATTATTAAAAATACATTTTTTTATTTACCTATTATATCAAATATTTTACAAATTATGAACTGGTTAATTACTTTATTTTTATAGATTTGTTACTCACTTTTGTATAAAGTTCCCACACACTGTACACTATAGTTAAAAACTACTGTGATATATTTTTATTCCTAAACACTAGTACAAAATTGAACATCACACTGCTGACGCCCACTACACACTTATGTAATGTATACCGTATACGTTATATAATAATATATTAGCTATGTGTATTGAATAAACTAACACGCACTACTAACACGCATAAAACATAAGACTTGGATTTAATGAGTCAAAAAAAAAAACTGTATGATATCTTTTATTCAAACAACGAAAAGAAACCAAAAATGGTAAATAATATTACATACCTAATTTATAATTATACAAAAAAGACGAACACATATGAAAGAACATAGATTATGATATAGTATTATATAATATGGATTACATTAAATCGATGTAGTCTGTGACTGTACACCATACACTGCGTGTCTGTGTCTAGTGTGTCTATACACGATGAATTACTATAACAGTTTTAATAAGAATGCATCACATCAGCATTAAATACGAATGTATAATTCTGATTATTACTATATTTAATCTATAGGATGACAACATTACTTACCGAATATAATATATAGGGTAATATCTTTGTCTTTAATTACAATATAATATATCAACAACTTATTTAGGTGTCTATACAATGTGTAGTGTCTACAACTGTCAACCTACCAAATATTTTTCGTTGTATTATCTATTATACAAATTATAGATAGGTAGTAATATTTTTGAAGAATTGAGATATTGACTTTATACTTTATTAATATTCGACTTTGATTAGAGATTTTTTTTATAAATTGAAATGGATACTATTATGGTTTTGAGACAATATTTCGACAAATTGATAATACGTCAAACCCTCAAAAATATTATTCTTTATAGTTTTGAGAAATAGGTGATTTTACTCGAAAATCATGAAAAAAACGTTTTACGCGAATGCACTTTGTCTTGCGCGAGGGATCACAGAAAGAAAAACAGAAAACCAAATAGTTACCTATATAGGTGTGCTGACATCTTTTTAAGATAATAAGATTAGGGACGTACGAAGATTTAAGTTACGTACAGACGTTCAGTCGTACAGACTTTAAGTTCAGTTGGTGCAAAAAAACAACAAAGGTTAAAGGTACCTTCCCAATCATTTCAATAGGTAGGTACATCAATTTATAGGCGCAAATAGGGGGGGCTTGGGGGGACTTAGTCCACCCAAATTTAGGTCAAGTCCCCCAGTTCAAAATCTAGTAATTAGTACTCATTTTTATATTCTGTGGTACTAAGATTATATTTTATATATAATTTTCAAGAAAAAGAAAATAGCTAAAACTGGTGACAATACTATACCAGTTGAAGAAGAAAATGAATCTCATTCATTGCTTACTGATGTTAGCGTTAGTAATAACAAAATGAAATAAAATAATACAATTTTAGTAATAACATAATGTAAAATTACGGATATCTAATAAGGTACAGACTACAGACGTAAAATCCAATTCAATGTGCGTGTGTCACAGATATATATGTATCACATTTATAACTATATTTTATGATTTATCGGTACTGAAAAATAATTTCCAAGGGCAAGATACTAAAAAAGCAGTATCGAGATACAAGATACAAGATACAATTGTATCTAAGATACGTATCTCAGATACTGCCCAACCCTGTCTATCCTACATATTGAGAGGGATTTATCCAATAATATAAATACAGAAGATGTTTTGCATGTATTTGCCAAAAAAAAAACGGAGAATTTCGTTAAAATAAATATATTCTAAAAATGTAATCTATACTTATAAAATCCAAATACCACTCACTCACTGATCGCTGTATCTCAAAAACTACTCAACGTACGGACTTGAAATTTGGAATAGAAGTTCTTCTCATATTTTCACGGTGCAATAAGAAAGGATTTTCAAAAATGTTGCGTTTTAGTGGAGTAATTAACAATTATAATTATTCACCGCCAATACTATGCCAATACGTATTGTGCAGCACGGCGGCCCGCGAGTTTCCAGCTACCTGCAACCTATCCTTTTTGTTCGTCGTCGTCTTGTAAATAAGAATAACAATTATTGTTCCGAGAAGTTTATCGATAAAAATAATCTCATGCATCGCGCGTACACCAATACTCCTATTTTATTATAATGAACGATAAAATGCACACCGATAACATAAACCAATACACATACAAATTACACATACAAATTCTATTGATCTAGATACGCAATAAGAAAAAAGTGTTTCTGATATTCGATTTTTAAAGAGGTGGCAAAACAGGGATCTTCAGTTTCACTGTGCAAATCGAAACTTTTTTTTGTTTATTAAGTGTTGCCTTTGATTGCAAGTTATATAATATGCGAATTACTTCACAAATCTAGGTACAATTACGCCGGTTTGTCCATAAAAATAAATTAAATAACCCCCCAAAGTATATTAATACATAAATATGAAATACTCCTAAAAATTCGGGATGATCAACTATGACTTCAATACTATTTTAGGTACACTTATACGAATTGTTTTTTAACTATTAAGCTGTACTAATATAGGCTACCTATATTTTATCTCCCCCCTCAATGTGTCCACAATCTACCTAGATTGCCTACCTGATAATATAGTGTTCGCATTACCATAAGCGAAACTCAGGGCAACACCACGCGGGATGGCTAAAAATTAAAATATAATATGATTTTGCTTACATACGTATGCAGAGTGAATTTCACCCAAAAGGAGTTTTTCTGTGCAACGCCGGGTGATTCAGCTAGTATATATATATTTATTAGAGCCAGTGCCGCAACAACCGACCGCAAAGGCAGCCGGGGCAATGACCCTGTAGTCTACTGTAGTGTAGAGGGCCGCTAATCGTTTTCTCGGGGAGTCCCGACGGCGCCCTGCATTTATTTTAAATAAGTGCATTGTAGTCTAATTTTTAGATCAAATAAAATATATTAAATAAAAATATTATTAAAAATATTTATTTTTATAATTTATTATGCTATTTAATTTGTTGTCGAAGAACGGGGTGTCAGGGTCCCTATTGATGCATAACAATATCTATATAATTATATTATTACAGTGTTTTATTGTTTTATTGTTATTGAGTTACTTTTATGTGTGGATTCAGAAAATATTGCGTCCATAGTCCATTAGATGGTGAATCAACAAATTTGCAGTACTAAGACACAGATTTACAAAAAGCCCGTGATCAACTGGAAAACGCAGGGTAGAACACGATTCCGTACGGTCCTTATCAGCGTACGGAATCGTGCACATTTTAAGACACACGATTCCGTACGTTTCGCACCCAAGAGTTTAGTGCAATGTTGCCAGATTTCCATAAGGTTGCGTAAGTATTTGACTATTTGACTTAGTTATAGCTTTTCACGTATACTTAACTATAAGTAAGAGTCCAAAGCCAAACAAGCTTACATGGGGTATTTTTGACAATCTATTGTTTGATCAAAATCGTACGGAATCGTGTTCCCAAAAAGGTAAAACGTACGGAATCGTGCTTTACCGAAAACGCATAGGTCAACGCAAACCTACCTGCCAATGGATTTAAAAATTAGGAGAGAATTATGATACTGTTTTAGAAGATGCCAAAATATTATGTTATAAATGGGGAATATCAACCAAATATAAGTCAACTCGACCACGATTTACAAAAAAATATTTTGATGATATTGATGGAGACAGAAGATTGCAAATATGTAAAGACAATTTTAGAATTAAAGTGTTCCTTCCTGTTGTGGACACTGTATTAAGCCAATTAAAAAACCATTTCTTAGGCCTGCAGAATGTAGGTAGTACATTTGATTTTCTCAGACCTCAATCAATTATTGAATCTGGAGAAAATACGATTGTTAAAGAATCATATGACTTTGTACTTGAATATCAATCAGATATAAGTTCTGAATTTGTAAGTCACCTTATTTCTCTTAAGGAAATTATCATGGACAACAATTTAAAAACAATTAATAAACTCGCAACATTTACCACTAAAAATTATTTTTCTATAAGTTACTCTGGAGTACTAGGAGCCTGCATGTTATTTTTAGTATTAACCAGTTACAGTTGACACTGCAGAGAGATCATTTTCCAAGTTAAAACTTATTAAGAATTTCATAAGAAATTCAATAGCACAAGACCGTAGATAGTACCGATTAGACAATTTGTACTTTGTACATCAGAACTATAATCTATGTATTTATAACATATTATCGAGCAGCGAGCATGTTCGCATGGAACTACAATATTTTATTATTATTTTTACTTATCAGTTTAATAGTTATAAAGAATTACGATATTCTTATAAAATTATAAATTAAGTAGAAATATTTTTTTTCATAGGAAAATATCTGAACTCATAATTTGATTGTATTATATAAATTTTTTTTTCAAATACTTGAAATATTATTTTTAGAGGTCGGAATTATATGCACTAAAAATGTACGAAATATGCATGCATTTATGCACTGATTTTCATTCAAATTCATTCATTCACTTAAAATATGCAAAAATATGTAGACAAAAATGCATTTTAATTAAATTTATTTAGTTTAAAAATGTATATAATTTATTAAATAATTTATATGGAACAAAAAAATGTAATATTTACTTATAAGTAGTAAGTACCTATACAGTTGAAATAATTTAACTGTATTTACTATTTTGTATGATGTATTCAACAAAATAAGTTTTTATAATAATTCAAAAATGTTAAAGATACATAGGCAAGTATTTATGCAAGGTTCCTCATAACTCATAAGTTTTTATAATAATTCAAGAATGTTAAAGATACATAGGCAAGTATTTTTTTATAAGCATTTAAAGTTCAAATGTTGACAAAATTTATCAAAATCACGATAGTTAACCAATTATATTTTATTTAAAAATGTATAAAATGTTCAATTTTTATAGCAAAGGCTTGAAAGTTGAATACAAGGTTGCTCGTAAATAGTTTTTATAATGGAACTAAAAAAGGAAATTGACGCAATTTTTTCAGAAATATTTTAAGTTTAAATTTGGACAAAATTTAATTTTTAAACAAAAAACGATGATGGTAGGTACTTAAAATATTTAAAATCTATTATAATATTTTATACATACAATGATATTTTCAAAGCAATGTTTTCGACCAAATTTAACTTACTGCATTACTAATAGTAATTATTACTTAGAGAGGACGTAATAACACACTACAGTTCTACACCCTACAAAATTCAGGCATAAAATGCATGTATCTACAATTATTCCACGAGTTAGAGGAGAATAATGAGTAAAAATATTATATGAATCTAAAATAAAATAATAAATATATTACAATAAATATTGAAAGAATTTTTGTGTCGACATTTACCAAAACTATCAACTATTAACTATCAATATCTTTTAGTAATCCAGTTGGAGATTAAGCTTTTTGATTGACAACCAAACCTGATTCTTGAATAATAAAATGCATAAAATACAATTAATATATTTTAGCAAAACTTGCTAGTTGTTATTAAAATAATTAAAATTATTTTTACTTAAGTTTGTGACTCATATTTTTAAAGTTTAGAAGTACCTATAATGGGAATAAAATCTGATCCTAGAATTTATAAAAACAATTATTTTATCTAAAAAACGTATACAATAATAAATTATTGAATTTACCAAAACAACAATCAGCATTTTTCTTAAATAATTTCTTTTTTGATTTCACTTCTGCAGAGAAACTGTGATCAACGGAAGATACTGAAAAACATAATTATTTAATTAAAATAATGGAAATTAAACTGTGTAATAATAATAATAAATAATACATCAAACAAAATTATTTATAATTTACAAATAATTTTAGCCAACAATTAATAAACAAACTTGCCTAACTTATTTCAGGAAACAGTTCTTTTATATAATCTAGGTCAGTGGTTTTCAACCTTTTTAACAACGTAGCACACTTCTTCTCCAACAACATTTTCGCGGCACACCAATTCATATAATACGTGATACAATAGCATATATTTATATATATAATATTTATACATATATAGGTACACTATTTATAACCTATACGCGAATTTTCGCGGCACACCGGTTGAAAACCACTGATATAGGTAATAAAAACATATAATTTATTATAATATTTTAAACAAAATTAAACTCTTTTTATTTTTGAGTTCATATTGAATTAAAAAATTTAAAATTAAAAACTAAAATGTAAGTAAGTACTAAGTAGATACATAGCAACATTCTATTTCTCTATTTTTCAATATCGATTGCACGAACAAGTTTATATAATTCTTCTTCTGCTTACATTCCAGGCCCAAAAAACTACTATCGTTAGTGAAATCTGGTCTTCGTCTTCAGAAATCAATACAAATACAATTATAGTATTCCCCAGATTGAGGTCTGATCTTGAACTGTCTTGATTGCATGTGTTTTCTCCGTCTTATTATCTTACAAATGTACAATATATCAAAAACTGTTTTGAGCGGGATAGAACCACTCAGGCTCTAGTCATAACTAAGAAACAAAATGTTCACCCCAAAAAAAGATGAATTTTGGCTGTGCAATATCGTTTTTATTTTTTTTGATATTGGAACTACAAAAAAAGGTTCTTATTGTTTCAAAACCCATTTTTTTGTTTTTTTCAAACTTAAATAACTTTTTTTGTATTTCCGATATCGAAAAAATTAAAAAAGGTGGCAAGTGTATGTCTCTATACAGTATAGGTTACAAGTGGGTCACTGTTATGGATGGTGTTAAATTTGTATTCAATGAATAATGATATATCTTTGTATACGAAAAACGATTCTGAGCGGCGACGGTCTATCAGCCTAGGATAGGTATTTTATATTATATTTATTTTGCCATTATTAATGATTTCAAACGCTCATAAAAAATTAGTTGAACTTCCCAGTAAATTTTTTTTTTAAAAGATAGAAAAACTTATAGAATATCTTGTGTTGAATTTTAAAATCTTAGATTTAAATATAAAATTTTTTATGAATTTTGAACCACAAAACAATTTGCAAATGTTCGATATTCTGATGACCAAATTTTGACTTAAAATATCTATAAAAAGTTATAATTATAATATATCTTTTTGATTTTTTGGTTACACTCTAAACTACTTACGTTAAAACCTTGTTTTAAATTTTCAATCCTTAGTTATAAAAACTGAACATTTTAAAAATTTTAACTACAAAATAATTTGCAATGTTCAATTTCGGCCAAAATTTGAAGTTTAAATGCTTATAAAAAAAATTGGCCCAATGTATTTTTATTATTTTTGGTGAATTATTTAAACAACTTATGAAGAATCTTGTATTCAATTTTCAAGAACAACATTTTTTTTATCGATATTTAAAGAAAAAAATTTTAAAAAACCAAAAATTTCTTGGGCTTTAATTATCTCAACAATTGACAAAATATTTTTAAATTTTTTTGGTGTATATAAATTGGTAATCTGAACATTTGGTGAAATTTCCAAATGTCTACGGTAATTTCTTTTTAAATTACATTAAAATAAGAAAATCGTTCCCGGAGAAAACTGGTGAACAACCAATGTCAAATTTCAAACTCTCATAAAAAATTTGTTTGAGTTTCCGGTAAACTTTTTATTTTTGAGAAAGGTAGAAAAACATAAAGAGAATCTTGTGTAGAATTTTCAAACCTTAGATTTTATTAGAAATTTTTTTATGAATTTCCTAATTAAAAAAAAACTGCACAATTCGTGATTTTTACGTATTTTGTCGAAATTTTAACTTTAGACGCTTATTAAAACCTATTAAAGACATACGTTCAACTTTTTTTTTAATTTTCACTTACAATAATTTATGAAGAACATTGTATTATATTTTCAAGTTTTTTGACTAACTGAAAATTTTTTTATCCGCAATAATAAAAAAAAAAATTATGTCTATAAATTAGCTCAAAAAAAGTCAAAACACATTGAGGATTTTATTGTGTATAGAAATTGCTTATATAAACATTTTGTAAAATTTTCATGTATTTATGGTCATTATTTCTTCTGTTACACCAAAAATAAAAATCAATCTTGTCAAAAATTAGCTTTGCATAAAAATTCCCGTTTTTTCCTTAATTTTTTTTTTGTTTTTCCCGATGCGACTAAAAATTATTGAGACATTTTTACTTTTGACCCCCCAAAGTACCATATACATTCCCTTTCCTATCAGAAAAGATGCTGATGAAGAAAATCGGAACATTTTTACTGCCCTTAATCGTGGTGATAGATACAAAAAAAAATGATTGTAGAATCAACACATTCATCGCTTCGCTCAGAATCTAAAAGTTAATGCACATCGAAATTTCTACTTTTTAAATGATGAAAATTTCGTTTCTTAGTTATTACTTATTAGTAATAATAACTTATTACTATAGCTTGAGAGTTTTTGCTATGTTGTACATTTGTAAGACGGAGACAACACATGCTGGTGTGGCGTCCTCTTAACAATGTTTTTCTAAAAAAATATTATAATTTTCAAATAGTTAAGTTTAGAAGTAAATTAAATTGTATTTTGGTACTTTAATACTATATTATAACCAGAAATATATATAGTATTTCAAAATGTACATAGTATTGCACTTAAAGTACTTATACATACAATCTTTATAGATATTTATTATTTCATATTTAAAATTAATTATTTACTTAATAAATTAATAATTAGTTTAGATTGTTTTTTTCCTACTGTTCAATTACTGAATGCAATGCTACAATCATAACTAATATTATCTTAAGAAATGTAGTTAACATGGGTACTTTTGAATATTTTCAGTTTTAATTTTTAATTTAAAATGTTTAAGGATCATAGATTGAAACACTGAGATGGTGAGATCGTCATTGGAAATCATGTAGGTACCTAATAATATAGCTGCTATTAATTAATTTATGTTGGATTTTTGTATTTTTTTTAAAATTTTATTGTATACCTAATTTCTAATTTTAAGTAATTTATTAAAGAACTTTTTTTCTTGCTGATATTCATGTTTCAATAAAAGGTCTATGATATTACTGAACAACACCAAATGTTTATTGAAAATTATGTCATACACGAAGAAGTCTCGATTTCTTTAGAGAAAAAGATAAATCAATCCAGGGAATTTATTTATGTTTGTATTATACTTCTCTTATTTGTATCAATTGAGCATATGCCAACATGTAGGTTAAATTATTATTTTTTATATATATATATAGGAATCAGAACAGTTTTATATTGATGCCGGAATTGTAATTGTAAACTTTACCTCAGCCTGCTATATCACCAAGTAAGAATATTTTTTTGTTCTAATTTAATCTGAGCTTATACATAATACATTTATTAATATATATATATCATCATTGAGTTTATCAAGGACTATTATATTATATTATTTATTTATTGACAGGCCAGGAGCCCAGTATAATACACAGAAATTAGATAATTATGGATATAAAATTGTTTGTATTATACATGTAACGTAAATGTCTACAATTTAGACGTAACAATTTTTTTAAAATATTGATTAGGTAGAACAAAAATGAACCAACATTTGCACTCAAAAATTATGATGCAACCCATGTAAAAATTTGGTATTTATTTTTCCAAAAACACAGTGCAGTGAACTGGATTTTCACCGTGCATTGAACCATTGAATTACTGATTGGTGAACATAATATTCACTGCACCCAAAATGCTACTCGGGTAGTACCTAATAATTTTTGTGAAATCTGTGAGTTTGTAACAGATATAACATTGTTTTGTGTATAGTGGAAACTAGCTCCAAATTCCAATGATTAGTGTCAGAAAAGTCAATTATCTCCTGTTGCTTGTCTGTGACAACACAGCAACTTAACTGTTTGTGTAGAATGACAAGTATTAGATGGAACCACAATTTTCTATAGAGAACTGGCGCCAATTATGCCCTCAATGTACCCATGTTCGTTCAGTGATCTGCTGTGGGTGATCATCACAACCAGAGGCAACAGTGAAGATAATTGTGAAGTCATACAAGTATTAGAAATTCAATCGCTCAAAATGGTATTAAAAAACCACAGTGGGATGTTTGCACCATATCATTGATATGGTTCATCATCCCGGTGCGGGATAATATGAGATAATTTTACACTGGTTTGGACCAATGAATTTCTAAATTGTGACCCATTATCAGTGCCATGTTGGTTTCACAGCCACCTCAGAACAGCTTTGTCGTCATCGTTCTGCAAACATGTAAGTCTCCAAAAGTCTCTGTAGGTGACAAATGGGCGAGTGTCTGACATTACGTTATTAATTTGTTATGCAATAAGAATAAAATACAATAACGTCAACTTCTTTTTTTGTAATGTAACAGCAGCGAACACCTGGACGGAATATTTATCACTGTATCATGTTTTAATTAACTTAATACAATTTCTATCAGCCGAAATAAAATAGTTGTTTATTTAGTAAGTGAAGTTGATTACTAAGGTAAGCAGTAGCGATGCCGCGTCGACGGAGAAATAAGGTGAACGATAAAAACTATATCATCTTAATTTTGATCCTATGTTGGTTATTGGTCACGGGTCACAATGAATGCATTGCAATGGCCCTCGGCACCAGTGACCAGTGCATTCGATACTAACAATTAACTTTATAAGACTACCGTAGTACCGTCAGAAACTCACAACAGACAACAGTCATGGGCAACAAAAAAATACGGGGTTTTCATACAGATTACTAAGATTACCGACGACGCAGCCTGTTGTTGGGATCAGCTGTTGTTGGTTGTCAGCCGCTCGGTCAGAACTTGTATCGCGTCTCGCACGACTCGTAATTTCAGTCCTTGTCGACACCTGTCCTCTCCTTCATCCCCTCCACAAGCATTGTGACTTCTGAGCGTAACTTGATAAAAATAATATGATAAAGTTATCATATTTCTTATCTATATATTCATGATTCCAGCCCAGTGTCTGAGTTCGTTATTCCAGACGACTGAATTTCGGAACAAAACGATGAATATTATTATGTAACAAACCAGTAATAAGTAACATTTATTTTTATTATACGTAGCTAAATCGTTTAATTGTTGTTTTATTTAAGTTAATATTTTATCCTCTGCGTTTTTACAACGTTATTAAATATGTGGAGTAATTTGGAAAAAACCAATATTATAGATAAGTCTGAAGGTAAGTGAACAATTTAAAATTTACATTGTACTTTATAGGTAATTTATAGCGAATTTATTCAAGGCAATGTACCTATTCAATTGCATTATCATATTAATATAGTTCTTCATTTTTCCGGTTATTTCTTTTATCTTTATATCATTAATACCAAACAAAATTAATGCGTGAAAATTAAAAATCAAGGTACTTGTTAGGTAAAATAATTTTTGATGCATAGTATAATTTGTTTCTAAATATGACACTATTATTATATTATTGATATTCAAAGCTATCATGATAATCTCTAAAGCCTTATAAACTTTTTAAAGTAGGTGCCTCCATAAAATAATTCCTCGGTACATTTATCCATTATAAAATAGTTTAGATACATCTACTTAATCCGGGCCATATTAACGCATAGGCACTATAAACACTGTGCCTAAGGCCTACAAATATTTTTAGGCTAACCAAAATGTTTGGCCCATGATTTTTTTTTTTGATATTTTAGTATTTTTATTTTTATGATAAGTTAATATCACTTCAAACTAGTTAAGCACAACAAGTGCCTAGGGTTTATAATAGTGTTTATCCAGGCTTGTACTTAATATTTATTTTTAATATATTTAAACATAGCAGACATGACTAAAATCGTATATTTTGTATAATTAATTGTAATGAGTAGGTACTTTTATTTAATATACATGGGTTGCATGAACAATTACTAAACATTTAGATCAAATAAATCAGTATTGAGCTAATCATCAGTACCTTCAACATGTTTGGTCCATTTAATTTTAGAGAACCATCAAACTAATACATTTTTTTATTAAGATTGGTGAAAATATTATTACAACAATCCTTGATAACAATTAAATTTAGTAATGAAAATTAACTTTAGGTTTTGTTATTATTTTTTTTTTTAGATGAGGTAGCTGGAAAACAAATTCCAACGTATAATAATTTATTAAATAATCATGCAAAAAGATTGGAAAAAATACATATCTTAAAAAAAACTCTATTTGTTTATAAATCTCCAGTAAATATAAAGGTAAGGTTTCTTTTATTTTTAAAATTATATTTTTACTGTACAATTATAAATTACATTCCTATTGATAAACAGTAATTTATAGGTACCAATTATTAAGTTAGAGTTAGTCAATTAATATTGGATGTATCCTTATTATTTAATTTGTTGTATTACAATAAATTTATTCGTACTCAGGAAGTTTAAATATGTTTGGATCTAATAAGGGATAATTGTAAGATCTGATCTTAAAGCTTCAGAATATAACAACTTCAATGCAGGGCCATCCTTAGGATTTGCAAGGCCCAGAGTGAAAATATTCGTAACACATTTTAGCTATTATATCTACCTATAACTACATAAGAAAATCAATTATTTTTATCACACAAAATTTTGGTAGGTACCTCACTAATTACAATTTAAAATAACGGTTTTTTTTATAAATTATTATAATCTAGATAAAGAAAATATAATAATTTTACAGTAGACTTAAATAACATGCTTTTTTTGTATTTACTTAATCTATATAATTCATTTACTTATTGATATTTATACAAACTTGCTTTAATTTAATAAAATAAAAATACAAAAAACTACAGTAAAAAATTATTTTAATCATCAAAAGTTAATTTTTCTGTCTTTTATTTCTGCAAAATGTTAATAATATTATAGTTATAGTCTACATTTTCATGAAAAAGTCGATCAGAAGCTGCTACCCGCATCACCATAGCTGATGTTTTGCTATAACAATAATGTTATTATTGGATATTTCAATATTTTTACATTGAACCCACTTCGTTATTTTGATATTTACCAATTATTAGAACTTGATTATTTATAGATAAATACATATTTTTAGTGTGACTAAATAACTTAATTTATATATATTTATTATAATTATTCTTTCAAATGATTTGTATTAAAATAAGCCATACTTGATATTACATATTTTTACATATTTCCCACTCATTTCATATTTTCTTACATATTAACACAATTTTGATAAATACGATCTTATATTTTGTCAACTGTATATTATAATCTTATTGTAATTTTGTGACAATATTGTGTTTCTAAAAGTGCATGTACAAAATAATACCAGTCATTAAATTCCTAGATGGTTTGAAAACAAACAATTTATCTATAATATATCCACAAAAATGATAATTTTTAAAAATATTTTAATGATTAAATATGAAATGTTTACCTATCCACCTATCTACCCATCTGATGAAGTCGATCGTTCCTTTAGTCGATACAAATCTGTGTTGAAACCAAACCGTCGAGCATTTAACTTCAAAAATGTGCATATATTATATATGCTGGTATCCCATTGAAATCAAAATCTAGAATAAAGTTTATAATTGTATAAATTGTGCTCTTTTTTTTTTTTGTAAATTTGTCTATAAACTTCCATATTTTTATTTTTTTATTACATTTATATTTTGGTTTTTTGATACATATAAATCCGAGCCTTCTGATTATATATATATATATATATATATATAGAACATACAATTTAAATGCTACAAAAATAAAACAATTTTACTACTTTTTTCATACTAGGGCCCAAAATGTAAGCAAAAAGCAAGAGCCCAGGGCCTGGGACCTGTTCGCCCACCCCTAAGGACGGCACTGCTTGAATGTTATGATATCTGAACAATTTTTATTAAAAGTTAATCATTAAATATTAGTTAAAAATAAGTGAATAAGCTATTTGTTAAAAAGTTAATATTATGCACCAATTATAAATCGGCTATCTTGTCATATGCGCTCTACCGGCAACATTGCGACTGCAGTATGTGCTCTACCGTGTTTTGCCACTCTACAATAATTATATTTAGATTTTAGACAATATAATCTCGTAATAAGTAGGATGGTGGATGATAAAAGTGGTTGAAGAGCAAACATTTGTATGAATAAGTAATATATTATATAATTATTACAAATTATTATATAGGGTGTCCCAGGTCTATTTGACTAATGCAATAACTTTTTTTCTATTCAATATTTTTAAGTTTTTTTTTTTTGTAATGATTTGTAGAGCTCTGCGCTATAATTTGTATATCTTATATTTTATTTTATTTTTTTACAACAAAAATAAATAATTTAAATTTTGTATTTAATATTTTTCTAATAATCCAAGATAGCTATTTCATAAATAAGTATTTAAAAACCATTTTGGCGTTTAAAACTTTTGTTTATAGTCGTAGGGTGTGTGTTTCGTCCCAACAATTTTGGCGACGAACTTGCATGTGAATACTGCAGAAGTCAGGAATAGGTAAGAAAGACTGAACTATTAACTTTTAATTTGGTTAAGTCGTTAATTTTTAAACAATTTTCAAAGTGTGTTAAAATTCAAAATTATTTCTTGCTAATCACTGTTACTGCTGTAAAAGTTATTGTATTAGTCATAGACCTGGGACACCCTGTATATAATCGACGAGTTTGTCGTCGTCTTTGCTAATAATAATAAAAAAAAAAAATTAATATAAAATTAAATTAATTAATATTTAAATACTTGTGCCATGTCCCTCAGAAATGCGTTAAATGTGTCACTTATATTATTTATACCTCTCCACCATGTTTCAATACTTGTTTAGATACTTGTAATAGTTATTATATTATTGTATATACCTAGGTTTTATTATTATATTATAATATTTAATATTATACCTTGGAAGCAATTTTGGAGTTTAAATATACGATCGAAAATTATATGATGCAGGAAAAGAGAGTCCTAATCGTTATTACCACGACAATAAAGATATAAATTGCATAATAGAGCGCATTTAAGTATATAACAAATGTCCCTCGCGTTATCGCAGGTAGACCGCAATCTGGGGTAGAGCGCATACGACAAGATAGCCTATAAATCTTAGTTGCTTTTGATACACAAAAAAAAAAGTTGGAATAAAGTGTATCGTCTACATAATATATTTAATACTATGTTGATATGTATTGTCTCAGTCTTACAACGTAGCAAATTTGTGTTCACCCATTCTAATTTTAAGTAATAAGCTTTAGTGAAATTGTAAATTGACTATTATCAAACTTAAAGGTAAAAATATTAGCTGTGCTTTCATATGGATTTTTTACAATATTTTTATTTTCAAGCAAATTATGAGTATGTAAAACACCAGTTTAAAAAATCTCATAGCTCACTTAAAAATTATAGATAATGATAATATGTTTAAGTTTGATAATTAATCAATTTTTCTATTATTAAAGTTTATTTGCACAAAATTATAACTGCTAAATACAAATTTGGTATACCGTACTTTTATTAGACGGAGACAATACACATGGGTGTAGCGTCCTCTTAAGAGAAAAATTAATTTGAGTGAATTATGTCTATCGTTGAACTCTACGTACAGTGCAAAATACTATAAGAAAACTTAAATTATTATGAAACCAATCCAGTATACTGTTTATTAATACATACTTGTACTTATTTTTTAATATTTCAGGTTGATGTTGATGACAAAATAACAATTGATGATTTATTAGACATTGATAATAATGTGTTAAGTACTATATTAAAGATTTTTGCAACATTAAACTCTGAAATATTGTTTTTTAAAAACGATGTTAAAATAAAATTATTTAATTCTATACTTTATTATGAAGAATGTGGTAATAATAAAAAAATAAAATTCAAATGTATAAATAAAACATTTATTGAACATTATTCTTTACCTAGATGAAGATGTATCTACTGAGGGATTAATACAAGTTAAAATTAGCAAATTTTTACAAATTTTATTAGAACTCTCAAATTTTGTTAAGCATTGTGAATATTTGCTAAGTGAAATACATTGTCAATTTATTAACATTTTTGAGTTTCAATTAATAACTGCTGATATTCATTTCCAGGTAAAAACTACAGTTTTTTTTTGTTGATTAATGTTTCATAATCTTAAAATTTTATTACTATTATCATTGTCTACAAAGTTGTTAAATGAGTCTTAACCAAGATTGTAAATTACATATTTTAGTATTCAATAACTGATTTTAAATTAGTCACAAACAGTGATATATTGTCAAATATTGATCAATATACACCAAGATAATAATTTTAAAGATCTATACGCTCATAATAATTATTATTTAAATAGCAACTTTTGCTTCAATTCATAAATGTATTTTATACATCATATGAGGCTATGGAGAACTGTACTTTATTTATACCATCATGGCATCATGCCGGCCATAATTAAATAAATCATTTCATTATTTACCTAAACTTACAATATTTGTCAAAACATTAGCCTAATCCAGATCTGGTAGACAGTTTAAATGTTTAATGTAATACTTACTGTCGATTGTATGCAAGTTTAATAATTTAATAAATTTAATTTAGAATATACAATAAGTTATTAGGACATATATACACACCAGGACAAATTTCTTTAGGATATGCGTCAATTGTTCTCAGGAAATAATTCGCACAACAGTTGTTCGTATACGAAAATTGTTCATGCATGTATTGTTAATTGTTAATTCAAACTAGTTTCACATAACATTAAAATATTTTTTTTTTCATTACATTATTAATTCAAAATAGGTTTACATGGCTAACAATAAATTCAAATATCAATAAATTAGTTTTACACATAAAAATAATTGATAAATATACCTAATAATACATAAAAAATAAAATACAATGTAATTAAGTATGATAATAAATCAAGATAATCTATTGTTGTTTGAAAATTTTAACTTTAAATCCTTATAAAAAAGTGTGCATTTGTATCCTAAATATTTTTAAAAATTAGACGATACACAAACACATTACATATTTAACTTTCTTCAAAATTCTTTTAATATAACATGTATATTACCATGATATAGACATGTTGTAGATTAATTCCTTCTCCACTTGATCATTAACTGATACATGATTATGTTCAAAACTTTTGACAACTTTGTCATTTTCCACATCAACACGACCACCATACTTATATTTTTTATACAATGAACATTTCCAATAAGCTTTTTTTTCCTTTTGTTTTTCGCAATAGAACATGTGACTTTCATGTATGAGTATGTCTGTACCCCTATCACTTTTTAAGTATTTTAAAGACATACTAATTAAATATTTATTACGGTAAGTTGGTAAAATAAAATTGGATGGACAAAATACTCGTACTGTTGTATGATTTTTGTGACACTTAATGTAATATGTAATAAATTACAAAATATATTACATAATAATCAAGTCTTATTTTTTTTACGAACAATGTATGCTCAAACAATTTTTGTATTTGAACGTATTTAAATTTTATTTCGCAATTATATTAAGCCAATCACTGATGTATTTCAATAAATAAATAAATAAATATTTTGTTTGAAACTATATTTTTGTGTTTATCTTATAAAAATTTAAATGCATATTTTCCAGTTTTTTATTCCATACAAATCTTAGCCCTGGTTATTAGAAGAAGAAAAAATGGTAGCCCTATTAAGGAATAATGTATACAGTGTATATATTATTACCAGCACTATGATTTGTATGCAATAAAAAATACCAAAATATGCAATAATATGCTATAAAATTTTTATAAGATAAACACAAAAATAAAGTTACAAAAAAAATATTTATTTATTTATTGAAATACATCAGTGATTGGCTTAATATAATTGAGAAATAAAATGTATAATTAACATTCAATACGTGTGTTACATGCTACGACCACATATCTTTTTAAATTTTCAAACATATATGATCGGTGATTGGATCGTAGTATAGATTTATAATGACTGAAGCTCCGTTCAAAGTCATATGATATAGTTGGCGCATATTTAAATAAAGAAATTTGTCCTGGTGTTAAATTACAACTGAAATTGTCCTAGTCCGATTCTGTATTTAATATTTTTTTTATTGATTGTAGAGTAGATATTTTGATTGTAGAGATTTTAATTCCTTTATTTTTTTGTAAAACCAAGGATATTTTGTTTTTAACTTGATTGTGTTTATAAAAATAAAATTTATGTTTGACAAAAAACCAAGTTTTATACTTTAATCAGCAGGGCTAGAATTAAATACAAAATATTAATAACAAAATATACTATAAAACATGCATTTTTAGCATTCTTATAATCGAAATATGCAATAATATGCATTTTATCAAAAATATGCAAAAACATGCAATAATATGCATTTTATCCAAAATATGCAAAAACATGCAAAATAAAAACACCACCATTTGTCTCATCATGAGGTGATTCGTGGAGATTACTGACAAAATTATAATCATAAGTCACAAAAAAAACATGCTGTTGCATATAAATCCTAGTCCTGATTATTACTTATTAATAAATAACAGTGATATGAACTAATTTGTAGCCAAGTGCATTTCTTAACTTATATGGAACATTGCTTTCTCAACAGAAAGTTTAAATTATGTAACATAACATTTTTATATTTTTAGGTCATTATATAGAACATTAAATCCATAGCTCTGTTTATCAATATTAAATTGGTTTTATTTAAACGATTATTTTAGGGTATTTTTGAATATATTGGTGATTTACTATACATTTTTGTTGAGTTGGATAAGCTTATTATATCACAACCAATCTTGCAACAACATTGGTTTCAATATCGAGGCATTTTAAATTCTATAAAATTAGATCCATCAAAATATGACTGTAACATAAATGATATAATGCAATTGGAAAATATATGCAATGATATTGAATCAACCTTACTATCTGGAAATATTTTTGAAGTATGTATTATTTTTTTATGTACATTATAATTGTTATAATTTAATTTAAAAATATAACCAAATCTTATATTGATTATTACTTTATTGCGTTAAATTTATAAATTTAGTTTAAAATTGTATATTTTAACTATTATTTATTTTAAAATACAATCAGATTATTATTTGTAATTTATTTTTAGTGTTGCTTTGATTTTTATTATTTTGTGCAATTGTATATAGATATGTATATTACATACATAAATATATTTTTTTATTCTTCAGAAAGTATTAACTTCAGATTTTAATGGAAAGAAAGAAATTCAGTCCTGTGATGATTTTGTGAATGAATTTAAGCTTTATTTGAATAATTCTGTACTGCTATTAGGACAACGTGCTTATCAGAAATCTAACAATCCTCTACAAGTGTGGTCACGTATTTGCTCTACTACAGTATTTTATACTTATATATTTGGTGTTTTTGATAAGAAATTACTTAAACAATTTACAGATTTATTAGAAAAGGTACATTATACTTTCCAATTTTTTTATTTAAATCATATGAAATTTATGTTCATAAGGTTTTATTGAATAATTAGGTAAATCATATTCCATTGGATGGTAATTTAGTATGGAATCCAGAAATGTTTGTATTGCATTTCATAGGACATTTACTCAAACCCAACACTATAAGAAAAAAGGAAGAAAATTTGGAAAAATGTACTTTGGAATTAATAGATATTACAAAGAATTTTTCAAAAACTACTACTAATTATTTGCAACAGGTTAGTTATAGATATTGATTTTGTTTTGGTTACCTATTTATTATTTTTTTTATCCTTATATATATAAAAGTACAGGCCTTTTTATGTTCCAATTTTCTGACCACACTATTGAACCATTTTTTTTTCACAGAGTTGTTCTAAATACTTTCCCAAGTGTCGCCATGTCACCCGATTTTTCATTTTTTTGTCTGATGGGGAGGTGTATTGTATTTAAAGGTTACTGTTTTCTTTAGCATGTCAATTAAATAACTGAACAATTAAAAATTGTTCTAATTGTTCTCTCGAGTTATTAAAAATAATATGTGTATAGAATCATAATCATTTGTAAATATCATAAATTAAGCTGAATTATAAAAATTATTATACATTACATAGCTACTAGCTAGGCTTTTAATAGCTTAATTATAATAAAAAACCAATGTATAAATATCAATGTACATACAAATTAATTATTTAACACATGAGCGAAGCCATGTTATTTAGCCAGTTAAAACTTAGCTTATGTATAAAATTATAAATATTTCATTTCGCCCCTTGAAATATAACAATAGATGCAGGGCCGTCCTTAGGATTTGCGAGGCCCAGGGCGATTATACTTGTAAAGTTGTAACATATTTTAGATATTATATATTTATATCTATCTATAACATAGATATATTATAATATGTTTATAGATTCCATAAACATATAATGAAATCAATAATTCTTATCACACAAACAATTTGTCAGGTATCTTCCTAATAATAATTAAAAATGAGGGGTTTTTTTATAAAATATTATAATAATCTTGGTAAATAAAATAAAATAATTTTATAGTAGACTCAAATAACATGTTTTTCTTTATTTACTCATATTATATAATTTATTAACCGTCTCTTAATGATATTTATACAAATTTGCATTTTAATAAAATAAAAATAAAACATAACAATAAACAGACAAATTAAAATACTAAAAAGTGCAAACTTCTCAATAATATCATTATAGTCTACATTTTCACACAAATCAAGGTCAATTGAAATAATTGCTAAATCAGAAAGTCGATCTTGCACCATTGTTGTTCTCAAATAATTCTTAATGATTTTTAACTTCGAGAACCTTCTCTCAGCACTGGCAGTGGTTATTGGAAGAGTTAATAATATTCTTAATGCGATAGCAATATTTGGAAATGAACCACATGTTGATTCCATTAAATCAAGACACTCTATAGAGGTTTTTTGTTTGTTCAAAATTCTACAAACTATTTTTAACTCGTCAAAGAGTTCAATTCCATTTAAATCGCAATTTTCACCGTCCTTTCCTAATATTTTTAAATCCATACAATGCTTTCGTAATGTTTCGCCTTCAAATAACTTCAAATTTTCAATATTATATAAAAATCCAAAGTTTCATCACCAAGGCTGATGTGTTGCGATTACGAAAATATTGTATTATGGATATTCTAATATTTGTACATTGAACCAACTTCGTTATTTTTATATATTTTTTCATATTTACTAATTAGGTATGTAAAAGTGATAAAACATACAATTTAAATACTACGAAAAAAAAACGAGAGGCCCCAAATTTAAGCAAAAAGCACGAGGCCCAGGGCCTGGGCCCTGCTCGCCCCCCCCCTAAGGACGGCCCTGAATAGATGTATAGATACTACATCAATAAATAAATAATTTTCATAGAATTAACTTTTGTTTGTATGATAAATTAGTTAAGTGAATATCAAAGAATAAATTAAGTTATATAAATCTTAAGTGGCTTTGTAATACATATTTGGTTAATGTTGCACAGAAAGGTTATTGTGATAAAGGCTAGCTCACAGTTATCCTGCATCCTGGGTATGCACCTAAAAAGAAACTTCAAATGTTTACTTTTTAATAACAAATTATTTTACAATAGTAGGTTATTACAAATTCCCAAAGTATTTTATCTTATGGAGTGTGTGGACAATTAATTACTCATACATATATTTAGTATATACTGTCCATGGGCCTTACCATTTGTTGAATAAAAGTATATTGTGCTTGATAGATTCTATATCATACACACTTATTATTTTATATATATTTAAATATTAGGTATATCATATGTAACAAAACTATAACAATAGTAGTATTATTAAATTAAAAATATCAGAAACTACAACACTTCTGTAATTATGCCAAGATCAACAAATCAAATAATTTTACTAAATCTTTAATCTATTTATTTTTTTTATTGTGTGTGTTTAGGCAATGATTTGGTTTGCAAGAAGTGAACAAATTGAGTTTCTAGATTTTCACACATCAAAATTAGAATATATGCATGATATATGTAACTTTTTAAGTGAGGTAATTTTTTTCTCAAGTAAAATTTAATTTATTTCAGTTGTATTTAATATATTTAAACTTAAGATTTTTGTCTGGAGTTAAATTAACATTTTTTTTTATAGGGTATTCATTTGTGCACGTCCATTAAGAATACTGTAATGACTTTGATGAATCTACATAGTACTCTCGGTAAACCGTTAATTAAATCCAATGTAATATTAATCTGTAGATTAATCGAAACAATGAAAAATATTGGTTACATTTATCAAAAAAATCATATTTTAATGAATAAATTAGTAGCAGATATAATTCAATATTTTGAATATTTGTGCCTTTCTATCATTGGCCAAGTTAAAGTAAGAATCTTTATATTAAATATTTATGCTTTAATAAATAAAAAAAATTAATTTAATTTAATTTACTCGTTTAATGACTCATCATCAATTATTTTAATATAACAGTTTTAACTATTATAGCTAGATCTTATTTTTAGTGATTATTATGCATATTTGTCTTTATTTAATTATGTTGTCAAATTATCCAAAGCCATAAGCAATTTTCAGTACTCTTAAATTAACAAATAATAAAATAGTATCTTTATATTTTTTCTAATGCAATGTCATTATTTAACAATACATTATCAATGTTTTTAGATTTCGTGTGCAGATGATAGAAACTTTAATACAAAAAATGTAGATAGATTGTCATCTTTAGAAGTATCTGAGAAATTACTGCATGGACCTCTAGTGAAAAATCGACCATTATTAATAAAACTTGCTTTGAATACAGCAAATGGTTTGCAAGCATTTCCAAAAGTTCAAATATTGACTATAACACAACATTTAAAGAGAATAGAACTCTTACAATTATTGCAAGATGAAATAAAAAGTATTTCAGAAATAAGTTGTATGTATTGGCATCGAGTTGTGTTTCCATTATATTTTAAAAATATAAAAAAACAACACAAACATTTTAATGGCTTGTCGGTACGTTTATAATAATATTATTAATCACAAATTTAATTAAAATGTGTTATTGAAAATTATTTTTTTAAGACAATTTGATCCATAATGCTTTAGTATAGCTTTTGTAGCAAAACTATGTTTAATAAATTGAATTAAAAGCCTGATATAAATGTATAATGATATGATTTTTAAGTTCTAAAACTTGCTCACTTTTTATTTAGTTTAGTAAACATAAATAATAATAAATAAAATGAAATATTCATAATTTTATTTCCTCATCCGATTTAATTACCAATACTATTTAAGTGATCAATATTTAAATGTAATAAACTTAAATTTTTTATACATATTTTCTAAACTCTATTCAGGTTAAGATTGAATCATTTGGCCAGCCAAAACTCACCTTGTTAGAGCATCCCTACCATTAGACTCCCCCCCCCCTATAAGCATATACATGGTGACAGCACCGACGAGTATTTATGATCATTGGCTGCCGCTAATGATTGTCAATGCATAGAGATTACTTGGGAGTTAGACTGTAATAGACGGCTCAGTCAACATGTGCGAAAGCGGTTCAATATTAACCTGAATATGGTATATTTATTATTGTGTGAAATTATTATCATCTAATTAACTAATCCATTTTGATAAATTATATTTTCATGAAGACAACATTTGATTTTTTGAAAGATATTTATGAAGTGACATATTTTAGTGACAAAACTACAAAACAAAATATATATAATTCATTCATAGATGAAATTTGTGGTTACTTAAATCATCAGGTAATATTTTTAAAATTTAATAGCTCATTAATTGTACCAATACAAAAAAATAAAAACAGACTGAACAAACTAAAAACAATTTATTTTTTAATTTATCTATAAAAATACTTTTGATGTATAATTTTGAACAAATAGCTTCATCCTATACATTATAAAATGGTTAGGTATGTTTAAACACTCAAAATTATAAATCAGTCTATTCTTTACTGGAAAAAAAATTGTTTTTGTAATTTTTAATACTAGTTTAGTTTTTAATCATGAAATCATGAATACAAGATATACAAATAGATATAGATATTTAAATATCTCATTTATTTATTTATTAGATTTTAAAACCAATGAGCCCATTTATTGAAAATGAATTACGACTTCATGTTATGAAACATGTTCATTGTGACAAAACAAAACCCAATCAACCGAGCGATATATATTTGATAAAACTTCAACATTTGCAGTTTTTGACAAGTTTTATAGACACTAAAAGTAAGTTTAATATTTTTGAGTCTAAACACATTTTGATCAATTTATTTCATGTTATATAGATAGAGCAGAAAATTACCTCAGTGAAACGTTTTATGATTTAACCGCTGTTGCTCTACATGATTGGCATAACAATGGTGTAATGAGAACATTAGCAAAGTACAAATTAAACTTAGAAACAATTGATGATAAATTACCAAATCATACTCTTGAACAAGTTTGTTAAAATTCTGTTGAACATTTTATGTTTTGTTATTTTTTATAAATTTTATTTTAGGGTTTGGATGTATTAGAAATAATGAGGAATTTAAACTTATTTATTTCTAAATATTCATACAATTTAAGTAATCAAATATTTATTGAAAACTATAGCACAAGTAAACACTTGAACACAATAAATATTAAACATATTAGTAATTCCATTAGAATACACGGAACTGGAATAATGAGCACTACAGTTAGTATATATTTATATTGTATTTATATAAATATTATGTATATTGTATAAATCACATTAGACGATGATGTTTTCATAAATGACTTGTGTTATTTATCAATATTTTAAATAATGTATTTTATATTTTAGGTTAATACAACTTACCAACTTCTTTGTGGAAAGTTAAACGTTTTGTCAAAATATTTGTATGACGAGCGCGTAAAATCAAAACTCAAAAAAGAAATAACATTTTTACATGAAATCCAAAAAACTAATAATATGATATATCCATTTGAACGTGCAGAAAAGTTTAATTCAAGTATGAGAAAATTAACATTGAATACAAATCAAAATTACATTGATCAATTCAGGATTCTTGTTACCCACATTGGTAAGAAAATTAATCTTAATTTAAAATACTCTGACCTAACCTAACCAAAATAAAGACAACAGTTAAAACTAACAACCAAGTTAAAGATTCTTAGCTTTGTCTACCAATATTCATTCAAAAACATAAAAATATTTTAATTAATTGTTTTGTTCTTAGGTAATGCACTTGGTTATGTACGAATGATTAAATCTGGTGGTCTTAACTTTTGTTCAATTGCAACTTCATTTATACCAGATTTGAAAAAAGTGATGCAGTTTGAAGAGATATGTAACGATTCAGGATTTACTAAAAACTGTTTAATTTCTGGACACCACCTTGATAATGTTGTGCATAATATTTGTCAAAATATTGCAGAAGGCACAAATTATTTCAAAGTGATTACACTATTTAAATGAACTGGTCAATTGTTTAGATTCCATAAGAGTCTTGGTACAACATTTTTTGTTAGCTGATTTAGGATAAATTATCGTGAAATATTTATTGGGTAGTCTTAGGAATTAAAACTCATAAATTAAACTAAATAGGGGCACTGCCTAAGGGTGTGAAAACATAATTATATCCACCTTATATTGCTGGTCTAAATAACTCTTACATCAACTCTACATAAGTTACAACACCATTCATTATTTGCACAATTTGGTGTTAAGGTTGAAAAAGAATACCCGATTTCCTCTATAAAATTATATATTAGTCGGCAAAAAATATTTTAGTTTTAAAAAATCTATTATTATGTACATTCGTTTCAAAGTTGTATAATAACTTCCAAAAGTAAATAACATAGTTTTAATGTAATAAATTAATAATTAGTCTTATGTTAATAACAATTTTTTATGACCTTAGACTCAATATTTTTTAATTATTCCAAATATATTTGTATTTCAACTTATATTATTAAAAAAAAAATCTATATTATTTTTAGTTATTAATTGATGTCTTCATACAAGCCATGGGTAACAGTAATAATTCACATTTACATAATTTCTACATAATTATTCCTTCATTAACATTGAATTTTATTGAACATTCAATTAATTCCAAAGAAAAAATGTATAAGAAAAGTAAAGGAGCGATGTTTACTGATGATGGTTTTGCAGTAGGTAAGGATATTAAAAACTTCAAGTATGTTATTAATAAAATATTAATTTAATTATTTATCATACTTTTATTTTGCAAATACAATTTATAATTAAATTTTTTTTATTTTCTATTATTTAACTCTAAATATGTATACAGCAAACATTTGAAAAATGTGCAATTAAAATGCCGAAATCATGTACAATATTAAACTTGATTTGGATTTATAACTTAATTCTATAGGATTTGGAACACACAATAAAAACTTGCAATTGCACTAGAATCCAGTCTTTAACTATTACTCAAAAAAACGCTAACACATTTGTTGGTGGTTTTATATGATATAAATAATATCTTTATTTTTTATAATCTTCATATGGTATTATATTCAAAATATATCCAATTATAACATTTAAAAAATACTTCATTTAATATACATGTTGCATCCACTTAGCGAAATCAATCTTTTCATGAACTGGATGTCCATATAGTGAAATTCATTCAGATTATAAATCTTAACAAAAGTACATAATAATATGAACATTGAATATCTTTCATAAAAACGGGCAATAGCTATATTGTATACTTTGCACTTAGTATAATTATTATAAGACAAATTATTGTAAGTTATTTAAACTTTATTTGTCTACACATTTAAATTTGATTCAATTTTTTTTGGAAAAATTTAAAATAGCCAATTTGTAAAACTGTTAATAAGAAAAATGTTGGTGGTAAATACTTTTTCTAAGTTAAGTGGTTAATTTTATAAAATGTTTTAAAATATCAATAATTTATGGAATACATTTTTTTGAACCGTAATTACTTTTTTTCAAAATATTATTTTTGGGAATTTTCAAACATTAGTAAATATTAAAGTATTTACTATCCATATCATTTTCAAAAAATTTTCCATACGTTACATTTTTATCAATTTTCTATTTTTGTTTCTCAGGTTTGTCAGGTCTTTCTGTTACACCGTGTATATTGATAAATGATATAGTAACCTATAGTTCAAGCAAAATATATAGCTTAAATAACTTACTATAATTTACCTTATAATAATAACAGAAAGTGTGCAATATAGCTAGTGACCATTTCATAAAAAATTTCCATATTATAGATTTTTTTTTTTAAATTCACTTTCTGGATATCTAGTTCATAAAAAGATTGATTTGACACTAAGTGGATGCAACATACAATTAATATAATATTAATGCTGAATGGTTTGTTTGTATCCGTGATTAAATTGATAGGTATTGCATATTTACTACGTATACTTGAATTAAACAATGCATTTGATTCATTGAAGTGGTTTCAATCTGTATCTGAAAATTATGAAGACAAATTGAATGTACTAAAAACTCAAGAGATTAAAGCTTTAAAAGATGATGCTAAGTTACAACAACCTCTTAGTTTGTCTTATACAAGGCTTCAAGTTTATTATAAAGTAAAATATAAATATTTAATGTTTTACTTGTAACAAGTTCTAAGTAGTTTGTTGTTTTCAGGAGTTCATGCTATTATATTATAATATAAATAGCGCAAGGATATTTTTTCAATCAAGAAATATTAATTAATATAGGTAAATATTGTATTTTATAAACTAAATACCAAATCTTTTATAGTCATTTTCAGATGTTATGTTTGGTTGTTAAATGTTTTATTCATATATTTATTTACATATTCATTGTTAACCAAAAAGTTGTGTTTTTATAATTATGTTGTATTTTTGTACCTACTCAATAAAAATTTTATATTTACCTTCAATATTGTACTTATTTTACTAAAGTTATTACCAATATGTTTAATTAATTAATTTGTTGAAATTCAAGTATTATGGTGAATAGTATAAAATATGGTTATTGTATACAATAAACAATTCTGGAGTTGTTGTCACTCAGTCAGCCTATATCACTGAGTATTTTTTATGATACTATTGCTAATATTATACAGTAATTTATTTTACTATTTGTAGTAAATAGTAAATTCCAAAAATACAGTAGGTTGAATTTATTTTTACTGAAAACATTGCATTTAAAAATGCCATGTATGTATAAAATAAAATAATACACATTAAAAGTTTCAAGTACCCACAATTAATATTTTTAAATTGCAACAAAGATACTAAATTGTTATTCTTTCTTTAAATATCTAATTTTGTCCAAATTTAAGCTCAAAATATCTATAAAAAAATTGTGTTTGTATATATGTTAGATTTTTTCGTATGAACTACTTATGATAAACCCTGTTTTAAATTTGCAATTCTTGCAAAAATTGAACATATTATTTTGTAAGATTTTTAAGATTGCAAATTGTTGAGATTTCTGATGAATTTTGTCATAATTTAAACTTAAAACTCTTATAAAAATCATGCCTTTTTATCTTAAATATATTTAGACTTAGTATAACAAGTTAAATATAACAACTTATGAGGAACCTTCTACTAAAATTTTCAAAAGTCTATGACCAAGCAACTGATTTTTAAATGACATTTAATAAAAAAAATTTCAAATCTTAAATGTATAATATAAACAGTTTAAGAGTCAAAATATTTTGAATTGTTAATCATGTACAGAAAATGCGTATAAAAACATTTACTGAAAATTTCAAGCATCTACGGTTATTTGTTTTTGAGTTACACCAAATAAATAAAATCTATTTTCCGATTTTTCCTAAAAATGTTTTAGTCACTTGAAAAGTATTGTGAATTTACAATTATGTCTTCTCTAAAGTACCAACTTTACTCTGACCAGCGGTAGAACGCGCCGATTCTGCCCACGCTGCCATAGAAACATGGCAGGGTGCAAACATAGGGATACATAGAAAATCCGATTTTCGTAAGTCCTCAGCACGTTTTCTCGTTAAACAGAGTATAGATAAAAATTTTCATCAGAAATCACCTTCAAATTTCAATGTTCAAAAGTGAAAATCAAATCATTATTTTGACAACTAAACAATGTATATGGAACTGAAAATATATGTACAATCAAAATTATAATGAATTAAATATTGAAATTTAAAATTATTCAATTTATAAAGTAAAATTATCTTTAATTTGTTTTAATACAAGACATAAAAAAATAACTTTAAGTTTTTTTTTTTTTTTTACTTGTACAAAATTGTACAAAAAAAAGTACATTACTCTCAAGGTTTGGTTTTAAAACTCAAATGTGGCTGTGCTGACAAAACTTCAGATACTGGACATTTTTTTAATACTAGGTATATATAATATATATATATATTTTATTTGTTCATACATATCTATCATGAAAAAGCATAGGTACATAATATTCAGAGCCGTGCCGTGGGGGGGCCTAGGGGGCATATGCCCCGGGCGCATGGTTTAAAGGGGGCGCCAAAATATTTTTTTATAATATTTTAATCTTTAAATAAATAAAATATATGAGAAAGATTATTGTTTTACAATTATTTTGGACCATTACAAATTTTTTCTGAACAAAATATTTCCGACTATATTCGAGTAGTAGCAGTTAGTCATCCGCAACGTTTTATTCTTGTATTATTTGGCTTTATAATAAATTATCGTATTCTTTATCTCAAAATCATTGAAGTCATTGAAGAAAGTTTTGTTGTTTTATTAATACTTATGAAAAGACTGGACTAGGAATAGCTAGATTTAATAACGCGCGGTTGCGGTTAACAATTGTGGCGATTTAAAACCGCTCTAGTGTATATGCTTACACACTGGGAGATTAAATCGCTTGCGATTAAAACGCCTTCGAATTACCCGCCAAATTCAAAAAGAGTTCATTGTCATTTGAACTTAATATAACATTATTCTTGTTGAAAACGTTGTTTGAGTAACGTGTAATACTGTGTCTGTTGTGGTAAATAAATTATTTTCCATTATTTTATAAAATGGAGATCTTAGACGATGTTAAAGCGATTTGTGTAGTGTATTCTTTATATAAAAGACAACACATAAACAAAAAATGTCCACCAAGAGAAAATATTGGGTGCATCCACTAAATATGAAGAGGATTAACGAAGGCCAGTTTCAAGTCAATTTTTTAATTCCGAGAGCACACTTTAATGAGTTCTTTAAATAATATTGTATGTCAATATCGTCTTTCGATTCATTAGTAAGTTATTATCTAATTAACTATTTTTATTAGTATAAAAAAATATTTTATATTTATACATGACCTATGTATAATGGTATGCATAGTTTTCAATATACTCGAAGTAGAGTAATTCATTATTAATGTTAATAATTATTAGTTATTATTATTTATTTTTATTATTCTTTCGATGAATTAATTTTAAATATTTCAAATAAATTATTTTCAATTATAAAATAGGTATACTTACTAGTTGCCATAATTGTGTATACTTTAACTTATATAATAGGTATATAATTAATTGAATAAACATTTAAAGTGTATTTTTTATGTTTATAAACACTTTAGTTTGGTAGATTTGGGTACCTGTAGGATTCTGTCACTCCAAATTTATAACATAAAATACCTCGATGAAATACAAAATAATTAATTAAAGTACTGTATTTATTTGCAAAAAATAATAACTGTAGTTAGGTACATGCAATTTTCACCGAATATTAATATAAAGTATAAACAGTCGTAATAAACTGTGTTTATATAAACATGTCATAAGTTGTTTAAATATTAGTACAAAAATAATAAAAATACATAGGCCAATTTATTTTTATAAGCATTTAAACTTCAAATATTGACCAAAATTCATCATCGAACATTTGCAAATTCTTTTGTAAAGCATTTAAAGCATTTAAAAATGTATTAAATGATCAGATTATTAGCAAATTATGTGTAAAATATTCAGTTTTTATAGATGAGAAATGAAAATTTAAAACAAGGGTTTTATTAAGTAATTAATAGTGTAACCAAAAAATTAAAAAAAAAAATATTTACATGGTCAATTTTTATAGATATTTTAAGTTCAAATTTGGATATTTAAATGAAGAATGACAATGTTAGTTATTTCGTTGTAATTTAAAAATAATTTTTGTAGGTGCTTGAAACTTTTAAAGTATAATATTATATTTTGTACACACAAATGCAATGTTTTCTTCAAAAATTAATTCGACCTATTGTATTACTAATTATTAAATGAATTATTTTAATAGCAGTAATATCCTAAAATACACTTAGTTATGTAAGCTGACAGACAGTCTTAGCTCAGAATCGTTTTTCGTATACCATGATTTATATCATTGAATACAAATTTAACATGTCCATGAAAATGACCCCACTACATAGTGGGGTTTTTTTTGTATGTATTTCTCAATTATTTTGATAAGTACTGAAGTATGGGTATGTTAACCTTAAGTCCTAATTATATCCAATTTTCCACTTAAAACCACCCTCAAAGTTGAAAATCAAAGCATTTTTACTGTCCTAAAAGGCGATTGGTGGTAACACTGTGACATACAAAAATAAATAAATAATTGTTTAATCAATAGAATATATCAATTGTTTAAAGCTTAGAACTTAAAATGTATCATATATAAATAAAATCCAGGATTAAGATTTTTGAGGGCCCAGAGCCAATTTTTTTAGATTCTTCATAATAAATTAAAAAACATAACTTATTAAAGAATTCATTTAAACATTTTTCTAGCTTTGACTGTCAAATATTATTTTCTAGGGTCAATATAAGTAATCTAGTAGTTTTTTTTGTGTAGGTACTACACTACTGCTCGTTCTGAATTTGTTTTTAATTCTTCCAAGTTATCAATACGCTTACAATTTTGGCATAAAAGATAGAAGGTACCTACTTGATATACCTATTAGGTTAATTAATAACTTCTCATTTAATAATTTCCAAATATTAAGAATATTCATATTCTGAGAATTAATTATTATTTAATGGATCACTTATTAAAGTTAAATACTCATGAAATTTAACTACCAAATTAATTTGTGATTAAACCAATACCTACCTACATTTTTTTCATATACATAAAAATATAATTTATAATGCTATTTTTAATGTTTTTTCTTCTTTGTTATTGACAATAATTTTATAATTAATTGGAGTTCATTGTTTTGTTGAAAATATGTCTTACACATAATATTTAATAAGTAAATATTACATTATAAATATATGGTGCAAATTTAGAGGCTACTAAAAATTCTCAAGTATTGTGGCACAAAGGGTTTATCTGGGCTTGTATAAATAAAAAAAAATAGTTAAAAAAGTTGAAAATTTCAAATGTCCAAAAACAGATCAAAAAAATCTAGAGAATGCAATTATATTCGGTTAATTATTTGGTGTAAAATTCAAATCTCCAAATGTAATAACAAAAAAATTATTTATATCTTTGATTTTAGATTCTGATCGGAGGAATAAATGTATTGATTTGACATTGTTGTTTTTTTTTTTTTGTGTCATCACGTTTTAGTGCAGTAAAAGTGCTCCCATTTACTTCATCAGCATTTTTTCTGCTAGGAAAGTGAATCTAATTGGTAATTTGGTACTTTAGAGGATCAAAAATAAAAATTAATAATAGTTTTTAAACGCGTCAAGAAAAACAAAATTTTTATTTTTAATGTACCTAACAAAAGAAATAACGACAGTAAATACATGAAATTTTAACCAAATGTTTATAAAAAAATGTTTTATACACCAAAAAATATTCAAAATATTTTGACAAGTTTTGAGCTAATTGTAGGCCTAAGAAATTTTTGGTTTTTTCAAATTTTTTTACTTAAAATCTCGAAAAAAAAAAAATTTGTAGGGTCAAATTTCTTGAAAATTGAATACAAGATTTCTCATAAGCTGTTGAAATAGCAGATGAAAATTAATAAAAATAAATAGGCACAATTAGTTTTTATAAGCATTTAAACTTAATATTTTGACCGAAATTCATCATCAATAATTTGCAAATTGTTTAGTAGTTAAAAATGTATAAAATGTTCAGCTTTTATAGCTAAGGACTGAAAATGTAAAACAATGTTTTTGTAAGTAGTTGATAGTGTAATAAAAAAATGAAAAAAATGTATTAGATATATAATTTTGTATAGATATTTTAACTTCAAATTTGGACGAAATTAGATATTTGAATAAAGGAGGACAATGTTGGTTATTTTGTTTTAATTTAAAAACATTTTTTTGTGATTTTTGCTTGAAACTTTTAAAGTATATTATGATTTTTTGTACACTTAATGACATTTTAAAATGCAATGTTTTCTGCAAAAATTATTTTAACCTACTGTATTATTAATAGTAAAATTAATTAGAATAAATAATAATAGTAGAATTATTATTAGCAATAATATCATAGAATACACTTAGTTATGTAGGATGACAGACTGTCTTCGCTCAGAATCGTTTTTCGTATATAATGATTTTTATCATTGAATTCAAATTTAATACTTGCATGAGCCATGAAAATGATCCACACGACACATACTGTACAGCAGAGCGGTACCCACTTGCTGACCTTTTTTATCTTTATTTGGTTAGTACCTAATGCTTTAATGATTTGTGGTATAATAAAGAGTAAAATAACTTATTTTAGGGAAATTTCCTAGAGACCTTTTCAAGCGTTAGTGCTTTAACTTTGTGTTGTTATTTAAGTGAACAAAATTTAGCCAGTCAACAGTCACCAATGTGTTCATGTATCATAAATTAATTTTTAGAAACATTTTAAATTGTTATTATTTTTTTAAAAAAAAAATTTTCTTTTAAATTGTTTTAAGAAATTAATATGTAATAAAGATAAAAATAATACTCTATTTGTAATAATTTTAATATTGACTTTAAATTAAGTAGGTATCTTTTTGGCTATTGGTATACACTACATTTTATTAGTAAAACCTTAATTATTATTCAAATTATAATATAAAGTTGTACGTTTCAAAAATATTTTGTATTTAACTGTTTATAGGTATTCATACTATTTTGATAAGTTACTTTTTTTAATCGCTATATTTTACATTATTTAAAAATATGTTGTAATTAACTATTATTTATTTGTATTATCTTGATAATTTTTTTAATCATTATTCAAACTAGGTATTATAATATTATGTAACACAGTAAGTCTAACATGTTTTATGTTTCAAAAATATTCTGTACTTCTAATTTAGGTATTTTAATTATTTTGCAATTACATGTGGGCTTATGATGCTATAAATCGAAAAATCTAGAAAAAATCGATTATCAATATTGTCCGAGTATACAATTAAAGGGTGTCCAATATCCCGCAATCCGTTTACCGGGAATCTGTATCCGCCGGCAAAATATTTCTTTATAAAAATCATATACGTCAAAGTTATGTACCTACCATAGACATAATATAAAGATTGACTATCTTTCTCATTAGATGTTGGTATTGGTTTTCTCTTTCTAGTCTTTGTACGTGCAGTCCATTAGCCATTAGGTACCTACTTTATATTATTTCTATAGACTGTGGGTACCAACCGACTTGTATTTAGTTCTGAACTCGATTAGTCGATTCGATTCAATACGTATCGGCGTATCGTTGACACATTTCGATATTCTTGAACGCTCGGTTTTACATGGATAATTAATAATTCTTTCTTGGAAATCTTCCGAATTGCGATACCGCATCTCGAAAATCTCGTACAGTCGTACTTGTCATATCGATGCGATTTATTTAAAAAGTTGTCAAATTGCAATTATATTACAGTACATGGATACTTTTAAATCGATATGGCACGGCGGCTAAAGAGATTCGATAAGTGATAGCAATTAATATTCTATAATATAGTACAGGATATTATAATATTATTACATTATTATTAAAATAAAATATTATGTAATTATGTATATTCAAGTTGCCGATTGATAACTGGTAAGTCGGCGAACGCGTCCGCTATCGATAGCAGGCTGGTAGAACCCAAGATTCATAAAGAAGATTATTATAGATAATATAGATTAATATATTATTATTATAGATTCTTTATTGATCTTGGGTAGAACATTACACATGGTTGTAGTTAAAACCGTTCTACAACCGTGGTCCTGTCGTTATTTATTTGATAAGCTGCATGGTAAGGGGGAAGTGGTTAGCGGCGCAACCGGCGGTAGCCGAGCCATTATCTCGCTCAATTTCGCGCCAATAAAACATAACCGCCGAATCTTTGTCAATTATCACAATAGGAAAGACGCTACGGCAGATTAATAACCGTGAGCCGACACAACGCAATCGCATTTTCTCGCCAACGGCCAACCGTTGTTAGGTTTAAGGTTAACTTGATGCGCTTTGGAGTTTGGATGTCGTCCGTCGGTGAAAACTAAAATTGCAAGTATTTTTTATTTTTTCTCTGTGTCTTCGAGTTTTGTCGTAACGTACCGTTGTCATACCCACTGTCGCGTCACATTGACTTTTTGTATCGACAACTTCGGTACCCAACCAACGTTCCTACGCAATAAATTACTTCTATCGGTCAGACCAAAAGCACATGGTCTTGACCCAAAGACCGTCTGAATCGAAAGCTCGCCGTGACTGACCGACCATAACTTAATAATATAAGTGTGTCGGGTACGTTTCGTTTTCTGTGCCGTACCGTTTCGCCACTACGTTATCGGGCTCGGTAACGAATTATATATTTCAGTATCGACATTCGCCATGTTCTTCGTATCGGCAAAGAAGTCTGAAAAGGAAATCGAAAAGTTGAGCGACTACGAACGCCAGAGGCTTAAAAACATAGCGGAGATAGAACTTCAGGTGTGTGAATCGGAACCGTCCGTCAATTACATATTATCTATTTACCTACTTCTTGATGTTAATTATGTTAATCGACTAATTGATGATTGTTTTTCTTTCCCACAGTTAGCTGATCCAATAGATATCTTACAACAGTCGGCTAATGAGTTGAAATCCTCTAACATTAGTGCCAAACGACGCGCTCGAGGCAAAAAGCACCAACTCAATTCTGAAACAGGCGAAGAGACATCTAATCATATCAAATTTGTAAGACGTTCATCACGTATTATTCAAGAAAAAAGGTATAAAGTTATTTATTTACCAGTGTTAATATTACATTATATTATATCATGCGTTAATATAATATGTACCTACCTTATTATAAATGAAAAAATCTCATTACTCTGAATCGTATATGTTTTATTACCAAGTTGGAATATCATTTATACGTTTTTTCAAATATTTAATAGGACGAAAGCCAGTGACGTATAAAGGTTTTTTTTAATTGGAGTGTTCTATCTAATTAGGTGGACCTATTTATATTTACATAACCCATTAGATACATTATTATTATAGGTAGAGTGGTTTTTGAACTTGTAGGGTGGTCAAGGAAGCCTATAGTCTTTTTCATCGGGTGGGGGGGGGGGATATGTACATCACCATAATGTATTGTTTAAGACTGCATGTCACTTATTTGTTTATTAATATTATATTAATTAACTAGTTTTGTAAGTCATTAAATAAAAATTGTATGTGTTTAGGTTCTTTAATACTAGTACTTAGTAAGCAAAGGATCATACAAATTACAATGAAATATATATTAACAAATCCTATTTTCACATTTTAGATCAAAATATATGTTATTACTTAATTATTAAGTCTTAATCAATTATCGATCTATATTATCATATATATATACTTTGGACGCTCAAAGTCTCAAACCACCTTAATCATGTACCATTTTTATTAGAGTTTACTTTTAACAATTTTAAGTAAACTATTTAGTATTGAAAAAAGATAGCGTAATAAAAGAGTAGGTTTTTTTGCTTACATTTACCCGATACATTGCTGTGTCTGGTATTGTTTCTGATACTTTTTATTCAAATTTAATTTTACAGTATCGTTATTTTGTAATATAAGATTTTTATACAAAACATTGTTAACTTTTTCTTTGTGTGACAAGAGCGTTACTGTTAATTTGTTATTTTATATTAATGACAGACATAGAAATTACATGACTAACATAGAAATATACAACTATTACTTACTGAATGTGTAAAGCTATTATTTCACTGTGGTTTTAAAATTTTATCAGTCGATTCCAGCCTAAAATTATTAGTTGTTAAATAATTTCAATTTGATATTTAAAATTCATGAACACTAGTTCTACCCTGTTAACTCTGAACAATATAATGTTTTTTGCTCTAGTTGATTCTTCTTGTGTTAATCTTTATTAAACACCACACATTTTCAAATATATATGATAATAAAAAAAATGTATTTATAGAATTATAGTTACTGTTATTGTTTTGTACAACTTATTTACTTATCAAATAATTTATCAAAACCTATATCAAAAAAAAAAGCTAAAATATAGTTTTAAAATAAGTATCTGTTTAGGTAAATGGAATTAGTATGTTATAAGAAAACAAATTAAATGATAGTTGTGTAGTAAATATTAAGGGTCACACTTTCGCTTTTTATTGATAATGTGGGTTTTTGATCAAAAGTGGAATTAACACATTTTGTGATAAATAATAGCAATAATACATTTTAAAAAATAACAAAAGTGGTTTTTTTTTTTTATTTATTTATTAATTTCCTTTATATAATATAATATACAAAGAAATATATCTACTCCTTTAAGCCAAGGCTTGAGATGGAGTAGAGAGTTGACATATGAATAATATAAATTTTATAATGTAAATAGTAATTACAAGAAACAACTTATTATCTAACAAATGAAAGACACAAATTTTTCAAAGACAGAAAATCTAAACAATTAAAAAAGTGAAATGTTACAAAGAATGAAAAACAAAAAAGAAACAAAGTAAAATATGTAAAGTAAATAGACGAAGTAACAAACTAAATCTACATTTCCAATTCTAAACCTGAAATATAATATGTGATTTTACAAAATAAAACGCTGGGTTCTTATATGAATTGTAATTAATTGTTATTAATGATATAACACAGTTTACAACTAAATTGAAAGTACCACATTTTGAAATAAAACCATTATGTAAGCAACACGTTTTGATATAAAACCATATTTATAAATGAGTATATTATATTAAACAAAATATTTATGTTATTAATAAAACTATAGAACCACTCAACCCCCCCCCCCCCCATATGGTTAGTGTAATAAAAAAAATTGTTAGTGATTTTAACAATAAATTCTGTCGATTATATTAGGTTGTAGTGTTGTACATTTAAAAAATGTATTATTTTCAGGGCTCGGAAGTTCATGCATTTGCATATCAATCTTGCTAAGTTGTATTTAATGCTAGATGACATAGAAATCCATTTCAAGGTACCACGGTTAAATATGTGAAGTCTTATTTTGCATGTTTTTTTCATATTTAGAGGTTTTTTTCCTATTGGGTATGTTTATGCATATTTCTATTTTATCGAGCATATTATACATGATTTAGATATTCTTATTCATATTATTATATCAATATGCATTTTTTTATGGAAAAACTATGAAAGAATCAACATTTGACGAAAAAAAACGCGATCGTTTATAATTTTTCATTATAATATTATATATTTATATAAGATGTTTGAGAATTCGGTCATTCGTACATTATACGTAGTTTATAAAGGCTCTAGAAAAGTGTAAAATCTATTTTTCTTAATTGTGACATAAAAAAATAAAATACAACTATAAAAAAGTAAATTGATAATATTCATATGTTATTTCAAAAATTGTTTATGATTTTTTTAAGTGCATAATTTTAGATATTTAGTGCATATAAATGCATAATTTTAACTTTTTAATGCATATTTTGCCAATTTTGAGTGCATAAATGCATGCTTATTCAGCCATTTTTTAGGGTATGAACTTACGAGCCCTGATTATTATATATAAGGAGTAATTTAAAATATTAATAAATAAATAAACATATTATATTTAAATTACTAAAAAAAATTATTATTTATATTCTAATTCAATTCTTGTTTCTTTTATTATAAATTTACTTGTAACTTTTTCGTAGGAAAATTAAAAAATTCTGTTTGAAGTATTACATTAATTATATATCATCAGTCTGAGCCATTATACATAAAAATTTCTCTATGTATATTGAAATTTACAAAAATTTAAAATTTATCAAGTTTTGAATACAACAGTCTGTAGATTAAAAATAATAATTGTCAATAGAGTGTGACGAGTGCAGACTAAAAAATAAATAGGTTTTATCAAAATAGACTACAAATCCGGTTTTTTTTACAGTAATAAGTATAGAAATTCCAATTAAATAGCATAAATTTCAATTTTTTCTCCAAAATGTTCAAAAAATACTTTTTATACAGTTAAGTTTTTTAAAATTTTGAGAAAACCACTTTTTTAATCATATTTTTTAAAACTGTTCAAAAAAAAAATATGAAAATTCAGCTAAAATAAAACAAGTTAAAGCAAATTAAGGTTTTGGTTTTCTAAGAATAAAAGTTATATTAGAACAACACGAATCGTATGCTTTAATCAATATCGATTAGAACAATAATTTTTTTATGACTTAATCTTAGAAAACCAAAAACTTAATTTTCTTTAACTTGGTAAATTTTTGCTAAATTTTGATATTTTTTTTTAAAACAGTTTAAAAATTTGATTAAAAAAATGGCCATCTCAAAATTTAACAAAAAAATTTGAATTTTTGAAAAAAAAAATTGAAATTCGTGCCGTTCAATTAAAATTTCTATACTTATTACTGTAAAAAAAAACCGCATTTAAATATATTGATTTTCCACGGAGACACTATGGGTGTTTTGGGACATGCTGTATATTGTATCTATTTGAAGAAAACAAAGTATTAATTTGTGCCTTGTCTACATATTAAATTGTAATCTCCGGAATTTTGTCGTTGTTTTTGTTAGATTTCATTATTACGTGTTATCGGGTGTTCACAAACAAAATGTGAATGGGGCTGCCAATAATTAGCTCCCCAATAAATAGCTGGCACCGGGGGCCTTAATATTATTAATATACAGTATATATTATATTCAAAAAATGTTTAGGTAGTTGAGCAATTTTTTTCAGTTAAACCAAATTTACTTAATTTGATAGAAACATAAGAGTTGCTAGTAGGTATTAGATAATACTACTTGAATTGTTCATACTTGATGACTATTAATTTTAACCATACTAAACAAAAGAAAATGTATACATTTTTATTTCTAAATTTTTTTTTGGTTCTTGATTTGCTTATAATAATATATATGTATGTGGGTGTGTATATTTTTATAGACAATCAACAAATTATAATGAACAAAGTGATGATGAAAATGATATGAATGATAAAAAAAAACTCAAACATGGATCACTAAAAATAAAGTTTCGGTGGTTTAAATCAAGCGAATATCAAAAATCAGATGCGTTGTACTATAGTTCACTAGTTGATAGCGATTTTATTCATGATGGTGATGAAGAAGATGAATCTGACGACTATGAGTTATCTGCAGTATGTATCAATAAATAAAATGTTATTTACTGTCTGTAAGACTTATATTAAATTATATTTTATAGCCTGGATCAAAAAGAAAGCGTAAAACATTTACACCTCGTTTGACTGTTTCTCAAGTAACACAAGAAATGATTGAAAATATTTCATATTCTTCATCAGGAAAAAAATATAGTCAGTCTGGTACAACTTGTCACCAATGCCGGTAAATTTGTTTTTAAATAAAAAAAAATTTAATATTTAAAGTACATATATTTAATAATTATTAGAATGGACTAAATTTATATTATGAATAAATTTGGAATTTTGATGGAATGTAATCCATTTTTCCTGGTGGTTTATAACTTAGTTCCATAAGTGGAAAATGTATTTTAGACAATACTGATTATTTGAATATGATTTTTATTTTACATGTTAAACATTTTTTTCGGTCATTTAAATCACAGTCCTAATAAAAATAAAATAAAATATAGTTTCATTATTTCATAATAAGCATATATAATAAATGTTAAATTACAATAGAACGACAGCGCCACTCTTTTTTATTATTCACTTAAAATAGTTTTTAAAAAAACTATTCACATGTTACAATAAGAAACATATTATGTATAATAGTAAATGTTTACATTAAACTTTTTATATTTATAATATTTACATTTACCATTCACTAATTTCCAAGCCTGGGCAAGTTAATGATAATTTTCAACCCAGTTTAGTCAAGTTAAAACATTTAAAGTTAATAGTTATCCTAATTTTTTTAAACTCAGTTAAGTTAAGAGTTTATAGAAACTTAAAATTAACGTATTAGGTTATCATTTTTTTTTAAAAATATATTTATATCCTGTAAGATAGTTTGAAATAATAAAAATTATAAATATTTATTGAACAGTGGAATAAGAAGTAAATTTAATTCAATTTTCAAGTATAGTAAATGTATAATATGTAATATGCATCATCAATAATAATTTAATTATATATAAATGAACGTATCTTGGATTTGATTGAGAGTCAATCATAACAATTTATTAAGTTTCTACCAATAAAAATCAATTATATTAATAAATTTAAAAAAGTTAAGTTAAAAATAAACTTAATTTTAACTATCAACTTGTTTATGCTCAGGCTTGCTAATTGCAAATAATTCAATATTATGCTTGAACTTGAAAATAATTATTATGTGTACCTTTTTTTATTACATTATTTTAAAATCAGTCTCATTTGAATCAATTAAACAAACTCCAATTTAATTAATGTTTCCTATGATGAATTAATTACAACTCGAGAAATAAACAAATATGATTTGTAGGTTCTGAGCTTATCTAAGAATGTATATCTATTATACAAATAATATAGATTTTAAAATGATATGTATATTTTTTTTCTGTCTGTTGTAACCTTTTGGGGGCTCTAAAAATGCTTTAAATTTCTTCTTAAGTAGGAAAGTGAACGTAGTTTGTATTTTAGTTGGTCAAAAGTAAGAAATTTCATGTTTTCAAAAGCGTTGGGAGTGCAATTTTACGCTAAACCATATTTTGACAAATTGATTTAATTTTTTGTTGCAACTCAAAAGTTAGTAACCATAGGCACATGGAATTTTGACAAATGTTTATATTAGCAATTTCTATACATCATACAATTTTCCCAATATTTTTGGAGCTATTTATAGCCATGAGAAATTTTTATTAGTTTCTTTAAAATTATTGTTGTTAAATAAAAATTTTCTTGTCAAAAAACATACATTTTAATACAAGGTTTCTTATAAGTTATTATTATAGAAGTTTAAAAATATTAACATAATAAGCACAATTTTTTTATGAGTAATTGTGTTGTTATTTAAAATGTTAATTGTATTGTATAATACTTAATAAACTGTTACTTTTAAAAGACAGAATATGTTACAGTTGTTCATACAAAACTAATATGATAATTCTTATGTTAAAAACGTTTAAATAAATTACTATATATATTTAAAATAAAATATTTATCTTTTACAGTATTCACATATATCTTTAATTTGTTATGAGTTATGACCAAATACAATTTAATTATTAATAGATTATAGGTAATAGGGATTTTGAAGTTAAATATTTTATTTATTTATTATTATTTATTATTAATCATTATAATACATTAGTCCTATATAGTAATTGATTATATCTAACTGTTACTGTGATATTTGAATTTGGAGTTAATTCAAAATATTCAAATTAAAGTCTTAGATCAGATCTTTCTAACTTAAATTGCAATTTTTAGTTTAAAATGATGTATGTGAATGACTTCATACCATATTTAATTATGTTTAATTAGTTGATAATTCAAAATAAAATATTATTTTGTGTATAGGCAGAAGACATCTGATCAAAAATCGTTTTGCCGATACAAGGGTTGCAGTGGAATGCGAGGCAACTTTTGTGGTTTTTGCCTTGGAAGAAGATATGGGGAAGATGTTGCCACTGTTTTGCTCAACCCAGTAAATTATAAACAATCATTAATTATAATTGTAAAATACTCATTCATATTTTTACTTTTTTTTTTAAGAAATGGGCATGTCCACCCTGCCGTGGCTATTGTAATTGTAGCATTTGCAGGCGCCGAAAAGGAATGCCTCCTACAGGGCAATTAGCTCAACTGGCTACAGCAGGTGGATATGACTCAGTCAGGCACATGTTAAGCAGCCTCGAAGGCGAGGGCCCAGATAACGTTGACTCAGAATGCGATGACGAAGATGATACTGATAATAAACCAGATAATATTTCTGAGGGTAGCAATAACAATGAGTTAAATGATCTAAACATTCTACATAACGATGACAATGTGGTGGCAGATGAAGTCAAATGTGACGACAGTGACGAGCAATACAAGAATACTGATGAAATTATTTCTGAAAACCAAGATACACAAGAAATGATTATTGACAAACTGTATAAGCAACTACTAGCAGAGTAGAACATCTAAAATATTAATTTAAAAGAAAACAGTGAAAACAAAAAGTAATGAAATTATTTTTTCATCCTATTTAATTAAAAAGTATTTATTTTCAAAAGTATTATTAAATTTTTTTTTTGTTTATTTTCAACAGTATTAATAATTTAATTTTTTTTTTCAACAGTATTTATTATTAATTAATTATTATTTTTTAGTTATTTTGTGAATTGCCAAGTTTAGACTTAAATAATGTTCAATTATTAATGGTAAAAAAAAAGGTGTTCAATTGAATTATTATTTATTTGCAAGTCAAAACTAGTGGACCTATTATTTTTAAAAAACAGTAAATTTTATTTAAAAGTATTATTAATTATGAAGATAATTATTATTAATTTTTTTTTTTTGTGCCACGCATCCAATAAAATGTTTGACCAATGTAATTTTCATACAAAAGTACCTGTACATTTTCATTTTACTGTTAAATGCAAATTTATTTTATATGTTTAATGAGCCTATTGTCATATTTTTATTTTTATTTGTACATTTTGACAATACTTTAAACTTTTGTTGAATTGCATTGTTATTTACTGGCAATAAATGTTGAATCTTTATTTAAAATGGCACTAAATAAGAAAAATGTGATTTTTCTAAATTGTTACCCTCTTTGGGATGGTGTACAACTTTAATGGCTGTACATTTTTTTAATACTTGTTTTTTTTCTGTTCAACACTAATAATTTATGAACTTCCAAATTTAATACAGTTGATATAATACTGTATGTTGTAATATTGCTGTTCGTTAACTCATTAGCACTCATTTATAGTGCAAACCATTATTTGAAACTTAAATCAGGGTAATTATTTACATATAGGTCAAAATGCATATAATATTTACTATTCTCCAATATTATAAAATTTAACAGTTTATTACGCTTTCATACGGGTATAGAATCATGTAATTTCTATATTTTAAACCAAAATTTATGAAATTATAGGTAGGTCTATGTAGTTAAGGACAATAAATATTTAAATCTTTAGTTTTTACTCGTGTGACATAATTAAACCCCACTCAGCATAAAAATATTTTTTGATTTGTAAAAAGTTGTGTAACAATAAGGAAATACTTTACTATTATTATATGACCAAGAATTTTGTTTTTGGAAAAAATACCAGTAAAATATTTTAAAATAATTTACACTACTTTTTTAAAATAGTGATGAGAAAATATTTTGACTATTGTCGTATAAGCACCTTTTAGTGATACCTCATCGACTCGAGTTGCCAAAAGATCATAAATAAACCGGTTACAGATCATATTAAATAAGGTGTACGGTAGAATTGTGTGACTACTCGAAACAAAAACAAGTAATTTTATTGGTCGGAAACACTTTTATTAAAATATAAAACAATTACTTTTAAAGAAAAAGACTTAAGCCTGTATTACGGTAGTCGCTCTTCGCATACAATTGCGATGCACAGTATAGGCGCGTCTTCGTCGAATTACTCGATGATTCACCATTCACCGTGCGTGTGGCAGTCTTATATAATACATTTTTTGTCACCTCAGCACATCTTGCTCCACAAGCATGAGTCATGATCTATCCTAATATCTTAGTAGCTAAAAATAGTTCCCATCTATAATACTACCTACATATATAAAATAATATAATGTTGACGACTATCTACAATATACGACACTATATTAATTATATTACAAATCTTAAAATTAATATTCATATTTCTCTCACTATTCGATAAACATGTACATAATAATAATATAACTGCTGTGGTCCCCATAATACAATTTTAAAAAAATATATAATTATAATTATTATTTGATTTATGGTAAAATTTAAATAATCAGTTCTTTTAGTTTGAATTTTGCTCCAGGCAAATATTTCTTGAATTTCTTTTCTATCATTGAAATGGTCTATCTTATAATTATTTTATATTTCTTATTGCATCTACAAAAACATAAAACAAATATAATTAGCATTCCAAAGTAAAGGTTATTATTAGTAATTTCAATCTTCATCATCAATAATAATGAAGTTAAAATAAAAAACATATTCATTAGATGAAAAGGTATTCAAATTATACTTTTTATTTATTGGATTCAGAGTGTGAATATATTGTATTGGTTTTATAATGATGTACTTTTTTGTTTTGTTTAAAAACAAATTGTAAAGTAAAAATTCAATAAGGAGGTTTCAGATAACAATTGTATCTTGCTTATACTAATTGGTGATTAAAAGTAGAAATTTCCAAGTTCTTATCAAAATAAACCGGAAAATATAGTAAATTACTAAAAAGTGGCAAAAGTCTGACAAAATCAATTTTAATTTTTATTGTAATTTAAAAATGAATAACCAATATAGACTTGAAATGACAACCCAATATTTATGTTAGCATTGCAAAACATTTTGCTTATTTAGAGCTATTAATAGAATTTAAAAAAAAAATTGTTGGCTTTATTATTATCTTATGTATGATAACATTCTTCTTTGCAAGTAAAAATGTTTTAAGATACGGTTTTTTTTAAGTTTGACTAATAAAAATTTCAAAAAAAGTCTAATTTGTATTAAGCATTTGAAAGTTAGTTAAATTTGCTAACTATTTTGTTGTTTGAAATGCACTTCTTTGAGAATGAAATTTAAATTTATATTTTTATAATATTATATCTTATTATAAAAGCTATTTGTTTTTGAAATATTTTTGATAGGTAATTTAGATGTATATATTATCATCTTCAATATTTACATTACAACAATCAAACAGTTGATGTATCTTAAAAAATATAACTGTTCATAAATTTAAAATTTAAAATTAAAGTTACTTATTTTGCTCTACAAATTATTATTTAGATAAAACTTATTAATAAACACTAAACATCCTTAAAAGTATTTGACTTACAGTCTCTGATACAGAATTTCAGACCATCAAAGTTAAACTAAGATCATTTAGGTATCTAAAACAAAACAAATTATTACCAATGAAAGTGTTTGTAATGTTTGTATACTTATTGATAAAATTATAAAAATTAATTTATCTGAATAATTACAATTCTCAATGAAAATTATCTATCCAGTAGTTGAACAATACCATCTCTACACTAGAATTGCAGATTCTTGTTCATTAGCCCATATTTCTCAGTCATAACTACATAGACATGTTCACTGTCAGTTGTGTATCTTTCCACATAATCCAATTTTAAAGGAATTTCCTTAATATCATACTTATAGAAAACTACAGTGCTATATAATTTGTTCATTACATTTAAAATATTAATCAGTTTTACATAATTACATATTATACCTATTAAAGATGATATAAATGTTAACGATATATATTAAAGAACATAAATTTGAAAATAGTGTACAGATGTACTCTTGAGTGTGAACAGGTTTGAGATAAATACTCAATAGCATACAATTAATCTAACTAATGTTTAATTTGTATGGGTGAGGATTACAATTTTTAAAATAAGTAATTCATATTGAAACCAAAAAATATGTAAAATATATGAACACAGTTTTTTCATAGGTATTTTAAGTTTAAATTTGGATGAAATTATATAGGAAAATAGCAGTTATTTGGTTATTTTTTGTAATTTAAAAGTATTTGTAGGTACTTGAAACATTTAAAATGTTCCTATCATTATATTTATATATACAATGACATTTTAAAATGTGATTTTAATTAAAAATTTCTTCAACCTACTGAATTACTAATGTCTAGTAGTAAAAAATAACTTTAATAGCAATAATAAGTACTAAAAAATATACTTATATGGGTAGATAGTCGATATGCTGACAGACCATCTTCGCTCAGAATCGTATACAGTGGTTTTCTATCATTGAAATATTGAATATAAATGTAAGACATCCATGACAGGACCTACCGTACATATTATAAAAAATTGTTCATATTAATCTATAATTTATACATGAGTTTTTTTACAATAAACATAAGCGGATAAGACAGAACAGGTTAGCAAGAATTAGCATTTAGTTGATAAAAATAAGCCACCCTTCGGTGACCAGTGACACTTTTTTGCTTGATACCTATTATAGTAGATGTAATCACTATAATAAAAAGTATAGGTACCTAGTACCTACTACTATTCATTACAAATACTAGTATTTATAATCAATGGTACTACTGTACTAGGTAGTATAATAATTGAATAATAAATTACTTATGGAAATATGGTATAAAAGAGGTACCTACCTACCTATTCTTGGAATAGAGGCCGACACAGTGACACGCCACGTCTCCAGAGCTTGATTTACAAATTTTGGGGCCGGAGATTTAAATAAAAAGAAGCCTCATATAAAGTTATTAATTTATTAATTATCTTATTCAAAAATGTATAATTTATTTTATATAATTACATGTTTAGATTACATTGATTTTTTTTTAGGGTTCTTCGAAAACTCTTCAATGATGTCATATGATAATCGTTTTGTTATTTCGTGTTCCACTGTTAACAGAGTCAGATACTCAGATGATCAAGCCTATCTTGAGATAAACATGATCTCAATCGAGTTTTTACACGTTTTTAGCTTTTAATAATTATTATTAGTTTTTTTTTTTTATTATTATTATTATTGGTGAAGACCACTGATATAATATTTATAATTTATAGCGTTAATGATGTACGAAGTCAATATCATAGATAATATTTAATATTATATAATATTATGACAATTTTTATTATTCTTTTTTGATTCTACAATAAAAAAAATACAAACTAGCAAAACATTTGAGGGCCGCTCCAAATTGGGGCCGGGTGACTAGTCACCCAGGTACCCCCCTAAATCAGGCACTCGCCGTCTCCGTTCAATCGTTCAGATTGTTCAGAAGTCAGAACCATTTTTCATATTCAATGATTTAACATTGAAATATTGAATTCAAATTTAACACATCCTGACTTCCATTACAATTTACAATGAACCTACCACCTGCTCGGCTACTTACCCAATTCACGAGAATACCAGATACTTATGTTATGTTACACTAACAGTTAACACTGTTACTTTCAACACGTAAAATTAAGTTCGTTTTTTACTTAAAAAATAAAAATGATTTTGGTTTGGTTATACCTAATACTGAAAAGTTTGACTCGGAAAAGAAACCGGAAACTCTTATTAAGTATTATTATTTGAATATAAAGAAAGCATAGAAGAATATTACATTTTAAAAATAATATTTTGAAGATTAATCAATATCAGTTACTTACTTATCAATAAATATTTAAATAAAATGAAATTCATAGCTTCGATCGCCAACGACCATACCACGTTGAATACACCAGTTCTCGTCCGATCACTGAAGTTAAGCAACGTCGGGCGTAGTTAGTACTTGGATGGGTGACCGCTTGGGAACACTACGTGCCGTTGGCATATTTTTTTAGTATTCCAAACTCGTACAATTTCATGGGTATTTTAAAATATAGAATTTTTCAAATAATTTTTTCATTAATTTATTTTCAATATTTGTTATTTCCAAATGTTTGCTTAATATACTTATAATATGTATCATTATAATATATTATTACTTATAAAAGTAAGAAAAATTATACAATTATTATTTTAAAGTTAAAAACCAAATTCAGATATTTAATTTATGAATGATGTGTTTTGTGTATTGCACTTTTGCTTATGAGTTATAATCAGGGCTTGGATTCTATTAAATTTGCTAGTTATTATAGAATAGTACAATAGGTAGGTACTGTCGTAGTGTCGTCTGTCACATTTGTTACACCTTATATAATTATTAATTATATATAAATTACAAAGAATTTACCAACACACACACTTGAAATCTTTCGGGCTCTCAGCACTGTCTAAATTATTATATATTACTAAAATTACACGCTGCACTTAGTTCATATTCTCAGTAGTAAATTTTTAAGATTATTTTTAGATTTTAATTGAAATTTTTATATGAATTTCTTAATAAAAAAAACTCAAAGATTCGTGATTTTTACGTATTTTCTTGAAATTTAAACTTTAGATGTTTATAAAAAACTATTGGAGACTTACGAATAATTTTTCTCTAACTACTATTGACATAACAGCTTATGAGGAACCTTATATTATATTTTTAAGCCTTAGGTATAAATTCTCAAAATGTTATACATTTTTCACAACAAAATAATTTGTATATTTTCGTGATTTTGTAAGAATTTGAACTTTAAATGCTTATACATTTGTCTAACTGTTTTTTTTTTGTTGTCGTTTGCAAAATTGCTGTAAAATCTAGTGTTGATTTTTCAAACCTGAGATATGAATAGAAACATTTTTATGAATTTTTAACTACAAAATAACTTACACATTTTCGTTATTTTGTAAAAATTTGAACAAAAAACGCTGTTTAAAAAATAGTGTAAATTTGTATCTTAAATATTTTTAAAACTAAATTTAGAACAACTTACGAAGAACTTTGTTTTGAATATTTTCAATCCTTAGTTATAAAAACTGAACATTTTATAAATTTATAACCACAAAACCATTTGCAATTGTGTGTCTGTCACCACGTTTAAGGCAGGCTGATTTTCTTCATCAGCATCTTTTCTGATAATCTTTATAATCATAATTAATTTTCAGGATTTTTAATTTTATTTTTATTATTGTCTATAAAAAAATTTTCAGTTGGTCAAAAAACTTGAAAATAAAATACAATGTTCTTCATAACTTGTTGTATGTGAAAATTAAAACAGAAATTGATCGTATGTCTCTAATAGTATTTAAAGCGTCTGAAGTTAAAATGTCTACAAAATTCGTAAAAATAATGAAATGATGCATTTTTTTTTAATTAGGAAATTCATAAAAAATTTTATTTTTAAATCTAAGATTTTAAAATTCAACACAAGGTTCTCTATAAGTTTTTCTACCTTTCTGAAAAAGAAAAGGTTTATCGGAAAATTAAACTAATTTTTTTGAGCATTTGAAATTAGACATTGGTTACTCACCCATTTTCTCCATGACAGATTTTCTTATTTTGATGTAATTCAAACATGAATTACCGTAGACATTTTAAAAATTTACCGAATATTCAGATTACTAGTTTCTATACACGAAAAAAATATTTTGACAATTTTTTAGCTAATTGTAGACTTAAGAATATTTTGGTTTTTTCAAATTTTTTTTCTTTAAATTTCGATAAAAATAATGTTGTTGGGTCAAATTTCTTGAAAATGTAATACAAAATACTTCATAAGTTGTTAAAATAATACACTAAAAATAATAAAAATACATTCGGCCAATTTTTATTTATCAGCATTTAAACATCAAATTTTGACCGAAATTCATCATCGAACATTTGCAAATTGTTTTGTACTTAAAAATTTATAAAATGTTTATTTTTTATAACAAAGAATTGAAAATTTAAAACAAAGTTTTACGTAAGTAGTTCATTGTGTAACAAAAAAATATATTATAATTATAATTTTTTATAGACATTTTATGTTAAAATTTGGTCATCAAAATATCGAACATTTGCAAATTGTGGTTAAAAATTCATAAAAAAATGTTCTATTCATATTTATGGTTTGAAAATTCAACACTAGATTCTAAATAAGTTTTCTTAAAGCAACCATAAAAAAATTTGATAGGAAAACAGTTTAAAAAAATGTATAACTTTGTAAAGTTAAAATTCTTACAAAATCATAAAATATACTAACTAATTTGTAGTGAAAAATGTATAACATTTTGAGAATTTATACCTAAATGTTTAAAAATTGTATACAAGGCTCATCATAAGCTATTTTATAAGTGGTAGACGGTAGTTAAAAAAAAAGTGAAGCATAAGTCTCAAATAGATTTTTAATAAGCATCTTAAGTTAAAATTTCGAAAAATACGTACAAATCACGAATTTTTGCAGTTTTTTTTTGATTTGTAACTTCATAAAAAAATTTCTTTTCAAATCTAAGATTTGAAATTTCAACAGAAAGATCTGATTTGAAATTATTAATAATGGCAATATAAAAATATCCTAGGCTGACAGATCTTCTCCGCTCAGAATTGTTTTTCGTATAGTCGATAGAATATCATTGAATTCAAATTTAATACCATCCATTACATTGACCCACTCGTACCTAGTACCTAACGCACCCACCTACTGTACAGCAAAGCAATACCCACTTGCTGACCTTTTTTGTTTTTGAATTTCAACAAAATACGAAAATCGTTCCTGAAACATGGTTCCCTGAAACATTAGTTTACAGGTGGATATTATCCGATGTCTAATTTCATGTCAAATGCTGAAACGCTTATAAAAAAATAGTTTTTATATGTTAAATTAAGTAGGTACAAATAGTTAAAAAAAAATTTTTTGTAAAAGGTAAAAAACTTATCCGGCATCTTATTTTAAATTTTCAAATCTTAGATATAAAATGAAAACATTTTATGAATTTTGAACTCAAATTTAATTTGCTCATTTTAGTGATTGTATATTTGTATACGAAAAATGAATCTGAGTGGATAGGTCTGTCAAAGTGTCAATCTATGTCAAGTATATTTCATGATATGTTTTTTGATATTACCATTGATTGTAAATACTAGTACCTATTTATAATTAATGATATTACTATTGAATGACTTATTTCACAATAAGTATACCTAAAACCTACCTACCTACTTACTACGGTAGCCGGTACCTAGGTCAATTTAGTTATTGCCGAGAACATTGCATTTGTTATAATATTGTTAATATTTAATTATTATAATATTCTATAGTCTATACAGGATGTCCCGTGAGGACTTACCCATTGCATTATCTTCTGAAATAATAGAGATATCATAATTATTCTGTTTTTATTTATAAGACTCATGGCCCACGGGGACAAGGACTACAACTATTTCATATGTTAATTTAATTTAATGTTTTGGTAAAAAAGTTTAAAAAATAACTTTTTATTTAATTATTTTTAAAAAAATTGAAGACAGCCATTTCGTAAAGTTTTTTTTTACACTTATGATAAAAAATGAGCAAGATTATATAAACATTTGGTAAAAATTTCAAGTACCTATCAACAGTTCTCGTTTTTAAATTACGACAATAAAGGAAAATCGTCCAATGAGAAATCGTTATTTTACTTGTGATTATCCAAGATTCCAAGCAGATCGTAAAAATTACGTAGAACGGTGTGAATAGTTCACGGTATAGAATGCAATAGCTTAAAATAATTAATCTAAATATTTTGAAAATGTCATTGCGTATAGCAAAATATATTATGTACTAAAAAGTTTTAAGGCCTCATGTACATTTGGAGTTTATAGAAATTTAGACAATATTAGATATTTATACAAAGAATAATGATTTTATTTATTTTGTTGTAATTTAAAAATAATATTTGTAGGGGCTTCAAACATTTACGTAAATTGTATTTTATGTGCACACTGATATTTTCAAAACTATTAGAGATTAATATTGTATGCTATTGCCTATGGTTTGGGCTATTTATTATACCACGAACCTAACACACCGATACGGCGATACACTGTTCTACCTTAAGTCGGTATTAACTCAAAAGTTAATAACAATAATAAATATGTCATAAAATATAATTAAAGAAGTATAAGCTGACAGGAATCACGGACATGAAAAATGAAAGTCCAATGCACCTTGTAAAAAACCGTCTTCTTTCTAACAAAAAAAAAATAGTATTAAGAGGACGTTATACCCGCATGCGTTGTCCCCGTCTTACAAGTGCGTAACATAGCAAATTTTACGCTCAGAAGATCACTCGAAGCTCCGTGAATTTAAAATTTAGAGTAAATTGAAAATTGTTTGTATATCTTAAAATACTCATAACTCGCTTTAAAATTAAAATATAATAAAAAGCCGATTGAGAAGCCCTCGATAATAATGTTACCTTTAATTTTTATAAGAGGTCAATTCACTCTAAATTTCAAATTAACGTAGCTTCGAGTGATCTTCTGAGCGTAAAATTTGCTATGTTACGCACTTGTAAGACGGAGACAACGCATGCGGGTATAACGTCCTTACGTCCTCTTAAATCAGACAACTCTACTACGGCGTGATAGTTTTTCTTGTGAAGGACATGTGTGTGCGTGCGTAGATAGCCCGGTAGGTATCTGTATGCAACCACAGTACCACACTCACACAATCATCGTTAACGACTAAGTCGACTAACACAAATGCAAAAATATTCCATAATGCCTCAATATTATCCCTCAAAAAAGACACATGAGCAGGTCCTTTAAATACAGGACGTCAGGACGTATAAAATATGAATCAAAACAATATTGCCTTCTCTTTAACTATTTTTTTATGGTGGCAATTTTTCTCACCCATAAAAAAAAAATTACAATACTTGTGATATAGGTACTGAGGTACTGATATGGTAATAGTATAAAAATCTATCGAGTGTCCCAGAATGTTGAATATCGTAGGTACTTCTCGGTCGTCAGTAGCACCTGTGATCACAAAATAATCAAAGCAAATTTTAACAAAAAAATATGCTTAAAAATATTGCATAGACGTATTAAATTATGTAATACTTAATACTATTCAATTTGTAAATACTATTTGTAGAAATGGTAGATCTATGCAGTAAGTATGCCAATATAATGTTTATTAGATATAAGTTATTAGTGAATATTAAAATAAATTATAAATATATTTAAGATAAGAAATACGAACATCATTAAAATAATATTTTTCGGTGCGCTTTTGATCTTGCGAAATCTTCAATTATTTAATCATAGTTTAATGATGAATGGTTTATTTATCGTAGTTTTAATTTAATCGTTGTCAAAGAAATAGACTTAAAACGTTTACACTTTGTATTTTACTGTTATAATACGTCTCGTAAGTTGTATTTTAAAAACTATAAGATTTTAACAGGCTATTCAATAAAAATAATGTCACATTCATAGTTTAACAAGTCACAAATAAAATATAAAATTAACGTTTGGTAATTCGGTTCTGGTATCACACTGACACTACCACTTAGCAGTTGACAGCACTTAACATGTTACATTATTATTTTGTACTAACATCATGGCCCACAAGAAATGTTTAGTTTAGGTATTCGTATTCCTTATTCGACAAACCAATACGCACGCGTATTATCATACGCGGAGATTGATTGCACAGAATAACTGTGATGATTTTGGTAGAACGTTTTGTTAACATTGATTTACCTAAGTTATTGTAAATCTGTTTTCAAAAAAAAAAAAACTCCCACTAAAATTTGCTGCAACCCTTCCTCCTTGAACAGTTGAACACCTCTTAAATACGCCACTGACTGCAGTGTACAAACTATAGGTACATTTTAGTTTTACAAACAGCATTGTAATCACGTTTAACTGAGTTTAACACCATTAATGTTTATTGTTTATAATGTATTGACCAAATAAAAAAATATTTAAACATTTAGTACATCCATAAAGCATAAAGCATACACATTTTTATTTTTTATATTATAAAACCCACTTATTATTTATTTTTATAAACATTATTGTTTAAAATAAAATACAAAATATAAGTTAATCGTTTACGATATCACTGATTACTGGGAACTGGAATCTACAGGGACGAAAATACATTTTGTTGGGGGTATATTTTATATCATAATATACTAATTGGTCTAATTGTATAGTTGTATAGAAGGTACAATGGCGGCTTGAGTCTTCAGTACTCGATGAGCAAGCTTATATACTAGGTACCCAACATCCAACTAAATTTACTAGGGCCAATGCAATATTTTTAGGTTCTTCTTGAGTAACATTTAGCATTAACTTTTACAATCAATAATTTATGCACTTATTTTTAACTTGAACGACTAATCTTCTGTTATGATTAAACCTGTTCAACTTAAAAAATAATTTTGCCAAAAGTATTAGTATTCTTATAACGAACTGCCCCTAAAAAACTAATGCTGAAATACGTACCATAAAATAAATACTTATGTAAAATATATAACAATTATTAAATTTAAAATTATTAAATGTGAAATATCGACAAATACGAAAAAATATAAACGATATTTCACAGTAAATGTTCTCATATTAATAGTGTAAACATGTCGTTTATTCTTATATAGGTAGTTATGACTGTAACCTTCTCGGTTCTTTCCCTCGAAAAACAGTTGTTGCCATGTTGTATGTTTGTAAGACGGAGACAACACATATGCGGGTATAACGTCCTCTTGAGAGTCTAGTCTTAACTTTTAAGTCATCTCGGATGAAAATCGATCACCGTTCTTACATCCACCAACAGTGAATTGGACGCAATGCACGTGCAATTTGGTTCTAGTTTAATTCGCTCAAGTGCAAGTTGATTATGTTTAACTTCATACCACCGCTCTCCTGGTGCATTTCGGAAGGTAAAAGGTGAAAGTCGAACCCGCTTGGCAGCGAAAATGCAACTCGGTTAGTGTGTTCACTTTTGTGCAAGAAGCCAGAGTTCGGGTAGTGATGCTTTTCTGTACGTTAAAAAGTGGAAATATAATAATTGAGTTTCAGTGTCAAAAATGACACAATTATGGTGTATTGCCTAAGGAAAGTCAGTTTGTAGTTCCATGCTGCAGTAGTAGTAGCACAGAATAGATACAATGGTAGTAGTATGTTTATAAATAACCCGGTGTTTATAAATAAATATTAACGAGTGAAATCACAGAATAGATTAATTGATCTATTCTGTGGTGAAATCGAGCATTATTTTGACATCATGCTTATTGCTCACGGAGTATAATAAACTAGTTAATAATATATTTATGTATAATATACAATATTGTACCAACTATCAATACAATTTTTAAACATTTTTTTTTTTCATTTCGTTATAATTTATAATAAGATAACAATATATAAATACAGGCATACAGCTTATGCGAGGATCTATAATAATATCCTTCATAATAATAATTATCTCCCTTGTATTTACGCCACTGGTATTACTCGTAAGTACTAAGTATAGTGAATCAATTAAATGTAGTGTACCGGCCATTTAGGTACTACAACTCATGATAATTGGGTTTAATCATACTACAACTACTGAACCACATCAAAGAATATAAATCACGAAGATTAATTATTTATTTTGTAGTTATAGTATATTGATACGGGCGTAAAATTCCTTATTTCCTTTTAATTATTATATATTACCTATTCAAATTTCCAATATTACACTGCGAGAATATGAAAGAACAATAATGATTATATTATCATTGATTATAAATTATAATCTTTGTTTAAACTACTTACTTGTTTTTGAGTTCGCTATTTATATGCGCGTGGAGCACCTACCGTACAGAGGAAAAACCCATGGTCCGCTCAACGATGTCGAGCAGTACATGGAACATCGATAAGAGTGATACGACCGTAATAATTATGTAAGAAGTCACTATTCTTATTCTACACGTTACCGTCTATTGTACATTTGTACGTCCGTCGTCCCTCGTCCGTACGCAAGTTAACGTATACACATTATTATTTTATGTTATTACAACGGCAACAACAACAGTCAACAACAGTTTCAGATTTCTACATTTCAGTATTACAAAATATTCAGCCATTTTTAAGTAAGTACATATTATTATAATTAATAATCATTGACAATTTAAACATAATATTTTAGTCTTGTTACAAATGGTTTTTGGCAGTGGTTTATTAGAGGTTAGGAATTTAGGATTCAATTTTAGAATTTGTGGTGGTACCAATAAAGAAATTCGTGTGGTGTGGGTTTACCTACGCAACTAAAAATGCATACATCACGAGTATGCCTAATATTTTAATTTATCTTCGCCATAAAACCATTTATGTAAAAAAAAAATGATTCAAATACACGAGTCATAACTCGAAAATCTGATTTTAATTCGTATATATTATGTTCTTGCACAACGGATATCGACAATTATAAAAAAAATCATTAACATTGATTTATTTTCAAGTTTTCGTTCCAATAATTTTATGAATAAAATTACATTAAACATTAATATTATTATTTATTATATTTAAAATTAATTAAAATGTAGAGCTTAAGCTTTTTGTTCAAAATAAATTTATTTTTGTGGTACATTTAACTCTTTATATGATATGAGTATTAAGTTTGTATAGTGTATACCCATACATTTATTTACCAATGTCCCACTGATTTAAACTACCTCCTATTAGTTCTTAAAAAACTGTTACCTGCTATATAAAGCTAGAACCTATGTTTGTTCTACACCTACGACCTCGTCTACAACTATCACATTTTACATCTACATAAATATACCTAACTTTTACAACAGAATAAAACTATTAATTATTATTACTATTACCTATAGGTAGGTACTAGGTACTTATATATATTATTATTAATTTTTTTTAGTTAAGTATAGATTAGTTTAACCAAATAAAACCATGGTCCATGTTCAATAAAAATAAAAAAATACCTATTATTAAAGAGTATCGAGTTAGATATATTACAAGTATTTTTGTCTATCTAATTATTGATATTATAACTAATTAGCTAGGTACAATAGATATAATATAAAATCTTGTTTTATTCTATAAGCATCTAAAAATCAGAAATGGACTTTTCAATACTGTGTACAGTAGGTACACAGTATTGAAAAGTGACTGTATATATTTTATGTACCTACCTATTACACATATTATTGTATACATCAATACATGTATTGTAACTATATAACTATATTATTTTCCTATGTATTTTCCTAATTGTAATATTCTGATGAAAATTCAATATAAATACAAATTCTAATAAGGTCTACAAATTTCTTGACAAAATTATACATATTAACACCTACAAATTAATGGATCTTTTTAAAACAAAATACATATCCATATTATAGGGTGCATATTATTTATTTTTCTTTAAAGGCATTTAATCTGAGAAAACAATATGAATAAATCAGTTAGTCATCGTACAAAGAGAAGGATGAAAGAAGAATTAGATACATATAATTTTGTTTCAATCAACGTTTCTGAGAATAATTCTATTAATGAAATGCCAGTAGTTAATTATGATTGCTCTGACTTAAATGTTCATGAGGAAGTAACACCTCCATTATATACAATATTATCTGATATGGAAGATAATTTAGGACTGGAGTATCATGACTTTGGGAACGATGGTTATGTTTTAAATAACGTTCAATTGCATAATGAATCTGATAGTACATCATCTAGTAATGTATCTGATCATTTTATGACCAATTATTGTATAGATTCAGAAATCTCTCAATGGGCATTGTTACATACAATTCCGCATACTGCTATAAATGGCCTATTACATTTATTAAGAAAACACAAATGTTTTTTAAATTTACCAAAAGATGCCAGGACAATTTTACATACTAAACCAGTTCAAAATCAAAGTGTCCGTTGTGTACAGCCCAGTAAATACCATCATTTTGGTCTTGAAATTGATATGATACGTCATTTATCACATGAAAATACTTTACAAACAGAGATTAAAGTTGTAATAGGAATAGATGGTTTACCTATTTCTAAAAGCAATTCAAACCAATTTTGGCCTATATTGGCATATATGAGACCAACTTCAAGTATACCCAGACAGCAAAAAAATGTTGCTTCAATATTGTATGGACAATTAATTCAAATGATGAAATTGAATGGATATTGTATGCAAGTTGAATGTAAATTTTTTGATATCCATGCAATATGCCCGCAATTTTATTTGGCCACATTAAATTGTGTATTTAATATTGAATTTACAATCATGCATTCATATTTTGTACCAATATTAAATGATTATTGAAAATAATCTTGGATGAATATTGATTGAATAATGTTTAATATTCACAAATTATTATAGTAGCATTGCTTCATCAACATATTTACAATGATTAAAATTAACAATTGACCAAATATTGGATTGATATTAAATTTTGTATTCAATATGCATCCAATATTCATTATCATTTTCAAATCTGCAAACTTTATATTATTCATTGATTAATTTATAAAAAGTTTCAATCATTACAAATGTGCTTACATTTTTTGTATAATGCGCCATTATATAATTTAATATACCTACTACCACTAAATATCAAATCCAGGAAAAATAATATACTCTTCAGATTTACCAAAATGTACAAAACATGGCTATCTTTATAGAATTAAATAATAACAATAAAATATTTAAAATAATCAAATGCTAGTTTTATTATTATAATAAGAATAAAATAAAATATAGGTTATCATAAAATACAAAATAAATTTTTTTCCTGTTCGTATTAACACATATATCTGTGTTATAATTATAATAATACACATTAAAATATTTTTTTAACTCTCAAATGAAAATATATATAGGTGTACATTGAGAAAAATAATTATTATTGAACACTTTTATATATGTCTACTAGACATCATCTTCAGGATTTGTTATGATTGTTGCTTTTTTCCTTTTCACCACAAATGGTCGTTGAGCCAAATACTTTTGAACACAATCTTCTATTTCTTTCAGCTGGACATTTTTAAATTTAGTCTCATTGCGGATTGCTTCTATAAAATAATAATAAAAGAATTTAAAATCATTAAAAACAATCATACAAGTATAGCTAGGTACTACACTACCTACTTATAAAATTAATTAAAAAGTTGTTAATTACAAAATATATTCATCAATTACGGTAGTATGTTGTATTTTAAATACCTATATAATAATTTATGTACTACATATTAATATAATAAGCTATAGCTTACAGATTTGTTTAAATATATTATTGTTTACACTAATATTTAATCACAAATTAATACTTGTCTCAATTAATATGGTACATAGTAGGATAATAGTGATGGATAGTTATGGCACCCATATCTCTTTTTTTAAATTTGATAATTTCTCAATATAACACAATTCTAATCCGTAATTGTAAATAAAACTGTAAATAGAGTTGATTTTATGTGCGTATTATGAAATTATTGATGTTATTTTAAGGTTGGCCATCTAATGGTATAGTGATTCACAATATGCTGTATTTATAAATAATTTCTCAACATATATATAATATACTTACTTAGCAGTATATATTATGATCAAAAATAAGGTGTGCCTGTTACATAATATCTTACCAAAAATAGTGGAACAGATATTTAATGAGGAGAAAGATGTTTTATTCCTAATGCCATGAAATGAATACATGCATAGAAGTTCATCATTAAAGAATTTTTCAAATATACGTTTAATTGAATGTTTTATGTCATTTCCCATGGACCATCTAATTTCAAAAATCTGAAAGACAAATAAAAATTATAATACATGAAAAAAATATATTTAATTTAATTTTTATTTATTAAAATAGAAACTCAATACTATGTGTATTTTTAAACCATTGGATGAAACCATTATAACACTTCTTTTAATTTTAAAGTGTTAATATAATTGAATATTGAAGGGGAGAAGTTTGCAAAGTAGCAAAGTGCCTACTATGACTATCCACTCATTAGGAGCTTATGGTTTCCACCATTCAAATAAAAAATATCACTTACTAATTGAAACCTAAATTCATGATTTTGTTCATGGTTAATCAATTTTGCTTCCACTGCTTCTAATTCATCCTTTGTATTTATAGGTGTTTTAATTAATGGTTGGTTTATCAAAGATTGATTTTCGGAAGATATCAAAGTTGTTGTATTCACATTATTTGGTGTATCAATTTTGTGTTCAATTCTGTCAAGTATATCAAAGAATAATCTATGATCATAACGTAATCCAGCAACTTGTTTTTCAATAGATTCCAATTTATGCTCTAAAATAATTAATTGAAATTGGCTTAAAAATGTATTTTATCTAAATTTAGTGAAGGTTATACATAGGTTTAAATTTAAATATTTGAATACATGTGTTAAATTAGACACTATTTAATACGCATACATCATGCTTATGAATTTACCTAATGTTTTTATGGCACCCATTAATTCATAATTATTAGTATCATCATGTTGTAGACTTCTTATTCCATCAATTGGAGAATCTATAAAATTATAGAATACATTTAAAAGTAATATAGTAAAATAAAAAGTTACAATAATCTCATTATTGTTTGAAATATTAATTTACTTGAAGAATCTTCATGTGGTTTTTCAATATTATTACCAAACATTAATTTATTGTTCATTGGAGTCATAAATGATGATGTTGAAGAAGTTAACTTAACTACAGATGATGTACCTGAACCTGTAATATTTTTATCAGCCAAATGAGACTTTGAGAATGGCTCATTTGAAATGTCATTATCTGAATCATCTAAAATGTCAACATATATAAATTATAATATACATAACTAAACTTATTATTAGGGTTTGGAAATTATAGGAGCTAAAAAAGGCAAAATATGCATGAAAAAAATGTGGAACATGCAAAAAATGTCTCTAAGGTAATTTTTCAAAAACATATAATGTCGTTATTACTAATTATTTTATTAATATACAAAAAAGATTGTTTAATTGAAAACTAAAATATTGCATGAAATCGGTTGGCATTTGACATATTATTGAACCAACAAAAAAATATTTTCTTTATTTCATATTTGTGAAATTAGTTATGAAATAAATATATTTTTCATAACACCTGTTAAGTTGTTGCATTGAACCATCAATATAAGATTATTTAAAATGTATATTTTCAACTAGAAAGAAAAAAGAAAACATTTTTTTTAAAAGTTTAAATATTCCGAATATGAAAATCAAGAAACATGCACTTTAAAATCGACAAAATATGCATTTTTAATTTTTAGTTGTTAAACTAAACATTGCAGTATAGTTAGGATTTCTAGCATGATCAGCTATAAATCGAAAGCATACACAAAAGTAAGCAACACCTATATACTTCCAAACCCTACTCATTACTGTTAGTTATGTTTGTTTACTTGAAGAATCTTCTTGCAGTTTTTCAAAACTAACATTAAACAATAAATTATTGTTTTTTTGGGTTATAAATGATGATGTTGAAGGAGTTGACTTTACTACAGATGACGTACCCAGACCGGAAATACTTTTATCAGATGATGAATGAGACTTTGTAAATGGCTCATAAGAAACGTCTTTATCTGAATCATCTAAAATTGCAACATGTAAATATTATAATATACCTATTACTTAAACTTTGTTTGAATTTTGGAGATACAAAAACATTAAAATCACAAGATATTATCAGGACAGAGTTGAGGAAACTGGTAACCATATTTTAATTCTTTGTATTTTATCAAGGAACAAATAAGATAATCAAAAAAAGTAAAAATATGTACATGGGTAACTTAAATAAGTGTTGATTATATTATAAAAACATACCGAATTCTGACACACTCGATTTTGAAGGGCTGCTGTATTGTGGAAGCTCAATTTCTATTGATTTTTCTTTTAATTTTTTAAAACTGTTGTTAGAACTAACAATTTCTTTTGAGCGTTTAATTTTTCTTTTTTTTCTAGAGCTATTTTCATGCTCAGAAATATCTGAAGTAATAGTAGCGACTTTTAATTTAGATTGTGCTTCAACGAGTGATGCTACATATAGTAATAAGAATGTTTAATAAATTAAGAAAAATAGATAAGCACTTACTTCAAGTATATAAATATATATATATAATTGTGTAGACGTTTAAGTTTTAATTATAGCTTACCAATATTTCTTTTAAGCTCTCTTGCCTTAAATAAATCAAATTCAATAGAATTGTAGGGAGATTGTCTACTAATTCAATCAGAACAATATTTTAGCCGACAAATATTTCAGTCGGCAGTATTTTAGCCGACAAATAATTTGGACGACAATACTATAACCGACAGTTTTTTAGCCGAAAAATAATTTGGCCAACAATATTATAGCCGACAGTATTTTAGACAAATATTTTATCGGTCATGTATCACCTAGATCCCGGGTCTACTAGATCCTCAGGTTATCTATAATATCCCCCGTGGGGTAAACTGTTCCCCTCTCATCTAAATCTCCTTGGGCCATCAATAGATTTAGATCTTATACATCTCCATTGTAATAATTACAGTTCTCTTAGTTAAACGATTTTATTTCCCCCCTAAAGATCTAATTGATCTCAAAATTAGTGATCTTATTGACCAACATTCTTCTATATATACTTGATGATGAATGTGTAAATATACAACATTTTGTATCATTTTGATAAATTATAGATTTTGTAATATATAACATTTTTTTTCTGGAAATTACCTACGTCAATTTTTGACATGATTAATGATTCTTCAAATTATTGAAATTAAGAATTGTTATCTAGGTAAGGTATCTATCTACTAATTACTATTATAAAAGAATTCGGCTAGGTTAGGTTAACCTAACCCGAAACCACGCTCTCAGAGTTTGAGATTGAATTATTTCAAATTTTCAACTATTTATCAAGTACACGAGTACCGGAGTACAGACACAAAAAAATAAAATAAAAATAACAAAAAGAAACCCGGAATAGTTGCTCTGCTGTACAGTAGGACTCGAGTATACCTCGGCGCATTGAGTAGGTCACTGTGATGGATGTGTTAAATTAAAATTCATATGGTTGAATACGAAAAAATACGATTCTGAACGAAGATGATCCGTCAGCTTAGATTTTTAGATTCTGAACGGAGTGAAGATGTATTATGTGTTGATTTTACAATAATGATGTGTTAATTCATTATTTTATTTTACTGTAAGTTGTAACTCAAAAAATAATAACTCTAAATACATGAAATTTTCACCCAAAAATTTATAAAAGCATTGTATATACATGATTAAATTTTCCGAGTATTTTGACTTTTTTTGAGGTATTAAATCAAAAATTTAATTTTTTGACTTTTTTTTAAATGTTGATAAAAAAAAATTGAATGGGACAAAATACTTGAAAATTTTTTAGAAGACTCACCATAAGTCATTCATACTGTCATTTAAAAATTAAACTTAAAAGAGTGGCACAATTTTTTTTAGAATTGTTTGAAGGGAAAATATTGAAAAAATTTGTCAAAATCATGAATATTTGATAACTATTCCGTAGTTAAAAATGTATAAAAAACTTTTATTTAAAGCTAAGAATTGAAAATTTAATACAAGATTTTCCTTAAGTTAAGTTTAGAGTAATTATAAAATAAATTGAAGAGTAGGTACCTATCCAATTAAAAAAATGTTACGAGTGTTTAAATATTTACTAAATCAAAAATTCACGCGTAATATAACGATTTAGATAGATAGAATGGAATTTTGATTTTTGTTACAATTATATGGTTAGGTTAAAACGATTAACGTATGATATCTATATTTTTCTAGACTTTATAGTACCTACCTATTTAGTAATATTTACTAAGTGATGCGGGTTGCGTTTATCTAAAATGAATTAAAGTTTCTACGTATTCAAGTAATAATATAAAATTCTATTAACTGATTACTGCACTTCCATATTAATCTTTAAACGACAAAAACTGTGTGTATTGCGTTAATACTTAATTTCTAGTATAATTCCCGAAAATGTAGTTGGGAAAAATTTGAAAGACCCTGTATTATAGCGTATAATGTAATATTGTAACATAACTAGATTAGAGCTGCATAGTTGAAACTCCAGTATCGGTTTATTGCATCGCTAGTCGCTACACTTTTACCTCAACTGTTGAGCTGCGAGCTGCTTAGTCATCGAGATTTTTCGTATTTCTATATATTATTACATACTATTTACATTAGTGAATAATTTTTTTTTTAGTTAAATTTAAAATTTGTTTCAATTTATTGTAATACGATATATCTCGTAAAACAAAATGAATCACGAAGGGTTCCAATATAAAATTAATAAGACTCGCAATGCCAAACGGTAAGTTACTATAACTCTCCATTATCTTAAGAATATTAAATTAGAATTTTAATTTTTAATGCCCCCCTCCATCAACAGAAAATCAGTATTTTGTGCAATAAATTATTATTTAATATAAAAATTACAATTTTCAATACTTCGGAGTTAATATTACACAGTAATATTTTAATTTTTAATTGAAACTAATTGACTTGAAATTATGTAAGAAAAACATTTTCAAAAAAGTTAATAGGTACTTTTCGAAATAATGGTGTACCCACTTAAATGGATCACCCTGTATATAGACATAGCTTAACTTGTTGGAAATGATATAGGTATATAATATATATAGGTTATATATTTTTGGTCTTTAAGTATGAGTAAACCAATATAGTATACTCGTATCAAAAGTTTAAATGCTTACTTATTTAAGTCCATTTTTTTTAAATTTTGTAGTTACTATACATGTGCAACTCCAAATGTGTACTGTAAAGGCACAGTGATGAAATTAGAAGATGGCACTATTGTGGAAAATAAACCCCATACACACGAAGCGTATTGTGATATGTATATACAAAAGCAGATGAAACAAAATTTCAGAAGTACTCTAGTAGTAGAAAGATCAAGAACTGAAACTATGGCACTAAGATCAATTTATGACGAGGAATCGATTAGGTAACTTGATGCTTTAGCTCTACTATAATTGTTTTTATTAAATTGATCATGGTTTTAGATTTTTTTTAAATATTAATATATATTTTCAGCTTAAATTTTACTTAAATTGGTTAAAAATAATAATAATAAACTAAAACATCTATAATCTATATAATATATATAAAGAATATATTACTTAAGCTTTTATATAAATAAAATCATACACAGTTATTATGATAAAATGTAAATTTTATAGAAATCCTCGTGCAGCCGTATGTTATAGTTGGCCAACAGCAGAGCCTTCAATGCACCACGCTAGAAGAGATACGCATCCACCTTTACCTGCAACGTTGCGTGAGCTAGGTGAACATTTGGACATAAACGCAGACAGGTACATGTATAATTGTATAAAATATGATTGAAACTAATAAAACTTGTTTTTCCATTTAACATGTATTACCATGGTTTTTAATAGGTATCGATGTAATAATTCTCGTTTCTATCAAGAATGGATTGTTGATAATGATGGCAAGTACAGCATTATGTTTGCTTGTCGCGATCTCATCAGTGCTGTAGTTCATCAGGGTGCTACAGAACTACACGCTGATGCCACATTCAAAGTGGTCCCATCCATGCCTCATTGTCGTCAACTATTTATCATACATTTGATCCTGCAAAACCATGTAAGATTATTATTTTTAAGTCATTAAAAATTTAAAATAAATTATTAAACATGTATTTTTCTAGTCTATACCAGTATGCTATGTGCTTATGGAATCTAAATCAGAAAATGCATATAGGAAAGTGCTAGAAAGATTTCAGTCAAAATTTCCTGAAATTAGACCCATGGCAATAATTACAGATTTTGAAACCGCCCTTCGACAAGTTTTTATAGATACTTATCCCCAAGCACAGGTTTATTCTTGTTGGTTTCATATCGTACAGGTTAGCAATTTTAAAATCTATTAAGAGGGAATATTAGGAATATTAGATGCCATTGTACAAGCAGTAGCATTTAATATAATTGTGTATTTTCATTTAAATATGTAATTTTATATTTAACTTGTAAAAATAAAATGTTTAGAGTTTACAGAAGAATATAAAAAAAATGGGTTACTCACAGTATATAAAACAGAATAGGGAAGCCATGATGTGCCTTAAAATGTGTGCAGTATTACCTCTGTTGCCAGCTTATCTAATTGAGCAAGGCTTCCAAGAAATAAAAAACCATGCCCAAAATAATGCAATACTACTACCAAGATTTTTCACCTATTTCTCTAGGTAAGCTACCGATGTAGTGATTATACAATTATTATTCATCATATATTATATAAAACCATAAAGTATAAAATACTGTTTTTAACAATTGTACTCTGTGTTTAGTTTTTGGCTGATTAGAAAAGGCCCAGAATGTATTTCTGTTCATGGTCAACCTCGCAGAACGAACAATAACACTGAAAGTTTTCATTCTACTTTAAAACAGAAGTTCCAAGTGATGCATCCAAATTTATGGAAATGTTGGGTAAGTTACCTATTTCATTCTTGAACGTTCATACATCATAACCAACCAAAATGTTTGAAAATAACATAAAAATATAAAATGCATGAAACCCGAAAATAAACAATTAGTTTTATTAATAAAAATAAAATATTGCTCGTGTAATGATGTATGCAATATTAAGGTAACATAAATAATCATCATTGTTAAAAACACAAAATGTATTTCAATTAACTTTTTACTGAAATTAAAATTAAATATTTGTTTATAGAACACCTAAAAAATATGAATACCAAACAGCACATTGTTATACAGCAGTTAGCAGCAGGATTGAAAACAACAAGGAGTGTGAAAATGAAATACATTTTGAACTCCTTACGTATTAAAAACGCAGCAGCTTTACTGAGCACTGGCACTATAACTGTAAAGGACTTTTTGTTACAGTGCTCACACAGTACTGATAGGTACTTAACAATGGAGCTAAATTGGAATGATGAATTTGAAAGTATGAAATTCTTATAACAATGCAGTTAACAAGACTATTTACTAATGAGTTTTTATTTTTGATAATTATTATAATAACAGATTTTGAAGAAGTGGAAGAAGCTGCACCTATAGCTGTGCAAAATGAAATTGTTGTACACAATATAAATGTCAACAATAATGCAAGTGAGTTGAACTATTAACTAGTTACATAAGCCATGACTTAAATACCTATATACTTAAACATATAAAATATAATTACAATAATAGATTTTGAAGAAAATGACCAGCAAGTGATCCCTGTATCAGTTCATGAAAATGCAGCTGTCAACAATGTAATAGGTATGTAACAGTCACGATACAAAAAACATTGAAAATTAAATTTTTTTTAAACTTTACTGATCTAAGCTGTTGACATAATATAATTATATAGAGAGTGAAAATTTTGAAATTGTGGTTGTTGAGGCAATACAACAAATACCAGGTACTAATATAATATAATATAATACTTATAATATTTATAATCAAACCATACAATTTAATTCTGTTTACTTTTATCAGGTGAAGAATACGACCGTTGTTTTGTATGTCTCAGTGGTAGGAGTGAAGTTGATGAAAGTGCTGTCAACATTCTTTTGCCATGTGGCCATGGATGGTGCTGTGATACTTGTAGTCAACACCAAACCAACTGTGGAATATGCAAAACCCCAATAGAAGAGACCTTCAATATACATATAATGACAGGAAATGGTAATAGTATAATTTTAAATTGAATATTCAATATTTTTGTTAAAATAATATTTACAATCCCATGCTTTGAGACACAATAATAAGCGAATAAGTCAATAAGATAATCATTTTATCTACAGGAGAGCCAAATTCACTTTTATCAGCAATCTGCACATATAAATAATAAATATGCAAAATAGAGAAACTAAATATTATATTAAATGTATTGTGTATGATACTGTCTTTTGTATATTTAAGAAATGATTAATGTTACATACAATTATGATCAATCAATATACAATACATATACATAAAAAACCTATATAGTACATATTTACTACAAGGGTTGGCAATTTTTTCATAGGTCTGAAGGATTTGAAAAAAAAATGTTTAGGTCTAGGATAACAAGTTATTTTGGTTTTACACAGATAAATAATGAAAAAAAATCTGTATTTAGGAAAATATGTATAGCAGTGTATTTATATCTTCTTTGCGGTCCAAATGCAAACCGCCTATTACCCACCCTGGATATAGTACAATACGAGTAATATGACCCATGAACTCATAAGCACAATAAAATATAAAATTGCAGAATCCCACCCAGTGATAAAACTTGTTTTCTCTATTTTTTTTGTATTTAATGACTGATAAGCAAATAATTAGGTAATAAATATTTATTATTTTTAATTGGAGGTTTTAAAATTTAATGTTTAAGTATCAAATTACTTACTATTACATTCTTTGATTATAGGCCAATGGATAAATAATTTAAACAGTTTATTGGACCCAACAGGCAGCAACTGCCTTCATTGTTTGAGAGCCTTTAGGGATGTACCAAATGGCATACGGTATGTGTATCAAAGTTGTGGCCATGGTTGGAGATGTGAAAACTGTGCCACCCCTCATCCACACAACTGTGAAGTTTGTAATAGCACTGTTGAAGATATAAAACAAATATTTATATGTTAAATATTGTGAAAAAAAAAATATATAACATACTTTATCACATACCTACTCTTATTATTGCTTGTACATCAACTGGGAATTTTAATATTTTAATAATATAGCAGGTCCAAATATCGTCGGTGAAGAAGTACCTAATAACTCGTAAGCACGATTTAAGATATACCTTAAATATAATATGTATTTCTTAAATCGTGCTCACTGCTCGTAAGTCATAAAAAGGTATTTTGTGATATTAACAATTGACATCAAAATGTACAGAAAAAAATATTATAGAATGTTTTAATCACGGCTGTAGAAAGAGTTAGATAGTGGAGTATAAGAGTTCTTATCTCTAATAATATGAAAACGTGAAGAGGCGCTCCCTGCGGATGTCAACTAGAAGTACAGAGTTGCAAAATATAATATAATATATACACATGAATATAGTTACTGATGATAAACTATACCAGTACCTAGTATACTATACATATAGGCACCTATATAGTTAATTTAATATTTATAGATAAAATAAAAATTCTATCCATTAATCCATTATACATAAATATCTATTATGATAATAGATATATAATATCTACATATTATATATGCTTATGTAAACCTTTACTAAGATCTTAAATGTATATTTTTGTATATATTCTTAATTACTAACATTTAAACATAAAATATAGGTACCTAATTATTGTGCTGTTCATGAACCTCACTCTATAGGAAAAACTCTTTTCGGTGTACCTAAAGACAATCAAATAAAAGAACTTTGGTAAAATGCTTTAGGTATTAAATTTTAAAAAAGTTTTAGAGTATGTGCATCACATTTTATAAATTCAGACATTATAAGTGGTTGGGAGTCAAGCGAAGGACATAATAAGTAGGTGGTACACAGTAGGTTTATATAATGATGCAAATTTTATAATTAAAAGAATATTTTATACTTAGTGATGTATAAAATAAAAGTAAAAATTTACCAGTTTGTTACAATTGTTTAATACTATATAATTCCTAGAATTGTCTGAAGACATTTAAATTTAAAAAATGAGCAGTTTCAATAGGTACATTTAAATAAACATGTATCTCTATTAGGTTTTAATGTCAAGGTACCTAATGTTTGTAATTTACATACCAAAATATCAGATTTTTGTATATATAGTAGACATTTTTATTTATGTAGTTTGAAAATCTGAATGATACAGCAATACCAGATTTTATAGATGTTTCAAAACAGTTGAATGAAGAAGAGTTCTTAACTTCTAAAAGACGAAAGATTCTAATTTCTAAACATATAATGATTTTATTAGTAAAAGTAATTAATATACACATACTATCTACAGCCGTGTTTACATGGTATTACTATAGAGAGTCTAGATAATATATAATGATAATAATATATATATATATGTATATTATATAGCCATATAGGCTCTCTAGGTATTACTATTTATCTACTTCTTCGCCGACAATATGTAATAATATGTTAGGACCAGTATATATACTTGTCTATGGTTATATAGGACTTATGAATCAGTGGTGGCGCGAGGTAAAATTTATATGTGGGCGAAGTAGACTTAAAGAGGCCCTTTTTTTAAAATTTTTTTAATAAACATTTAAGTAACAATAGTTATTTAATAAATATTAAGATTTACAATTTTTTAAAACAATATACTAGTACTCATAGCTTGGTTCACTTGCATCATTTCAGCTTTTCTCTTTCTTTTGGAAGCACCAGATTCCCATTTCCGACCAGTATCTCTGTCTCTACTAGATCCAGACATGATACCTACATATGGATAGTTAATTATATTTTAATAATAAATTATTATGTAATATTTATAAAATTATGTATGAGAAGTGTTAAATATAAATAACATTCGATTACAAATTACAATTATTTACTAGTTCTTAAAGTTTTAACTACCATTTCCAATACAACGTACTAAAATATATTATTTCCATACTTCCCTATTATAAAAAATTATTATTATATATCTATTCTGTCACAATAAATCGTTTTCCATGCTGATTATGTTATTTTCATATTAAAATAAAATCATTTTATAACTAATATCATAAAAAAAAAAACAATGGAAAATGTAAACACAATTAATAAAGTTTTATACTTACAACTTAGGTACGTGTAGTATGATTTAGTAGTAATTAAAAAACAAAGCAACATAAATAAAATATATACCTATTTCAATATAACTACATATCTAATAGACTATAATAGAGATCTCTCGTGAATATTGGTAGGTATTTACAAGTTGCAATTCCCCAACAATCAAATTAATTGAATCTGATATCTGTGCAATACTGCAATCCCCTACTTTAGGTCTAGGTACCTATTAGTAATTACTTAATAGTAGAATAGAGTAATAGACAAAATAGAGGCCACCAAAAAATGTCGAATGACTTGCCGAAAAAAAAAAACTTACGGCTAAATATTTTGATATATACTTTACGGGGTCCTAACTCCCTATTTATCCGAGAACGGGGCTCCGGGGCCCGGGTCAGGCCCACACTGAACATAATACATTTTACATGTTCAGGTTAGTATTAATTTATATATTTTATTATTTATATAATATTATGTATTTTTTTTTAAATTGATTAGGCTGTAATATTATGTTAGTCGTCAAAGTTATTTTTGTCCAAAATATTTGATAAAATACGGTTCGACCATAATATTTGTCGAATGAAATATTGTCGGTTAAATTATTTTCGGATCAAGTACTGTCGTCCAAGATATTATTCGGCTGAAATAATTTCTGGTAAAATATTTTCGGGCAAAATATTATTCGGTCTAAATATCTGTCGGCTAGAATACTGTCAGCAAAATTATTTTCGGCATTTCTATAGCCCTCCCAATTAGAGCACCACATAGAAATCAGCAAAATATGTATATGCAGCCCCATAATATTAAAAGATAACACACACTACATTATTATTCCAATATCTACAGTCGTTTTGATTATAGAACCTATAAGCAAGTTTCTTATAAAAAAAGGAACAAATTTCAGTAATTCCAGTATATACCATCTGTATTATGTATTAAAAAAATAGAATATGGTACTATAATAAACATACATTACATATACATACATTAAGGTTGGTACAGTACCTATACAATGTATGAATGAACAAAAATTGAAAAATTGAAATAAAATGAATCATGTATTAAAACTTTAAAGTACTTAAAATGGTATACATAACAGTTCTATAAGTACCTACTTAGAGATTTTATCAATTTATTTTATCATAAAATAAAACTTTCAACACTTACTATTTGATTACAATATTATATATAGATAGGTACATTTTAAATAATTTAAATATTTAGATTTTAAGTATTATAGGTTACTTACTAACTATGTACCTACTATAAATACTACTATTATTATAATATTATATGATATATATGTTAATATTATACCTACTATAAATTGACCAATAAAATTATATATTTAAATATTTAACTATATAATAATATTAACTATATTAATATATCTACTTTAATATTTTACTTCACAACTCATGCTTCAATATTTTAGCAAAAAGAGGGTTTTTATTTAAATATCACTCCATAATGATTTACAATTATAATTATCTTAATATAAGTTATTATTTTTAGTATATTTAGTTATTAATATTAAAAATAAATAAATGCTTATATGTACGTACCGATTGATAAATAAATGCTATTTTACAGCTAGTATTGCCTATGGTACCTATTAGAAAATAGAAGATATTGTATTAAATTGTATAGTGTATACCCTATAATATAAATAATATAATATACCTACCTAATACATTAAATTAATAAGTTACATACCTTTTAGACAACTGCGTCTCCTTGGTACAGCTATATAACTCTGCGAGATGGATAAATAACAACTATAACTACTAATACAACTACTTATAGGTACAGGAAAACACGTGGTCTCGACAGTCGATACACGGTCTTGACTCTTGATGACTTTATGTAACAAAAAACTTTTATAAACAATGCTTTGCAGCGTTCAGTAAGCAGATGAAATTAATAAATTATGTTATCGTTATGTTCAACGAGCATCGAATGATGATAAAATATTATATAGTGGATTTTCGTCAATGCTCAATTATAGACTATCGTCTATCGGTGCAGCGCGGCGGCGGCGGCGGTCGGGCGGCACTCGCAACAATAACAACAAAAAAACCCGATGTTTCGATATTTGCAGTAACTAATAATGTATTTTTAGACATGTCTTTTGAACGATGAGTATAATACGTACATGTACACGGTGTATTAATATTTATTTTATTTATAAAATAATATGACTTACTATATTATATAATATTATGACGTATTTTTTAAAACTTTTCGATGTGAATGACAATTTCAAGAATTGTTGCAAATAATTTGGTTTAACACGTACTAAAAATTGCCACTCGTAATTTTCAGTGTTTCTATATTGAAATTTGAAACACAAGCAAAAAAAATGTTCTAAACAGCACTATGATAATAGTACATCGAATGATAAATTTCCGTAAGGAGTAGTTAACGAATGCTAATTTTCTTATAGATGATAAGGCAAAATGAAAACATATATTATATGCCTTAAATGTATTTTAGTTGATTAATTTTGTATTCTACATAATAGGTATTATTATAATATTATTTATTATGTATATTGATACGTATATTTATGTTTAAAATTATGTTGACTGTATTAGGTATAATTACCCTTCGAGTGCCTATAAATTATTTATTAAATAATAATAAATGAATAAATAAATACAATTACATCATCATATAAAACGATGATACCTCAATTTTTAAGTATATTTTTATAGGTATTTTATTTTAAACTTACAATTTAATGAAGTTCAACCTAGCAGGTGGGGAACTAGAAAAGACTGTGGGTGATTGTCACAATTATAAGACTATATTTTTAAGTAAAAAGTTCACTTGTCTTTGTATTAAATAAACATAATATTATATAGTACGCCTAATAGGTATACATAATATAATAGGTACCTTATATTCTAGGCTGGGCATTAACGAGTTAAAAACTTAGTTAATATTAACTAAGTTAAAAACACGTTACTTTTTTTTTGAAACTAATTTCTAACTTAATTAGTTACATTTATAATGTATTTAACGTGTTAAATTCAAATTAATTTTAACAAGATTTATGAAAATTAAGTTAAATTTTTAGCTGTATATATATTAACCATTTATTTATAATTTTGTTGTTCTATGCAAAATTAAATAGGTATCACAATTTATAGAAATGTCCAAAAATAATATACAGGAAATCAAGAATCATTAGTTATATTGTGATTGTTATATTTTCTATTGATATAATAATATAGCTAGCTAGATATTATAATATGTATGTCAATATATTATAATATATATTATTATTATGCATTGTACCTATGCAGTCAGACAAATAGTTTATATATTATAAATACGAGTTATAATATAATGTTATACTGGGTATTACTGTATTAGTGTATTATGAATTTACAAATCACGATTACCCTATGATCATAGGTCGACCTATGTCCTATAGCTGGTGTGCGCGAAAAACGGATAGCTATATGTAGCCATGAAAGTTATGTTATTAACTCCGAATTAAAAGAACTGTTTAATGAAACCGACATAGTAGGTGTTCTAAAAAGCCAAAGACTATTATAGCTGGGCAGGATATGTATGGAGAGCGAAGGATAAATTAATAAACTAGGTTACAATGTGGAAGCCAGGTAAAAAGACCAATAAGACGACCAAGACAGCGGTGGAGTGACCGTGTCAAAGAAGATCTCAAACTCCTAGGAATCAGGGACGGAGAAACAAAAGCATTGGATAGAGAGGCATAGTGGAAGCGGCGATGGGTCTAAACGGCCCGGAATGAGCCAAATAAAAAAATATATATATATAATATATTGTATTAACTATTTATATAATTGTCGTATATTATAAACAATATTGTAGTAAGAACATTGGACTTATTTAAGCCCCCTCCCATAAACATTATCAAATTACTCTACTGCTACGCACAGAATCCCGAGCTTGAAATGATTTCCAAATTCATCATTCATTTTGTAGGTAACCCATTTTTCTTATCAACTTGAAATTTTTAAATTTTTAGTTAAGTTAATTTTACCTTAGCTGACTTTTAACTTAATTTACTTATCTTCTTATATTAATTTAATAGGTATATATACCGTATATACGTAATGAGTTAAAAAAAATCTTTAACTATTACCCGGTGTTTCAGCGTTGCTTATATTATACTATATAATAGCTACCTAACTATTATATAATATACTATTTATTATTTATTATACATATACATGCACTCAAACATATAATATTTTTATATACCTATAAGGCTATAATATATATATAATGTTCACATTGCCTATAGTCTACTTTGCCCGTGACATATAATACCTATATTATACACAATTCGGAGTTTTAAAATCAGTACTATTATACAATATTATAAAAGCTGATCTGGAAAATAACAAAATATAATCCTATATTATAGCAGGAATAGTATATAATAATTAATAATATATGTAAGTAAATTTAAAATCAAAGTTTTATTGTATAATATGGTATAATGGACTAGCTGGTAATTAATTAATTTTATTAATACATTGTAGTCAAATATTATAAATATACATAATTATATAATATATATATTATATATAAAAGAATAATTGTGTATATTATATATTACATCATACGTATTATTATATTATTTATTATATTATTATATAATATTATATAAAATTATCCAAGAAACATTACTGCAATACAATTTTACATGAAATTGATAATGTTTGATTTCAAATCAATATATTTTAGAAATGTAAACAAAATATTATTTCTTTGACAAAATGTATTAATTGTTGTATATGTTCAATATTATAATATTATTGAATAGCCATTAGAAATCCAATATTTCATTTTCAATCAGTAGAAAAATGAATACAATATTGCTCAAACAACATTAAACTATTATTGTATTTCAAACATTGTAATATTATTGAATACTAATTAAAAATGTAATGTTCAGATTTCAATGAAAACCAATGTATATGCAGTATTGAACTGATACTTAAAATTCAACATTCAATAATCAATATGAAGACAATATTACCAGAACATAAACATATTCAATTTGAAAATTAAATAATGATACAATGTCTATTTAATCTTAAATTGTCAATGTTAATTTATCAATGGGCACCCAATATCCATTTAATAATGACATTGCAGAATTGCTGTCTGGGTAGTTTTCCCAGTGGGTATGTACTTTAGAACCGAAAAACATTCCGACAGCAATGAATTCTTAATAGATTTAATTAATGAAGCAAAACATTTAGTTTCTAATGGAATTTTAATTGAAAATAAATTACATAAAGTCAAAATTGATGTATTCTGTTGTGATACCCCGGCAAAAGCATTTATTTTGAGAATTAAGTCTCATAATGGTTTTTATTCCTGTTCACGTTGTGAAATTGAAGGTGAATACAAATCAAACAGAGTATGCTTTCCATATAGTGAACCTAATAGGCGACCTAAAAAGAGAACACATGCTGCATATTTAGCAAGATCACAAAATAGGCACCACCTAACGTCAACAACTAACTCATGTGTTACTGAAATTCCTGGACTAGACATTGTTAATAATTTTTGTCTTGACTACATGCACCTAGTATGTCTAGGTGTTACTAAAAAATTTATTTTATTATGGATGAAATTATGTGTGCGGTTACCTTCATGGAAAATTAAAGAACTGTCAAATTTAACTTTGAACTTGAAATCAAGTTTTGCTTGTGAATTTGCTAGAAAACCTAGGCGATTAGAAGATATACTTCGCTGGAAAGCAACTGAGCTTAGAACATTTTTGTTATGTATAGGTCCAGTTGTGTTAAAAGGTATATTAACAGATAATTGTTTTAAGAATTGTATGTCTCTTAATATTGCAATGATCATTCTGTTAAGTCCTGATTATGGTTGATTAATAGACTATGCTCAAAAACTATTAGAATATTTTGTTCAAACCTTTGAACAGATTTATGGACAATATTTAATGTCCCATAATATTCATGGGTTACTCCATTTAGTGGAAGATTACAACAAATATGGTCCATTAGACAAATGTAGCACGTTTCCGTTTGAAAATTATATGAAGGTGATAAAAAGTATGCTCAGAAAACCCAATAAGCCATTAGAACAAGTAATATTGAGGTACAATGAAGGAAAATTAATTAAAACTAAAGTAAAAGAAACTGATGAGTTATTATTAAGACGACATAATAAAGGGCCCTTGTTAGAAAATACAATGAATCCACAGTTTAAGTCCTTGACATTAGGAAATTATAAAATAAAAAGTAATGTTATTGGAGATTCATATTTTTGTACTTTCAAAAATGAACATGTAAAGCTTGTGAATATTGCTCATTCAAAAGAAAATACAGGCACTGTAATTTTGATTGGAAGAAAATTCAAGAAACAAGAAGATTTCTATTCTACTCCTATTAAGTCATCTTGTCTAGGTATATATACTGTAAAACATTTGTCAAACAACTTAAAATGCTGGAACATAACAGATGTCAAAAAAAAAGTTATGATTTTGTGTTGCAGTGATAAACTTATTGCTGTTCCTATAATACATTAAGCTTAGTTTTTTTAATTATTTAAATATTTACTATACTGTTAAAGAAAAAAGTAGAAAATATTTTGATTTATTCTTTGAAGATATAATTACATAATTTATAAATTACTTTCATTAAACATATAAATAAATAATATGATTTATCAATAATTAGTAATTTACCTGTAACTTGTATTTAAAAAATGAATACCAATTAGTATTATAGTTTAACAATATGTAGGTCCATATAAGAGAAATAGTTATTAAGTATAATTTAGTTTTATGCATATAAAAATGATAAAATGCATATGAGATGAGGCAATGTAAATGTATATAATATGTGTAAGTATTAACTTTATACATCAAATATTTTGTTTACATTTTAAATTTATTATTTTTATTTTAGAAATGTGGACAGTTGTAATTTTCACTGAAGAAAATACTATTGAGGCTATTCCCAGTCATTGGGTAAAAAGGGATAATACTTGTGCCTGGCCTAAAAAAAATATCAAAAAACATGTCGAACGCCGTACAATTCCCAATAGTTTTGACTTTAATTTTTACCCTTCAAGAGTTTTAAAAAAAAATATAGGTAATTATTTTATCTGTTTATATTATTCATATAAAATATTATGTTGAAGATAATGCATCTATATAAAATATTGCTTTTAAATTAAATTTATGTTAGATTTAAATGTATTATTTATTTTTATAGCTACATTACTAGAAGCAAAAATGAAGCTAAAAATAGCAGAAAACACTTCAGATTTGTCAACTGCTGAAGAATGTTTCAATGTTAAGAAAAATCAAAGCAAATCTAAAATTCCAGATCCACCATTATATTTGTCCAAAAATATTATTAAAGGTAAATATTATAATTATATCTTTATTTACTTATTTATTAATTATTACTCTCATAGCTAAAAGTGATGATTGTGTGTCACGTTTCACCAAAGATCATTTTTTACCTACTGTAATATATATTACAAGTGTTAAAATATATATGCTATAAATTTATATTTTCTTCATTCATTCATTTTAGATGACGATAACATGTTTTTTATGAATAACACTGATAAAGAGAGAAAAACTATGAATTCACTGAAACATAATAATAATTCAACAGTTAAAAGATGACTTTATGATTTAAGTTCTTCTGATGAAGCCGGTAATTTGTTATTTGTTTTATGAATTATAAATTCATATTATAATATTTCTCCTTAATAACTAACATTTTTAAATGTCAATTAGAGCTATCAAACTATGATATTTACAGTCCAATCAGATCAAAAAGACCATGTACGTAAAATAATATAATTAATTCTTGTTATAAGAGACTACAATTAGCTACTAAATATTTCTAATTTACAATTTCCTCAGCATAACACTGCTCTTGGCAATAAATACATTTTTGTGTTTAAATATTGATATTTATACCTACAATTATTTGTTTAATATTTCCCAATAGGTCAAGTAAAAGAAATGCAACAAAAAACTGAAGACCATAATCTATCATGTATGAAATCAGAAGGTATATTAAAACAAATTATTAATTGTTATACATTTTTAAAGTAAATTTGTCAAATGTATAATGCCACTTTAAATATGTCTTAATATAGAAACAAATGTTGAAGTGTATCAAACTTCATCATCTCCATTTAAAATTAGTAGTTTCAAATAGATCTGAAATTATCAAGGATAACAGCATGCATTTTGCATCTACATCAGGTATATTAGCTATTCCACAATGTATAATAATATGACATTTTTAAAGTAAATCTGTTTAATGTATAATGCCACTTTAAATATGTCTTAATATAGAAACAAATGTTGAAGTGTATCAAACTACATCATCCCCATTTAAAGTTTCTAATATGGGGAATGTTTTAAATAGATCTGAAATTATCAAGGACAACAACATGCATTTTGCATCTATATCAGTTATATTAGCTATTACACAATGTATAATAACAGATATTATAATAAACTGACATTTATAATTTAAAATTTGACATTTTATTAATTTTTTGTCTGTCCTTACATTTTGTTAAATAAGGGTTTTGTTTTCAAACTTAAAAATTAATTATTTTAGAAACAAAAAAAGAAGTTTAATTATTATTTTATATTATTTATCTGCATAGATGTCAATAACTGTCTTAATAAAGTGTTCACTTTTTTTTCTTTTCTTTGTAGCTGGTAGCTTAAAAACACCACGCATGGTTGACAGTGATGAACTCAAATTAAAAACATTTCAATCAAAACAGAAATATCAAAATAATTCAGCTAGTATAATGTCATCAAAACAACCATTATCATCAGTAGATTCGTCTTTAGGAGGTATATTTGACCAAGATGTACATGTACAATATACATGTACTGTACATATTTTATAGTAATATTCATTTTTGGTATAGATACAGTAAAAAGAATCCTAACTGTGGTATTAAAAATAAGGTATGACTTGGAAACTTTGGCCCAAAAGCAACACCATATGGACAAAATAATTAATGAGATGGTGATACAAGGTACTGAAACTAGAAATGAAGCAGTTACAATCATATCTAATGAAGCAGACGATTGTGATAATTCTCTTCCTATTACTAATGAAGAAGAACTAACTGAATTTGAAACAAAACTTCTCAACAAAAATTTTAAGACTAGTGTTGTATGTTCTTAAAATGTAAAATACATTTTTCAATACATATTTCTTATTTATATATGTTTTTAATTTAGGTTAATAGTCTTAAACGATTAAAAAGAAAAACTTTAACTTCAACAGTATGCCAAATGCTAAGGAAACTTTTTGACGATGAGTTACTTAGAGAATATAGCTATGTGGGTCAGAAAAAAAAAAGAATATTTTCTTCACTGAAAACTTGTACAGTTATATTTGGTAAGGGCTATGTATATTATGTACTATAATTATTAATTATTATAATATATAAATCAATTCAATTATTATTTGAAGTATAAATTATAATATGTATCATATAATAGTTTGTAATTATTGATACACAATTGTTTTTTGTATTTTAGAAACTGTAAGAAAGACTCAACAGTTTCAAAACTCAATAGATGCAGAAATCGAAGCTCCTATTAAAGTTTATATAGCTGGTGCTGCATTCAGAAACAAAAAAGATACCTGTATAAGTTTAGTGAAATAATTCCGTTTTTTTATTTACAGTTTGTAGTTTGTGATAGGAACATATTTTTATGAGAGATTCAGAAATATATCATCACATAATGTTTTTTCATACTTTTTTCAGTTATTATTAGTTTTAAATATTGTTTTAATAAAGATATTAATTGTTAGTATATATTATATGCAAACAAATTTAAACTTCTAAGTTATAAGTATATAATATAATATGTATATATATAAAAAATAAATATTTAAAAGAATGTTTGAAATGAATAAAATATTATAATACAATGTGTATACTGTATTTACTATGTACAATGATTTATATCCTATGCTGTGTCAAACAAAAAACTGATAATAATTTTATTGAGTGAAATTTATTAAATACAGGTGATATGAGTCCTCATTTCATACCTTTGCAATGTAAACAAAGTACAGATTGACAGTAACATCCGTGAGAAACAGGCTACACTTATTGTTCGGTCCAAGTTGAATACAGTGATTTAAGTAAACATAATTAATAATAAAAAGGTACATTTAGTTCAGGTATATATAAGGTATTCTTCTTACTATGACAAAAAGACATACTTTTTATATTATATTAACATTTTAAAAACATTTGTATAATATTTTTTTTTAAATATTATAATAACAATATAATTAAAATATTATAGTAATAATGCATACCTGGCCAAATAATAATACTATAATATTACAAAAACATTTTTATTTTCTATTTATAATGACATAAAGATGATCAAATAATATTACTCATTATATTTGTAATTATATAAAAACATTATTATAATATGTTTTTGCTATCTGGGATAGAACCAACATTTATTAATATTATTAATATTATTTGATGGGCTATGCGTTAATAAACCATACTTTTTATGAAATTACAATATACCATTTTTTGGTATTGTTAACTAGACTATAATGTACTATAATTTACTTTATGTGAATATATAATGATGTCTGAGAGTTATAAATCAGCAAAAACTTTGTTTTCAATTAGTTACTGATAAACATTCAACAACTGAACAACAGATAAATGTTGTAACTAAAATGCCCGATGCAGCTCATATTTCTGTTCCTGAAGTAAATTGTGATTCCGTTGAGCATTACGAATCAATAAGTAAGAAGAATATCTTATACATTATGTTTATAAATTTTTTTAACTGGTCTGTTTGTAATTAGGTGTTTGTGGCTATAGCATTGATATCGATGACCATACAATGACAGACCAAGTACTAGATAGTACAAATATAGCCCATCCTAAAGTAAACAATGATCTGCATGAACAGACTTCATTAACAGGTATATAAGAATTATATTTGTGGATTTTTTTTTAATGTTTCGACTTGTGTGTTTGTAATTAGGTGCTTGTAGCTATAGCATTGATATCGATGACCATACAGTAACAGACCAAGTACTAAATAGTAAAAATATAGCCCATTCTGAAGTAAACAATGATCTGGATGAACAGACTTCATTAACAGGTTAATAATATATATATAATAATATATATCTTGTAAATAAAATACTATATTGTATATTTGTATGTACCATGTACAGCAGTGTTGGTCTGGTCCACCCAGCTACACAGCGATTGCAGGGGGCCCTGTGAGTTTCTATCTGTATGGGGTCCCAACACTAAAATATAAAAATAAAAAATGTCTGTATGTCTAACTGTTATTTTACCTTTACAATTTTACTTATGATTATTTTATTAGGTAGATACTTAGGTGCCTGTATTTTTATATTATATACCTACTGATTTAAAAAAATAAAAAGTAGGTAATTCAAGCCAACGATTATTTGTTTAAGATTGAACTTTGAAATAGAGTAATAATATTAAGACCAGGAACTTTATACATTTACACTTTTCCTAATTCTGTTATAAGATGCTATTTTTATAGTTATTTGATTTATATCACACATAATAATTCTATGGTACAATTAAGAATTTGCATTACTCTTATGTTTGTTGTAGGTATTTTAAGAATTTTTCTTGATTTGAGTATTTTTTCATATAACGTCATATAGTTTTTTTTGAATAAATATCATAAAAATAAGTAGGTTAACGTATAATTTTTTCCAATTATCTTTCAATTGTTCATAAAAATAATAAATATCTTATTTTTATATTTGTTTAGTTTTGTGCACTAATATGTTCAAATTTCGAGCCCATATTGACATACGTCGTTGTTTATTAGTAAAGGAAGCTACCTATTTTAGTAGTTTTGGACTAAGAATTTGAGATTATTCATTAAAATAATTATTAATTATTGTTATAATAATACACAGGCTCTAGAATCTGAAAACTTTTATTATGTATAATTATGTGGTACTTGTTAAATAACAAAAAAAAAAAACAGTAATAATTAATTTGATTTATATAGATTCGGTCGATTCAGACTTATTGATTACTGAATTATTAAATCCTAATGATCCAGGAACATTTCCAGAAGTTATTACAAATGAAATGCTCACTTATTTCATGCAGTATGACCCATGTCAGCCCCTTCCATGGGAACTTCCCACTAAATGTTTTCCAACAACAAAAGATAATCATGGTGTTTATAGAAAGTTCCACGAATATTATTATTATAACGCATTACCAAATGGATCTTTAGTAAAACGTACCTGGTTGTCTTACTCTGTGTCGACAAACAAAGTGTACTGTATATCTTGTAAGTTGTTTGGGCTCCTCAAAGCAAAAAAGGTACTATTGGCTGAAAAAGGAACAAATGATTGGAAACATTTGAAAAGAAATCTAGACAACCATGCTCATACCACCGAACACCTACAAATTGAGATCAGCCGTGGGCTATTTTCCAAAAATGTTAGAATTGATTTGAAACTACTTCATTCAAATCATCAAAAAATATCAGAAAACCGAGAAGTTCTTCGAGCCATTATAAAAGTTTTGTTATTTTCAGCCAGACAAAATATTGCATTACGTGGTCACGGCGAGGGATTTATGTCCCAAAATCAAGGTAATAATATTATAATCAAAAAATTTAAAATAAAAAATAAAAATAAAAATATTATGGTCTTAATTCTAAAATAGCATGTCAGTTGTCTATTTGACTTTTTAACTTAAAAAAATAAATATTTTCAGGTAATTTTATAGAGATGTTAAAACTTATTGGAGAATATCATGGGCCTCTAATGATTCATTTAAATAAAGTCTAGTCCTCAACAAGAAATCGGCTTACATTTTTATCTCATGAATCTCAGAATTCCCTTTTGAAAATTATGGGAAATCAAGTTCGGTTATCTATAATTAAAGAATTGAAGGACAGTGGAATATTTTCACTCATAATTGATACCACTACTGATGTTGCTAACATAGAGCAATTTACTTTTGTAGTAAGATATATACATGAAGGTATCAAAAAATATGGTTAACATTTTCATAATAACTGAAATAAATATGTATTTTATTTTAAAGGTAAACCATATGAACGATTATTGAGCTTGGAAGCAGCTACTGATGCGACCGGAAAAGGAATGTTTGATACTTTTTGTCGTATAACTGATAACTACCAAATTAATTGGAAAAAAGACCTTTGCGCGCAATCATATGATGGAGCTGCTTCGATGCAAGGGGAGTATTCTGGTTTGAGAACATTTATCCAAAATGAAAACCCACGAGCAGTGTATGTCTGGTGCTTTGCTCATATAATGAATTTAGTAATAGTTGACACGTTAGACTATACTACAGATATAAGAAATTTTTTTGGAGAATTACAAGGCTTAGTAAGTTACGTTAGGGCTAGAAAACGTACAGCAACATTTTATGAATGCCAAAAGAATTTAAATGTGGGACCAAAATCTAAGGACCGAATTCGGAAAATAAAAAAATTTTCTGATACTAGATGGACGTCACATGACCGCGTTATTTCTGTGATTCATGATAAATTTGACGCATTAATTGATACTTTAAATATACTATCCAACTCAACAGATAGAGTAACATCTTCGAATGCACACATATTCTTACAAACAATTTCATCATTTAGTTTCATATTGATTTTAAAGTTGGTAGGCAGAATATTTTCAATTACAACTCCTACATCGTGTTACTTGCAAACCAAAAACATTGATTTTATTCAAGCTTATCAATTAATAGACGATGATAAACAACAATTAGATGCACCTCATACAGATGAAAAGTTCAATGATCTAGTTGAAGACTCTAAACAATTTTCTATTGATCATAATTTACCAGAATGTAATTTTAAGGAGTCCCGTGTACGTAGAACAAAGAAAATGCCTGGCGAACAAGCAAATGAAGAAATAGTTATTTCAGCATCACAAAGGTATAATTATTAAAACAGTTATAAATACATTTAATGATTTCACTATTTTAATTTAGATTCAAAATCAACACTTATTTCAAAGCATTAGATCAAATCATAACATCAATTATCAACAGATATAATGAAGCCCGAGAAATTTTTAAGGATTTATCCCTTCTCTCAACAAATTGACTAAAGGAAATTTCCAAATCCCCAAATGTAATGCCCATAGACTCATTTCTTTATTTATCACAATGGATACCAGACATAAATGCAAAAAAAACTAAAAAATGAGTATATTATATTCAGCAAAAATATCACAGAATTTATAAGTTGTATAACACTACCAACAAAACTTCATTCTAATGAAAGTGAAACATCAGAAAAAATATTGGGTATGGACTTACAAGATGAATCATCGGTTGAAGATGGTAAAAATGATGGACCAACTGCATTGGAAATAATGCATCTTCTTTCTGCTCATGATTTGAAGTCAGCATTTCCCAATTTGTTTTTAGCTTATCAAGGATTATGTACTATGCCCACATCATCAGCTTCAGCTGCAAAAGAGCTTTTCAAAGGTATATACTATATTGTTACAAAAATCATTTTATTCTAACAATAAAAATACCTGATTGCAATATTTTTGTATCATTTGTAATATAATTTTAATATTTCAGGTCAAGCTCATTAAAACACGACTACGCTCAACAATGGGGCAATCTAGATTGGAAAGTTTATTGATTCTTTCCTGTGAGAGAGATAAGGAAATAAACATTGAAGATGTAATTAATACATTTGGAAATACATCAAGTCTTCTTAAAAAATGTCTAATGTATTCCTAGGTTGGACTTTATGTAGAATTTGTAAATTATTTTGTTTTGTTGGATCATAATGAATTCATTTATATTATATTTAAGCACTTTACTATTTTTTCTTTGTATAATTATGTAAGTAATACTAATTATATATTATGCACTTACTATTTTTTTCCTATAAATAAATACAATGATGTTTTACAGTGGTGGTCCAGGGGTCTGACCCACTCCACAGGTCCCGAATTAAGGCTGTGATATATTATTCGCTTGATTAGTTAAGGACAGTTTGTTTATAAAATAATAATTAAAGGGCATAAACCTGAATAAATGTATATTCCCTTCCAAAATATAAAACTATTGTTGTGCCTATAGGTATGAGCGAAACTTTAAATATATTATTTTAATAAAAATTTGGGGGTGGGTGGGTATAGATCAAATGGACATGTTGCTGTCTCATTCATACAAATAGTTCGCGCCGCCACTGGTTAGGTATATAGCCATGTAGGTATCTACTTAAAAATTAAATTATTATTGTATTCTGAAATTGCATATTGTATATAATAATTAATAATATATGGTTTTTGATTTTTAGTTAAGTACCTTGGCAATTTGTTAAGCCAGGTTCTCACTGCACTGTGACCGTGTCGTGTACCTACTACCTAGTGTTGAATATATTATTTAATTTGTAGGTAACGTATTACCAAAATTTTTTTATATACGTATTCTTTATATACGCGATTTAGTGTGAACCCACAGAGTTAAAAAAATTATAATCTTACATTCTTACAATAGGAAATGCTAAATAATTTGTTGCTATTTTTAATTATTATTCAACAACATTTGAATTTTGTACAAACAATTGTAGGTCCTTGGTTTTACGCAAGTACCTATAAAGGCTATAAGCTATTTAACATAATTCAATAATTGAACATAATATGTGTTAGGTACGTACAACAATAATTTCTAACTTAAAAAATTAAAAATGTGCGTAAATCGCGTACCTGCCGGCTACTACTACTATGGCACTATATTTTAATATTATAGGCATAGTGAAACTAGGTGATGAATAATGTAGAGCAACGTCTTTCAAAACTTGATAAAAAAAACTCTGATAGAATGAGTCATATACTCATATTATTACTCTAACTCAGGCTCAACTATTGGTGGATTATTATGAATATTAGTTGTTACTTCATTTAGCTCATCATGTATTTCTTCGAAATCGTTCAAAAAATTTTGAAATTCGTCATTGGGAAAATCTAATTCTTCCGTTTCGTCGTCAATACTTCCAATATCAGAATTGTAGCCATCTCCCAATAAACTAAGTATATCAATTTCACTTAGCTTTTTAGTCATTTTATAAATGTTATACAAAAGTTAAGATAAAACAAATTATATTGTAATAAAATAAATTATGCACACAAAATATTTTGTAAATAATTCCTAGTGACATTATCAAAAAACGTTTCAGTGTGATAATGTGATAATACAACCATAACGAAAAAGAGCGGGAAATAAATAACGAAGCATGCCGTTCAGGCCCACTAGTCACAAATATGACCCGCTCTTTACATTGTCATTGGTAACAAATGTGTAGCACAATTCATGTACTCTTTATTGTATTACACAGTGTCACCAATCGATAGTGAAAAATAAAAATCCCCATTTATTATGATCGATTATTAATTTTATAACGATTTTATAAACATCTGTTTTTCTGATTACCGATTGCTTGATTTTAATTTAATAAAAACGAGTAAATAGCATATTTTTATTATTACAATTATTGTGATACTATATTATTCTTAATCTACGAAACATTTTGTATAATAATAACTATATAGCAATATCGCAACATAAATAATGAATATGTTACATGTATTGCGAATGCAGGGTCACTTTTGTGGGTCTGAAAGGGTTAAATGACACGTAGTCTGTCATTAGCCTGAACGCGCCGGCGGCGGCATGCAATCGTATGAGTGTGTGCCATGTGGTAGTGGGGCGACAGCCAAGGGGCTAGGACATTGATAATAGTATATTATGAATTTTTATATTATCAATGGACTATAGGAGTGACGACTACTGGGGGCTGATAAGAGAATGCAAAAACCAAAAACCGTTTTGCCCCTCGACCCGCTCCGCCGTTCACTTAGTGCCTCAGTGTCCACAACAACACGCCTTAACAGCAGCAGTAGCAGCAGCCGTCGACCGTCGCGTTATTACATATTGGTCTTATTAGTTATTACTTTTTATCTTCACCTCCGCATCCAAACATCGCACATCGCAGTTGCACCGGATTATTACGACGATAACAATAAATTGCATTTGTATCGGTTGTTATAATTGTTATCGTCGACAACCGACATTACCGAATAACAATATAGATTACCACTATTTGGCGATTACAGTTTTTTCGCTTCGTCTGGACGAATCGTCCCTCGCGCTCGACGTCCTGTAGTTGTTCCGAAGTAGTCGACGTCGAAGTCAAACGAACAGCTGACGCAAGAGACACATAAAATACCGCCCACGTTGACTGTCACCAGCTACTGGCCACGCCGTCACTTCGACAATGGGTAAGGGTGCTAGTGCGCAAGATTGTGAGTTGTGATTCAGCTCCGTTACATCGGTGGTTGATGTTTCCGGCCTGGGTCGCAGGTTCCTTAAGCTCTTGTAGACTTGATGTTCTTCAGACAGATTTGACAGTACCTACCAGCCCGCCTTTGTTGTCCGACTGCGGTGTTCGTAGGTAGTGACTCCATCCGTTGATCTACCTGGTACCGTCAATGGTTTCTCTTGTTGGATGAATGAAAATCTAAATCTGATTGTGTCTTTGTATCTGTGCTTTGCTATCGCGTTAGTTTCACATTTGTCGTGTTCCCAAATTTTTTAGTACTAGGTACAACAAAAAAAGTTTGCTGTTGGTTTTTGATATTTTGATATAAATGATTATTTATTTTGTATTAAGTAGGCTACCATGCGGTCATACAGAATTTTACTGTAGCCCCAACTATTATACACATGTAATACAATTTTAAGGGTACAGGTTTACTTTGATATTCCTGCAACTACAAGTTTATCAGAATTCAAAATATTCTATGGAGTGGTATTATAGTGGTGTCTTTTGGGTCCCTCTATATCTTTAATTGTGTTAGGCATGGTATATAATATGAATACATAGTAAGTTAAGGCTTATTGTCATTTGACAATAATGATTTACACGGGTTCCTAATTTCTATGGACGTAATGAGTAAATTTAAAAGATGTATGAAAATAAAATGTCTTATTTATACCTACATGACAACAAATAAATAATACAAATTTGCTAATTTTGAACGTTGACACTTTGAACAATAATGAAACTCATTAATTATGAATATTAATCTGATATTTTAGTTGCCAATATTAAAGACCCAAAAAATTTACCTAATATTTTTGTTATGTAATTAACAGTTAGCTATGTGAGACAGTTTTTCAATTTTCGAAGTACGTTTTTTAGTTGGTTTTAGGAATAGGATGAAATTTGGAGTTGATGGTATTGCTAATTGGTTGCTATATAATGATGTTTGTATGATTGTTATCAATATTTTTGTAATGGATATCATTCATATCATTTAATTCATGATGAGCTGGAAAAATAATGTCTTCCTTATCCTTTTTGTAGGGTCAAATAAAAATTGGAACATATGATAAATATTTTATATGAAATTATTTTGTTGTAAAATTCCCTATATAATTTAGCCCAAATATTGATATTATCTACCAAATTGAAAAAATTAATTTCAAAGACTAGAAAATTCATTTAAAACAAAACTGTAAAAATGTCATAAAAACAGACTTTTTGAATTTTTGTTATTATCACAATTTATTATTTGAGTAATTATTTATTTCAAATAAAAATAATTTAATATACCTAATGAAAGTTATTCATATTCACAAAACTGCTTGTTGAGTTTATTTTTTTTTGTCAATTATAAAATTATGATTCGTCTATTAGTTGGTATCTTTTTTTTAAATATTAATAGGTATACTTAAGTTGATTACTATAAAAATATATTAAAAATAACCAAAAGCCTAAAATCAATAATTAGCCCAAAAAAGCAAAATAAAATAATCAGTATAGTTTATTAATGCATAGTACATTAATTCTGTTACATGAATTACATTTAAGCTTTTATTTAAACTGGTAGAAAATAAAACAAAGGCCATCAAAATCCTTAGTTATAATCCTTCTCCATAGTGTTTTGATTCCCCATTTTCCCAAAAAGGTCAAGTATTTTATTTTATTTTTTTCTGTGTCAACTGTGAGATCAGGCGAGAAATGCTTTTACATTGTTTCCTCTCAACCCCACATAATTTATTTTATAATATTAAAATGTTCATCACTGGGGCTAAATACCTACTTAGTTAAATTTGTCACTGCTATATCTTAGCACCCAGAAACTCATCTATACATCAGTGATTCTGAACCGGGGTGAGGTGAATTTAGATTATGTGAGCCAAGCAGTTATGGAAAATATAAACATTTATTTAAATTTTGTACAGTTTAAAAATATAAATAATTATTTTGGGTGATACAAAATATCTGTAAGTTTTAACGTTTATTTTATTTTTAAAGCATTGTATGATTTAAGTATGGTTACTTAATTCTACATAAAATAATTGTTTTGTGTTATAAATCTAACTTACTTTTTATATAATATACTTGGTTAAAAATTATAATATTATTTTAATTTTCAAATCATAATGTACCAATTCTGACGCTTCTAATAATACAAAACAGTCTAAAAATATTATTGTAGGGTGTCCCGGGTTTTTTAAAAAATACCCAAGGTTGATAATCTCTGTTATACCCAGTAATTTATCTTGAATCAGTTGTATTCACGTACATCAGGCCAAAATCACCTAAAATGCTGATAATTCAAAAAATTAAGTAAACAATACAACAAAACATTAGATACCTACTAGCTATTGAAGTCTAAAAAAATTATATTGACCCAACAAATAATGGATAGATAACATACTGTTTGAACTGATTTGAAACAGATGATTTTATGAAAGTTTATAAAGTGTTATTGTGTAGGAATAAATTGTTGCATCATATGTATTATTTTAAATATTTATAACATTTCAAATTAGTTGAGAATATGTGTGGTTTTGTGATAAAAATAACTTAATTTTTTATTAAACCTATACAATTTTAATTAAACCAAGTATTGCTCTGGATTCATTATATTTTCATTAAGACATTTTCTTAAATTTTTTGTTTAATATTTGTTGAGTATTAATTGTTATTTGGATTCAAATCTTAGTAATAGATGTATTTTTTTTTGTTTCTTAATTTTATTCATTCGAAATAAATGAATATGTGAAAAATGAAGTAATATTTAAGTCAATAACTAAAAATATTATGAAAGATTAATACAATTCTATTATTTGTTTTATTATTGTTTCATTTTATTTAATATTTATTTTTCATTGATTGGTATTTATTCACTTTTAGACAATACTAAGTTATTATAAATAAAAAATGTAAATTAAAGAAATTAGATTTTTTGGATTACTTATCAATAAATAGTATAATAGTATAATTCTTGATCCAAATAAAATGTGTTATGTTAATATCTTTATAACCAAGTTCAAAAAATGTAATGTATTTATTAAAAAAAATTAACATTTTTCTTAAAAATATTGAATGTGTCTATTATAAAAATTGTGAATTATAATTTTTCAGGGGGATTTTACAGTTATTTCAAGAGTCTTTTTGGTGAAAAAGAACTGAGAATTTTAATCTTGGGCTTAGATGGCGCCGGAAAGACTACTATATTGTATAGGTTACAAGTTGGTGAAGTTGTAACTACTATTCCAACAATAGGATTCAATGTCGAGCAAGTTACTTATAAAAATATTAAATTTCAAGTTTGGGATCTTGGAGGACAAACATCCATTAGGTAATATTTTAATTTAATGTAATTACTTACACAGGTTTTTTTGAATTACATACTATAATAATATTAGATAAACCTAATCTAACACCATAAATTGGTATTCATCAATTTGGTCTGTTCTTTATGATAAAACCTAATTTATCTCTTATGTTTTGGATGGATTTGTAGAAAAATAACTATCAATATTTTGTTTAGTAAAAATTCATACCCTGTCCAAAAATGTACTTAATCATAAACTATGAGAAAAGCTTATAAATTAAATTATATATTTATTTTTTTCTTAAACATTTGTTTTATAGGCCATATTGGAGGTGTTATTATTCAAATACTGACGCAGTAGTATATGTAATTGATTCAGTTGATCGAGAAAGAATGGGTATAGCCAAAGATGAATTGATGTATATGTTAAAAGTAAGCCAATTTTTTTAAATGAATTACATCTAGTCATGGATTGAAGGGTAGAACACGATTCCGTACGGTCCTTATCAGCATACGGAATCGTGCACATTTTAAGACACACGATTCCGTACGTTTTGTACCCAAGAAGTTAGTGCAATACTGCAATGTTGCCAGATTTCCATAAGGTTACATAGGTATTTGACTATTTGACTTAGTTATAGCGTTTTACGTATACTTAACTATAAGTAAGTGTCCAAAGCCTAACAGACGATTATATTTTTCCGGCCGGTCGCCGTGTTACTCCAAGTACAGTATGCCGGAACCGGCACCCGGCGTACTGGGTGAACTTACAGAGTTCTGAAGGAAACACAAGAAGAGACCTGCGCGAAAATAAGATCTGCATCTAAAGAGCGTTTCAATAAAATGGCCTTAGCTGACAAACAACGGTTAGACTACAGAATTAACGATTATGACAAATATTTGATTCATAAAAATATAATAAAATATTTGTCAAGATTTGTAACAAATACCAACCAAGGTATTTAATTATAATTATTTTCTTACATTTTTACAATTTTTTTTATATTTTAAACAAATTGACAATAAAGCCCGATTCACACTGTTACGGCACAGCACGGACCGTCACAGCACGTAACGGCACGACAAAATATTATATTATAAGTTTATATGAGACAATTCACATTGATGCGGACAACACCTCACCGTCACGTTACGGCACGGACCGGACCGACCAACCATCATCCAAAAGAATGTTTTGACGGTCAGGTTCGTGCCAGTCCGTGTCGGTACGTCCAGTGTCAGTGCAATGTGAACACAGAACCGGCAAGCACCGGACAAAAAATAGTGAAATGAATATTTTTTATTATTTTAATATATATTATAAGTACGATTCTTATAAATGATAATGATACAATAAAATTGTGTATTAATATTCATTTTTTAGTTTTGACCCCGTACCAACTAGATGTATATTCATACCATAAAATATATTGAAATTGAAGACTGAAGAATTTTTTCTTATGTAAAAAGTATCTTTAGACAGAAAAAAACACTTTTACTGTAAAATAAATACATTCATATAATATTTTAATCATCGAGCTTAATAACTTTCACTAAAAGCCATTATAAAAATTCATTGCACAGAATCTAAAATTGTTCAATGCAGAAATCAAATAAATAAAAACAATACTAATTTTTTCACTTTTTAAACTTATCTAAATGAAAAATGACAGTAAAAAATTATAACAATAACAATTCAAAATCTGGTGAGTTAAATTTATTTAAAAAAAAAGTAAAATCTTGTTCACATTTTAAGAAGTTATAATTTAAATAAATAATAAAATAATAATAATAATAATTTCTAATGGCTTATAAAAAATATTTTAAAATAGGTACCTATAGCAAGATTTAAAAAAATTGTCTTCTCAAATTTAATTACAAAATTTAAAATAATAAAAAAAGATTGAAACATTGAATATTTTTTTAAATAATTTTAATTCATTTTTTATGCTTAAAAATGTAATCTTCTAATTAAAATAAATAATAACAAAATCAATAAATAATTACTGCATACTTCGAAAAAATTTAACAATAGTTAAATATGTTATCAGTTATCACTAGGCTTTGCATAATAATAATTACCTGTAGTATAATCAAACATATTGAATTGATTTGGACTTGCAGTGTTAGTATTTGAAAGATCAGGAATTTCTGTGTGACTTATGGTTTGTGTTATTGGTCGAGTGTTTTGAAGATTTAGCAAATTATTTAGCTGAACTACACTAGGAACGTTTTGTGTTTGTAATGAGTCTTTATTACAAATAGTTGCGGATTCTGATACTGGTTCATTTTGTCTAAGCTGTTCTAATTCTAGTTCGGATATGACTTGGAAAACTTTTGTTTTTGCTAAATGTTGTAGGTATGGTGAAAATTGTTTGACTGTTGAACAAATCGATAAAAAAAATTGGTCCATACCATCAAGTTCGTGTTTGTTTTGGTTTGATTCTTCGGCCTTTTTTTGTTCAATAATGTATTTCATAAGAGTAGATAATGCAGTCTCGGGTGGTTTCAATGAGGTTGATTTTTTCATTTTTTTTTGTCGTAGTTGAACTGGAGTTGGTGTACCAAATGAGGTTTCTAAGTTTTGACCTGTATTTTCAAATGCAATCGATGTTTCACTATTACCCCCCACTTGAATTTCCTCATGGTCTGAATGAGATAAAACCTCATCATTGTCGTCACTTACTACGTCAATATTACTAATAGAATCTCTTTCTTTCATGTGAGGTTTTAAAAATTCCATTTCATCAGCATATTTCCACTTTTTTAGAAATTTAGTTTGTTGCCCAGACACTGTCACAGACTTTTTAGCGGCTCTTCTGTACCCATCTCTCAAAATAGTCCACAATTTTTTGCAATTTTGAACTAAAAAAAAAATTAACTGTAATTAATGAATAACGTTTAGAGTTTTAAAGTAAAACTACTATAAGTATTTATCTTATTTACAACGTGTAGGTTAAATTTTAAATTTTATATTTTATTTTTTATTACAAAAGCCAATAATAATGTATCACTTAAAATTTAACTTTTTATTTTTAGATTTTAACTAGTTTTTGATTAGGTGAATCACAGTATTTTGAATAAAAAAAGTGAAATCTCTGGCATTTGTGATATTGCTCTAAAATAATTGTTTATATCATATTTTTCAAATAGATCACAATGTAGTTTAAACTTAAAAATAAATTAGTTATTTAGTTAATTTAAACTAACAATACATTATAGTTTCAATTGAAAATAAAAGTATTAATGAATTGTATAATTAATGTAAAAGCTTGGTTAGATAATAGTTAATATCTTTAAATAATATCTTAAATATCATTATTAAGATAATAATTGTTTGGAACATAATAATAATAATAAATCTAAATACATATTTTTTAGTATAAATTAATTAATCAAAAATTCAATTAAAAAAAGACCGACAAGTTGCACAGTATGTGTTAAGTGTATCACTTTCGTGGATGTATTACATTTTGAGTTCAATGATATAAATCATTGTATACGAAAAACGATTCTGAGCGAAGACGATCTGTCAGCCTACATAACTAAGTGTATTTTATGATATTATAATTGCTATTAAAATCATTCATATAACTATTAATAATACAGTATACTTAAGTTGAATTAATTTTTGCAGAAAATATCCAATGTCTAATTTCAAAGACTCATAAAAAACTAGTTGGACTTTCCGGTAAATTTTTTTTTAGAAAGATAGAAAAACTTGTAAAGATCCTTCTGTTAAATAGAAAATGTTTTATAAATTACTAATAAAAAAAAAAAATGCAAAATTTCGTAATTTTCACGTATTTTTTCGAAATTTCAACTTTAGATGCTTATAAAAATCTATTAGAGACATACGCTCAACTTTTTTTTTAATTTTCACGTACAACAAGTTTTGAAGAACATTGTATTACATTTTCAAGTTCTTTGACCGATTGAAAAAAATTTTATAGGCAATAATAAAAAAAAATTTAAAAAACCCGAAAATGAATTATGCCCATAAATAGGCTCAAAAAAAGACAAAACATATTGCAAATGTTATTGTGTATAAAAAATTGCTTACATAAAAAAATTGAGAAATGTTCGTGTATTTACGGTCATTAATTTTTCTGTTACACCAAAAATAAAATTCAATTTTGTTAAAAATTGGCTTTGAGTTAAAATTCCCGTTTTTTACTTAATTTTTTTCCCCTGCGCGCTTAAAAACGTTTGAGAAATTTTTACTTTTGACCCCCTAAAATACCAACTAGATTCACATTCCTATCAGAAAAAATGCTGGTGAAAAAAATTGAATCACTTTTACTACCCACGGTGATAGATACAAAAAAAAACATTCATATCATTGTAAAATCAATACATTCCTCGCTCCGCTCAGAATCTATTATCACTGTACAATCTACATAATTTTAAATAATTCATAATAATTGTGAAATTTGTTTTTAAAAAAAATGGAGATTTTATTATTAAATTGTGAACATACCTGGTTGATTGATTTCACTAGCAATTTCTCTCCACAGTGATTCTTTATAGGTATGGTCACTATATTTTTTATCACTCATATTGTATAAAGAAGATCGTTCGCGAACTAATTCAATGAGCATTTCTGTATTCATTGTATACACAACAAATCACTTAATTAATTTAAAATTAAATTGGTTCAACAGTGTCAGTTGTGGATATGCACTTATGACGTTCAAATTGAGAGTGCTTAATTTACAAATACCAAAACAAGTTCGAGAATGACACATCGTCATCGATTCGACAAGCAAACGCATGTCTCTGCAGTGAATTGTCCTGCAAGAGTATGTTGCCATACTGAAAATTGGTAGATTTTACGTAATAGAGTAATGAATGTTTATCAGCACACATCAACTATATAAAATATAAAGGAAGGTACTTACTGACGACTACAATTCTATAAAAGATGTATAATGTGTTTTTTTAAAAAAAATTTTATTTTCCAAAATTCAAAAAAAAAATTGTTATTGTTATTAAAGCTATATTTATAGAACATTAATTGTTTAATGTATTTTAGCATAAAAGCTATGTACAATTTCCGTGAACTTAAGATATTTTAATAAAACATACCTTAAAAATAATAATCTTGGACCTCATAACACTAATTTATTTAATTTATCCTATATAAACTGAAAAAAAATTGCATTCCCATTGAACTGTAAAAATGTATATATAATTACCTTTTAAATAAATGACTTAAAAAAATAGTTAAATAAAAAAAATATATAAATAAATAGTTACTAATATAAAATTGAGTTAAATATGAATACAAAATACATCTGTTAAAACTTATTAATGCATTTATGGAGTATCTACTCCCACGGTAATTTGCCTGCAGGTGAGTTAAAAAAGTCCTTAAACTGATCGCGATTTTGAAACGCTTGCCTTTGTGCACTACCTCCTTGTCTCGGAAATGGCGATAAATTACTCAATGATGTTGTATCAGCTACTTCACAGGTATGATTTTCACTGGTGTCTCGTTTAATGTAATTATGTAAAATACATGTTGTCATAACTATTTTATCTGCATTTTCCGGTAACGATTTTAACCGTCTGCAATAAATTCAAAATTTGGCTATCAATTGACCAAAGGCGTCTTCAACTACTTTTCTGGCTCTCGATAGTCGTTTGTTAAATATTTTTTTTTCTAGATCGTTGTACATCTGAGGTCCTGGATATGGTCTCAATAAATAATTCTTTAATGGAAAAGCTTCGTCACCTATAATTACGTATGGTAATTTAACATTCGTATCCGGTAATGCTCGATCATTTGGAATGTTCAGTTTATTTTTTTCAAGTGATTTTCCAAAATTTGAATGTGATAAAATACCTCCATCACTATTCTTTCCAAACGCACCAATTTCGACAACGGTAAATTTATATTGTGCGTCAACTACCGCTAAAAGAACAATTGAAAAGGTTTTCTTATAGTTATAGTATAATGAGCCAGTGTTTGGGGGGGCTTCAATCACAACGTGTTTGCCATCCAAAGCACCAATACAGTTGGGAAAATTCCAAATTTCCCAGAATTCATTTGCCATTTGCTCCCAATCTTCTTTTTGTGGACTTTTAATGCATTCTTCTTTAAGTTTTAAAATAATTGCATTGCATACCTCGATGACAATTCCTTGCACAGTCGAATGACCTAATCTGAAACTGAAGGCTATCGTCTGGTACGAATCTCTAGTTGCTAAAAACCTAAAAATAATATAGAATATTATAAACTAGTTTTTTTTTAGTATTTATTTTATTAGTAGGTACTTACAGGCTACAAACATTGTCTATGGAATTTCGTTTTTTTTTAAATAACTGTATTATAAGTTAATAAAATTTAAATCCTAACCAATTTACATTTAAATTAAAATATATATATTTACACTATACATATTATATATGGTTATAAGTTCCTTGAACTTGATTAAAATAATATTGTAAATAAAATAATTTTAAAAACTGAAATAATTGAAAATGTAATTTAATGTTATAAAAAAGAACACTTTTTTAAAATATTACGATAAGAATTTAAAACTAAAAAAAAATAATATCATCCTAATACAAATACGCTACAATTTCACTAGCACCATTATAAATGTTGCTCAAAGACTTACCTACATACAAATTAAATAATGATTTATATTTAAAATAATAAAACCACTTACCTCAGACATACACCTAATTTTTCTTTAGCCGGTATCGATTCTCTAAATTGAGTATTTTGTTAGGAAATTTCATTTTTTATTTTTAGGTGGAGTGTATTGAACTGAAATCTGGACATTCGAAAATATTTAAAAAACTTGTCTTCGTGATCCTCAAGTTGGCGACATAGGGTTGCAAATTCACCCTCAGTTTTTCTTTTTTTTAAAATATCATGCACCCAAATTTTTCTTTTTCGTTCAGACTTTTGTTGAGCATTTTTCGTAATATTTTCTTCCTCGTCTAATAAAACTGCTATAACAGCCAAATCTGGCATTGAAAAATTACGAAGCATACTAAAATATAATTGTTTAATGAACTGACGAAAGTCCAAAACACTGCACTGCACAGCACGACTACCTGTGTGTAACTAACAAGTAAAAAGCCAAAATTTAAGATCCTATGCTAGGTACATGCTAGGTACATGATTTGACGGTAGATGACGGACGATGCCTGTGTAATGTGAATATGTGGACGATTTGTCGTGCCGTTACGTGCTGTGACGGTCCGTGCCGTGCCGTAACAGTGTGAATCGGGCTTAAATATTAAATGGCAACATTGCACAGACAATCGTACGTAATCGTGTTGATTTTTGGGTCTTTTTGACAAACTATTGTTTGATCAAAATCGTACGGAATCGTATTCCCTAAAAGGTAAAACGTACGGAATCGTGCTTTACCGGGATTGAATAAGATGCTGAAATAGTACAGCATCCTTCGCTCTAAATTATATTTGCCAAAATTTGTATAAATGTGCCACATTCAGTAGTCTTATTGTGTCAAGTTAACATTTACATAATACTAAGTGTATAATGTAGTTACATGATATACTTATACTTTTATTTTGTATGGATAAAATTATGTTTGTTTACTTACAACTCCATATTAACTTAGAGCCCATTTATGTTTTTAACATATTTTAAGTATTTTATTAAAACAATATTAAATATCGTAATATTTTATAAATTACATTTTTAATTGCCCCAAAAATGTTTATTATTTACATGTCCTTTTTACCAGTCTGCGGTGGTTAAATTCTCGGTTTAATGTATGACTAAATAAATAGGCATGTCAGTAAAATTGCATATTTTCCTTATCACTGAGCATGTGTGATGCCCCAGACTTGGCATTTTATGCGTGGAACAATTTTGCTGATATGCCTGTGCCACTGTTTAATGTTTCTGCAGTTTATATAATTTCCATGAATTTATAGGAAGAAGAACTAAATGGTGCTATATTAACAATATTAGCCAACAAACAAGACGTTGAGGGTTGTATGAATGTTACTGAGATACATCAAGCTCTTGGATTAGACTCTTTAAAAAATCGAACATTCCAAATATTTAAAACATCGGCCAAAAAAGGTATAGGACTTGATGAGGCTATGGATTGGCTTTGTAACACTCTACAGAACCACAAATAATGAAATTCTATGTTAATTGTATTTCTATTGTAATTAGAAAATTGTACAAATTAAAATGTTATAATGTTTAATTATGTCCTCTCTATTTAATAAAAATGTTAATTCAATTATATAAAGTTGGCTACTAAATTATTAGCTGTGATATATGTATCGTATTTTATACTCTGCAGCTAGTTGATTTTAAGGTTCAAAAATGTTATTGTTATTTTGTATTGACCATTAAATTGTCAATGATAAATTATTTTGGTAGAGTAATATAAAAGTTCAAATAATGCATTAGGGCAGTTGAAAGCAATTAGTTATTTCACACATTTAGACCAATAATCAAAAACATACAGTAAGTGGTCCGATTTGTATTTTGAAAAATAATTTTAATTTGTAAGCTCTTATATTAAAAGTTTTGTCGGAAATAAATGTATAGTTTTTTTCATGTCCATTTAAGTACAACTTTATTTTTATTAAAAAGTGGTAACATTGAACACCGTAATAAACTATAAAAAATTCCTAAAAAAAAGAATTAAGAAGTAAATCATGTTTTCTAAATAAAAATTGGGCTGTCATTACTGGGTGAATTTTTTTTCCGCTTCTGCTACTCTCATAAATTGAAGTAAAACACATTTTAACAAAAATAACATGTGTATCTGCATGTTTTACTAAGAATCTTAGTTGTCACCATCAGTGATATCATTGATGTGAATATGATTCAGAAAAGTCACACGTAGTCATAATAATTACTATGCGCACACACTCTTCAGCATTTTATATTCTATTAAAATATTTTCTTAAACCAACTCATTAAAAAGGGTTGCTTTCAACTACCTTAACCATGAGCATATACAACATGTATATGTTAGCGGCAATGATAATATAAATTATGCCATTGTAATCAATTATTAGGCAATATAATTAAAGACTGGATATTTTAGGAAATCCAAAGAAAGGAATTCTTTCAAAATTAATCTTTCATAAATTGTTAAATTTTGTTATTTATTGAAATAATATACATAAATTTATATTTTTTCTATGTATAATTCTGATGAATAATATGAGCTATCAATTTGTCATGATATATTGTGTCGATTATTATCATAATATTTATATTTTATAATTTGTTTGTATAATAATTATTAGTAGGTAATAGGGTATATTATATTATGTATTTTTAAAAACATCTATTTTTATTGAAAATTAGCATTATAATATTAATATCATATTGTAAAAATTATTATTTTTACTTCCTAGAATATTTACATTTGTAGACATTCATGATAATAATTAGGTAATGTATGAATATTTCATCAGCAACAGTTCAATATTATTTAAAATAGCTAGAAAATAACATAATTAGCTTTGTAAAATAGGCAATATTTTTAATTAGTTCTTCATTAGTCACTACAACGACTAAATATCAACATTGCTGCTAACATACATATATTTATATTATGCACATTCACATATATATTTATTATTTAAAAAAATGCTATTTCAAATTATATTTATTATGATATTTGCATTATCTTATTACTTTTCACTAATAATACATCAAAATATTTAAACATTTTCATGAAGTATTTTTTTTTTCATTTTAAAAGTTAATACAATGTTTGTTTGAGTTGTTCTTTAATAGTAGGTTTACATAGATCACTGAAATTTACTGCCTAACTGTTAGTGCATAGTAATGATAGGATGTCGACAAATGTAAAACTACTCATTATACTCATAGCCTGAATGCCTAATAACCCAATTTTTGTTAATATTTTATTAACAAGATTTGTTCCGTCTGTGCTTTCTATCAATATAGACCTATCTTATACTAATTAACTGTAACCACTATTAAAGTTATCGGATAAAACTTCTAAAAACATATTTGAATTTGTTATGAAGTTAACTTGAAAACAATTTCCGTTTTTTGAAATTTAACCCTTAAAAATAATATTTTTAGTTTTTAAAGATGAAGAATTTAAAAATGTAAATAATATCAAAGTGCAAAAATGTATTAAAAAATATAAGAAAGTAATTTTCAAGTAAATTTAATGACAAATTCAAACATGTTTTCAGAAATGTTATCTTATAAATAGGTTATTATGTTGCTTTGGCAAAAAATAAATACTTTTGATAAAAAAAAAAACAAAAAGATTAATTTTTATGTAGTGCGTTTCTGACAATCTGATATGGCATGTATATGCACTCACAATACAGTCGTTGAGATCATAACATATTACATAAAAGACAAATTTTTCAAGTCATTTAGGTTTCATATTATACAGGTTATATTGTAATATTTATTTTAAAACATAACTGTAAATGTAGCTATGTATTTATTCTTATTGATTTTTTTCTTGTCTAAGACATTTAAATAAACTAAGGAAATAAATAATTATTGGTTTTAAAAATATTCTAAAAATAAATAGTTATATACTGAATGGTAATCAATTTTAACAATTAATGTAAAATTTGAGGTAAATTATGAAAGTTAAACTATAGGTGGCTTTGCAAACTACTGTACAAATACTTAACCTAGGTATATCCTAGATATAATTATGTGATTTGAGATGTTCACAACAAGCACTCAGTGATGATCTAGAAATAGCAATAGGACTGTTAATGCCAAGTTACTGATATTGAATTCAATATTTGATGATAAGTTATGCCATGTTCATCATTCCAGAATTATCTGTGGATTACAAAATAATTTGCTAATAGTCATATAGTTACAGATTAGCTAGTTTTAGATTATTTTTTTTAAGACATATTTAAAAGTTTGAGATTAAAATATATAAAACTAAATTCGACATGGACTGTATAATATTTCCCTCTATCAGTTACAAAAAAAAAAAATCAAATTTGATTGATTCTACCGGTCAGGATCATTATTCCCGTAAAGTGTGTTTTTGAAGACAAAATGGCTTTAGCACCTTAAGGGAATCGACCTGCCCGTTTTCAGGAGTTTAGTCTAGGCAATTTTGTGTGCAAATGTAAGTGATCTTTGTGTGGCTCGCACTTGCCAATAATGCACTAGTGCATTAGTGCACTACACGAATATTAATGCTTTGTTTTGGTTAAAAGTATCGATTTATTTTAATCTTTTTAACTAACATATTAATCAGACAACATTTCAGACAATTTTATCTATTTGTCATGAAATTTACTTGAAAACGGCTTTCTTTCATTTTGAAGTAGGTACCCACCAATAATATTTTCGAATTAAAACAAAATAATTAAAATCATTCATTTTTATTTAAATATCTATTTTTGTTCAAATTTGAACTAAGAATATATATGAAAAAATGTACTTATGCCTTCTATATTTTTAGATTTTTAGTTAGAATATGCTAACGAATAACCTTGTATTAGATTTTCAAACTTTTTAACATGGAAAAACATTTTATTGACAATAAAAAGAAAAAATAGAAAAAAATGTAAGATGTCAATAAATAGCTCATAAAAAATATCTCTAAAATAGCTGACTTAACTAACTGAACTTCAAAATTCTAATATCAACAATTGGTGAAAATGTTAAGTGTCTACGGTTGTTCGTTTTTGGGTTACACCAAAAAACAAAATCTATTTTGTCATAATTGGTTTTCTCGTGTTACACGGTTTTCTATAATCTGTACGACTGTACAGTATATATTGCCCATTACAAACTATAATTAATTTAATACGAAAACCAGTACACATATTCCTTAAAACAGTGCTTAACAATTAATAATATTCGATAATATGTTTTAAATTTTATTTATAAACTATTGATGATAAATAGTATGAGTAGTTTTAACCAAAAGGTATGGTTGGAGGTAGGGCTTTCTCGGCCATGATTATCATTATGTCTTTGATATGCAATATAAAATTAATAATTAGCAATGAAAACCATTTTGATGATTGTTTGTAAATTCTGAGCAGAGCGATAAATGTATTTATTTTACAAAGATGTGTGTTTTTAATTTTTTGTCATCAGGTTTTGGGTCAGCAAAATGCTTTGATTTTTTTCATCAACATCTTTTCTGGTAGTAAAGTGTATCTAGTTAGTACTTTGGAGGGTCAAGGTAAGAAATTCCCAATTATTTTCACACCCGTCGGGATAAACAACTAACAAATTAAGATAAAAACGTGATATTTAATGCGAAGCTAATTTTTGATCGAATTGGTTCTGTTTTTTGGTGTAGCATCATTCTATACAAACATTACATTTTCAAGATATTTTGACTCATTTTGACCTATATATAATTTAGACATTAGAAATTTGTTCGCTTAGTCAAAAAACTTGAAATTTGTATGCAAGGTTTATCGTACGTTGCTATACTATAAATTTAAAATTTTTAGAAATTCAAATACAAAATTTTTTTTAAACTTTTTATAGTTGAATTTTTGACAAAGATTTCAACAAAATATCAAAAATTTTCAAATTATTTTGTAGTTATAAATTTATAAAATGTTTTTATAGTTAAGGATTGAAAATTTAAAACAAGGTTTTTCCTAGGTAGGTTATAATGTAACGAAAGAATCATACAAATATATTTACACGGTCGATTTTTATAGACATTTTAAGTTCAAATTTTGAACAAATTAGATATTTAAATTAAGAATAACGACGTTAGTTATTAGTTATTACGTTGTAATTAAAAAATATTTTTCGTGGGTGCTTGAAACTATAAAAGTATATTATTGTATTTTATACACTCAATTAAATTTTCAAATGCAAAGTTTTATGCAAAAATTAATTTGACCTACTGTATTATTAATATTAAAACGTTTATACAATTTAAAACGTATTAATAATATTAAATTGTTAAACAATGACTTAAGGAATATGCGTACTGGTTTTCGTATTAAATGAATTATAGTTGTTAATAGACAATGTACACTGTACCATTATAGAGAACTGTGTAACACAAGAAAACCGATTATTTTCCAATATATCAAATAAAATACCTACAATTGTTTAATGGACCATCTAATCCATACCTTAGCTCATGGACATTATAGTCTAGAGTAAGTTAATACAATTTATGTTTTTAAAATTATTTATTTTGTAATATTTTTGAATTGTATAGGAATGATAAAGAATAAGTATAAACCGGAGATCTTGGATTTTTGTCGAGAAGCTTGAACACAGTATACGAATTTCAAAATTGATATTTGTTTGATTGTCGAAAATCAATTAGTTAATATCTTCTAATGAAAAGAAATGTATCCAATTTAATTACAACTAAAATCACCAAGATTTTTTTTCTTTGCTTAGAATCTTGTATGACTATATTGTTCAACAGGTTAGAGTCGAGGTGGGAGCGATGTGTGTACATGTAAAATAACTTTATATATGTAAAAATATTTGTATATATGTTTTACTTTGTTTTTATAATAAAGTTTATTTATTTTTTATTGAAATACATTGTAAATATTTTTCTTTTTTTTTAATCATTGGGTAATCAGTTTTATAATTATTTATTATATATTTTAGTCTAAATATGTAAAAATAAAAATAGGTATATCATAGTTTCAAAAAAAAAAAACATCATGAATTTGATAAAATAATATATTACTGATACTACTGCTACATTTTCAATAATTACGTTCGCTAAATGTACCATCATACCTCAGTTAAAATATTTAATATACTATGAGTTGAACAATTTGCTTAGTATACCATATGAAACCACATCGGATAATCCCCACACTGAGGTTATCTTTCGAACTTTAATATGAAATTCTTCTATTTCGTCCTCGTCCCGAGCTAATAATTTATTTTCAAATTTAAGCTGAAGTAAAACTTCAGCTTGTGTATAAGCCATAACCACATCTCTGATTTCCATTTCTGATGATGATCCAGATAAGTACGCCTATGCAATTATTTGTTTCAGAAATAATATAAATTAAATGTTATTTTCAATACTTACAACACTTTCGGCCCTTAAAATCATTCCGACATCGCCTTCAATATCGCAATCTACATATTCGATGTAACTGGATCCGCGGAACAGAAGAAGACCTACTGTCTGTTCCAAGTTCATTTCTTCGAAATGCAACATGATTTCTTGCCATAGTTCTGTAACCATCATATTACGCTCGCTCAGATTTAGCTACGAGTAGTAAGATAGATCGGCATCCATAAGATTTAGCATGTTCTATACCATCATCACTATTAAAAATAAAATAAATAAATACATACACTTTATTAAAAGATTATATTAACATGATTAATATAAATACAAAATGTCTCCATCATCAGAATTATATTCATACTCGCTATTGGCTTCAAAGTTTTCATTGAAGAAGGGATTTTCATCTTCATCACTACCATCATTTTGATATTGATTATCGCTAAATAAATTTTTTTTAAAAAAAATGAATAATTTCTTTTCATTTTTCTTTTGACATACTATTATAAATCTTACCGTATTTTCACATGTTGATTAAGGATACACGTTAAAAACGAGAAAAACATTGATATAAAATTCATTTTATAAAATTAATAAAAAATAAAATAAAACATCTGTTTAGAAATATGTTAGAACTCGGGAGAATATGTATGTTAAACACTGATATAAACACTGAAAAAATTATAAATGTTATATAGAGAGCTAAGCGAAGACTGCAACCATACTGATCGAATGTTGGCTCTCTAAACCAGAAGTTTCTAGAGTTGTAAAGACGTCGGTCCACATGTTAAATATCAATACGGCGGTGGAATGTTACAATAACGATATTTGTGCGCGAATTGTAAAGGCATTCCAACGAAAATGATTGTCAAGCCTGCTATGTACCCGTAGTACATAACATATATTACTACTATGTAAACGTCAAGGCATATATATAGTAAAGCCTAAAACGCAACTATAATAAATAAATGTAATATGATACAATGACCTCGAAAGGAATAGTAAAACTAATCGTGGGAATAGGCCTATACAATTCTTGGAACTATTAAAATAAATAGACTATCTACAATCTACATAAGTAATATTGTAAGAAACTAGTCATACTAAAAAAACCCTTAAAAACCTGTATAGAAATGGAACCAACAAAAAATATAATAATAATAATAAGTGAAATACTAAGAATTGTAAATATGTTGTTTTATCATTATTGCAACGATCTGTAAAATCGTGAACATAGAGAGAGATATTTTATATTAAATAATATAAAATATAAAGGCACAGTAACGCGACCGCAACAACATCCGGCACGTGCACGCATCTACGTCAAGATACACACACGACCGACAAAGCGTGGGATGAACCGAAGGACTCTTGTACCAACACCGGAGGAGTACGGGGATGCCATATATAAGGGAGCCCGAAATGGCCCATATTCTGACGTGATCTACCAGAGCAAGCGCGAGCACCTTCACGTCCGTTTTTTCATTGAATTAATTATTTTGGCTTAGAATATTTTCAACGAATTAATTAAATTGGACTTAGAATATTTTTGACTCAAGGCATAATATTCTAAGGACTTGGGAATTAGATTCGTTTGAGTATCTAACTCAGAATAATTTACAGTATTAAATTAAATCATTTTGCATATTCAAATAAAAACACTTAGTATATTTTCACAAATCGTATAAATTATTTCACAAATCCTACCATCAACATCCAAAGGTCGTTGTACGCCCTGGGTCCGCTACAAGCCTAATAACATTTTATTATGGTCAAATGTCTCCTATTGTTAATATGGTGTATTCATCGATATTATTTGTGTACGCAAATTGAATAAGGATACCTATTGTCTCTTAATATCGAAAGTGTCTTTCAATATAAATGCCCATTGCGGCTATTAAGAGTATGTCGCCAGGTTAGGTTAGTTTACTGTAGGTTAGACAGGGAAAAAAAATATGGAAAAAATGAAAAAAAAAATGAAAGGCCATGATCAATCATGATTACATCTTCACACAGAGAAGATGAAGTAGCCTATCATTTTTTTTTCATTTTTTCCATATTTTTTTTCCCAGTCTAACCTACAGTAAATTAACCTAACCTGGCGACATACTCTTAATAGCCGCAATAGTTGTGAAGCTATAGTATTACATACATGTATATGTTATGTAAATATATTATATATGTAAAAGCAAAAACAAAAATGATATAGAGCTCTCAGTTATAGCAATAATACATATTATTCTTTTGTGTAATAATAGTAATAACTAATTATAACTTTAAATATGTTTATTTGAAATATTATCAGATTATTTTAGATGTATACGTACTTTTGTATACCATGAAATAATAGTACTAGTAAATATGTATATTATATGAGGGGGGTGATCATGATATTATTTTATTATACCTATATATATTTATATTATTGTTATATCATAGGAGGTGAATAAACATATGAATAAAATATTTACCATTATAATCGTAAATGTGTTCAGCTGGTTTAAAAATATCTTGAATTTCTCGCTTGGTTATGGTTGGTTCTTGTTGAATTGCAATATTTGATCCTAGAAATGATATTAATAATTAGATAATTTAAAATAATATTATATTTAGATAGTGTAATGAAACTAAGTTTTACTAAGATACACTAGTCGTCTAGTTTACGAATATATTAAATTGTTAAATACTTACGATGTTTTTCCTTGCTATGTCTGATAAGGTTATTTCTCCGTGTGAATATTTCTGAGCATATACTGCATGAAATTTTATTTGGTATATCGTGTGACTTGGCATGTCTGTTGAGACTGCAGATCCTAGTAAAGGTCTTATCGCATATACTACACGAGAACATGGTTACGTTACAACTGATGAATACTAGTCGAACTCGCGAAACAAGACTTTACCCTTCAACGGATAGATGAGTAATGAAGTATAAAAAATATATTATACTTTAAATAACAGTGTAAAATAGTTTTATTTAAGCGAATTATTATAACGCATGCGCTAATATTAGAACTAGTGGTAGAAAAATGAACTATGGTGTCCAATAAAAGTAGAATAAATTATTATATTTATAGTATTTGTACCCATTTTAAAAACACATTAGAACTCGGTATTGACATGACAATACACTTAGACGGTAGTACACGGACTGAATTAATTTTGCTCCATGATATACTTTCTGGCTGGTGTTCACCGGCAATACTCGGACCTGTTTCTACAGGTCTGTAGTTGTATAAACGATAATGCTGTAAAGGAGTGAGAAAGGGACCAAGGGTGACAGGGATAGATCGGAATGTTAAAATGTGTGCATGTATGTATGTGTATGTGTATGTGCGTGCGCGCGTGCGTGCGTGTGTGTATGTATGTAAAATATAAGTCGGTTACGTACGCCGCGGCTGTAGTGAAGACGACCTAGAGATGGGTTTATATGTGTGGCGGGTTGCCTATAATTTTTTCCTATCCTTTTACATGTAAAATTTAAGGGGGAGGTGATCCAGAACCATCCAAATCATACTACTTTTGTTATTCCTTTTGTTTTTAAGAACTTGGAATAATGAAAAAATAACACCAATATCTAAAACATTGATACTAATACAGCACTGAGACTAAGCTTTAGGTGTAGCGCCTCTAAAGTATAAGTAGTAAGTACTAAGTGTCGACTAAGTCAATAGATAACTGCGGGCATAATCGTACAATATGTGTAAAAACTAATTACAGTAAACATTCCAAATTTTAAATATAATACAATTTATTTGAATTCACAATAAGTCTATTTAGGAACGCTGGTATTGGTCGCCATTGCCGTCATCGAATGTTTCCGGGAAACAATTAGCGGTTCACACGCGCATGCACAAGTCATTGCATTTGATGAAATAAAATATTTTGTTCCAACGATTAAACTAATTTTAATCAATCTAGAGTCTAGACCTAAAAGCCTGCCAAAATTACGTCAACACAGAATGGTCGGATTTCAATTCTGTACAAATATTTGTACTTATCGTATGGTGTTTTTTATTTTATTGTGGAAGTCAGTTTTAGAATATTATCTGTTTCACTTTCTTAAGAAAGACACTAAAGTAAATCTAAAAATTAAAAAAATTAAGAAACCAAAATAAGATTCAAGAAATTTTTTTAAAGAAATAGCAAAAACCGATTTCCACAATAACCTAGAAAAAAGATCGATCTACTCAAATCTATTTACAGAATTGAAATCTGATTATTTTAAGTATGCGTAATCTTGTCAGGCTTTTAGGTCTAAAACGTGAAATAAATACACTGCTTCCAGCCGCCAATTACCTTCATGCATATTCATTACATATATACAGCCATCAAATTGTCATTCTTAATTTAAAATTTAAATACCTAATTTCGTCACAATTTGAACTTAAAATGCCTCTTAAAATTATTTATCTAATACATTTTTTTATTTTTTGGTTAGGTGCATTATAAAATACTTACAAAAACCCTTGTTTTAAATTTTCAATCCTTAGCTATAAAAATTGATCATTTTATACATTTTTAACTACTAAATAATTTGCAAACATTCGAGATTTTGATGAATTTGGTCAAAATTTGAACTTTAATTGCTTATAAAAGGAAGTGTGCATTTGTATTTTAAATATTTTTAAATATTTTTAAAACTGCATTTAGAATAAATTACGGAAAAACTTTTTTTTTATTTTCAATCCTTAGCTATAAAAATTGAACATTTCATAAATTTTAACCACAAAATAATTTGAAAATGTTCGATACATTGATGTCTTCATAAAATTTTAACTTATGATGTCTATAAAAATTAATTTTTTTAATACATAAGTATAAATATTTTTTTATTTTTTTGGTGTATGGAAAATGGCAATCCAAGAATTTGGAGAAACTTTCAAATGTCTACGGTTATTCATTTTTGAATTAAGTCAAAATAAGAAAATCATTCCCGGAGAAAACGGATGATTATCCAATGTCTAATTTCAAACGCTCATAAAAAATTAGTTTGACTTTCCGATAAACATTTTATTTCTTAGAAAAGGAGAAAATAGAATATAGAATCTAGTGTTGAATTTTCAATTATCTTAGATTAAGATAGAAACATATTTTGTTGAAATTTTAACTTTAGAAGCTTTTAAAAAACTCTGGGAGACTTACACTCAACTTTTTTTTTTAATTTTCACTTACAACAAGTTATGAAGAACCTTGTATTCAATTTTCAAGTTCAACTGACATAGTTGGGTATCATTTTTTTTATAATAAACTTTAAATGAACCAACTCATACCAACCCGTAGGTATAGTAAAATTATAATGTTGATTAATAATATTCTGGAATTTGAAAACCGATAGTATTGCAACCAGGTTCTATGTTTGGTATCGAATTATTTTTCTGTAAGCTCAAAAGGCATATCTGTGCAGTATTTTCTACTTACAACGGTGGAAAAATGTCGTATGACAATTCGCTAGAGTTCCCGTTTAATGTTATAGTATATAGTAAAAATTATTTGAGCGATATGCATTAGTTATTTACAGTCAGATAATATAAAATAATCAATAAAGAAATATACATAGTATTTACAGATAGGAATATAATAATAATAATCAATAGAAAAATATACAAAAATTATTAACAAAATATACACACAAAGTATTTAACAAATTATATACAGTTTTCAAAAATAGGGGTAGAATTATTTCGTCAAATGATGTAGAAGCTCCCGCATAAAATCCTCATCGAAATCTGACCATTTTTGGTCTCTAGCATCCACATAATATTCGAGTTCTGACCATTCAACAGTCTCCTCATCCTAAAGTCCATCTTCATCAGGTTCAAGTTCATCTTTCCTATAAAATTATAAGTAAAATAAGTAAAATAATTTTAAAAAATATAATTGTATTAACTTACTCTATACAATAATGTCATGGGCCATTGTGTGCAGTTTATAGTGCAACACCACTCGCTTATCATCGTAACTGTTGTATGTTAATTTTTTGGTCTTAATTGTATCAGTTGGTGTTTGAACGACAGTATGGATACGTTCTCCTTGTAAGCCTCCACACCAGCTTCACCAAACAAACACTTTCTATGGTCCACAAATGTAATGTGGTTTTTAATCACATGCTGCCTTATCCCCCTGGCCTTGATCTTTTCTCCACCAACTTTTTCGTCTTCACCAGCATAAACATTATATGCGTACGATTTGGCCCGCAATTCTCAAAACTCCGTCATAGTATTCCCTCCTGTAGTCCTGTCTCGTCTGAGAAGAAACCGGGCACTTTCTTCCTCATTGTTGTATAACACGGATGATCTTGGAGTAAGTCTGCTGTATCGAGCAGGTCAAAGAGGATGGGATTATTAAAATGTAAAAGTCTTCAGTTTTAATAAAGTATACTAGTGAATCTAAAAATAATAACATTAAGAGGACGTTATACCCGCATGTGTTTTCTCCGTCTTACAAGTACGTAACATAGCAAATTTTACGCTCAGCAGATCACGTTTTGCTCCGTTAGTTTAAAAATTAGAGTGAACTGACCTCTTATGAAATTTAAAGGTAAGAATATTATTTAAGACAACCTCATAGGCTTTTTACCATATTTTAATTTTGAAGCGAGTTATAAGCATTTTAAGATATACAAAAATTTTACAGTTTTAAAATACTTATAACTCGCTTCAAAATTAAAATATGGTAAAAAGCCTATGAGGTTGTCTAAATAATATTCTTACCTTTAAATTTCATAAGAGGTCAGTTCACTCTAATTTTTATACTAACGGAGCAAAACGTGATCTGCTGAGCGTAAAATTTGCTATGTTACGCACTTGTAAGACGGAGAAAACACATGCGGGTATAACGTCCTCTTAATGTAAACATAAGAGATTAGATTTAAAATATTTACCCGTGTCAGTATACATAAGATTGATATTGTCCCTATAGTGCCACTGCATCACATCATAATGGTACTCATACATTTTTGTTTTAGAAATGTCCAATACCTACTGAATATCCTATAGAAAATAAATGTGTTAATAAAATATAAAACAACAATTTAAAGTATATTTACTAATATAGATAGGTTTATTAAATCTAATTATTTTGTTTTCCAGTGCGACCACGTTCAAATTTTCATTATAACACGTCACATGTTTGAATGTTGTCTTAATGATCAGTTTTTGGAGTCGTCTCTCACACGACACAAGTTCCATCTTGATCCGCTTCCTTTTTGATTCCATCGTCTTACCTGTAAAATAATAAATTGAGTTTAAAAAGTTTAAAAGTTTAAAAGTAACATACTAAGTACAGCATTGTTCATTAATTTGAAAAAATCTTTTTCAAAGTCATTCTTCGCCTTTTTCTTCATCTCTGTGTTTAAATTGATATACTCTGCCAACCACGCCGACTGGTCAAACTCTATGCACCTATAAAATAAATAAAATGATAAAAATATTTACTTTTACGACTATTAGCCTATTTTCAATTGCCTGCTGTTTAGTAGGTCCCTGTAGTGTACAATACAATTCTTCATCTTCTCAAAAGTTGACATACATTTTTTTACCTTCGAGCTTGGTGGTATACCGTATTGCGGAAGGAAAGGCAAGTCATTGGGTTTATCGTGCAGCTTATCAGGGTATGAGAAATCGACTTCGTATTACCGCCCTTTAGACGATGTAGTTGTAACCCAGTTGAACCCACCCTAGGGCACGTACTGAGATATTTCCCAGCCATATAGGTAATTACCTATAAAGTTAAAAACATTTTGAAAAATAAAAATATTTGTACTTACAGTAATGGTATATCAACCAAGATTTCTCCTATGTCTCATCATAATCCGGAGTCTTCAACTTGTTGACCTTAGCATATCGCATGCTGGGCTGCACCAACCAACCACTTATAACAAAAAATATATATATACAATTATATTATGTACAATTAAAATAAAATAAATTATTATACCAACTGTTCTCAAACATCAACAAAATTTCGTAGCCAGTCAATAGCTCCAACTTTTTCACAGTAAACTTCAACATTGCATTGAAGCTCAGCCCTGGCGTGGTGTGGTTATGAGCAGCGTCTAAATTATACGTCTTAATACATACGTCTCTAAAGTTTTCAAACACGTCCACTAGCAGAAACATGTCAATTTTCAAGTACAAGTCCGAAAAGTCACCCTACGTTTCACAGTCAAAGTGGTCTCAGACCTATACACACACAATTTTTTGATTATAAATCTAAATACTCGTTGGTTACATACCTTTGATCGAAATCCACCTCCTTAATCCCCAACTCAGTCAACGTGCTGTAAAATTTTCTCTTGCTCGGCAATCTCGTCTCGTCCAACTTGTCCCAACTATCGCTGTACTCTTACGGGTAAACTTTTCCGAGTCACTAGCGGCATATCTCCGGTGACAAAATTCCATGATTTGTGAAAGCATTGCTTGAGTTCCCCGTACATTATCAGACATGTTCGAAGCAAAATCATAAGATTGGAATGCTATATTCCCAGGATCCAAACAATTTTTTATTATCACTTCATGTATTTTCTGAGCCATACCTAAAAAAAGATAAGCAATATGAAATATTGAATAGGTTTGGTGCATTTTTGTTAATAATAGAAAAAAACCTTTTCCAGTTTTGGCACCTGTTTCAGTTATTTCAATTAAACGTTCCCAGACTTTTGCATTAGAATCTAAATATCGAACACACACAGCCATTTGATCACGATTCGATAAATCAAGTGTTGTGTCCGCCATAACTGAATAAATTCCAGCTTCAACAACTTCAACAACAATTTTTCTTTTAGTTCCTGTAGCAAGGAGCTGAATGAATTAATCTTGTGATTCATTGCTCATATATGTTACATGGTAGGGTCGAAATTTCTCCTCTTCTAACCATAATTGCATAGTAAGGAGAAATAAGTAAAATTGTTTGATAAAAGTTTTCATCCCCACCACCCCTGAAAGGTAATCCTTGTCGAGCCAGGGTACGTGTTACATCAAATAATATTTTTATAATATCCTTATGGAGTTATTTTTGTTTACATTCTTGTATGGCGCATTTTATTTTTTCAGTATTTAATAATTTATCAAGAAGATTAGAATTCATAGAAAAATTACTTAAATCAATGAGTGATGATTTGTGAGCAAGGAATGAAAAATGACATTCTAATTTCCCAGATTAATTTTTTCCACTTGATTTCATTTTTTCCCAGTTTCTAACTTCATATTAACTCCAAGATAGATTTTCACTGGTTCTATGTGGTCCTTTAGGGAATAAAGAACACACAAAACAAAATGCTGCATCACTAGAAATGCTGTACTTTAACTTTATACTACTTTATACCAACTAGGATTCAATTGTCTTTGTTTTCCATTTTTAATATCACTATTACATGGTTATTCAAGAATATGAGGTTGAAAAGGCCCAAACTAATTATATAATTTCTTTGAGACGCAGATTTAACTAGTCCTTGTTTACCAGGGTCGTGATCTAATAATTTATCTATTATATGTTCTTCAGTAGACGTAGAATTTACTTTTGAAACAGTCAGTTCTTTAGACAATATATTTTTAGAATAATCTCTGTATAACTCACATTGTTTTTTAAGATCAGATATTAGTTCAATACTTGAAGTTAAAAAGAAAATAGGATTTGGTACATCATTACCAGTAACTTTTTCAAATAGACTATTGCACTCTTTTACAACATGTGTTAGGAACGAAAGTTTACCAGCGCAATCGATCCAAGATCCACAATCTTCACTTAAAACATCAACAACCACCTGTAAATTATAAAATAAAAGTAAACATTGTAAATTTGTAACTGAGAGTTTTAATTAAACAGCTATTAGTTGTAATAATACTATATTAATAGAAGGGTAATAATAATAAATATTATATAAGGTGTTAAGGTATAACGGGAGTATTTATCAAGTATAGTAATATTTGTAATGGGAATTTGTTAAAAAATCTTATTATAAATGTACTTGGCATACTAATTAAATTAGCTATATTATTTGGAAGTTTTTTTTTTATAATTAACATTATATACTATGGAAATCAAACACTTACATTATCTTTATCTGGTTTTTCTGCAACTGTATCATCTGTATCAACAATGTTTACTTCTCGTTGAATAACTTTTTAATTACTTTTAGTACTTGTAGTTAAATTTATTTCCTATTATGATTTATGAGAAACGTTAAACTTAAGTCTTAATAACAAATTTTGGCTATCTTGTGCGCTCTACCCCAGATTGCGTCTACCTGCGATTACGCGCGGTATATTTGTCATATGACGTACGTGAAGTTGGCCCCCCCACTTTGACCGATCGACTCCGGACAAATTGTAAACAATTGTAAATCCATTGTAAATAATTGTAAATTCATTCCCCGAATTTGTAAATCACCAGAAAACTCGGAAATCAAAAAACAAATGAGGGGGCCAAGTTCAGGTAGCCCCCCCCCACTTTGAGCTATCGACTCCGGACAAATTGTAAACAATTGTAAATCCATTGTAAATAATTGTAAATTCATTCCCCAAATTTGTAAATCACCAGAAAACTCGGAAATTAAAAAACAAATGAGGGGGCCAAGTTCACCGCTCCCCACCAATTTAGAAGTTATGGCGTACGTGAAGTACGGCACTCTGACCATGTGTAATCGACTCCGGGCAAATTCTAAAATTGTGCAACCTTTCAATAACTAATTGTAACCGACATCAGACAATTTGTAACCAAACAGTTTCCGAGAAAACTCGATTTCCATTTCAGGGATCCGACATTTTATTAACATTATTGATATGATTTAAAAACCAACAAAAAATTTTTTTCTAAATTTCCACCAACTTGTCAATTCCATTAAGAAATTATAATTATTTTTAAATTAATCTTATAGAAGTTATAAATTATAATAATTGCTAAATGTACCAAATGCCCCTAATTGATAATATATACCATGTGGATTGTGGATGCATACAAAAATAAATAATATGTACCTAATATTATGGTTTATTATTTTCAACTGACTCACAAGAATTTTCTATTTCCTGAAAAAAATGTTATACTTACCTCGATGAAAAAGCACCTGCGTGTTGTTTCTTTACGCTTCTCAACTTAATTTATATACACTGTACACTATAGACATTTTAGAACATAATATTTAGCAGATATTATAATAACGTCCTAAACTTGTAACCAAGTATTATTTGTAACCTACATACAATTTAAAATGGCAAAATTAGCAATGGCTAATTAGCAAAAATTAGCAAGTAAGGTTTTAAAATTTGAAATTCATTATTTCCAATACGGAACAAAAATAAAAAAAGATGGGCCAACTTCAGGTAGCACCTTATATCACCCTCAAGTTCGAAAGTAGTATTGTTCGATTCCGTAAAATTAGCAATTAATTGCAAGTCCATAAAAAAAATTTGTAAGTCTACTCTACGACCAGTGTTAATTTTTTTAGTTCGGTGGGCCAGCCCATCGTTTTTCACACATACGTACGTGTCCAAAACACCACCCAATCAAAATCTTGATATTATTTTCAATTCAACATTTAACAGTCAATTAGCAACAATTTGCATGACTACTTCCACAATTTGCAAGCCTTTAGTTTAATCATAAAACAAAAAAAACTAAGGGTGGGGCTGGAGACACTTGTCTACACCATTTTTAACAAAAATTATAATTAAAAATCCATTCCATGAAAAATGTTTATTAAAAAAAAACCTTGATTGAATAAAACAAATCTAAATCTAAATAAAAATTCTATTATATCAAATAGATTTCTTATTATGATTTTTGTTTAGATTTGTTTTATTATATAAAGATTTTTTTATTGAATATATATTTTTATCAATTATAGACTTTTTTTATTCAATTAAGATTTTTTCATTGAATATAGATTTTTTTTATCTTATTTTGATTTTATATTAAATATTGATTTTTTTTATAAATAAAATTTAATTTTAAAAAAAAGCAAAGTTGAATAAAAAAGATTTAGTCCCTCAAGGCACCAAACTATAATGTTACTATAAAAAATGTCGGCAAGTGGGTACCATTTTGCTGTACAGTAGGTGTCGAATGTCTCACTGTAAAGGATGGTATTAAATTTGAATTCAATGATAGAATATCATTGTATATGAAAACGATTCTGAGAGGAGATCGTCTGTCAACCTAGGATATTTTATATTATATTTATATTGCCATTATTAATAATTTCGAAGGCTCATAAAAAATTAATTGGAGTTGCCGGTAAATTTTTTTTAAAATCTAGTGTTGAATTTTCAAACCTTAAATATGAATAGAAAAATGTTTGTGATTTCTTAACCACAAAACAATTTGCAAATATATGAAATTGTTATGACCAAATTTTAACTTAAAATGTCTATAAAAAGTTATAATTTTAATATATCTTTTTCATTTTTTTATTACACTCTAAACTACTTACGTAAAACCTTGTTTTAAATTTTCAATCCTTAGTTATAAAAATTGAACATTTTATACATTTTTAACTACAAAACAATTTGCAAATATTCGATGGTGAATTTCGGTCAAAATTTGAAGTTTAAATGGTTATAAAAAAAAATTGACCTAATGTATTTTTATTATTTTTGATGTAGTATTTAAACAACTTACGAAGATACTTTTATTCAATTTTCTATCGATATATTTAATTAAAAAAAAAATTGAAAAAACCATAAATTTATTAAACCTATAATTAGCTCAACAATTATCAAAATATTTTTTATATTTTTTGTGTATAGGAATTGATAATTTGAACATTGGGTAAAATTTTTTTTAAATTACATTAAAATAAAAAAATCGTTCCCGGAGAAAACTTTTGAATATCCAATGTCAGATTTCAAACGCTCATAAAAAATTAGTTTGAGTTTCTATAAAACTTTTTCTTTTTTAGAAAGGCAGAACAACTAATAGAAAATTTTGTGTTGAATTTTCAAATCTTAGATTTAAATAGAAATTTTTTTAAGAATTTCCTAATTAAAAAAAACTTCATATTTTTGTGATTTTTACGTATTTGTCGAAATTTTAACTTAAGACGCTTATAAAAAACTATTAGAGACATACCACTCAATTTTTAATTTAATTTCCACTTACAAAAAGTTATGAAGAACATTGTATTACATTTTAAAGTTTTTTGACAGACTCAAAAATTTTTTATCGAGAATAATAAAGAAAAATAGAAAATTACATATGTCTATAAAGAGCTCAAAATAAGTCAAAACATATTGAAACATATTTGAAATTTTATTGGGTATAGAAATTGCTTATATGAACATTTTGTGAAATATGAAAATTTATACGGTCGTATTTACGGTCATTATTTCTTCTGTTACACCAAAAATAAAAATAAATTTTGTCGAAAATTGGCTTCAAGTAAAAATTTCCTTTTTTTTCTTAATTTTTTTTTTAGTTTTTCCCGGTGCGTTTAAAAACTATTTAGAACATTTTTACTGCCCTTAACGTGGTGATAAACACACAAAAAAAAAAAAACCACACACACACATTGTAGAATCAATAGATTCATCGCTCTGCTCAGAATCTAAAAAGACAGTTATATAAATCATTTTTATGAGAGAATTTTATTAATTATTGGAAAATATTATAGTTTTATTAATTTTTAATACCTAAACATAATTTTTATTAATTTACTATTTTTATTAATAATCTTATGTTATTAGTTTTTTTAATTAATCATTTTTATTTAATATGTTATTTGTCAATTTTTTTTATATTATTTGAATTAATTGTATATGACGTGGTAATCATTAATATTATTATTATAATCTTTTTTGGTCATTTTTATTAATACAGTGAAACCTCTAAATGTCGTCCTCTATTTGGAGGTGTCCGCTATTGAGAGGGGAAATAATATAAGTACATGTGTCGCCGTTCCCGAAATGTCGTCCGTTATTTGAAGCTGTCCGCTATTGAGAGGTGTCCGTTAAGGGAGGTTTCACTGTAGTTTATATAAAAAAATGTATAATAATGATTACCGCGTCAACTTGGTAAATCCACATGGTATATATTAGCAATTATACCCCTGTAGGGGCATGTGGTACATTTAGCAATTATTATAATTTATAACTTGTATAAGATTAATTTAAAAATAATTATAATTTATTAATGGAATTGACAAGTTGGTGGAAATTTAAAAAAAAATTTTTTTGTTGGTTTTTAAATCGTATAAATAATGTTAATAAAATTTCGGATCCCTTTGTTTTTTGATTTCCGTGTTTTCTGGTGATTTACAAATTTGGGGAATGAATTTACAATTATTTACAATGGATTTACAATTGTTTACAATTTGTCCAGAATCGATAGCTCAAAGTGGGGGGCTACGTGAACTTGGCCCCCCTCATTTTGTTTTTTGATTTCCGGGGTTTCTCGTGATTTACAAATTCCGTGAATGAATTTACAGTTATTTACAATGGATTTACAATTGTTTACAATTTGTCCGGAGTCGATCGGTCAAAGTGGGGGGGCCAACTTCACGTACGTTGTTATATGCTCTGTATTATGCACTTTATATCTTTATTATCGTGGTAATAACGATTAGGATTCTCTTTTCCTGCATCATATAATTTTTGATCGTATATTTAGTCGTCGGGTGATAATACTTGAGTCCAAATTTTACACACGATTTTATATTTTTACGTGACGCATTCAAAATGATCGCAAAAGAATTTTACAAAATTATACAAAACGAAGAATCAGTTACTATTTTTTTAATTGCGAAAAATCTTTTAGTAAATGGAGAAAATTTATTGTGCAATAAATGTGATAGTGAAATGAAGTATTACTTAAGAAAAGATCGTTGGAATTAAAGGAAATTGTTGAGGTGTAAAAGGAAAGGGTGTCAAACTACTCAAAGTATAAGGTAAGAAACGTAGGTGTTATTTAATATTTTAGGTATAATATTAATATATATTGTTCTTTCTAAATATATAGGTATCTATATATTTAGAAAGAACAATAGTTTTTGGACGTACATCGACAAAAATAGCCGTAACAATAGTGGATTGAGCATCGGTGCATAACTTAAACTGGTCTATTATTGGTGTCAAAATATAAAACAGACTACAATTATCACTAAAACCTGTAGATCAGGTCATACAGTGTGTGACTGGATGAACTTGTGTCATGATGTACCTGTCAGAATGTTTGAAAATCGTACTAAATTTGGTGGATTCGGAATAGTGATCCAAGTTGACAAATGCTTATTAAGAGGGTCAAGGAAAAATAATAAAGGTCGACTTCGACTTGCAGATTTACCAGCCGAAAATCTAAACGTCGACAACGACTCTGATTCGGAAAATGTTAATCCTCTAGAAAACGGAGCAAGAACTATGGAAAACGGCTTCATGGACCATGGGTATTCGGGTTGTGTGACAATAACGAAGGAAGGTATTTTGTTGGCAAAAAAGGGACAAAAACACATTGCATGAAATTATACAAAGAGAGGGTCTACAATACATTCAGATGGCTGGTCAGGGTATAATGGACTCTCGGACCACGGGTACAATCACTGCGTTGTAAATCATAGCGAAAATTTAGTAGATCCAATATCAAAGGCACATACCCAAAGGATTGCAAGTTTATGGCAGCCTCTGAGGCTGAAAATTATGAAAAATATGTGTGGTACAACTTCAGATTTGCTTCCAAGGTATAATATTAAATATTATAATATAATAATAAAACCTAGGTATATATTATATAATAATATAATAACTATTACAGGTATCTTATTGAAACATGGTGGAGAGGTATGAATAAAAGTGACACATTTAACGCATTTCTAAGGGACATGGCACAAGTATTTTAATATTTATTTATTTAATTTTAATTTTTTTTTATATTTATTATTTTTTTTATTATTATTAATACAACAAATAACGAGACGACGACGAACGCGTTGATTATATATAATAATTTGTAATAATTATATAGTATATCGTCTCTCGGGTCATATCATAGATTTGTTTCAAATATCGCTGGGCTCCGACAAAATTAGTGGCACAGTCACTGAAGTACATTTGCCCTTTCTGCACACGAATCGGACACTACCTCGATGTGGACGGCGGTTGTTACCAAGAAGTGGCGCCGAACTAGGGGTTCAAGACCAGACCAAATTTTTAGGGGTGGTAGGTGTGGACGTGTGGTGTACCAATATACTGTATACAAGTAATGAAAAGAAATATTAAGGAAATATAGACGAAATAATATTATACATATTTCATTGGCATACTAGGTGTATGTAGGTTTACCGTATACACTCAAATATGTAATACTGTGTAAGCTACCATACTGACGCAGTACGCAGAACGCTGTACGCACTTGACATTAGGTACATACTAGGAACTTTACTGTGTAGTGACTATAGCATGTGGCAGTGCGGGCTGCGGGGTGCCATGCAATTTTTAAATATGTACATTCTATTATACGAAATTAGGAAAATACTTATTTTTAGAATACTGATAAGTGATAATGTTAAATTGTAAAAATGAAAACATTATCATGTCGTCAATAATCTATAATATTATTAATTATTATTACAACTTTTCATTACTACAATAGAGATAATAATATAATTCGCATTTTATTTGTTATTTATTGAAAAAATCATTAATTTTTTTTAAATGGAATAGCAGATAATCAATTGAATGAAGTAGCTACAGTGGAAACACATCAAGAACCTGTAGAAAACGGAAAAGTTAAAGTTTGATACAGGTAGATACTTTAATAATTATATATTTTTACATTTTATTTGTTATTTATTGAAAAAAATCATTATTTTTTTTTAAATGAAATAGCAGATAATCAATTGAATGAAGTAGCTACAGTGGGAATACAGCAAGAACCGGTGGAACAGTTACACATAGGTAGGTAGTACTAGGTACTTAATAGTTATTTATATTTTTATTATACTCAGTGAGAATAATTTATAAATTTTCAAAAAGCTTAGTTTGGTGAAGAATTTATTAAAGCTTTGAAATATGATATTGTTTTCTAAAATCACTAATCAGAGAAACTTTTGCATATTAATTTATTAGACTTTTAGTAGGATTTTAATTGATTTACAATCAAAAAATAACAAAATTATTTTATATTCATTTTTCTATAATTTTGCCTTATTTAGAATTTCTAATTATTTTAAGATAACATATTATTATGATATATTTTAATTTATTTCATTTAATATAAATACGTGTTTTTTTTTTAATTTACAGTAAGAGATCTGAATAATAGAGTCTATGAGTTAAGTACTAATTTAAAATGGAAAAATGATCCAGCAATATTTAAAGCTATTCATTTTACTCTATGATATGATTAATTTAGTACTGAGTTGGGGACCATGTCAAATCATAACGAAATGCCTGATAGAGAATTTCCAAAAAATGAAATGAAGAAGTTAGAATGATGTTAATTAATTAGTCACTTTTTTGTGTTGTACTTTTTTGAATTTATATAATTATCAAGTTCTTTCATATTTTAATTAAGTTGTTTTTATAGTAATTTTGATTGAAAGGCTTATAAAATGTTACTCAAAATATTTTGAGTGTATATCATCATGTATTATTAAATAATTGATTGAAATACCTACTTTATAACTTAATTGGATAACTAATTTTGGATTTATAAAATAAGATTCCTATTTCATAGACGTAGAAAATACGACAAGTGTCAACCAATATAAATTTATATTTAATAATATAATGAAACCAAATTATATTAAATTATAAATTGATCAAATTGGCATTTCTATAAATCACCTATTCAATTTACAATTTTCCGTATAAATTTGAAAGTTGTTTTGGCACCGTCGGGCTCCTACGGAACCGGCGGTCAGCCTAGCGAATCGGATGACGAATGTGTAGGGATCTAAGGGTAACACCGTTAAGACCTGATAGATAATGTAATACACGTTTAGGTGAACAAGGTGCATGTAGCACGAAAATATATTGTGGACAGTTCGAATATAATATATGGTAACAAGTGAGCTGACGGAGACGTCTCCCCGTAACAGCGTACAATAATAATAACTAACAAACAGCGTACTGATAATAGTAATAGCTAATAAACAGCGTAATGATAATAGTAATAACTAATAACGGTAGGTACAATGATACAACAATAACAATAATAATGAGTAACGATACCGAACGACTACGGCAGCTGTGCGGAGGTGGGTGGCGGCGGCAACTGCCCGTGATGTTATCCGTACGCGGCGACCTTGACCGACTGCGTATTTGCGTCGACGGTGGTTGCCCGTGCGGCGGCTACTAGACCGGTCTATCAGACGCCGGCGGCGCGCTATGTTTACAAGTCCGGCGGCGGCGACGTCGACGCGTTATAGTAATGTTACGCAAGCGACGCACGGCAATGCACAAAAGAATCCGGCGGCGGCAACGTCGACGCGTTATAGGTACGCGAACGACGCACGACAATAGCCAACAGAACGCACGGCAATGCACAAGAGGATACGGCGGCCGACACGTCGACGCGTTATTTGTACGCGAACGACGCACGACAATAGACAACAGACTGCACGGTTAATAGTCGAACAGAGGACGGACAGAGAACGGACGAACGGATATAGTGACAAGCCCGTGGCCAAAAACACTGACACACACACGGCAAGATGTCATCCGCTCGCTCCGCGAAGTACTAACTATACCGGTCCGGTTGCACGGGCGCGCAGCTTGCGTTCGACGGCGAAAGTTACTATCGGCGTTCGTACTATGAACTTTGATTAGGCCGGGTCTGCACGTAACAGCGCTGAGTTTCGAACAAAGTAATGAGTATGTAAAAAAAAAAACATAACATGTACAACCTTCTAAAGTGGTATTTGATGTTTAAGAAATTGTATTAAATTAATATACTAATGTACCTAATTAAAAATGTCAATTTTAGGAGTTTTCATGAAAATTGGTTTCATAAAAAACTTGGTGATGGAACAATGGTACGCAGAGACTGGTTAACATACTCTCCATCAGAAAACAGGGTATATTGTTTACACTGCATGTTATTCGGCAAACACCCTCAAAAAGCATGGGTACATGATGGATTCCAGCAATTTAAAAATGGAACAATATCCTTGTTGGCACATGAAACTAGTTCAGTTCACATGGATGCCACTCTTCAAGTCAAATTGAAAAAATCTGTTTTGCCATTAATACCTTCTATAATAGAAGAACAAAGAAAACAAAGAAGCTTTTAATAGAGAAATTGTGAGTCAACTAGTAGAAGTCACAAAGTTCCTTGGACAACATTCGCTCGCATTTAGAGGTCATCGAGAAAATTGGTCAAGAATCGTCAAAGGAAATTATAAAGACTTTTGCTATTGCTTCTGAGCAATCATTCTCCTGCGATTTCAGTCTAAATTTCTAATATCAAAACACATTCGAGAAGAGAATTATCTTTCATTAGTTGGGATCGTCAAAATTTGTTGATTAATGCAATATCCCAAGAAATAGTTTCTTTTATTAAATCAGAATTGAATAATGCACAATTTTTTAGCATAAGTATTGATTCAACATTTGATATCTCTAGATGAGAACAAATATCGTTCATTGTATGTTATGTTGAGGACTCAGGAAAAATAAATGAACGATTACTTGCAATGAAGGATTCAGCAGAAACCACTGGTCAAGCTCTATTCAATTTATTTTCAAAAGTAATAGACAGTCACAATATTGATTTAGAAAAGGTGTTTGTGTTTATTAGCTATAGTAAAAAGCGAAACTTTGTAAACCGCGAAAAACAAATAATCTTGTACAGGATACGAGCAATAAAAAAAGTAGAAACTACGAGATGGATGTCACAGTCATATGCACTTGCCACTGTCCTTAAGACACTTGATGCCATTTTAGATACATTAGATGAAATAAAAAATGTAGAAGGTCAAGTTGATTTCAAAACTGGTGCTGAATGCAATGGCTTAACTGAATATTTACAGTCTTTTAATTTTTTGTTTACTGCAAATATCTTTAGTAAAATTTTTGATTATATAGAACCTGTGAGTAGAGCACTTCAAGCCCACAGTATTGATATAATCATGGCCATGGATATGTTAGCAAAAGCACAAAAAAATATTGAATCACTTCGAAATGATGATACATTCCAAAATATTTATGAATCTACTAAAAAAGATGGAAAGGTATTTAACTTTGATTTACAATCAACTACTAATTCCAATAGACGAAGACGAGTCCATGGCCAATATGATGAAAAGTCATGAGATCAAGCATTAGAAGACTCTGTAGTATCCTACAAAGTAAATACATACTTTGTGATTTTGGATATTATCTCTGCAGATTTGAAAAAAAGATTTAATGATAATTACATTGAAGTAGCAAAAGATTTTTACTTGTTAACCACAAAATGTGTTTCAAATATAATGGAAAAATCATGTTTTCCATTAGATGATTTTGTTTTAATCTGTAAAGTTTACAACAAATATTTAGTCCGAGAAGATGTTATTCGAGAATATAGTCAATTTATTAAATCCAAAATTAATTTAAATTCTGGGATTGTACCTGATTTTGTACATCCTATACCTGAAGAAAACTCTGATTTCTCTGATAACGAATCTAATGATGAATCTGAATATATTTCTGAAATTATTCATAATGATAACCACGAGAGTATGCGCATTATAAAGATGTACGCATTATTTCTAAACATTGGACTTATTACAGTATTTCCAAATTTGTTTACAATATTAAAAATAGGAGTAGGTAACACTGCCAATTTCAAGTGCTTCTCCTGAACGTTCCTTCTCCAAATTTAAAATAGTCCAAACCAGACTTAGATCAACTATGTCACAAAATCGACTTGAAGCCCTTATGTTGATCTCCTTTGAGGCTGATGTTGTTATTAACACTGAAAATGTCATTAACAACTTTGCAAGAAGATCGTCCATTTTAACTAAATCATTGAATGGCGGACATTTTCCCCCCGGCTGTTTTCGGTGTAGTAGGACATTTTCCCCCGATACATTTTTGGATGCGGACATTTCCCCCCCGTATTTTTTTATTTTTTAATCTTAATTTCAATAAAAAAAATACTAAATAAATAATATTTAAAACAAGTTAAGTAAAAATATAATTTTAAATAAAAGTAAAATAGTAGTATACTAATATTGAATTAGATATTTAACATTGAAATCTAAAATTGTGTCCAAAGTCATTGACCCCAGTCAATTACTAAGACTATTAAGATAACATTCTATACAATCTTACATCGTTATGAGGATTGAGTCAATATTTTATATCAAAACTGTTCAAAGCAGTTTAGTAGTGGTTTAGTGGTTATAGTGGTTATATACGTTTTAATGTTTTAAAATAAAAATTATTCTTGTACATTTTTGTTTTGTGATCATGGATAAAATACAAATTCTTAAAACAAACAGAGGAGGTTTAAAAATTGTTTTTAAAGACTATATGTATACAAAACAAAAAAATCTTGACAATAACAAAATTAGATGGGAATGTGTGGAAAAGAAAAAGAAAAATTGTAAAGGTAGTGTAACAACTGATCAAATGATTGTCAATGTATTAAAAATATTGAACACGAGAACCATCCACCGTCTCCAGCACAAGTAGAAGTAACAAAAGTCATGTTGAATATGAATACTAAAGCCCAAGACAATTTTGATACTCCTTCCAGACTTTTCGCAGTAGAAACGTCCAATTTATCAAACGAAGCAATGATTTTATTAACAGAAGAAAAATCGGTCAAAAGATCACTAAGAAGAATTCGAAATAAAAAGTATCCTTCGCTATGCCCTTTATCTGAATTAAAAATAAATGGTATTTGGACTACTACGGGAGGGCCTGAACCAAAACCGTTTTTATTATTTGATAATGAAAACAATACCAATCGAATAATTGTTTTTGCATCTCCAGAAGGAATGTTATCAAAATCGGTCAAATGGTGTATGGATGGAACATTTTTTACTTGTCCTAAAGAATTTTATCAAGTATACATAATTCATGCATGTATTAAAAACACATCAGTTCCGTGTGTTTATGCTTTATTACAAAGAAAAACTAAAGGTATCTACGTTGAACTTTTATCAACACTTAGAAGTATGTTGTCTGAGTTGAAATTAAAAACTATAAGTATTGACTTTGAACAATCCATGATTCAAGCTATTGAATTAGTATTTGTCGACGTTAATATTCAATGTTGTTATTATTATCTTTCTCAAAGTATTTGGCGTAAAGTTCAAAACATAGGATTAGCTACAAAATATAAGGAAAATGAAAATGTTCGTCAAATAGTTGGCATGTTGAAAGGTTTAGCTTTATTGCCTCTGAAATATGTTAAGAAAGGTATGTAATATTATATATTATGTTAATAATATTATTACCATTACTTCTATTATAATTTATAATATATGTTTTGTTGTATTTATTGGTTAGGTATGTCTGTGCTGTACGATTTATCAAATGACCTCAATGATCCAGATATTGATGAACTATTGTTGTACTTTGATAGAACATAGGTCAATGGAACTTACAAGAGAACTACTACAAAATCAAATGGTTTGTCATTATGGCGATCTTCACCGATATTTCCACCTTATTTATGGAATGTACATAATGCTACAAAGAAAAATACAGGTAGAAGTGTAGAACAAATAATTTAAGTGAAGGTTTCAATAATAAATTTAAAAGTTTGATAAGAACTCAGCATCCAAATATTTGGATGTTCATTGAAGCACTTCAGAGATCAAATTCACTAGCAAATATTAAATTATTAAATATTCAAACGGGTACAGTTTTTACAAAAAAAAGAATAAATATGAAAAAAGACTAAAAAATATGTGTTTAGGAATAACCAATGAATCAGAAATAAAGATTTTTTTACAAACTGTATCATTTTTATGTTGACATTTTTAGTTATTAATTATATTTTGTTTATACAATCTTTTTTTATTTTTATGTCGGATTTTTAGTTACTAATTATATATTGTTTATACAATCTTTTTTTATTTTTATGTCGGATTTTTTGGCCAGTTTGGTCAGTATTGTACTATATTATATTATTTAGACAATCTATTCAAAATTATATTTTTACTTAACTTGTTTTAAATATTATTCATTATTTTTTTATTGAAATTAAGATTAGAGACTTTTTAGTTAACGTACAGTTTTTACAAAAATAAAAAAAATAAATATGAACAAAAGCTAAAAAATATGTGTTAAAGATAATAATTTTATATTCGAAGGTAAATAATAGAAAAAAAAAACAAAAAAAAACGGGGGGAAAATGTCCGCATCCAAAAATTTATCGGGGGAAAATGTCCTACTACACCGAAAACAGCCGGGGGGAAAATGTCCGGGGGGAAATGTCCGGATACGAAATCATTAATGTATCGGTAGGTATTAACTTCTATGATTTTTTATACAAAATAAATTTAGTGATGGAAATATTTATAACTGAGTATTGTGTCCTTTAAGTAATATAATAAATACTAATAATATATATTTTTGTATAGTTTATTTACTATGAGTCATGACAAGTGACGTCATTTAATATATTATATAATATTAAGTATAGTTTTACTGCTCATTTGAAGTATAAATATTTTTAAAGTCAATATGATACTAATGGAAAAAAAATAGTATTTATATTTTATGTATATACACATATAGTAATATAGAGTGATAAAATAAATTGCATACAAGTTAAGACACAGAATGACAAAATTAAATAATTTATATAAAAAAAAGTAATTTTTGTAAAATAATTAGTGGTTGTGACTTATAAGGGATCACTAATATGGTGGTGGGGTGGGTGGTAAAATTTTAATAGGGTGGCTGTTGATCAGACCATTCAAAATGTGGTTCGGCGCCACTGTTACCAAGCAAACGAAAATACAGATGTAGGCTTTAGTAACCTTCATTTTCCGCAACATTGCAGCTTTTACTTCGAACGTCCCGGCGAAATACACACCAGACTTGCCAAAGGGCTAACTTCGTTCACTCGATGTCTGGGTAAATTTCCCATAATTGGCTGTATAATCCGTGGTTTGGCACGAAAGCATTCAGTTATCTGCAGTTGCTCTCCGTACTGCTCGGTTGTGTAACAGTACGTCTCTCCCTTATCGCGTTTTTTCTGTTCGCATGTGTTTTTGTTGTTATTTTAAACTCTCTTATACAATATCTTATTATGAGTATGACTATATGCAACTACTGCTCCGTTAATATTGTATCGGCCCTGTCTATAACTTGTACCGATTGTGATTTAAGTTGGCACGCCAAATGTCAAAAACTCTTCAAGGAAGATGTAGACTATTTAAAAGAGTCCGACAATATCTGGAGATGTAAAAACTGCTCTAGTGCCAAAAGAGCCTCGCTCCGATTTGACACCACAGTGAACTCAGGTAACTCTGATTTAATGGAAATAAAAGAAATTATACTTCAACTTAAAGAAACATTTCAAAAATTTAAAGACGATTCCGATAGTAACTTCAATAACCTTTTTTTTTTTTTTTTACATTTTTGAATCGAGACTGAGGGTGGTACTGACGCAAGTCATTTCACCCCTCAGTGCTCATCGTTTATTGTTATTAAGAACATTGGTTACAAATATACATACAAAGTAAAAGAAAGAAAAAAAAAATGTGATGTAATACACAAAGACAAAAAAGCAAGGGGCCTCTAACCCCTTAATGGAGGCCTTCGGCCCACATTAAATAAACTTAACTAGATTGAAAATGTCTTCAAGGGAGGTTTGCTTGGCGGCGTCTCTCCTCGGTTTCCTTCAGTTTCATGATGTCGATGATGAACTGGCTCACAATGTCCCAGTTTCCTTTAGAGTGGAGCATCAGTGGGATGAGGGATTGGGGACTGATATCACGTCCCATGATGGTGTTCAGCCTGGATCTGCGGCCGTGCCAGGCATCGCACACGAACAGCGTGTGATGAGCATCGTCTGTTGGGGCGTCGCAGTACCAGCACACTGGAGATGCCAGCTTGCCGATACGGTGCAAGTAGCTGGGGAAACAACCGTGGCCGGACAGGGCCTGAGTAAGGTGGAAATTGGTTTCACCAAAGCTTCTCCTGAACCACGGTCTAATGGTTGGGATAAGCTGGAACGTCCACCTGCCCTTGGTGGAGGCCTCCCATCGGGATTGCCACGCGTCTAGAAGATTGGTTCTGTCGACATCGCATGTGGTGCCCATTTGCTTATGGTTGAACGAGTCTAGGCGTTCATCGGCTAGAAGGTCAATGGGCGGGATACCGGCAATGGTGAGGACAGCGTCCGCCGACACTGAGCAGTACGCGGAGGCAACCCTAAGGGCAATCCTACGTTGGCACTTACACATTTCTTTAATACCAAACTGGGACATCCTTCCTGCCCAAACTGGTGCGCCGTATAACAGGATTGAGTGGACAACTCCAGCTAGTAAACTGCGCTTCCGCTGCTTGGCCTGACTGATGTTGGGGAGAATCCTCGCGAGGTTGGACGCCACTTTCCCGGCTTTGGCAGTTGCGTGCATGGCGTGTTTGTTAAAATTCAACTTTGGGTCCAGGTGTATACCCAAGTACTTCAGACTTGACGCGGTTTCGACCACAGTCCCATCTATGGATATGCGCATGTCATATATACGTCCTAGTGTTTGTGATTACTATGGATTCCGACTTGTGTAGCGCCAGTTCCAGCCCCATATCAGCCATCCATTTTACCACAACGTCAGTACCAGCGGTGAGCAAGAGCTCGAGCGCACAAATATCCTTGCCCCTGGCCACAAGAGCCACATCGTCTGCGTAAGCCAAAAACTCTACACCCGTTGGCAGGGGCTCACGTAGTAAACCGTCATACATGATGTTCCACAGGGTCGGACCGAGGACAGAACCCTGTGGGACACCGCTGGTAACAGACGTAACGGATTGCTGGTTGTCGACCGTAGATTGTAGGAACCGATCACAAAAATAGTCATTGAGGACTCCAAGGATGTGGGGGGAGATCCCCTTGTCTTGCGCGGCTACGAGAATCTTGTCCCAGGGGGCCGAATTGAAGGCGTTTTTTACGTCGAAAGTAAGCACGCCGACCTTTGAGTCCACGGAGTTATCGACGTAGGACATCAACCGCTTGACTGCACTTATGGTCGAGCGCCCCTTTCGGAAGCCAAATTGGCATTCAGCAAGATCGTCGCCGATAGCAAGCTCCTCCCTAATGCGTCCTTCGATGATCTTTTCGAGCAGTTTTCCGGCTGAATTGAGAAGACAGAGAGGACGGTACGCTGATGGAGAGTCGAGGGGTCTGTCACCCTTTTTGAGAAGAACACGATTTGCCGTCTTCCAAGCTTGGGGAAAGCGAGCCTGGGAGAGGCAAGAGTTCGCTATGTCCAGGAACGTTTCCGGCTGAAGAGATATTAGGACCTTCAAAATTTCGTTAGTAATGCCATCAGGGCCTGGAGCGATGTTGTTTTTAAGTTTGCCGCAGGCAAGACTCAGTTCTTCCACATCTACTTTGCGTGCTTGTTGTGACGCTGAGGGGGGCCACAGGGAAGCCTGTTTCGGCGGGTGGGATGGGAACAGCTCCCGGATGATCATTGGAAGTCTGCCAGGGAGATTCAGTCCCGGGATCTCGGATCTAGTTTTCATTTTTCCCATAACGACCTTGTAAGGTTTCCCCCAGGGGTCTCGTTCAACTTCATCGCAAAGGTCCTTCCAAGCCTGGTCTTTTGCGCGCTTTATGGCCTTTGTGAGGGCCAGCTTGGCTGCTTTGGCGGCATCTTCTTCTTCAACGCTTGCCTGTGGACCTAAACGGCGGCGCTTCCGTTGAAAAACGCGTCGGAGGTGGTTGGCTGACCTACGTAGTTCGCCCAGACTGGGAGACCACCAGTGGACACTTCTCCTTTTCCCCGACGCGTTAGACTGGGGGAGACTACAAGCGTCATAGAGAGCGGAGGAGAGATTGACTGCCATTTGGTCCACGTCAGAAGAACATCCTTGGACATTCAGCCGATTGGACGACAGGAAGAGTTTCAAGGTAGGCACATGCAGCTTCCGGGGGCTGCGCGCTCGTGTAATGGAACTGATTTGGTCTTGCATTGAGAACTGAATGTAGAAGTGATCACTCAGGGTGATCATGTCCAGGACTGCCCAGTTCGAAATGTTTGCTGCAACGCGGGGTGAAGCCAGGGTCAAATCAATAACGGAGGAACCGGCTCCACGCACAAAAGTGGGGGATGTGCCGACGTTACAAATGACCAGCCCTAACGACTGAATTACGTCGAGAAGAGCGTCACCTTTACGGTTATTTGAGCGACTGCCCCAGGCGGTGTGGTGAGCGTTTAAGTCACCGAACTTCAATAACCTAAATACCAAATTTAGTGTTATTGGTAAGATCATCACAGAAAACAATGTATTGAAGACACATATAACCCAACTCGAAAATAAAATTGAAATTATGGACCACCGCCTAATATAAAATGATATTATCATTGATGGAATACCCAAAAATAAAACAGAAGATTGGACACAATTAGTTCAACAAATTTGCAAAGAATTAAATACAAATATAAAAGTCTCAATGATAAACGATTGTCACAGAATTGGTTTCAACCGTAACAACGAACGTCCTAGAAGAATTGTAGTTAACACGTTCACGGCCACGTGTCACAGAAATGTGACATGTGTGTCTATTCTGAGAGACCGGTGTCACATATGTGTGACACGGTCAATATGATGTTTAAATGGGAGTTATTTACTCCGGTTTATCCTAACAAATATTATTTTTTCGTGGTTTAATTATACGTTATCTGAGGAATTGATTTATATAGTTGGTTTAAAAATTGGCCGATAGATGGAGTTGTTGTTCTTATTTTGTTATTGTTCGATATTTGTCTATCTTAGCCATAGACCTAAAACTAGTTTATAGGTCTATAATCTTAGCACATGTTCGAATCGTAATCAATCGTTATCAAACGTTATTAATTATTATTAATTATTTTCACATTAAATGTAAATTAACATAATACAATAAATTCATAATTTTAAAAATTATATGTAAACTATGGACCCTTCCGCTATCAATGAATTATTATACGCCAGTTCAGACAATGAAAGTTTTATTGAGTATGACGATAGTTCCGATGAATATTTTCCTGGTGATACCGAAGAGCTGGAAGTAAGTGATGACTCAAATAGTTCTAGTGATAGCGAAGATTATAATATAAGTGATGATTGGGAAACCAATAGAAATGAAGAACCTCAGTTTATTCCGTTTACTGGAAATCCAGGGTTACTGAGCCATGTGCCGGATGATGAACCATATAGTTTTTTAAATTTATTTTTCGACGATGAACTTTTTGAAAATATAGTTGTATGGATAAATCTTAAAGCAAATTCTATAATATCTAAAGGTTTAACATCAAGATCAAATCTATCTACCTGGTATAATACTGATGTAGTTGAATTAAAAAAGTTTTTAGGTTTGACTATTGAGATGGGTTATTTAAAATTTCCGACACTTCGCACTTATTGGTCCCAGAATGAAATTGATAATCACCCTATTTTTGGTAAAACAATGAGTAGACACCGGTACGAAACTGTTTTACGCTGTTTGTGTTTTTACCAACTAAATTTAGTTGACCATTCAGACCGGTTACATAAAATAAGTAATGTTACAAATCATATAATTAACAATATTCGTACCAAGTACTATCCGAACGAAAATTTATCCTTAGACAAATCTATGTTGTTATGGAGGGGCAGACTAAGTTTTCGTCAATATATACCAAGCAAAGCTCATAAATATGGTATAAAGTTTTTTGAACTGTGTACAAAAGATGGGTTTTTATTGGATATTTTGATATATAAAGGCAAAGGTACAGTTGAAGACAGTAGAGGTGCAACATTTGGAATTGTTGCTAAGCTTATGGAGCCATACTTAGGAAAAGGTCATACAGTATATATGGACAACTTTTACAATAGTGTACCTTTAGCTCAATTTTTATTTGAAAATCAAACTATGGTTGTTAGTACATTGAGAAAAAACAGAAAAGATAATCCCAAAGATACTTTGAATGCTAAATTGGGCAAAGGTGAAGTAGCTCATGTCCAGAAAGGCAATATACACGTAATTAAGTATAATGATAAAAGAGATGTGTGCATGATTTCTACCAAACAGAAACTGGACTTTGTAGGATTCACAGACAAATTTGGACGGAAAAAAATGAAATCTAATACTATTGTTGATTACAATAATAATATGTGTGGTATTGACAGGGCTGATCAAATGATCAGCTATTATCCTACACCTAGAAAATGTATACGATGGTATATAAAAGTTTTTTTTCACCTCATGGATATGTGCTATGGAATGGAAATCTATTGTATAATAAGCACGTTAAAAATATGGCTCACTTAGAATTCAGAAACTGTGTTGGAAGTTGTCTTATTAGTATTTTATACAATCAAGGAGTAGTTCATAATAGACCATCACAAAAAACGCATAATCTTGTGAAAGTAAATATTAGAAAAAGATGTAGAGTTTGTCATCAGAATAAACAGCGAAAAAATACTGCTTTTGTTTGTGATACATGCAAGGATGATAAAGGGAATACAATCGGTTTATGTCCTCATCCTTGTTTTAAAATTTATCATTTATAATTAGCCGTTACTAAAAATTTTTTTAATTTGTTTTAAAAAGTAGTTATGTAATTATTTTTTATTTCGAGATTTTTTTACTATTATAGTTCTTTGAAACTAAAATCTTTAACTCATTGTTATTTTGAAACAAAATTTTGTTTTATTTTATAATATTGTTAAACTTTGGTCATTCGTTCGTGATAATTTTGTTTTTATTACATTTTATCGTCATAAATATTTAAAATTTGTTTGGTAAAAATATGTTTTTATAACTTTTGATTTTAATAACAAATGGACTTATGCATACCTAAAATTTGTTAATTTTGTTATTACAAGAAGTAATTTGTTTAATTTTTTTATAAATTTTGTTCATACATTGAAGTTGAGTTTTTTTTATTAAGTTTAACATTTGTTAATTTTGGTGTTTTTTATAAGTATAATTTTGATTTTATTTTATTGAATCATTTTTTTGCGTTAATTTATTGGAGATGATTTTCGTATAATTTTTTTGTCTAAAAACTTATTCACCAAAAAAAAATACCTATTATAATATTATGCGATGGTGATTACTGATTTTTCTATAGATAAATAATTATGTCACATATGTGTGACATCAGGTTTCTGTAAAGGATAATCATTGAAAAAACCTGACATGTCCACAATATGTGACATGTCCTTAATATCCGAAAATACTTTATAAACAATATAATAAAATATATTACTATGAGATACAATGAATTCATGTTTAATTAAAAGCCATTTTATGAGATGGTTTAGGTACTGCCTAATTTACTGATCTGCTGATTTACTGATTTACTGATTTACTGATAAGGAGCCATAGCGGCCATTTCACCTCCGGGTTACCTTTCGCAGAAATATCACATACCTAAAACCTCAACCAAAAATTATGAAATTTTGTACACTGCATAAACTATATTGTATTTAAATATCGTGAAAATTTCGAGTGCCTACCTCGAAACCCCAAGCAGTTCAGTAATTTATTGACATATTCAAATCAGTAATATCACGGCCGCCGTACAGGAAAACTGCTGATTTGCTCTTAAACCCGCAATACTTTACCAAAATATATGAAACTTTGTACACTGTATAAACTATACCGTATTTAAATATCGTGAAAATTTCGAGTGCCTACGTCGAAACCCCAAGCAGTTCAGTAATTTATTCACATATTATGTTATATGTATATCGGTTTCTACAATTGAAATGATAAGAATCCTGTATGTTTTGTTGCATCACAACATTTCTAGGGCTCTTACTAAATTATTGCAACGGATTATACTAGACAGTGACTTCAAATTTATCCACATTCTTGTATTTATGGTTAAAATTAAGTGTTTGTCGTGGCCTAAGAGTAGCTGTTGTTTAGATTTTTTAAATACTTATTAAATCTAGCCGTTATTTGTACAACTCAATAATAATACATTTTAATAGCATTATTATGACCAATTGACGACTACTTATATAAATTATTGTATGTGATTAAGTGTAGTTTTTCACAATAATATATTGAAATTTGCTTTATCACATATTCTTATTGTTCCTAAAGGAACAGATTCTTAATATTGTATAATATATCGTATGAATAAAAAAAAATATTACTATAATATACCATCAGTAATACAATACTGTGTAGGTACCTAGTAATGTATTGTGGTGAGGGTAATGTCATATTTATTATTATTATTTTTTTAATATTTATTTGAACATAATATCATACAGTTCTAATAAGCATATGAGCTATGAATATTTAATTTTTTTAAATGTTAATTTTAGGCACCTAATGTTATGGCGTTTTGCCTTGTGTATTTGGAAATTAATTATAATGATTACCTACACATTTCTTTCATAATTACTTCTTAAAAATTATTGCCGCTTTATGTTGTTGACATTTTTGTTTCTAGACCTAAAAACTTAAAATGTAATTGAAGGTCCCTCATATAAGCTCCTTTTAGGTATAGTAAATTTGTTAAAATCACAAATATTTGCAAAAATTATTTTTTAATTAAAAATGTATAGAACTTTTAATTTGAATTTCTATATACAAAAGTATAACCTACCAGTACAGCCAAACCTTTTTTAAATCACTGCTGTAAAATCTTTTTTTTGGGTGTCTGACTGTATATCTGTTGTTCATAATTCTATTTCTGTATACTATTTGCTATTTACAGTATATTATATATTTACTATAATTTTAGGATGTTACAAATGTTATGGTTTATATTGTTCAAGGGCTATTTCATTTAATAAATATATTGAAAATTTTAAGTACACCTACTATCTATTTAATTTGTTGTTTTGAATTCCTAACTATTACATTTAATCTCATATTATAAAATTAACTATAACAGCAGTTGTGGTAAGATAATTAATTAATTGAAAGTTTAAGTTTTTGTTTAATTTGTTAATTTATAAAAAAAAATAAGAAATATACTTTTGTTTAAAATAAAAGTGATAAACTATAGTAATTTGCTTTAACTTGGATGCAAAACTGCAAAGGGTAAGTACACATTTTTAAGTTTATTCACACGTTACCAGAGTTTAATGAAAAATGTATGTGAATCAACAAAATAATGTCATAACAATATGTATGTTGAGTTATTTATTAGATATATATGATATTTGTTTAAGTAAACACCAGAGGTTACTAATATTTTACTTAAAATCTCCTTAACATTTTATACCTTAACATGATAGTCCTATTTATGAGTACCAAAGATTGAGTATTTACTTGATAAGTACTAAATTCTACTAAGAATTTACCAAAATTTTTTTTAACATATAATGCCAAATAAGTTCTTGCTATTTTACTACTTGTACGATTAATGAATATAGCTAATGTGTAGGTAATGGTATACCATATGTTAAGTGTTTTTTTTTTTAACTTATTAAGATAGTTTTGAATCACAATAAAGAGTAATAAAAATATTATATACGCTATCATGGTGCAGTTATACAATATAATATAACTTTGCACCAAATACAAAAAAAAAAAAAACCGGATGAAAGAAATTGTGTGTGGAGTATTCACAAAATACTATAGGTACCTATGAGTTATAACTTAAAAGTAGTAATATGAGTAATATTTTTGATAAACTTTGTATTAGTCTAATTTATAAAATTAATTTGTTTTATAATCAATAGATCATATATTATATAAATAAATGCTATGTTAAATTATAAATAATATGTAATAAAGTAAACATTTTTTTTTGAATGTGTATTTTTATTATTGTTTTTAAATAAAATCAAATTATATAATTTTCTTGAAATGTCAAAAATGTCAAATCTTGTGTGTCACTCTTTTGGTAACAATCTGTACGTTACTGGAAATAAACATTTATAATTTAATAATATATTTTTTTAGTTATACAATAAATATAATTTTAACTTTGTCATTGTTATTTACCATTATAAGGGCAATCCCTTCTGCGGTGACCCTCTTCATAACATTTTGAACATACTAAAATCGTAAAATATTTTATATTTATTACAAATCCTATATAACTGTAGCATGTTACATAGGAATTTTTTTTTTTTAATTTTGTTAATCTATAAAGAAATCATAATATAGAAGAAAAGGTAATGTAATAATACTTACATCCTTTGAAGGAACGGGTGGCCGCTGTTTCATCGCCACAGCCGCTGGTACTTGCCACATTGCCTCTTTCTATTGGCACCCGGTCTATGGCGATTACGGCACAACCCCCTTCATTGTCACTAACACTCTTCTTATTGCTAGTCTTGTTGCTTAGCTCACCAACACTCCGTTTTCTTTTGCCTTCACCATTCTCACGGTCACGACTACCATGTCTGTGGTCCGCACTACCGTCAACTCTGCTACCACCACCACGACTCCTACCACCACGCCAGCTGCGGTTGCCACCTCGCCAGCTGGGGTTGCCACCTTGCCAGCTACGATTGCCACCTCGCCAGCTGCGTGGTTTGGCTTGAACCACAGTGGGTGGACTGATGTTTTCGGGTGTTGTCCCTTGGGTGGTTACTATGGGGACCACACTACCCGGTAACCACTTCAAGGAAAAGTTGAATTCCATCTGGAACAAAAAAAAAACGAATTAATTGATTACAAACAGAAAATTGAAGTTTTTTAAAACTTGAAACTTTTTCAGTGTTTTCACAAAATTTCTGTTCAAAAAAGAACTTCCTTCTAGAAAAAAGCAAAAATATTCCAACATAATATAATTTATTTATTAAACGATTAGTACAAATTACAATCATTAATAATATAATAGTTTTAAAGTCCGAAATTGTATTAAAACAATACCTGAATACATAATATGTAGTTATGATATTATTACCTAATTATTATGTAGCGACATACCTAGTGACACACCATAGATACCTATCCGTTCAGTTAGCGGCTTATAGCTCCGTTTGGTTTGATACAGAATACCGAAGCTATTGCTATTACGGCTATAAAACGATTGAGACCGTAAAGGTACGGTTTCCTTGCAGTTAAAGGTGAAAAAGAGGAATACCTGGTGAAATTGAATGCCAATAAAAAAGATTCATGTACATGCAAGTTAAAAACAAATTGTCACCATATTGAAGCAGTGAAATATTCAATTAACCATATAGATGTTATGCAAAACAATGTAAAACTACATACTTTGGAACGCAGGAGGCGTGGTTATACTGCCGGAAGGAAAAAATTACCCAAGAATGTTACCATTTTGGAAGCAGCAGATGATTCGGAATTGTTTTCTCAGTCAAAAAAAGATTTGACTAAAATTTGCATGATACCAACTGTCACACCAACAAGCAACTCGGTTAAAAGACGGTTTGTGCAGTGTCAGTCAATGGAAAATAATGATAAAGAAATTGAGGTGACACCAAAAAATAAGAATCTATCTCATGAACAGTCTACGCCAAAACAAATTGGATTGAATAAGTTGTCATCTATTAAGCGAGACCTGTTTGAGCAATCTATTGAATTCAGTCCAATAGAAAACTCGCATAAATATTCTGAGGTAACATGTTCAAAAACAAAACTGAACTTGAGCACTAAACGGATCAAATCGAATAGACCATTTAATGTTTGTGGAGTGCCAGTGTACGAGAATCATCTGGTACCATTATCTAAGAGAATAATGGATGTGAATAATGATAGTGACCTATACATGTATGGTTCTACTATATGTGCTTACCTGTCTATACTTTGCCATGAAAGAATAGGGAATGAAGTGACAATGTACACTTGTGAAGACATAATTGTTAGTCACAGTGATGAAAATGAATCAGAAATGTTGAAAACTGGGTTAAGAGAATTTCTATGTCGGAAAGTGCCAGACAATGATGTTGTTTTGTTCCCAGTTTGTAAGAACAGTCATTGTTATTTAATTGTGGTTCTGACTAAAATGTATACAGTACTATGTCTAGATAGTTTGGGTTTAGTAAAACGGAACGACTTGAATTTCGTAATGAAAATATTCAAGCTATATGCCAACTTCAATGGCCAAGAATTTGATGAAAATCGATATAGCTATTATGCACCAGATGTTTACCGGCAAACAAATGGTTATGATTGTGGAGCTTATGCTTGTATGTTTGGGGAAGCAATAATTTTAGGGGACAATTCTTCTTATACGGTTCCAATAAATGGTAACTTAGAGGAATATCGAATACACATTAAGGATAAAATAATGGAATATATGCATACAATTTCTACACCCCCAAATGAACATGACTTTGATGAGTTGAAATTTAAGAGATTTCCTTTTAAATGCACCGTTAATATCCGAGAATCAGTGTCAAAAGAAATCACATTTCGTGGAGATGTAATGATATATCTGAGTCAAATTGCTAGTACATATTGGCAATCTGCTGTGGAGTGTGATGTATGCGAAAAGAAGAATACTACTGATAATGCACACAATATTACAAAGCAATGAGTTTATTGCAAAAATGGTAACCGCTGGTTACATTGGTCCTGTGTCGGAATAAATGAAACTACAGAATTGCCAATCGATTCATACACATGCCCCAGATGTGAATATGAACAATTCAGTGAATAATAGATTTATGTACATAAATTGAGTTATTCATGATGTTCTTTTTATTGCATAACATGAATTTCCCATCACAACTAAATACACTCTTAATTTAAAACAATATGTTTTTGATATTTAGAGGTGATTGGATATTGTTAATAATGCAATATTGTATTGTGGTTGAGATAATTACTTACATAGCTTTATTCTTTGAGTAGTAGTGATAATATCATATTAAATCATCTATGGGCTCAAAAATATGTACAAAAATCATATATTCCCATATTTAAAAGTGTAACATAACATATTAATATTAATTAAGTAATAAATGTTGTCTAATTTATCCATTTTAATTAAACTTCCATTAGAAACATAATATTCATTCAGACCTATTTAGATTTTAGAACACTTCCGATTCTCAGTTTTCATCGTTAAATATCTATACATTTTTAAAAATAAGGATTTCTAATAAAAAAAATAATAAACATTGTTAACAGATGGAGTCTGGCAAATTACAATTTAGTTTAACCAATGAAAATCTGCAATAAATAACACAATTTTTTTTCTTAATCAATATATTTTTTATCTGATAACATTCCTATATTATTAAAGTATACTACATAGAGTATAATTTCAAACAATTTGTGATTTAGTTATTATCTATGCAGTCCACCAATGACCCATAGTCGTATAAGTACTTAAAGCGAATATTGTAATGTAAATAATGAACTGCGGTGTTTTTGTAGGCCTATTGGGGAACTTTTCACCGCTTTTAACCCTGCAGTGTGTAGATTGGAATGAGATTGAGCACATGTACAGGGTTAAACATAAATGAAAAAATAAGAAACGACTCATGTGTGTACCTCCTGGGTGACTTGGAAATTACACATTACAGAAATATAATTAATAAGTATACATTATATTATAATTTATATTTTATTTTCAATTATAAGAAAATAATTGCAATCAGTAAAAACGGAATTCTATGAACACAAAATGTATTATTGGCCAATAGGCATTTTCTATAACAATGGCATATTATTATATAACTTTTAGTGCTTAAGAAAATGATATAAAACTAAGTTTAGAGCATTTAATTATCATATATAGGTGTTCAAACTCCAGAGTAACTTAATTAAGTGAATGATAAATGTGTACAACTATAACAATTAATCATTGTCCATGTCAATTCTTGTAATGTTAATAAATGATAATGCAAGAAAATTAATATGCGACTTATTTTTTAATTTTAGTCAATATTATTTGAGTATTACTGCTAGGTAGCAGGAAGTTACTCTCCTTAAAACTTCAAGTCATGTATATTTATTTTTGTTATGTTCACGCTCATACGCTTATTGGAACTGTATGATATTATGTTCAAACAAATATTAAAAAAAAAATAATAATAATAAATATGACATTACCCTCACAACAATACGTCATTACTAGGTACACAGTATTGTATTAGTGATGGTATATTATAATTTATAGTAATATTTTTGTTTAATCATACGATATATTATACAATATTAACAATCTGTTCCTTTAGGAACAATAAGAATATATGATAAAGCAAATTTCAATATGTTATTGTGAAAAACTACACTTAATCACATACAATTTGAAATCAATAAAGCAATAATTTTATATGCTTAGTGATTATGAATTTCACTAAGTATTGTAACAACATTTTTATAACGAAACTAACATTGTATGAAAGATTATATATATATACCTACTATATGTTACTGTACTATATATACTCATTTGCATATAAAGATAAATAAATAATTATACTGATTTGGATATGAAGGATCTGATGTAAATGAAGTAATGCAACCGCATGAGTTTTTTGTATTAGCATTCCGGTACAAATAACAAATTCTTCATTTTAATTCTACATATTCAGATTTCAGGTAACCATATGGATGGATTCTAAGTCACTCTCAAGTGTAATACAATGTTTTTTTTTATGAACTATTGTATTGGTAGGTACTATTTTTTTTTAGAAGACAATTTGAGAAAAATGTCTAACCCTAAAAGTAACACGAGATACAACATTGGGAACCCAAAATTGACACTTATAATAATGTAAATACACTACAGATACAAAAAGATACAAACGATATCTTGTAAGACACAGTGCTCGGCCTTAAGACACATAACATTATGTTAGTAGATAATTAAATGCCCCAAAAACATATATTATACAATAAATATATGAGTAGTTGTCAATTGGTCATAATAATTCTATAAAAATATATTATTATTGAGTTGTACAAATAACGGCTATATTCAATAAGTATTTAAAAAAATCTAAACAACAGCTACTCTTAGGCCACGACAGACACTTAATTTTAACCGTAAATACAAGAATGTGGATAAATTTGAGGTCACTGTCTAGTATAATCCGTTGCAATAATTTAGTAAGAGCCCTAGAAATGTTGGGATGCAACAAAACATACAGGATTCTTTTCATTTCGATTGTAGAAACCGATATACATATAACATAATATGTGAATAAATTACTGAACTGCTTGGGGTTTCGACGTAGGCACTCGAAATTTTTACAATATTTAAATACTGTATAGTTTATGCAGTGTACAAAGTTTCATACATTTTGGTAAAGTATTGCGGGTTTAAGAGCAAATCAGCAGTTTTCTGTACGGCGGCTGTGATATTACTGATTTGAATATGTGAATAAATTACTGAACTGCGTGGGGTGTCGAGGTAGGCACTCGAAATTTTCACGATATTTAAATACGGTATAGTTTATGCAGTGTACAAAGTTTCATAAATTTTGGTAAAGTATTGCGGGTTTGAGAGCAAATCAGCAGTTTTCCTGTACGGCGGCCGTGATATTACTGATTTGAATATGTGAGTAAATTACTGAACTGTGTTATAAGTGTTATAACTACGTGGGCTTTCAAGGTAGGCACTCGAAATTTTCACGATATTTAAATACGGTATAGTTTATGCAGTGTACAAAATTTCATAATTTTTGGTTGGGGTTTTAGGTATGTGATATTTCTGCGACAGGTAACCCGGAGGTGAAATGGCCGCTATGGCTCCTTATCAGTAAATCAGTAAATCAGTAAATCAGCAGATCAGTAAATTAGACCGACCCGATGGTTTATATAAAGACCACTCAAATTTACCCCTTGGTCGTGAACGTGTTAACTTCATAAATCACCAAGATAAAATAAACACACTTAAATCTCGTCAAATAAAAAGACATTTTTCTACTAAGGACATTGGTATGCAGCCAGATATGCCTATTTACATCAGAGAAAATTTAACCACAAAAGGTAACAAACTATTCAAAGAAGCAAGAGACCTCAACAAATGACTTCACTTTCAATTCGTTTGGGCTAAAAATGGTCTAGTCTTCCTACAAAAAAATGAAACGGATAAAATCATAAGTGTTGATAATGAGGAAGTAATTCAGAACTTAAAATCACAGTATGAACATTTAAACTCAACAAATTAAAATTCGTAAGCATAAAATTCATATACCTTTTACTATTATATCTATTTTTCGATTATATTATTTATCATATACATTTATTATCTAGTCTTTATACAAATTTAATATTACCTATCAACTTTATACACATAATCTTATACAAATATTATTTCTATGTTAAAACTCTCACATACACTGACTATCTTTTTTATTCTATAATTGCTTTTATGGCCATATCTGTAGGCAACGTATTCATAGCAAAGCCATACGAACCTCTAAAAATCACTGAATCGTTAATTACTACAAAACATTTATCAGACATTACCTCTATCAGCTCTCCAGTATTACATAACTATATGTTCCTAGCCAAATAATTATTAACAACAATAATCTGTATATACTATAACTAAACCTGTTATGAATAAAACGGTAATAGTACATTATTATTTGATAAGAACGTGGCAATAAATACTATTAATTGTTCTTTTGATAAACTAAACAACTTTATATAAATACATAACTCAATAAATATTTTCACTATGGATATCTGCAGCATTAAAAAACATTTTGACGAATCATGTATTAGTTTAGATAACATGAGTATTAAATTTGATGTAATTATTTTAACAGAAGCATGGTTAGGTCTTGGTAATATATCAATCACTAATTTCTCAATTCCAGTTTACTCAGCTCATTCAACTATTAATAATAAAAATCAAAACGACGGTATTGTAGTTTACTTAAATGACACTCTATCCGATGTCTCAGTAGTTGCACTTAATACATCAGCTCTAACCACCTTAGAAATCACATTTAAATTATCAAAAATGGCCTTTGTAATATATCCTATTTATAGATTACCAAACGGTATTATTGACATAGCTCTAGAAGAATTAAATCATATAATACTGAGTAGTTCCAACCTAAAAATAGCTAAATATAAAATTATATTAGGTGATTTTAACATCGACATACTCAAACAATCAAAAACAAAAGAAGATTATCTGATGCTAATGGCCCAGTTCGGATTTACACCTGTAATCAAAAACATAACTAGACCTGCGTCTAATACTTATATTGATCATTTTTTTGTTAAAACAAAGTCTTTAGATAACATAAAGCCAATAATTATTAAATCCAACATAACAGATCATTGCCCAAATATTATTAGTATAAGGAACATATTAGACAACCGACATAATAACCCTAATCCTTTAAAAATATTAATAGCAGATGAAGTTAAATTAACTGACCTAATTCAAAATTTCGAGTGGTCTGAAATGTATGAATTAATCGATATTAACACAGCAGCACATTATTTTACTGAAACCATAACTAGTATTAAAAACTAGGCTTAAAAAACAGGCTTCGTCCGAAATAAACTTTAATTCTAAAACCATGGGCCACCTCAGCATTAATTAATTCCATAAGGTATAGAGACCACCTTCATCTTCAAGTTAGGAAATATCCATTAAATCTAAAACTAAAAGACTTTTATCTTAAATTCAGGAATAAATTAATACTTAACAAAAGAAACCAAAATTAAATACTATAAAAAATAAATATATAAATCCGGAAATAACACTAAACTTGGTAAGTGGTTAAAATGGCAGTTAATCAATGATATCATATGAAGAAATAGTAAAACAAATAATCTTAATGAACTACTAAATAGTATCAAAATTAATTCTGAACATAATGACAGAAAACCAGCATCTATCTTAGCCGATAATTTTAATGATTATTTTATTAATGTGGCATCTGGTCTAGTTACACAATTAAACCCGATGCTGAAGTAAATAATTCGTCTAATATCGATCTCACTAACAATACAATTATGCCAAATAACTACCCCTTAAATAAATTTGAGCTCATAACACATAGTGAATAATGATATACTAGAAGCCACTTCTAAATTAAAAAATGGCTCATCACCCGGTATCGACAACATATCCTCTAATCTTCTAAAAAAAATATAAAACTTTTTTCATTAAACCTTTAACTCACCTTTTCAATCTATGTATAACCCAAAATAAAATTCCATAATATAGGTATTACTGGTTCGGCTGGTTAACTTATTTCTAAATTTAGACAAATCGGCCTTAATAATTCACTCCCTATCTGAATGTACCCTACCTAGTACCTACCATAGGTGAATGAACCATGAACATAATTGTAAAACGTTATTATTAAAGCACTGCCTGTGTAAATCGGTTACTATTGTCAACAATTTCAAATACTTTCAATACCTATTGAAATGTGTCATGACATGAAATGGAAAAATCAAATTATTTATACTACCAACAAGTTGAGAAAGATGATCAATATCATGAAATTATTAAGTGATATACTAGATACTAAAGACATAAAAATGATTTACTTAACTCTCTTTGAATCTATAGTCACATATGGCATAATTGGTTGGGGTAGCGCCTATGATAATGCGCTATTACGCCTTCAAAAATGCCAAAATAATATTATAAGAGTTGCTTGTAATAAAAAATGGAGATATCCAACAAAAAAAATATATGAAGAATTTAACGTACTCAATATAAATAATCTATATATAAAAACCTGTACCACTTACCTAAAAAAACATAATGTATTATTCCCTTTAAATCACAAAGTTAACACTAGATATGCTGCTAATAACTATTCACTAAAATTTCTAAAAAAACGGGATTTCGTAAAATGTTTGATTTCATTGGGACACAGATACATAACATAATGCACAAAGAAGTGGCTAATATGTCCCTTCCGATATTCAAAAAATACACCACTGGCTTCTCCACGAATACGATGCTTCTATATTTAAATATCATGATTAATTAATTTACAATGAATATTTTCATTTTTTTTAGTTTTCTATTCAATTTGTTTGTTTATTTAGCTATTTAAATTTATAATATTTAAATTCCGTATTTTATTTTTTATTGTGTATTTTAGTAAATAAGGAAAAAACAAAATAAGAAAAATGTAAACATGTTGTACATAAGATAACTCCTAGGCCTCCACACGAGCTGAAAATTCGGTGAGGCCTAGCAATCTTCATTGATTTTAAATTCATTTATGTAATCTGCTCTTGACGATACTGCGAGCTGACATTATCCTGACATAAAATATTTAGCAACGTTTGGGGTCCAGGGTGACCGTTGGTACGATACGCGCAATCAATCAACAGCATGGTCAAAAGTGCGGACTTTGGTAGTAGCAGGGGGTGTTTTTCTGCGTATGGAATATTCGCATGGACTAGACGACCTCCCACCCGGATTAAATTTTGACCGTCCAGAAATGAGGACAACTTTTGGAGTCAGACGGAGCATGTTTTATTGTTCTTCAGTTGGCGTATCTCTTCTCCAAAGAATGTTTGCTAAGATCAGCGCACCTGAGCTGACAATGCTCTGTTAATTTCCTCTGTGGTTGGTATAGGGTTGTGGAACTTGGTTTTATGTAAAAAATGATCTTTTAATAGTAACTAATTTGCCGTAAGTCTTAATATTTTGGGGAAAATTTCCGACTGATTTAGTATCGGGCACTCCTCAGCTTTAACTAGCGTGATCAGAGTAATTGGTTTTTTCTCTCCTTCTTTATCTTGCCGTGCTTTGGGAGTCATAACTCCTTCTTCAGACCAGGTATCTATCGGCTTTTGAAGGAATTCTGGGCCTTTCCACCAAAGTTCATGGTCCGGTAGGTCCCTATGAGACAATCCCAGTGACGCTCAATTCGCTGGGTTCAGCTCGGGTGGTACATAGCGCCACATAGTCACATCAGTCAACTGTTGAATTTTTGCTACTCGGTTAGCAACAAATGTCTTTAGTTTAGAAATGGGTGACTTTTTCCAAGCTAAGGTTATGATAGAGTCGGTCCATGTCGTTACGCTTAAAAACTCGAGTGATATATTCGCTTGCATGAAAGACAACAATCGTGCTAGAAGCCCAGCACCGTAGAACTCCAATCGTGGTATGGATACTTTTGCTGCCGGTCCTATCCTTGATTTGCCCATTAAAGGTGACAATACGATTCTTCGTTCTCCATTGTTACGCTTAAATACACCGCAGCAGCATAAGTTGCTTCCGAACTGTCACTAAATCCATGAAGTTCGATGTGGCGTAAGGATGGGTGACGTGCCGGTTAATTCGCAAGGTCGCTAGCACCGGTAACTCTTGGTGATATTTTAGCCATGCAGCTGCTGCATCTTCAGGTTCATCTCAGCTCACTTGCATTAGCCAAATGTATTTCATTAGCCTTTTGAGATCGGTCGTAACTGGAGACAGTAGTCCAAGAGGATCGTAAATCCTGGCGATCTCTGACAACACAGCTCGCTTACTGTATTTCACTGAGTTGGACTGGTATTGGTAACTGAGTGAGTCTTTTTTGGGGCCCCAGTTCAGTCCAAGAACTTTTGTATATTCCGACCCATGTTTAGCAAATGTAAGTGGCTGTGATTGCCGGTGTTCTGGTGGTACTTGTAGTAGCAGATGATTGGAATTACTTGACCACTTGCGCAATTCAAATTTGCCCTTTGAAAAAACGTTTATTAGCCTTTTCTGAAGCTCAATAGCCGTGTCTTCAGTCTCAGCACCTGTGACTACAAGTCACAATACATTAAAAATCGTGTAATACAACCTTTTGTACATGTTTATCGTTTGCAACTTTGTCCACTACTAATTGGTGTTAAGTCCGAATGGCTAGAAACGGAGACAATTTTTGTCCAAACGTTAAAGTATTCATTTGAAATTCTTCCACGGGTGCGTCCAAAGAAAACGGAAATAATAATCGTTGGTAAGGTCGGTGTTTTTCTGTGACAACCACTTAACAAAACATCTGTTTTATGTCTGCGGTAAATACCACAGGGTGTAACCCAAAACGTAGTAGAGTGGCTGGTAAGTCCTGTTGAAGTTTTTTGCCACAGAAAAGCTTATCGTTTAGTGAACAACCTGTGGTCGTCTTTGCGGATGCATCAAACACTATCCTCATTTTTATGGTAGTACTCTCCGGTCTCAAAACAGCTTGGTGAGAGATATAATAGGCGTTTTCCTCTTTACCCAGATTGACGGTCACTCTCGACATGTGGCCTGAATCCAAATAATCTTTCATTGCGTTATTATAATCACCGTGAAGTGCTGATGTGAAAAGTTGAATTTGTATTTTGGTACGGTAGCTTGGAGAGGGAACATTCTCTTGATCTGGATCCAAGGGGTGAGATAATATTAATATGGGAGGACACGGACCCGGACATTTCGCCGCAGACCCTTTCGCCGGCGAATCGGCGAAACAATATTAAGGAAAACCGAGTTTCACCTGAGGTGGTTTTACACAACAAGTCGAGGGATATTTTCGATTTGCGGAGCGGAGCGACGGCGCCGAGGAGCGTAGCGACGAGTGCCGATACACGCGGAATCACTGAAACTTTAAGTGGTAGGAGGTATTGCACGTGTTTCCAACGTCTTAATCCACCTGGAGCTTTTCTGAGACTACCCATTGGTGTGATTGGTCTTGAGTTAAGACATGCTTCAATTTTACATATTAGTGCATTCAATTCTGCTTATGTTAGTTTCGTTTCACCCATTATGCGTTTCAAATGATACTTCACACCTTTTACCGCCGCTTCCCACAGCCCGCCGAAGTGTCGTCCCGATGGTAGATTGAATCGCTATTCGATTCCTTCCTTCGCCATCGCAGGACCCCCTTCTTTGATGATTGATGTCAGTTCTCTTTGATCTCCCACAAAATTGGTTCCATTTTCACTTTGAATTATGGCGCACTGGAAATAAAGCGTCTTAGACATGCCACGAAGGCGTCGCTTGTTATGTCTTCGACAATTTCCAGATGTACCGCTCATGTTGCGAAACAAATGAATACACATATCCATGCCTTTTCCCGGTCACGCGACGGATTCCACTTCTGACGATGAAAGGGCCTGCAAAATCGACTCCAGTCATGGAAAATGGCCTTGACATTTGGACTCCATCTTTCGGGGGGAGGGGATATCCCGAGTGCGTCCCGTTTTTAATTTTTACCTATTTCATAGCCTGAATGCGTCCGCAGTCTTATCGACAAATTATAATGAATAGCCCGAGTGCGTCCTCGTTCCACATTGCTATAGTTACCTATTTAAAAAAAAAAATAGAATAAAAATTCTTAAGATACCTACATGTTTGACGATCGAATATGGTGGTTGAAATGTACAACTATATACGATCTATATAGAACTATACGATAACACTGGAAACTGTGAGGAAATTAATTTTAACTCCGATAATAATTTTGAACGAATACAATTAGTTACAACATACTCAGTTACGGTCAATAAGTGTTATAGTGAAAATATGTGCGAAGTAGTGCCGTAATATTTAATCAAAATATACAAATTTTCAAAAATGTCATTGCCTGAAAACATGCTAAGTCAACACGGTAAGGAAATAAAAATTATTGATGAGTATAAATTAAGATTTCACAAAATATTAAATAATGATGTAAGACGATGGAATTGTACAAACAAAAAGTGTACAGCATATTTTAAAACCAATGAAAATGGCGATACTGTTATAGAGAGTAAATTAGATCATAACCATGAAAAATACATACAAGACATTATGGTTAGACAAGTTATTCGTAATTCATTAATAAGAAAAGCACTGGATGAGATTTATGAACGGCCACTTAAATTAATATATCATGAACTTAAGAAAATCAACACAGATACATTAAATAAAACATTAAATAATGAATTGCTTTCGCAAAAGTATATATTTGGTAAGACGATCAAAACTTATGACGACGAACAATTTCTCATGGTAAATGACAGTAATCTAAATATAGTAATGTTTTCATGTGAAAACAATTTAAATACTTTAAGTACCTACTGTTAACATTATATAATATGTAGATGGCACTTTTAAGTATTGTACTAAATTTTTTTTACAATTATTTACAAAACATAGTTTAATTAATGATTATTACATACCTTTAGTGTATTTTTTACTTAATAATAAAGAATGTAAATCATATGCAAAATGTTTTAATTTATGTTTTAAATTAAATTTATGTTGTTCTCCCGAATATATATTTGGGGATTTTGAATTATCTATTCATCTCAGCGCATTAAAAGTTTGATCAACTTTAATTATTAAAGGATGTCGTTTCCATTTAGGGCAAGCATGGTGGCGTCACATTCAAAATTTGAGGTTGAGTAAAGATTATCGTAACCAAACAGAAATAGGTTTATTTTGAAAAATATATTTGGTTTACCATTATTCAATGAAGACGATGTAGAAAACTGTATTATTGAAGATTTTATATCTATAATGCCGAAACATAAAAAAATCGACGAATTTATGGATTATTTAATAGAAAATTATATAGATTCTGGAGCAAAATTTCCTATTTCTATGTGGGCTGAAATGAGTAGTAGTTCTGAAAGGATAACTGAAAGGAAAAGCTGAAAGGAGCTTGTGAAAGCTTTCATTCCAAGTATAATTCATTATTTTATATACCTCACCCAGATATATATACATTTTTGGAAATATTAAAAAAAATTCAAATTGACACTAAAATAGCAATTCGAACGGCCACACAAACAACGAGAAAACCAAAAGGAAGTACGTGCAAGAAAATTACATACATCAAAGACAATATAAATCAATTTAAAAATATCAAGATTAAAATATGTTATCAAAAGAATGGCATTTAAACACCAACCTATATAGATATAATAATAACAAAACTAGTCCCAAAGGCCGTAGGTTTACTCTTGAAGAGAAGCTACTTTATTTGTCTCTCTATAAGTAAAGTACATAGTCCTACCGATTGCTTTCGAAACTTTTTATATTACCGGCACGTAAAACCTTATCAACATTGATTTGATAAATTATTTTTAGAAAAAATTTAGAGTGCTGAAGTTCTAAAAATTGTAAACAGTTCTAAAGATGACACTGCGGCTGGTTATGATAGAGTAACGACTTAATTATTAAAACATATTAATGAATTAATAATTGATCCCCTAGTTTATATTTATAACCTCAGTATAAATCAATGTGTTTTTCCAGATAACTTAAAGGTAGCAGTTATCAAACCTCTTTTAAAGGGTGGAGATAGTAAGAATAATAACAATTATAGACCAATATCCCTACTAATAAATTTTTCCAAAATCCTAGAAAAAATAATTAAAGTAAGGTTAATTGCTTTTCTGGAAAATAATAAACTTTTACCTAAAAACCAGTATGGATTTAGAACTGGTATTGGTACAGAGGACGCTCTTTATAGTACAATTCAATTTTTATATAAAGAATTAGATAGTGGCAATAAAGTAATAGCGATTTTCTTGGACTTGGCAAAGGCATTTGATACAATTAATCATAAAATTCTATTACAGTTACTGCCCAGTTTTGGAATAAAAAATGTTAGTCTTAATTGGTTCAAGAGTTACTTAATAAATAGAAAACAAATGGTAAAAATAAATAATATTATTGGCCAAGAAAGTTCTATTAATTACGGAGTTCCGCAAGGCAGTGTATTGGGGCCTATTTTGTTTATATACAGGGTGATTCTTTTATTAAACAACACTCATTATTTCAAAAAGTGTAAATATTTTTGAAAATATTTTTTTACATAGTTTCAAATAATTTACAAAACAACTTTTTTATTAAAAAATTATATTTTTTAATATTTTTTATCCTTATAATTTTTTAAGTTTTTTACTTTTTTGAATGACAACATGTAGTTTTAATTTGATATTCCAAAATTTCATATTTTTCTAAGAATTTTGATACATAAAAATCGAATTTAGGACGATTAGTTTATGAGTTATAAGTATTTAAAGTTTAGATGAGCAGAGTGGAGTGGTACGGGGTTACCCCGCGAAATGTTTGTCCACAACTCCGCTCATCTAAACTTTAAATACTTATAACTCATAAACTAATAGTCCCAAATTCGATTTTTATGTATCAAAATACTTAGAAAAATATGAAGTTTTGGAATATCAAATTAAAACTACATATTGTCATTCAAAAAAGTAAAAAACTTAAAAAATTATAAGGATAAAAAATATTAAAAAATATAATTTTTTAATAAAAAAGTTGTTTTGTAAATTATTTGAAACTTTGTAAAAAAATTTTTTCAAAAATATTTACACTTTTTGAAATAATGAGTGTTGTTTGATAAAAGAATCACCCTGTATATATAAACTCCGTCTGTGATATTAATATTGATGGCTTGGTCATTACTTACGCGGATGATACTTGTCTACTTTTCTCGGATAAATCGTGGAATGGAGTTTATGATAAAGCTACGTTTGGTCTGAATAAATTTTATAAATGTCTATGCCAGGGGTGTCCAACCTTTTGGCAAGACCGGGCCACATTAAGTAAGTAGAAGTTATTGTGGGCCACATACAGTTTTTATAATAATATATTTTATTTTTTCGCCATTACCATCGTTGTAATTACGATAACACATTCACATACTATTAATCAAATAATAGGTATGGACATCGTTTATTAATAGGTTTTATTTTTAATAAATTTTTTTCTTATTTTATACATAGGCAAGTAATTGATGGTTTTGAAATGTACGACAGGGCCACATCAAAACTTATAATGGGTTGGACACCCCTGGTCTATGCAATCGAAATCTAACATTAAATGAAGATAAAACTATGTTTATGTCATTTTCTATTAATAGGACTTCAACAAATACTAATGGTAACTCAATAACCATACATAGATGCCTTGATATAAAAACTTGCAACGTACATACTTGTAAAATAATAAATGAAGTTTCTAGAATCAGATATTTAGGTATTGTTTTTGATAAAAATTTAAAATGGAATTTACATACTCATAATTTATTAGGAAAGTTACGTACAATAACCTACAAATTTATAAAGTTTAAGAATTTAATACCTACACAAACAATTCGTATAATATATTTTGCTTTGTATCAGTCGATTTATCAATATGGGTTATTAATATGGGGTGGACTTGGCGATTCTATCTTAAAACAGCTACAAGTAAATCAAATCAAAATACTAAGAATATGTTTGAATAAGTATGCTTTTGAAAGGTCGACTAGTCAAAAGTATGGGGATTTGGGTGTTCTACCAGTAAAATCCCTATGTAAAAAAATAGCAATTATGTTTATATTTAAACGATTAATAAAGGGGAAAAATAACACATTTTTTGAAAATAAAACAGAAAATATGGTTTATAATATTCCCGTCAAATATGCTAAAAAATCTTTTGGTCAATCATTTGTGGACTACTTAGGGTCTACGTACTTTAACTTAATGCCATATGAATATAAAAAAAAACATCCATCAGCATCAAAATAGTGTTAAAAAATGTGTTTATAAGTATTTATTCTTAGAATTAGTTTAATCTATTATAGTATTATGAATATATTACTAGATAGTATAACTAGGGCTGGGATATGTATGTAAATTATACATATTTTTAGTGAAACACGATAAATTAATTATTGCAAATGATAAATTCGTTTCACGTGATTTGCAATAAAATAAAACATATATTTTATTTTACATATTTTTACATATTTCGTCATAAATACCTACACATTTTTACATACTTTGTACAATTTTCAATTTTTTTACATATTTTGTAAATTTTGACAATTTTGGTATTTAGTAATATTTTACATTTATATTTCGATAACGGTACTCGGCAAATTGTAAGTGTATAATGCATATAGGAAATAAGTATGTTAAAATAAATATTAATAACTTGATTTTAGTTTAAATATCTTATCTGTTTCCGTTCGATAACCATACCTTAATGATCTTAGATTATACTTTATGTTCAACAATTATTTGACAAAATATATTTACGAATTTACAACAGTACCTATCAGACTATCAGTTCTTGTGTTCGCATGGTTGTGAAAACATCTTTACATTTCAAGTTTTAAATTATAATTTATAAACTAAAACCTTAATAATAAATTATTAAATAATTCCTAAAGTAGCTCGATCTATTCCAACTAAAATTTCAAATGTTACCCGTGATTTTCCTAACGAAACTTTTTCGAGTGATAATAATGTACTTTACTGCAATTCATGTGCTATAAGTGTTTCAACTACTCAAAAATTTCAGATAACTCAACATATCTCAACATCAAAACATAAATCTAACAAAGAACGATTAGTAAAAAAACAAGTACAATCAAAGCAGCAATTTATTACATCATCTTAAAGTAAATGTATATACATAATCAGTTATCAGTTCACTGAACTTCTTTTTTGGAATTTTTATATTGTGCTTCCGCTTTGCTTTTCTTGTGTATGTTGTTGTTTGCCGACTTGATTGCTATTTACTCGTCGTCTGTACGTATTTTCTTGCGTCTGTGTCACTGTTTTAGAGTTTTGATGATGCACTTCCGACGTGGTACGATCCTGTAAGTCTGCTTAAAATTTTTTCTTATCACTTTACGTCAATAAGCTCAGTTACACCGTCACTAACTTCATAACATTCAGCTGTTTTTGGTGCGCACGTTGGTACTAACGTCTAGGCAGTACGTTTGGTTACTCAACCATTATCACAAGGGGCTCTCAATAGCATTTGCAGATTTGTTTGCCTACTTCTAGTTTTAGAGGCTATCCAAATCTTAATCATTATTATTTAACGATGTCTAATACAAACAACAAAGGCACTCCTTCTATGTCATTACGATCTGGTTCATCTACTTCTTCCCAAACTTCGACTAAATTAACTTCAAATTCGGCTTCATCCGTTGATGCTATTCTATTAGCAATTGAAGATTTATGTAAATCACATGAAACATTGACCCTCAGCAACAAAGCTCTGAGTAAAGAATTAAAGTCAAGCCTTGCTATTTTGACTTCACATTTTGAGGACCTCTCGACGGAGCTATCTGTTTTACGTAAGACTGTTGTGTCTCTTGACGCTAGAGTCCTAGCTCTTGAATCACGCACTTCAGCTGCCCCTACACCAACACCTACTTCTGAATTACTACAAGAATTTGCGACGTGACAGATGCAAGTCAAACATAATTGTATATGGTATTCCAGAACCCTCGTCATCCGACTTAGCTTCAAAAATTAGTGAAGATAAAAAAACTATTAGTTCCATACTTTCTAAACTTGTTACCAACTCAACAATTGAGTTTAAAATCATCCGTCTTGGTAGAGCAATATCCTCCAATCCACGACCAATTAAGGTTATCTTCAGTTCTCAACTAATTGCTACCGATGTGTTATATGCCTTTCGTTCAGTCAACTTAAATTCTTCGACTTGCCGACTGGGGTCAAATTTGTCCGGGACAAAACTTCTCTTGAACGTAAGACCTTGCGTGTATGTCATCAAGAACTAGATCGGCGTACTGAAAATGGAGAAGCTGATCTCACAATCTCCTACATAAATGGCGTTCCTTGTGTGACAAAATCCCGCTCAAAAAACTTCAAACTCACCCGCCAGCGCACTCAAATGTAACCTTAGTTCGTTATAATTACTCAAAAACAACATCTAGCAAAAGTTCTTTAGGTTTTTATCAAAATTGTAGAGGTTTACGAACCAAATTGTTTAATTTCAAATGTAATATTGCTTCCTTTAATCATGTTTTTATAGTTTTAACTGAGACCTGGTTGAATGATAGTTTTCATAATAATGAACTAGGTATGTTTAATTATAATATATATCGTTGTGATAGATCTTCACTTACAAGTCATTCTAGTCGTGGTGGTGGTGTCATTATAGCCATACGCAAAGATTTTCAATCATTCCTTATTCCTTCCCCTAATCTTTGTCTGGAACAGTTATTTGATAGCTTTACTTATGGTTTTAAAACTTATATTATAGGTGCTGTATATTTACCCCCTTCTAGTTCACCTAATATATATGAATACTATTCTAAATCTATCGACTTAATTATTGATAACTATCCACGTTCTACTTACATCATTTGTGGTGACTTTAATCTCCCTGAAATAACCTGGTCTAATGATGTTCATGGTCTATCTTACTCATCTACCACTAATATTCGGCATCTTTGCATTCCTGAAACATTTACATTCCACGGTTTTTTCCAAGTTAACTCCATTTTAAATTCACACGGTTCTCTACTTGATTTAATCTTCACGAATACACTTTCGGTTAATGCCGAATGTTCAATTGACCCTCCTATTAAATGTGATCTTTATCATCCAGCCATTTCACTTACTTATGAAACTAATTTGCAATCCTCTCCACCTGTCGCTCCTAACACATTTTTTAACTTCAAAAAAGCAAATTACGAAAGCATTTCTAAATTCCTTAATTCTTTTAACTGGCTATATACCTTTCAAACTAATATTGTAGACACTTCATTTTATAATTTCTTTGATGCTATCCACTCCTCTATACTAAAATTTGTCCCTCGAGTCTCTAAAACACGTAAACCTACTTTTCAACCGTGGTTCACTAAGGAATTAATTGAACTTGTTTTTAAAAAACGACGAGCTCATAAAAAATTTAAAGAATCATCAAATCTCGAAGATTATCAAGACTTTTCTAAGTGCAGAGCTCGTTACAAATATTTATCGAAGCAAGCCTATTGCAATTACATTACACAAATCGAATTTTCTTTCTCCAAAAACCCTAAAGACTTCTGGAAATTTATTCGTAAAAATAAATCAACCTCCTGTATACCTAGTTCGGTTGACCTCAACGGTGAGTTTAGTAATTGTAATCAAGAGTCGGCTAACTTATTTGCTATACATTTCCAGTCTATCTATACATTACCTGCTACCCCATCCTCAAAGCTCACCTCAATATCAATCTTTGATCTTCCAAGTAATGTATATTTTTCTGTTGAAGACGTGTATCAACATTTATGTTCCCTCCGGGGTAATTTTTCCCTTGGACCCGATGGTCTCCCAGGTGATTTTCTTTTTAACCTTCGTGATACTCTATCTTGGCCGCTCTGGTTCCTATTTAGAAAGTCATTAGACGAGGGTATTTTCCCTTCTCTACTAAAAACTAGTGCTTTGATACCATTGTTAAAAACAGGTAGTCCCTCCAAAGTTATAAACTATCGTCCTATTGCTAATCTTTCACAAGTATCAAAAATGTTTGAAACATTAGTTCTCCGATCAATCCAACCATCTGTAAACGCATCTTTGATAGAGGAGCAACATGAGTTTAGACCAGGTAGATCAACGGTTACCTGTAATCTAGTTTTTAGTTCATTTATTTTTGATTCATTCGCACAGCATGCTCAAATTGATACTCAAATTGTATACACTGATTTCACCAAGGCCTTTGACCAGGTAAATCATGATATTCTTATTAAGATCTTATCTAACTATGGCTTTGGAAAACCAATTCTTTCTTGGTTTTCATCTTATTTGACAAATCGTAAACAATATGTCAAATTACATGATAGGTCCTCCAACATCATTACTCCTTCATCTGGTGTACCTCAGGGTGCTATTCTTTCACCATTATTGTTCTCTATTCTTGTAAACAGTGCAGCCTCTGTTTTACATTACGCACGCCTCCTTATTTTTGCCGATGATCTGAAACTTTTCATGCGTATTCATAACGAAAATGATGCTAGTCTTCTTCAAGCTGACCTTAACCGTATAGTACTTTGGAGCGACTCTTTAGGTTTGTCACTCAATATTTCAAAATGCTTCAAAATGTCTTATTTTCGTACATGCTTTCCTATTACTGTCAATTACACTATCCATGACATTTCTATCACAAATAAATCCTCAGTCCGTGACCTAGGATTTTTTTCTTCCAAATTTATCTCCTAGACTTCACATACAGAAGATTTGCTGTAAATCTCTGAAATTACTGGGATTTATTAAACGCATCTCTTCTGAATTCAAATTTGACCAGTCATTAAAGATTCTCTTCTGTTCCTTAGTCCAACCTATTTTAGAGTATGGATCGGTTATTTGGGACCCTCAATTAGCTATAGACTCTCTAATGATTGAAAGGGTCCAACGGAAATTTCTATCTTTTGCTGCTTTTTCACTAAAAATACACTGTCCTCCTCACGATTACGAGCCTGTCCGTATCGCATTAAATTTATCTAGTCTTGCTGATCGAAGACGTAGTGCTAATATAACATTTTTTAAAAAGCTTTTATCTGACGTTATTGACTGCCCTACCCTACTCTCTCAAGTAAGTTTTAAAGTTCCACCACGTCCGACTAGATATACTCCTTCATTTTTAATTCCATTTTCCTCTTCTAATTACTTAGATAACTCCCCTATAAACCGTCTTACGCGGATTGCTAATGAGGACCCCACCTTCGATTATCCATAAAATATGGTTAAGCTGGGTCTTTGTTAATATTGTTACTATTATTTCAAACTCTATTAATTTTTGTTTCATTGATAGGTTATTGATTTTATTATATTGTTATTAATTCATTTAATTTATTGTAAACAATCATATTATCACTTTTTGTTTTGGGCCCTGGCCTGTATATTATCAAAAATAAATGTAGTTTTAATATAGAATTATGTCGTGCAATGATTAAGGCAGATATACCTCTTGCTAAATTAGATAATCCACATTTTAAAGAATTTTTAGAAAAAAACATAGGCAAATCTATGCCAGACCGTAGTACTCTTAGAAAAATTATGTTTCAACTATTTACGAAGACACATTACTTAAAATTCGTGATTTCATTCAAAATGGTCCTATTTGGGTTTCTATTGATGAATCTACTGACATTGAAGGCAGGTATATTGGAAATGTTATTGTAGGTAAACTGAATTCCGAGCCTTCTGAGCCAATTCTTTTAACGTGTGAAAATTTAGAAAAATGTAACCATAAAACAATATCAAAATTGTTCAACGATTCAATGAGTTTAATTTGGCCCAATAACATACAGCATGAACAAGTCTTACTATTTGTGACAGACGCAGCTCCGTATATGATTAAGGCGGCAAATGCTTTGGAAGTTTTGTATCCGAAAATGATTCACTTAACTTGTTTGGCTCATGCCTTACATCGAGTAGCTGAAACTGTTGGATGTCAATACCCCGATGTTGATTTATTAATTTCAACAATTAAACGAATATTTCTAAAAGCTCCAAGTAGAATTGAAATATTTAAAAATAACTATCCAAACATCCCGCTTCCTCCAAAACCAATTATAACAAGGTGGGGGACATGGTTACAAGCCGTAAACTATTATTCCAAATTTTATGATGAAATTAAAAATATAGTATCTATGTTGGATTCTGAACATGCAACATCAATTTCCAAAGGAAAAGAAATTTTTGAGAGACCTAATATTAAGTCTGCTCTATCATATATTGTGTCTAATTTTAGTTTTTTGGGTGAATCAATTTCAAAATTAGAAAACACCAAGATTCCGTTGAGTGAAAGCATACAAATTATTGATTTATCAATTTTAAAAATTAATGAATCAGAGGGCCCAACAGCAAAATTATTAAAGAATAAAATGAACGTCGTTTTAAACAAAAATTCTGGACTGAAGACCATTAAATGTATAAGAAACATTCTTTGTGGTATTGCGGACGAAGACACGATGGAGCTCAATCTTTCACCTAGTGAAATAACAGCCATGAAGTATGCACCGATAACATCTTGTGATGTGGAACGCTCCTTTAGTAGGTATAAGTCAGTGTTAAGACCAAATCGTTGTACATTTAATTTTGAAAATTTAAAACAATATATATGGTTTGTCATTGTTTCCCTTACAATTGATTAAACATCAATTTATTGTATTTCAATTATGATCAAAATTTATTTAGAATTGTATTTTAATTTAAAACTTTAACATATTTTTAAATTTTTCTTAGTACATAATTTTTATTTTATACTACATATAATGAAATAATAATTAAAAATTGACCTATTTGTTTGCCTCAAATTTGTACTGAACCTATACATACTGATGATCATCAACTTGCATTAAGCAGAGACTACTGTCTTGGTGGCAAATATAATTTAAAATTTCCAAATACAATATTCTGTAAATTAATTCAGGATATGATTGCTAAAATATTGCCGTCGAGATGCCATCATCTAAATTTGAAAACAGAAATTATAAACGCAATCAATCAAAATTTTAATACAAATGTAGTTCTAAATGATCATCAGTTACTTTTTGGAAAAAAATTAACGAATTTCCCTGTTTAAGTTATGGTACATAATTGGTGTACCCAGGGCCGGATTTAAGCGTAGGCTATATAGACTGTAGCCTATGGGCCCGCACCACAACAGGGCCCTCACCCCTCACCAAAAAAAAGCTCCATCTAAATATTTTTCATTCTTTTTCAGTTTTCTAAAATTGGTGTTGTGTAATAAAATATACTATATAGTAATGAAATCGCTAAGAAACTTTATAGGAGCAAAATGAGATAGCTTTGAAGAATATGTTGTGAAAGTTGCAGAGTTGGATGATTTTGTTGATTACGACAGTGAAACACAGCGTAAGCGTAAAATAAATGTGCGTTTGTCCCCTCTTGACAGTGTCCAAACACCAGAAATTGAGATGAGCTCTTCAAACAAATTTCGAATACAGAGTTCTCTTCCTGTAATAGATCAACTTGAATCTTCATTACAACAAAGGTTTGAGGCATATAAACTAGTTGATAACCGTTTTGGGTTTCTGTGTAAGTTAGATATACTTGATGATAAAAAGATAATTTTAGCAGCTCAAAATTTAGTAAAATTATATGATAATGACTTGGACGATCAATTAGGAAATGAACTGATTCAATTCAAGGTTTTTTACCAAGAGTTTCTAAAAGATGATGATGGGAAAAATGATAAAGTTATATTTCGGGATGCTTAGGCGCAAATAGGGGGGGGGGGCTAGGAGGGGGGTCTTAGCCCCCCCCAAAAAAAATTTCAGGCAAAACTTATTAAGAAATCAATAAATTATTAAAATACAAAATTTGTTTTTTTCTGTAAAATGTTTAACATTTTTTTAAATCAGAATTTTCACATTTTCACGATTATCTTATCATTTTTGCAAGAATTATAGGCTATGGTCCAATTATTATAAATTATAATACATAGGTGTATTGTAGGTATAATTCTTCTTTTAGGTCTTTAGGTGGTAAAAGTCTGTATGGATAAACGTGGTTGTGGTCATGAATCGTGATTGAAGTTGCCAACACTGGAACACGTTCTTCGTTCCTATGTTCATTATGTTGAAATGACCGTACATGCGGGTATTCGGCGGGTAAACGTTGAAACCACTTGAAACAATATTAACCTAACCGTATTATCAAGGCTCATAGTCATAGCTCATTAAATGAAATTTTCATCTTGTTATTTTGCTTCAAAGTGTAAGACATGTTTGTTTTAAGCAACGTATACGTATTAGTCTTAAAAAATTAGATTTATTCTATCTTGTCATTTCTGATTTCTCACTGCAGTAATTTTCTTTTGTTCCGTCGTCGGCGTGATTCAATGTGCAAAGCTTTTGTTTGGATTTTAAATTAAGGTATGTATTTAATAGTTTATGAATTTCTTATACTTTATGGTACTTAACTATTACCCAGCTTCTTTTTTGACTTTAGATGGAAAAAAAAGTATTCAATATTTTTAACTTCAGAAAGAATAATAGTGAAAATAAAGCCAATAATGTCAACAACGAATTTTCTGAAGTCAGTAGTATATGTGATATCAGTACAAGTGGTACTGATGTTAATACAATCGAAATAACTCCATCACAACCTCCTTTTGCTGAATTACCTGACTGTAACCATCTTAATAAAATTATTTTAGATCTTGGAGATTTAAATTCTGGACCGATAAGACCAATATTAAAGGTATGCAATTGTTAATTTATACCCACAACATTTTTTTATAATATTATGAAATAATAATTATTTATGAGCAGAAATTATGGTTTTAATAATAATTTAGTATGCATGGAATTAAGTTAAAATTAATATTAGTATGCAAAATGTAGTTATAGATAAGTGTTTCTCAGCTTAGCTTATTTTGATTTTGTATATAATATTATACCAAAATATATTACTATGCTATTATTGCATGCGCCTTAGGCTTATCCAAAAACTCAATTTGGATTGCAAAAACGTGCCTTTTCAAATGCTTATTACCAAAACCATGGTTGAATTGAATATAGTTTGGAGAAAGATGCTATATTCTGCTATGCTTGTCACCGATTCTCAAATTCATCAGGGCATTACGAAGAAACATTTACAACTCTTGGGTTTAAAAACTGGAAAAAAGCAAGTCTTATTTGTTTTGTCCACTGAATTTGATATAGCTAATCAGAATATTTTAATTTGTTACTAGTTGAGTGGGAGTAAAGATTCAAAGTCCAAACATTCTAAGCTTGAATTACATGCTATAAGTGAACACCACTTGAATGCTATGTCAAAATGGACAGCATTCAAATTGACACAAAAAACTTGCTCGATTCAAAATCAGCTTGATTCTGTACATAAACAAAAAGTTTTGGAGAATAGAAGTTATATTAATCAATTAATTGAAATTGCATTATACTTAGGTAAACAAGGTTTATCTTTTAGGGGGCATAGAGACGATGAACTAAGTTTAAACAGAGGTAAGTCCTAAGACTTTACATTAATATAAAATACTTTGAATTGTAATACTTTCTATTTTCTGTTAAAACTAAAAACATTAAGGAAATTTCAAAGAAGCTTGTATGTTGATGAACAAATTCAATGACAATTTTGCTAGCCGTTTTAATTCAAAGACAAATTATACTAGTTGGTCCGTACAGAATACAATTATAAACCTTTGTGCTAAGCATATTAACAAACTTATCTGTGATGAAATCAAAGATTGTGGCTTTTATAGTATTATGGTTGTTGCCGCCGTAAAGTAAAATAATAATATACATAATATAATAATGTAAGATACTAGCGGTTACGGACGAACAGCCGATCGACACACACACACTCGCGCGCACCAGCCGTTATTTTTATATTTATTTTTGTTTTAATTATATTTTGTGTCTTGTGAATTATATAATATCATGCAAATCAGGTATCGGCGCGTTATCTGCTGCCGCCGGCTCGTCGGTCCGCGTAGCTTAGCACGGCCACCGTGATTGTCTTTTACCGTACGTTGTGGTGTAAAGACCAGTGTGCGCCAAATTATTTTTATTTATTTATTGCTAAAATTGTAAAAGTGTTATTATTATAAAGTATGTCGCTATCAGCTGCGCAAAAGTTTTATTATTTGGGATCGTGTCTAAGCGACCAAGCGTTAGACTTAGTGAAATCCATCCCGGTTAGTGATGGTAACTATGAAGCAGTATTACAAAGGCTCAAACAGCGCTATGATAATAAAAGCTTGATTATACAATCTCATATCAGGTCAATTTTGGATTCACCAAGGATAGAAGAGGCATCGGCTAGTTCATTGCAAGAATTACATTCTCATGTTTGTGCACATGTAGCAGCATTACGAGCAATAGAGCAACCAGTAGAACACTGGGATGCATGGCTAGTTACCATTATCATAGATCGACTTGAAGAGAACACTGCACATGGATGGCAGCTGCACCAAAGAAATACAGAGCTACCAAAGTTTAAGCAACTGGAGGAGTTTCTATCCAGTCGAAGTGTAGCCTTTGAGTCATCAGAAGCAGCAGCTGGGCATAAAAAGGATATCAAAACTAACATGGCTGTTGAAGCAGCAAAGAAAAGCAGTGTCAAACATTCCGCTATTGAAGCAAGGCGAGCTTTAGTAGCATCTACCGAAACCGTCTCCTGTCATTACTGTACCAAGCTGCATAAATTATATAATTGCGAAGATTTCAAGGCAGTTCCAGTAAACGCACGCGTCACATTTGTTCAAGGAAAAAGAATATGCTTCAATTGTTTATCTTTGGGACATATGGCAAATACTTGTAGATCCACTTACAGGTGTCGAACGTGCAACCATAATCATCATTCATTATTGCATTTTGAAAAGAAGGAAAAAACAGAAGAGAAGGAGCAGCTTAACAAGTTGACTGCCACAGTGTTTTTATAAAACTGTCCTCAAACGCTATGAGTACCAGAATAGGTACTCACTGTGTTTGTCCCGTATGCCGTTGTATTTTTGGACGGACGATAACATGGGCCATGGGTTTTTTTTCATATATCTTATAATTTTCTTATCGAAATTGTTTATTTATGTCATTTTATTAATATTTAAAAGAAAAATAAGCCGATTTGGAGTGAGTACCATATATGGTACTCAATGCCTATTGTATCATATTATTCAGTTATACGTATATTTTCATTCAAATCGTCGTCATCATCGCGTTGTAACGTACGTTATTTGTTAGCTTATTACAATGAACGACGATGAAATTGTTGAAGCTCTTTATTCATCAGATGATTTATCAGAATTTGACGATAGTGATGCAGATCCCGACTTTGCTTTGGTAAATATTGCCTAATTTATAATATTTTTTTGTGTATCGTTTTAAGTGTACAAACATCAATCATTTTATTATAAATATATTATTGGAATGGATATAATTTTTTTTCTGTGGGGCAAATTTATGTGGGCACAAACCATTTTAACATACTAGGTATTTTATTATTATTTTTTATATTGTGCAAATATTGAGCCGAAGACCGCTAAAATATTAGCCACGTGTTTGATTAGATAATGGAATAATGCACAACTTTTATCGTGTATAACTTTAAGTCATAACTAATAATAGTAAATAATTTAATAGAAAATGTATACTACTTATTTCATTTTTATATAGGATTCTGATACTAATGATGATATTATTCCTTCAAATAACTCACCTGAAAATCATGAAAATTACGCTTCTGATACTGATAATGTTATTGCTTCAAATAGTTTAAATGAAAATTATGACGTTTCAAGTTCGTCTGATTGGGGTCCAATAAACAATGATACTTCTAGTCCAGTGTTTAATTCTGAGTTTTTTGGAATTAACCCAGACATTCTCGAAACACTTTATGATGGTACACCATATGACTTTTATTCATTATTTATTGATGACGAAGTTTTAAATTTATTATTGATTGAAACTAACAGATATGCTCGTAATTTACTACTTTCAACTCCTCGTGGTCCAAAATCTAGACTCAATAAATGGGTTGATGTTGACATAATGGAAATCAAGACATTTTTGGGAATAGTTATGTGGATGGGGTTAAATCCACTACCATCTTTGGCAAATTATTGGTCCAAAAATGAATTATATCAAACACATATTCCTAAGTATATGACCAGAAACAGATTTGAGTTGCTTTTGAGAACTTTTCATTGTTCAAACAATCAAACATGTCCTAGAGGTGACAGATTGTATAAAGTTCGTGGTTTGGTTGATTTGCTAGTGAGTAAATATAAAATATGTTATATACCAGGGGAAAATATGTGTATTGACGAATCGGTGATTCCATTTGTTGGACGTTTGTCGTTCCGTCAATACATAAAAAATAAAAGGCATCGATACGGCATAAAAATATTTAAACTATGTATAAATGATGGGTATACTATTGGATTTAAAATATATGCTGGTCAAGAAGCTATCCCGGGAGTGGCAGTTTCAACAAAAATTGTAATGGAGTTAGCTGCAGATTATTTAGATGAAGGAAGAACTATGTTTACTGATAACTGGTACACATCAGTCAGTTTAGCAAATGAACTTTTAAGCCGATCCACAAATCTTGTAGGGACATTACGTTCGAACAGGAAGTTTAACCCAAAAGACGTAATAAACGCAAAATTAAAGAAAGGTGAAATTAAATCAAGGCAAAATGATAATAAAATGGTAGTGATGAAATGGAAGGACAAACGCGATGTACTTATGTTATCAACAAAACATAAAGACAATTTAATAGAAACGACTAATAAACGTGGACAAAAATTATTGAAACCACAAATGGTAATAGATTATAATAAGGCAAAAGGTTATGTCGATATTTCTGATTTGAGAAATTCTTACCATTCACCACTTCGGCGATCTATTAAGTGGTATCGTAAAATAGCATTCGAAGTTCTACTGAATACAAGTTTATTAAATGCTTTAACATTATTTACTGCTGTTACTGGCAATAAAATGGGTGTGACAGAATTTAGGGAAGAAATAGTTACCTCTTTACTAACAAAAAATAACATCCCAATGATACCCACACCAACTGAAAAAGAAGTACATAAGATTGTTAATTCTAAACGTAGTAAATGCTCAAATTGTTACTCGGAAATGGTTCAGCAAGGTGGAAGAACACACGCACAAAAAATTACACGTAAAGTTCAAACAATGTGTACAGGTTGTTCTAAATATTTCTGTTTAGATTGTTTCTTCAAAACACATTCGACAAAAAAAATTTAATTTTATGAAACGTATTACTTTTTAGTATGTAGTACTTTTGTTATATTTATGTTTGACTAAAAAAGTTTTAAGATTATAATATTAATACAAGTTGTATAATTTTTTTTTTTGATAATTACATTTTAATATTAAAAAACATTAAATTTGAGCGCTGTTTGCATTATTTAGTTTGAAATTTTCTCCTCTTTCTATTTCATTCAACGAACTGAGCATCAGAAATGGTTCTCAGTGACGTAATCACGAAAAATTGTGAGTACCAAATTTGACCCTCAAAGCCTGAGAGTCAAACCGTGTGAGTACCAGACATGGTACTCAAAGCCTGTAGAACAAAGCGTGTTTAAAATGTGTGGCGCAGAAGACAAACCATGTGAGTACCAAATATGGTACTCATGGCAGCCAACTTGTTAAAGGACAACAACCGGATAAAGGTCAAACTCCGTCTACTTCTGCAATCCTAGTGTCTGCACATGTACCAGCAGAAATCGCCAGGGTAAATTCTCACGTATTTCTTGCGACAGCTTTAGTTATAGTTCGAGATAAAAATGGTGGACGGCGCCAGTGCAGAGCTATCTTGGATAGCGGTTCTCAAGTCAACTTTGTGTCAAAAAGATATGCAAATCTATTACAACTAACATGTAAGAAGTCTTTATTACCAATAAGTGGTATTGGAGACAATCGGTTAAGAGCTAGGTCATGTAGTGAGTTGAAAGTCGAATCAAGAACGAATGAATTTAGTATTAATATTTCTTGCTATATATTGCCTAATATAGTCGGAGAATTAGCGTCTTGTCCAGAGCCGGCAGGTGGATGGGGTATACCAGGGACGGTGGCTCCACTTCTAGCTGATCCGGATTTCCATCGACCTCAAGGTATCGATCTGCTTATTGGAGGTGGCTCGTTCTTTGATGTTTTGGGAACAAAAAAAGTACCACTAAATATAGGTTCAGTCACATTACATGAAAGTAGCTTCGGTAAGGTAAAATAATAATATACATAATATAATAATGTAAGATACTAGCGGTTACGGACGAACAGCCGATCGACACACACACACTCGCGCGCACCAGCCGTTATTTTTATATTTATTTTTGTTTTAATTATATTTTGTGTCTTGTGAATTATATAATATCATGCGCGTTATCGGCGCGTTATCTGCTGCCGCCGGCTCGCCGGTCCGCGTAGCTTAGCACGGCCGCCGTGATTGTCTTTTACCGTACGTTGTGGTGTAAAGTCCGGTGTGCGCCAAATTATTTTTATTTATTAATTGCTAAAATTGTATAAGTGTTATTGTTATATTTTTTGTAGAGTCATTTACTTATATACTTTTTTCCTGTGAGAGCCATAAGGGCCATTTCTATATATTTTTTGAGTTTGCGTTAATCGCCACTATATCGTATGTAAATCGCTGTTTAATTATATATACTGTGAGCACCTGTTTGTGCGTTTTCATTATTATAGGCATAGGTCGCAGCTGGCCAGCAGTGCACCGACAAATTGTGAGTTATTTCTTATTGTTATTTATTTATTATTTTTACGTATTGCTCATTTGAATTATTGTGCCAGAAGGGCCGTTTATTTCATATTATTTTAGTTATTATATTGTAGAGCCAGAAGGGCTATTATATATATATATATATCTAGTTGAGCCACAAGGGCCGTTTATTATTTTTATACTTATTATTTTCATACGAGCCTCAGCTCTAAGAGCCCTATATCATTATTACCATTTTATTATTTTTATTATTCCATATCTGAATCTATTTATTATATTATTATTGTTCATTATATTATACCTTCTGCTAGAAATTATTTGAGTTACCATTATTTATTATAGAGTTACCTATTTACCTAGTTACCTCGATTTAAGTAAGTATACAAACACATATACACACTCACACACCACTACACTACATAGCTCACTAGTATTTGCGCGGCGAACCTAACCAATTCTAGTTGAGCTATACACAATTTACACACATTTACAAAGGTCGGTCGGTGTGTTAGTATAATTACGTAATAAGGACGAAGTATTTTGGTAACCGGGCGCACGTCCTATTATTGTCCGCTCCCGGCCCGTACAATGGTTGATGAAGCAAGGTAATATGAAAAATATAAATATAAATCAAATATTTCAAAAACATGTTTTACAGATCTTTTAAAGTTCAACAATTATCATTATGTGTAAGATATACAAATAACTTTGAAGTAGTGGAACGATTTTTAACTTTTATTGATGTATCACAAAAGCAAGACGCAAGCTCTTTATACTCATTTATATTCAACTATTTGGATACAATTTCATTGTTTGATGTACCAATCATGGCACAATCTTATGATGGTGCCAATGTCATGTCCGGAAAGTTTGGTGGCTTTCAACAGAAAGTGAAATTGAAGCATCCTTTTTGCAATCTATACTCATTGCATGGCGCATTGAGTAAATTTGGTTGTACTAGACATGTGTAAAATGATAAAAGTATGCCAAAGTAGTTTTTAATATTTTTTGTGTTACTTTAACTGTTATTATTTTTATTACTATAAGGGTACAAGAATGTTGTTTAACTGCCTTGAATCATTGTACATCTATTTTTCCCAGCCAACAAATGATTGTAAACTAATAGAAATTCAAGAAAAATTAGGAGTAAAAAAAATAACTATTAGTCAAATTAGTAACACTCGTTGGACCTGTAGGGCGCGTAATTGCACATCTGTTAAACACGGTGAAGCCCGAAAGCGCAAATCGACCTTTTTTTTCGATAGCTCAAAAGCGCAAAATGAATTTGCGTTTTTGTACCTAGGTAGTGGGATAAAAGCGCAAAAATAAATTGTTTAACCTGATACAATATTTTACTGACCTTTGCATGTATATTGCAGCAACGCTTCGCGACGGTTGTTGCATTTGTCTGTGTCTTATCGAAACACATTACGATGGCAGTTGATAATCGTTTAAGATAACTATAATATACAATATAATAATATAATTATAGTATATATTTTATAGTTTATAGATTTTTCCCGAAATTTTTAGATTTGGCCGTTTTATTTGAAAATCAAGTGAAATGTTTTAAATCGTATACCAGATATTGACCTATATCAGTTAGTGTCTGTGCTACAATCGTGTCACGTGTGCGTATGTGTCTGGTTTTCGCTATAAAGTTAAAATTATAAGTCTTCGATTATTAAAATGTCATTTACATTAACTTACACAAATCAAGGTGTATTGTGTATTGTGTACAATAATTTTAAGTACAGACATCAGCGAGTAATGGCAAGCGGAGATATATCTTGGCGATGTACGGTAAGACAATGTACTTCTACTATTCAAACTAATTCTAAAATATCCAACATTTTGACGAAAAATGAAAATATATCTCATAGTCATAATACTGTGGAAAATCGGGATATTCAGCGACAAATAGTTCGTAATAATTGCAAACGAAAGGCGACTGAATGTATTTCGGAGCGACCAAATAAAATTATTTGTCGTGAACTGATGGGGGTTGAAACTACAGAACTATTACACAACGATATGTCTAGTATAAAAAAATCCATGTATAGAGAACGTCGGAAAATAATTCCTGCAGCGCCTACTTCATTATTCGAACTCATTCAACAATTAAAAATCAATAGTATAACTACACATCGTAATGAAACATTTTGCCATGTAGATGAAGAGTCAAAAATTGTAATATTAACGACAAACACTAATTTAGAATATTTAGTCGATAATAGTTATACTATTTTAGGCGATGGTACATTTTACGTTTGTCCCGCTCATTTTGAACAACTCTATACAATTCATGTTCTACATAAATCAATTTACGTGCAAGTTGTGTATTGTCTGTTACCATCCAAAACAACTGATATTTATGAAAAAATGTGGCATTTAATAAAAACATTATGTAAGAAAGAATTAAGACCTCAAAATATACTTTTGGATTTTGAACTATCTGCTATAATGGCGTTTTACGTGTATTTCCAAATGCACAAATTAAATGTTGCCGGTTTCATCTCGGGCAAGCCTGGTATAGACAAATTGCAAAATTGGGACTTAAAATTGAATACGACCGAAATGAAACAGAAATTTCACATTGGTTAAAATATTTTTTTGGATTGGCTTTTTTACCATCTACTGAAATTTCTGATGCATTTTATGAACTATTTTCTATTGCTCCTGACAATCAGAATATATCAGCATTTTCAGATTATATTTTAGCGAATTTTATTGAAAATGACAGCAGATATTCACCACACCTCTGGGCTGAGCCACCTTCGAATGGCCCAAGGACTACCAATGGTCCAGAATCATATCACCGTCATTTGAAAGATCAATTTTATAACCCGCACCCATCTATTTATAATTTTATCGAAGTGATTAAAGAACACCAAGCAGAAGTTTATTTAAAAATACAGTCAAATGGTCGAAAAACTACGAATCGCAAATCTAAAGCCATCTCCAATACAAATACTTGGACCATGTATAATGAAAAAAAAATTTCCAGATTGGAATATTTAAAGACAGTGGGCTTCAAATTTCAAATTTAATTTTAAAATAATATATTTAAAATAATACTCAACATTATATTTTTTATTTTTACTATTTTTTATTACCAATTTTAATATCACTGTGACACTGTAAATGCTTAATTTAATATTAATAATAACTACGATTTTAATTAAAGACACTTTTTTTATAAAATTGATTTGCGCTTATGGGTTATTAAAAAGGTAATTTTTTTTGCGCTTATGGGTTATTTATTTTTGCGCTTTTGGGTTGCGTTTGGGTCATATTTTGCGCTTATGGGCTACACCCGTTAAACACAATTTCAAAGCCATAATCAGTGTCTTACAGGATGAGATTGAATGTTCAAATTATAGAAATGTTTCTCAAGCTATAGGTAAAATAAACTTAATCCTGTAAAATATTTTTATTAATTTATGTGGTATACCTAATGCATTTTTATGTACATAGGAATTATGACAATAATGAATTCAGTTTCATTTATATTTTATATTATTGTGTTGGAAGACATATTACAAATTATGAACATTTTAAGCACTCAGTTACAGCAAAAGTCTTCTACGCTAGGAAAAGCTGTTTCTGTTATTAATGGTGTCATAAAAACATTAAAAGATATAGTTCAAACATTGCTTTTTCTAATGTGTGGTCTAGTGTAAAGTTGTTCGCCGAATCATATGACATACAACTATACTCAATAGGTATAGTTATAGTCGAATGATACTTTATTTCAAAAAGATTTGAACTAAATAGCAAAAATAATTATTTTTAATAAATTTTAAGGATCAAAAAGAAAAAGGAAAGAACCCAGTAATTTTAATGATTTTTATCTGTCAACTACCACTAGTGCTGAAAATATGCAAACAGAACAAACAGAAAATGTCATAGAAGATCATTGGAGAACAATTTACTTTCAAATAATTGACAGTCTAGTAACCAACTTGGAAAAAAGATTTTCATCAGAAAGCCTTAATATAGCAATTGGAGTAGACAATTTCCTTAAACTTAATTTTGATGACAGCACATGTTTTATTGAACACTATAAAGTAAGTGAAAAAAACTATAAAAATAAAATGTATTTTCATATTATATTTAATTGAATATTTTAAAACTATTATATCATTTTTAGGAGTTATTGATATTGATGCTATAAAATGTGAAATGAAGGTAGCAAAAAACTGTTTATTAAGATTAAATGAGGAAAATGAAATCAATATTGATGGTCTTAAACAAGTTGTTAATCGTATTGTTTATCCAAATTTATTTAAACTTGTACAATTAGCGCTCACAATACCAATAAGTTCAGCATCGTGTGAGAGGTCATTTTCGGCCATGCGCAGGATAAAAAATTGGCTGCGCACTTCTATGGAGCAAGATCGTTTCACTAACTTATCAATAATTTATATCTAATGAAATAGATAGTAACGAAATATTGAAAGAATTTGTAAAAAATGATCATAAATTACAACTATAAACAAATAATATATAACTGTTTTATTAGTATTTGTAATTTTGTAATTTTCTTATTACCTAGTAATTATAAATGTGTGTTAGGGATATGTATTTTACAGTTAAATTATATTAGTGAGAAAAATGTATAAGTAGGAAAAGAGCTTTGATACATTTCTAAATATATTTTGTTGTACCTATATTATATATGTAATATTTGGGGGGCGTAGCCCCCCACGGGTCTGTTTGATTTATATATGGATAGCCCCCCCCCCCCAAGTCAAAAACTGAATTTGCGCCTGAGTCGGGAAAGATGGATGTACTAATCGAAAAAAATGTAAAAGATTGTTTTCCTAATATTGAGGTAGCTTGAAGAATGTACCTGTCCTTTATGGTCACCAACAGCAGCGGAGAAAGATCTTTTTAAAAATTAAAGTTGATCAAAAACCGTCTCCGAACATCCATGACAGAAGAAAGGCTCAACATGTTAGCTCTACTTAGCATTGAGAGTGACATTTTAAGACAAATAAATTATGAAGATATTATAAGTGATTTCATTAATACAAAGTTAAGACGTAAACTGATTAAAGTTTAAACCTTTAAATTTTATTTTTATTATTTATTAAGCTATATTATAATTATTATGTTGTGAATTTAATTACTATTTACTAATTACTACCGTTGCAATATTAATAAAGAGCGTTGAATACCTTTTTAACTACTATGTGGTAATTGAATCCACACTTTAATAGGTACTATATTTTAAATGTTATTATTTTCGGTGAAAAAACTAGAAGTTAGAAAGTTGCATTGCCCTCGATTTTGGGTAGAAAATTATTTGAAAATGTTTTAGAGATGGCTTATAGTTTCTCTATTTGTGTGTATGCCTTTTCTATTTTCTAAAAACTTTCTGGTAGGGCCCACACCACAATTGAGCTTAGAGGCCTACAAATCCTAAATCCGGCCCTGGGTGTACCCAAGTAAACAGTTTACTTGCTGGGACCATTAATCTATCAAAAAATAAAAATGATCATACAAAAATTAGTGCTTTTTCGAGGTACCTATAAAACTTTTTCTAAAAAAATTAAGTATAGAAAATGAAAATATTGACTAAAATTGTAACAGTTTATTATTATTATTATTATTATTTTTTTAATCATACTCCTCTTTTCTTCATCTAGAGTACAGTAATTTTTTTTCTCAATGTTTGATTTGATTTAATTTTTTTTTATTATTCTCATTATTTAATAAGATGTTAATTATAAAATATATAATTAGTTCATTACAATAACAATTGTCCTTAACATGACCAATTAATTTATATATTTCAACTCTATTTTTATTAATGTAAATAAAGATATTTTTATACCTATGTTGACAAATTTATCACTTAGCTATATTATTATTATTATTATATCTACTTTTTATTATCTAATATTAATTTTGTAATGTATTAGTTCATTCATTGTAAACTGTATTCATGTCTGTTATTATGTTTTTATTGTTATGAAATATAAAGTGTATATTTTTTACTGTATATATAAAATGTTTGAATTGTATTAAATATTGTCAAAATATGTTTTATGATAAAAAACAAAACCTAAATTTATTTTATTATTTTGTTGTTGTTTTTTCTTTTAATTAATAAAAGGTGTTTTCATTTGATTAGCAAATAATATCTTATTCATATTTTTATAAGGTATTTCAGTATTTATTTTGAAGTAACATACAGAAAATAATGGGTAATAAATTGAGAAAAAAATGATGTCATTAAAATATAATCATTTTAAAATAGCGGGAATATATTTTGGACCAGGACGCGACGAGCGCCGCCGTCGCAGTAGTTCTTTAAATCGTTCACCTGGAGCGCTTTTCACAATGTTCCGAAAAATAACACGGTAGATGCCTATCTATTAGTCTATGGTTTTATCACAGAATATACATTTTATACACGATTATCTTTAATAGTTTATAATGTAGTGAACGAACCAATTGGTATATTATTAATATTATTATGTTGTCGCCAATAATAATTATACTCGTTACTCTGCTTTTATCTATAAGTTATAAAATATTATTATCTTCAGGGCTCGTCGCTTGTCTGAAAAACCCTGTGGCGTGAAAAATAGTCATGAAAAAATAACCTAATCTGAAGTGTGTGGTGACTAGTGAGTTGCTGTGGGTCAATTAACGGTTGTTATTTTGTTCATACGCTCATAGTTTAGTTATTTTATATTTATCATTGTGGACGGAATTCTGGAAAATTAAAATACTTCAACATCGCGTATTCACGTATGTCTGTGAAGTTAGCTCCCCGACGTTATCATAATTCGAGCCTTATTGGGTAAAAGGGCGTAAGCAACAATTTTGGCGAAAATGAGATATTGGTATCAACATTTTTCTAAAATTCTGACGCATCGATCTGTAAAATGGCTAAGCGTCAAGCGACAATATAAACCTAAGCAAGTCATTTTGCCATTTAAAGATTTGACAAAAGCGACTTGTCGTTTAGATAATAATAACATCAAAATTTATCGTAAGTCACATTAATTTCGAAAAAAATAGGTAAGCGCCTGTTGTTGCAAGGAGTAAGCGACCAAATTATAATAATAATTTAATTAGGCGTATGCGACAATTTAATAGGCGCTTATTAAACTAGTTCTTAATATCATGTTGGTTACAATTGTTTTCATATTCTATTGTTCATCTATATCTTCAATATTATTATTAATAATTACTTATAGAATTTATTTAAAACGGTGAAAAATCATTTGACAAGCTTATATTGTGTTACAACAATATTTAATTTACGTTTTACCTACTTCTTATATTTTTACGACTGTTATTCGTATGATAAAAATGTTGTCACGATTTACATCAGGAACATCACGTTCTTGAATACGAAAAATGTTGATTGCTGTAAACAATTTGAATACAATACCATTAAGTAAGATTTTGGAATAATCTTTAATTTAATTTTTGATTTGGAGTCATTATGATTAAACTATTTGTCAAATACTTTTAGCTGATAATAGCATTTGTATTGATCATGATAGTTCAAATGTACAGAATTTGAGTCATAGAGTAGTATAGAGGTGCCGTTTTTGCTAAAAAGTGAAGCTAAAAACGTAGACACAATTTACGACACTGCCAGTTTTATGGACTAAAATATTGTACAGATGTATACAGTTGTAGCCAACCTATCCAATTATATTTATTTATTGAACCTTAATAACATCGCCGTAAATCGTAGCTTAAAAATTAGTTTGAAAATTATGGCAGTTTAACATTTATGTAATGTTTTAAAATATTGAGTTAAAAAAATATAAATATACTTAAAAGTTATAGGAATAGCATAGCAAAAACTGACCCTAATTGAAATTTAACATAATTTATTAGGTACTATTTATATTATAATTTATAGAATTATACATCACCTAGGTACCTAAACTTAATGTACAATGAATTAATACTAATTAGTATAATAAATAATAATGGACTGCAATATCTGGCCTGATCGGTCTTGGCAACTATAATACAATAGAAAAAAAAATAAATAGAAAATTTCACTGTCCTTTAAATAGTGTCAATTTATTATACCACATTCTTAAAGATTTTTACATCCAACTGTGGCAAATCCTTGTCTGAAGTGATTGATCTTTCACTATCAATTCTGCTGGTAGATGTCTAAAAATTGCATAAATAATTAAATAGTTTAGATATAACTTAATTAATTAATATTACATTATATATATAATATATATTAAAATGTAAATAAATATATTACCTTTACTAAAGACTTGTTCATATCAAGAATGGGAGTGGCAATACTTGCCAAGCAAACCTTTTTATTAGATTTCATCGATGCATCCAACTGTGGCAAATATTTATCTGAAGTAATTAATCTTTCACTATCAACTCTGCTGGTAGAAGTCTAAAAATTGCATACATAATAAAATAATTAAGATATAACTTAATTAATTAATATTACATAAATATATTATATAATATGTATTAAAATTTAAAAATATATTACCTTTACTAAAGACTTGTTTATATCAAGAATGGGAGCTGAAATACTTGGCAAGCAAAGCTTTTTTTCAGGAAATATAGCTTTTGCCTAAAACAATTAAATAAATATTATAAAATATAAAGTGATTAAAAATGGCAAACAAATATTATAACCAACTCACGCTCTTCACTCTAGATATTATAATACTAGGAACTGCTCTTTTTGATAAAGTTCTACAGTTATTTTTTGTGATGAATAAAGATGGGTCAAAATGACTGGAACATATCAGACTATGTTTTGTGATTTTGCCTATATCTTAACCATTTTCTCTTATAAAATCGTACCATTTTTCCCGTACATTCGAATCAGCAGAAAATATGTTAAAAATTAAAATTTAAGAGTATAGAAATTTATTTATTTAAATTAACTTAATTATTAAGTTAATAAAGTAATATAGGTACTGGCCTGTGAAAAGTAATATTTTGAAGTTTTGTTAAAGGTGTTCTTAATCTACCACAAACAAAACAGCTTGGCATTTTAAACAGTTTATCTTATACTATAAAACCTTAAGCAAATGAATTAAACACTAGTATTAAACATATTAAACACTGTAATAAGTTCCTAATTCGTATTTCGATTTTCGTTAGATCACTATCAGACAATAATATATTGTAAGACAACAAAGTATGGTTATCACTTTTTGATGTAGTTTTCAACGCAACCTAGTGAGGAAATATCTAGTTAATAGACACAGGATATTTTGTTTTTGCCGTCAATTCGATTATACAGTCGTGATAGGGAACGGCACCTCTATATTACCATGTTATAACCATACAATATCACAGAATAACCAGAAGGCCGCTCACTTAATGAGAACTCGAAAATCAGTGAAAAATGTTTGGGCTACCAGTGTAGCCGTTATTAGAAAATAATTAAAAATTCTCTTATGCTGCTGAAACTGATTATACGCATTTTTGATGTTATCCTAGGGGGCTAGTACAGTTTTCCCGATTTTGATAACAGCGGCTTATCATTTCGGTAGTTCGGTTATGTCAGTGACCAACTTGAGGTTGTGTTGCATAGCAAGTCGAGGGATATTTTCGTTTTTTTTGTCCGAGCGCAGCGCAGCGAGCGAGTGGCAACGCGGGCATGACTGTAAATAATTTCAAGTTTGGCGTCACTGATGGATCGTTGGTATATGATGGTATAATTCGTGACATAATTCCGGTTATGTCAGTTATCAAAATCGGGAAAACTGTACCCGTCCCGTTATCATAGTTGTAAACGTAAATATTTTTATTTTTCAGTGATAAACGAAATATAATAAAATTATGTACAATATTTATTATATCAATATGTTGTACCATGTGGTACCAGTGTACCAACATACATGTATGTTTGATCTATGGCACTACAGAATATTCTGTGGTTGTACAATTGAATTTTCTCTCTATACGGGCTACACTGATAGCCCAACAGTTGTAGCAAATCGATCCCCTATAAGAACCTATGTTATTCAAGAAAAGTGATCGTTCTGGTTATTCTGTGGCCGAATAGTGAACGGTACCAAGCCAACCCCGTGCAGAATACCCCGCCATAGTCTTGGTACCGTTTTCATAATATTGTTATCCATGGGTCTAACATCATGTTGGTGCGTGGAACCGTTTTCATATTTTTCGTAGGTTCAGACTTCAGATCATAGGTAACCAAGACCACCATCAGCTGATCGAGTTTCGCTTCTTTGTTGTTCTATGATATTACTCTATGATTTGGGTACATATAACAATGATAATTGTAATCAAAATTTGGATCACTCAGGATCAGGGTTACCACCTTTCAGTTTCAAAAATACGGGAAACATATTTTTTTTTGACAATATTAAGTTTGATTTATTAATGCCAATGAAATAAAATATGGTTTATTTGTATAGCTCCTTAAAATTCAAAATAATATAATTATGACTTTTTATTTTATTATGTATTAAAATTCTTATTAAATACAAAAAAGTTGGCTTAAAAAAAAATTCTAACGGATGTATTTTTAAATATTAACAATAACATAAATATAATGGTCTCATTTGTATTATAAGATATTACAAACTAAATACTATTGTTAGATTAATGGACAAAAAGATAAAATTTTAAATTTAGGAACAAATTATAATAATTGTGTTAAAAATGTAGTATAATATGAAAAATTAGTTATAGTATTGTAATTAAAGTTTTTTATTTAGTTTTAAAAGAATATTTTTGGTTACTTGATACTGCTTTAAATAAGTCTTCATCTAGCTTTATTTTTTCAATACATTTGAACAGTTTTCTTCAAAGTTCAGACTTATTTGAAGTTCTGACTTGATAAGTTCTACTTTGCACCGATTCCTTTCTTTTGACCACTTTTGATTCATAATAGATAAAACTCTATCAACATAAGCATTTGATGGCGGAATACTTAACACATATGAAGCTAAAAGAAATATATTTTTGAAATATTTTTGTCCACTTAGAGTACCCATTTTCCTCTATACTATAAACATTATTTAAAATAGGTTTTATTATGCAATACACATAAAAAAGGCCATCCAAAGAAATATTTTCTAATTGTAATGTCTTATCAACTTTCACTAAATCGTTGTTGGAAATTTCATTGTTTAATTGTAAGCATTCAATCACTTTAAAAATGTTGTCATCTGAGAAGTTAAACCACTTAGATAAATATGTATTAATATTTATATAAAATTACCCAAAGATTTTTTTATACTTTCCATATTTGTTTGCTTTTAAATGTTGATTGCATGAAATAAAATGTGCTCCAAAAAATTGTTGCTCCAATTTTTCTGTGAGATAAGTTTTTAAATAATCCATAATTTCATACAATTCTGTAGCAGATGTGTCCATATTCTGTAACCGCTTACTAGTTTGCTGAAAAATATGAACCACATTTGCACAAAAAGTTAAATATATATAGGTTTTAGTATAAAGATAAATGTCTTGCTCTGTATCAGTATCTGCATTTATCGATAGTAATTTTTTAAGAACTTTGGGACATTCATCTCCTATTTATATAAAATATGATAGGCTAACCTTACTTAGACTCATTTGGTGATACTGTGGAAATTCTAAATGATGGATGGTGTTTCCAATGAAGGTAATAATTTTATTTCACACTGCATTGATATTGCCAGTATCAGGCCTTGGCATTAATACTCATAAAATTGATCAGACTGAGTTAGAAGTTACTCAGCTTCTTATAATAGTATAATTAACAACTCAAATCATCAAATGAATCATATGACTGTGAATGAAGCTTCTATAATATCTGAATCTCATGATGACCTATATGAACCAGATGAAATAGAATTGAATGAAAGTTTTAGTGATGACAATGTAGTTGGGAGAAGTGGCCGTAAAAAACCTAAAAAAGGTACTACTAGAAAAGTTTTAAAAAACTACTTAATAAATGGAACAGGAAAAAGTCTTAAGCCCATGTGCTACGCTGTGTCAAAATAAATGTTCAAAAAAGTTTGATGAATCACAAAGAGTGGATATTTTTTAATGTTTTTGAGACTTAGATCATGAACTTAGAAGAGATTATTTATTGTCATGTATGAAACAAGTACAAATAAAAATAAAAAGGTAAATTGGTGAAAGTAGGAAATCAGTGACAAATAAATATTTTTTAAAACATAATTCTATTGAAGTTCAAGTGCCAGCAGTTTCTTCTTGAGACATTAGATGTCCCTCAAAAACTTTTAAGATATAATAATTTGAATAAGTCACCTGTGAAGACTTCTAAAAAAGATAGACGTGGTTATAATACTCCTCGAAATAAAACAAGTCCTAAACAGTTACAAATAGTGGATAAATTTATCAGGTGTCTACCAGCTGTTTCATCACACTATTGTCGCAATATGTCAAACAAAAAATACCTACCAACTGAGTTCAGAAATATTGCCAATTTATACTTAATTTATAAAGACTATTGTTCAAAAAAAAAATGAATTTCCTATTTCATCTTTAGTTTTTCGTCGTTTTTTTAAAACTAAATACTAGGGTGATGCTTATTTGGACAAAAAAAAAATTTTCTTAAGTTTTTTTAAGGGCCGATAACTATTTTCTAGCTACCGAGGAGATACTAAAAAACATTTTTTGATTTTTTTAAATTATATTTTAAAGGTCGCTACTAGGAATGGAAAATTGATAATTTTTGAAAAAAAAAATGTTTTGCATAAATGTTTTTATTCAAGTATATTTGTCACATAAAGATTAGAGTTATCAATATTTTAATACAACTACATTTAAAAAGTATTTTTAATTTTATTTATTAGGTATATTATTATGATTGTATTAATGTTGATTTTTTTGTCTAAACTGTTTTATGAGTAACAAAAGGAACTGTTTTTGTTCTTCATTTGTGGTGTGTAATTTGTTGTATTCCTCCATTAAAGCCACTCCTCACTCTGCAGTATCATTGACAACTCTCATTGACTGAACGATTTCTTTACTTTTTTTATAATCTTCGTCTTCATCCCAATGGTCGACATCTTTATTCAAAAATTGAGATGAAATTCCTAATATGTCAAACAATCTGCGAGTATTATTAGTTACAAAATCTTCAAGGTTTTTTCTTAAAACTATATCAGGTTCTAAACTTATGCGTTTCATAGGATACTCTATTCCTTCATTATGCATAGCATCTACCATTTTCCGTTTTGTTTCGGATGAAACATTTTCATCAAAAAATGCGAACGCAATTAGTTCTTCTGATAAATACCAAAGATGACCAAGGAATTTCATCATGGCTTTTTTTGAAATTCTTACATCGATTTCTTCGTACTTCTTTAAATCTTTTATTAGTTGTAGGTCATTTCTTGGTGAGTAAATCGCTGAAGCAGCTTGAAACCAATATTTAATATATATTCTTACTGTAAAAATACATATGTCACGAATTCCTTTATATTCTTTTTTTGTCAGTTTAAATTGTTCTTTAAATAAATATATTTTTAAGGAATATATGGCTTTTGCCATCCATCGAGCTCGATGAAGTCCACCAGGACCTCTAAAAGATATACCTTTTTTGGGAACTTCCCCTAAGAAAATAATACTTAGGCTCAATAATTCTTTAAAATCATCTCTAGGATGAAACTCTTCAAGTTGTTTTAAAGCAAAATTGATCGTGTCAGTAGAAATATTGTCGATTTGATTTAAAGTAAAAGCATCAGAAATTATAGTTTTAAAATTGTCCAGCTGAATTGTGTTCCAAGCTTTTTTAAATCGTTTAAACAATGATATATCTGGTCCAGATGAGCACCCAATAGCATGAACAACAACTGCTTCTAACATTATCTCCATGATATGATGACGACAGGCCAACCATTACATTTGTTTGTCCATATTTTGCTCAAGTAGAACACATTTGCAATAAACGTTGACTGTTTAGATAAGAACATCTAACGACCTATTACTTTGTACTAGAATTATATATATTAATCATTTTAGAAATGATCGTGTATACTGTATATAGCTATTTTCAGCGTAATTATCGAATTATTTTATCTACTGGTAGCGACCGTTAAAACTTTAAGAATTCAACTAAAATTTTTCCTATAGCTATTTAATATCATGTAGAACAAATTAACAATGTGCCTCAATAATATTTTTAAAGTTGAAATTTAAGCACCACCCTACTAAATACTCTATTGGCTTCCATTTACCAAAGAAAGACAAATGTAAGTATTGTGAAAAAAAAATGAAAATGTAAATAATAATGAAGAAGAGATTCAAAAATATAATTGTCATATCAATTTAAAAGAAAAAACTAAAGCTATGTTTTTGAGTGATCAGAAGAAAACTGAGTCAGACAAGAGCTTTTTGTGCATCAGTTTTGATTTGGAAAAAGTTTTAAATATCGCCTTATTGCAATAATGTGAATTTTATTATAGCAGTAAGTACTCTCAATATAATTTAACGGTGTATGAATCTGTTACAAAAAGAGTAGTATGTTATCTTTGGGGAGAAGGAGATGCTAACAGAGGTTGCAATGAAATAGCCACTTGTATGCATGATTACTTAATGGATATAGACATAAAAAAATCCATTAAAACTATTGCACTATTTTCTTATTTTATTTTTTATTGTACATTTGTGGGCATCCCGAGACGGTAGCGTTCTGGTTCGAAGCCGCCAACGGACATCAGTTCCTACAGGTAATTGGCTGACGAGTCATATTATTTTTATTATACTATATTATTTTTATTATACCTTATATATCATTATTTTTATTATACATTATATATTATATTATTTTTATTATACATTGTATTGTGCCAGCTTAGGCTAATTTTATATTATTAGGTATACATTGTATTGTGCCAGCAGGGCCATTAAGTCATATCTTATTCATAATGTATTGGGCCAGCAGGACAATATTATTATTCATCTTATACATTTTTTGCAAGCCAATCAGGCAAATTAATCCATTTACCAAAAATTTTTTATACTACTGTTGTCATATATTCATCGTTATTGTTTCAAATATTATATTCATTGTTAGCCTTTTTTCAAATAGTATATTTTATTCTTGTTAAAGTTTTTATATATTATATAGTTTTATCATATTATATTCATTGTTATTGCTGATAATTTTTTATACTGAAAATCACAATTTTTATTATTGCTTGCAATTTATCCCGTAACTGGGCTAATGTGGTGGCTAGAGACTGCAGCGTGGGTTTGTGGTAGTATACACATTTAGTGACCAGATAGAAAATAAAAACTTCTCTCTGGTCACTTACCGTTCTCAATTCTGCAATGCCACTGACACTGACTTGCTGGCCCATAAGCTCCCTGATTTAACCATATTTCTGTCTGCAACATAAATTAACTTCAGTAAATCGCATAGAACAATGAAAATAAATGTTCAGACTACATTTTTTTAAGCTTCTTAAGATACTTTTTTTTTTAATTATTTGGTACGTCATTCATATTATTGAAAAATACATATTATTATAATATGAAATATGCATGTTAACCTTATTTAAAGCTCACCACAATGCCTCGCCCCATCTGCATGTCCTCTGAGACGCAGTGTGCCACAGCTAGCTTGCCTTCACCATCCATAGCACCAATCATGTCTATTGTGTTGTTTGTTGATAAAATAATTTTAACCATTTGGAAAAATTAGTCACATAAAGTACGGATACCATAGAATAACTACAATATTGAGTAAGAAATTGAATTTATTTCGTATTTTAAATGACAATCGTCAAATATTTCTATGAGCTTTTAAATTAATATATATTTACTAATACCTACAATTATAATATCTAAGTAATCTGTATTTCTTTTTTTAAAGTAATGATTTTATTTGTTAATTATTAGGTACAACATTAAATTTGGTGCTACCGAATATATAGGTATTAGTTATTTATTAAAGGAAAAATATAAAAATGTGTTAAAATATTAATTATTTATTTATTAATTAATTCACGGAATAAAAAATTCCTTATTTAGTACAGTACATAACAATAATTCAGTAAAATAGGATAGCTAACATATACAAGGGGTGATGGCCTAAAAAAAAAAAAAAAAAATACAGCAGAATTACAGGCACAGTAAATATAAACTAAAATAATTAGGACGCAAGTAAAATTACATACAATAAATATACAAAAATAACACAATATTAAGGTAAACTGAGAAAGGAGGGGTCCTCGTTAGCCAACCGCATCATGCGGTCAATTGGTTTGTTTTTGCCGTAATTGGTACAGTGGAGAGGTACAGCAAAAGGAACTCGAGACCTTGTGGCCCGATGAGGAACTTTAAAGTTTACTTGGACGAGCAGTGAAGGGGCGTTTAAGGACCCATCGATTAACTTTTTTAAAAAGGCCAGATAAGCTTTAACGCGCCTATCTGCTAAAGATGTAAGGCCAAGTGCGCGCAATACTGGAGTATAGTCATGAGGAGGATGGACAATTTTTAGCATGTAAGCTGCAGACGACAGAAAGCGCCTTTGTACTCGCTCTAAGTGGCAAGAATCAATTACCACAAACGGGTCCCAGAGCACAGACGCATACTCTAGCATGCTTCGGACTAAAGAGCAGTAGACAGTCTTGAGAGATCCAGACAGCTTGAACTCAATCATGGTGCGCATTACGAAGCCAAGCGATTTGAGGGCTCGGCAGCAGATGGAGTCAATGTGAGGGCGGAAGTTCAGATCGGCAGTGAAAAGAACGCCCAAGTCGCTATTGCTTGCAACTCTATCAATCACTGAACCATTGATAGTGTAAGAATAATCGAATACCAACCGGCGCCTGGTGAAGGACATAGCTTTGCATTTATTAGTATTAAATTGGAGGCCTAGGGTGCTAAACCATAAGCTAATGGAATCTAACTCGTTCTGAAGGGCGAAACAGTCTGCTTCAGATTCGATTTTTCGGAAAAGTTTCAGGTCGTCAGCGAACATAAGAAATCTACACTTAGGAACAACCTTCGTAATTCCATTTATAAATAACGAAAAAAGCAGGGGAGACAAGTGACCACCTTGGAGAACCCCGGATGGAACAGGGATGACAGCAGATTTTGATCCAAGCACTTTAACCCACTGGACACGATCGGACAGGTATGATTTAAACCAGGACAAAAGAGGTTCGCCAAAACCGGACTTATAGAGGATGTCAATGAGGATAGCGTGGTCGACACGGTCAAATGCTTTCACAAAATCAGTGTAAACCACGTCTACCTGGGAGTGATTTCCAAATGCCTCAAAGACAAAATTATTAAACACAATTAGGTTCGAAGTGGAAGAACGTCCGGGTCGGAAACCATATTGTTCGTCGACTAGTACAGAGTCAACCGAGGGCTGAATGGATTGCAGTACTAAGTGTTCGAAAAGCTTGGCAATATGACTTAGAATCGAGATGGGTCGATAATTCGTGACGTTAGATTTGTCACCAGATTTGAACACAGGGGTGACTGAGCTGATTTTAAGCATTGATGGAAAAATTCCATCATCCATTGAACGCCTGAAGAGTAACCATAAAGGAAAACAGAGAACAGATCTGATGTTATACAAAAAGGTCCCAGATAGACCATCAGGGCCAACAGAGTGTACATTTTTTAGAGCAGCTAACCCGTTCTCGACATCATCGACACTAAAGATGCAGTCAGAAGGTAAAGTATGCTGCGCAAATGGAATAACAGGTAGGCTACTTCCTGGGGAAGGCACATAGACAGAGTTAAAGTAGGATGAGAAAAGACTGGAGATGGATTCAGGACCAGTGGCAGTTAGATCATTGAGGTGAACAGAGTTGGGAATACCATTGCTAGATCTACGCTTACGTACAAAGTCCCAGAATAAACGAGGATTAACTTTAAGCTTGTTTTCGGTGTTATCCAGAAATGTTTTATAGCACTTTTTATAATAATATTTATACTGAGCGCGCAGGTTAGAGAACTTGTTATAGTCAGCAGGGTTATGTGATGCTTTTTATTTAGCGTGCATTTCTTTTTTGGCAAAAACAATGTTTTTTAGATTTTTAGAGAACCAGGATGGAAATTAGGAAGGTTTGAAAACAACTAAAGGTACAAAACTTGTGACACAGTAATGCAATGCATCGTACAATGCACACGTAGCAGAATCAATATATATGTATAATTATATTACTTATATAAGTTTCAATACATACTTTAGTGACGTCTTCGGAGAATAGATTTATTAAAAATAAAATAAATATTACAGAGTTGGAATAAGCAAATGTCGAAACTCTAAAGGCATATAACTGATTGAACTACGCCCTTTTATAGACCTTGACTTGGTCGCTCCCCACTTATACATTGTACACCACTACATCTTCCTCGTAGGATCTTACCATCTCATTGGTCAGCACAAAACATCAGATATAAAAGTGTACGATTAAAGAATGATTCAATTTTTCCTTTGGAAAATACGTATTAACACGTATTTACATTATAGAAAGACTTTATTTTGTATTTTCAGATGAAGAACTTTTGAACTCAATAATTGTATTGTATATATTTTAGATTCTGAGCCCAGTTCGTTCACGACCGTTGATAATGAAACATCACGTCTCGCTGTTTATCCTTCTTTTCGTATTAACTTATAAAGTTATAGTCCGTTTTCAAAAAAAAAAACATTCCATGAGTTCAACAAAGTGTCATTCTTCTGACCTGCCAACCCAAACCTCAAGCCATCGAAAAGGAGCGCATGCAGCCCATATTCGGTAACAAACTTAATTACTACAACCTAATTATTGTCACGGTTATACCTAAATAGTACGGCCGCAGTCCCGCACGGTCAGCCTTATTTGGCTTCTCCGTTATCTAGCGGCAAAACGCACCGTCGTCGTACACCATACCAGATTCGTCGAGGGTGGTCTACTGTGTTTTGAGTCAAAAAAAAAACACAGCAGACTACCACGATAAAATGAATGGTGTCATCTTCTATGACTGGTTTTGCGGAATTTTGCCTAAACTGAAAGATAATTCCGTGATAGTCATGGACTGTTGGATACACAATCTTTATTTTGAATTTATATCGATTTGGCGCGTTATGTCTCATCGTTGTCGCGCCAAAGCGTTGTCACCGATGCGGCGCGTATAGTTCACCTTTGGACCCAAGATATCGCCGCGACCTAGCTAGCCGTCAGCGCCGATCACCCGCCGCCACCGTTTTGCTGTCGTAATTCAGCCGTGTCCGAAACAGGTCTACGAACCGGTGTCCTGTCGCCGTTACATCGCCATCTTTTGTCGTATTGTTGTGAACCTTTTTTTACTCGTCCGAGTTGATCGCCGCCAAGCACCGTGCCGTGCTCGCGATTTTTGTGTCCTTTTTGTTGGCTCGCTTGCCACCAAGGCTTATTGTTTGGCTGGTGCCGTCGCCCGTTCGTTTTTTTTTTACGCAGTGTGACCCAAGCCGTGTTGTCTACCCACGTGGTTTCTCGCCCGTCCGTTTTACGCAGCGCAGACACGTAGCCGCGATTGTTCGCACCTTGTGTGTTTCGATAGTGCCATCGCCCGTCCGTCTTTACGCAGTGCGACCCGTACAGTGTACCCCCTTTATTTTCGCTATTCGCGTATCTCAGTATTTGTTCGTCCGCGACGTCGTTTTCCGTCGTGCGAAACATTAAAGGCCACTCCTTGAGATTGTCGTTTGTGCCGCGTTTTTTTTATTTCGCCGCGACAACGGACGCCCACGCGTAACGATCCGCGTTGTAATTCCGCCAACCGTTATAGCCGCCCGAGCACGCGTCGTCCTGTGGTCTTTCTGTATGTTTTCACGTCCGCTCTGTTCGAGTGACCAACCGTACATCCGTACACGTCGCTGTTGATCCGTTCGTCGTAATTGCTTCTCGAGCAGTTGTCGCATTCCTTATCAACATCTTATCAACGCACAGATATCAACAACAACATCGCCGTAATCAGGTCGTACACACGTCTTATTGTAATGTTATTTTGTATTATTTGATTTGTTTTCTTTTGCCGATCGATTTGTGATCGTGCATAATTTATACTAACCGTAGTACCCAAGTTATATATCTGCAGAAACATTGCAATATATTATCATTCTATTATTTATACTTAAATCAGAGTTGTGTTACACTTTCTTGTTAGGGTAAACTCGCACTCCTTATCATTACCCTCCTATGTATACAGTCCACTTTCTCTGAAGGTTACAGGAACTACAGAAAACAGAGATAGTCAAACACACGACGGGTTGTGGTGGCCGCCGTTTCGTGCACACACACACACATCACGTACGCCGTCGTGCCGGCTTTACTTGTGCAGCCGCAAACGCACATGGACAATGCTTCCTACCATTCCGCCAAACTAGACCCCATTCCCACAAATGCTTGGAAAAAGGACAAAATTGTACAATGGTTAAGTTCCAAAGGTTGTAGTATCGTGACGCCGATGGTCAAATATTTAATGTTGGACAAGGTCAAAAAAATTAGACATCTTCATGACAAATATGTGATTGACGAAGAAGCATCAAAATCCAATAAAATTGTATTGCGTTTGCCGCCTTACCATTGTGAGTTAAACCCAATAGAGTTGGCGTGGGCGGCTGTGAAAAATCACGTAAAATATAATAATACAACGTTCAAGTTAAACGACGTACACAAATTACTGGTCAATGGCGTCAATCTTGTAACACCAGACATGTGGGCCAATTTCGTCAGACACACCATCAAAGAAGAAGATAAATTGTTTAATATCGATTTCATTACTGAAGATTTTGAAGAAGGAAGAACATCTCACGTAATGACAATTACAATTTACAGGAGATACTTCTTCCGATTAATTTTAAATTGTGTATAGGTATAATAATAATAATAATAAGTTGTTTTTTATATTTATGACGTGTACCTATGTACTAAAATATTTTAACAAGGGATTACCCAAAAATGTCGCGATTAGTCGTACAAATTCGTACAAATTCCGTACTAAATAGCTGTAAAGAAATTTTGTGCGAAAACGTATTTTTAGTATGGGGGGGGGGGGGGCTGGGGAAACGGTATTTTAGAAAACTTAACCATTGTACAATTTTGTCCTTTTTCCAAGCATTTGTGGGAATGGGGTCTAGTTTGACGGAATGGTAGGAAGCATTGTCCATGACTATCACGGAATTATCTTTCAGTTTAGGCAAAATTCCGCAAAACCAGTCATAGAAGATGTCACCATTCATTTCATCGTGGTAGTCTGCTGTGTTTTTTTTTTGACTCAAAACACAGTAGACCACTCTCGACGAAACCCTCTGCTGAGCCGATATGAACAACAATTAATCGCTTGCCCTTACCTGTCGGATTTTTTGGCCCGGTCGACAGTCCTTTTAGGAAAGCATCTCTGTGCGATTTTATTGTCTTGTCCATCCACATCTTGTTACAAGTCTCTCCTGCATTCACCCATGTCTCGTCGTGAAAATATATTGTTCGACCTTCATTCCTATAACGTCGTATGTCTGGAATATATTTTAGCCGCCATACCACGATATCTCCCCTCTCGGTCAGGGCGCTGTTCCGGTTTCTCTTCGTATATTCAAACCCCAATTCTTTTAAAATACGCTGCAAAGATGTCCTGGGTATTGTCGGTAACTCCATATCATCACTGATGGCCTGAACGATTTTTTTTAATGTTGGAATCTCATTTTTAATCCAAAATCCATGGATTTTTTGCCTAATAGCGTTTTTTTTCAAAATCGTCGACTCTGTTGTTGATTGTTGGACGATATTTTGTTTTATTGGGTGACTTCACTTCTTTATTGCTTTTATAATTTCTTACAGTTTTACAAACTGTAGTGTATCCAATGCCGCTTTCTTCGGATATTATTTTCATTAAATTATTGAACTTCGCATCTGGCTGTTTTTGAATTTTGGTCTTATACATATTAATTACTAATAATTTCTGTTTGCTTCCAACGAACTGAAACAAATATGCAGTTAAGTAAAAAAATGTATGCTGGCTAGTACTATTTATATAATTTTAAAGAACCACGGAAAAAAAACCAAAGAAAAAAATAAAATAAAATAAAAACCACGGAATAAAAAAACAAAAACTATATTATGTCATTTTATTTCACTAGACATAAGTTCATACCTACAATATATTTTTATTATTTTCATACATAAAAACCCGCTTAACTTTATTATACTATGTTTTCTGTTTTAAGAGTAATATTTCCGTGTCTAACCTAAGCCTAGCCTTAAAAGTATATAAACACAATTATTTCTTACAGACGCATTTTATGTGCATATTTGTAAGATATAACTTATTGTAAAATTAGTGCAAATAATATTTTTAAAAAACTTAAAAAATAAGCTCGCTGTGTACACGAAGCAGATGATACAAATATTCGACGCGACGACGCAGAACATAAACACAAACGCTACAACAGTCTGTAAACAGTTTATATTACAACCCACACCGTATAGCGTCGAGCGCTGCCGGCCGGTGCCGAGCAGCTGTCGGCATGCCAAGTAGTGGGGGATGCGCGGAATCGGACGAGTTTTCGTCGGGCGGCGGGATACTCTCTCGTGGGCCGGAGTATAAATCTAATTTTCGTGAAGTTTTAGCCATTATGTTAAGAATATCTTCACAATTAACTTCTATGTCTATATGTACATTTAACAATGTTAATCCATTTAATCTTTCTTCACCTGTTTTGTTACGTAAATACGTTTTCAATCTACGAAGGGAAGAATACGAGCGTTTACTTGTAGCTACGGATACTGGGAGCGTAGCACCAATACACAAAAATCGATGAACTGATTGGTACAGTGTTGAATCACATTGGTTTAGAGCTTAAAAAATTTTCCTTTTTTTTTGTTTTGAAAATTGTTAAAAAAAAATTATTACTTATATTATTGAAATGAAACATAAATTATTTTCTTCTTTATTTCATACCTTAATGATATAACCTGAAAAAAAATATTATTTACATTTAAAAAATAAAAATTACAACGATTAAAATTGATATATTTTTATTACGAATTTATCTACCTTTAATTTTCTTCTGAGACTCCTATTAGTCCTATTCATTCTTTACAAACTTTTTTTGAACATTCCAAACATATGGGTTGTCTACATAAATAGCAAGGATACGATATCTTTCTTTTTTTTTTGGTGGGCATAAATAGCATGTTTTACGAGGATTTAGTAGGTGATCGTGTAATGGAGTATTTGACAAATCTTTTCGTATATTCAAAACGAGGCTAATATTTGATTTTATTTCTTTGTTGATTCTCTTATTTTGAAGTCTTCTTTCCATCTCGGGTACAACTAATGAATGTGATAATTTTTTCATAAAATTAATTCTAGCAATGTCATTAAAATCCTCATTGCTTTTATAAACAATATAAGCATTCACACCCGAAATATCGAGTATACGTAAAAATATTGCCATTGGCCATCGCTGAATTCGTCTTCCAGTACAATAAATAGCACATTTTTGATCTAAGCTCACCTCCTTTTGTTGAGTTATAAAATTCTATTATTTCAGGTTTGTTTACCAGTACTTTCAATTGATGCATAGAAGATGCCAAGATCACACATTTATTTGATTTTGGAGTAAAAGAAACAAGAGTAATATCTTTTGTAAAACCAAATAATGACGAGCCGACCTGATGATTTTTTTTAAGCGAAAATTCGGGAGGAATTTCTCTTTTATTTTGCCGGACAGTACCGACATAAGTATTCCCACTCTTTTTTAATTCTTCAATAAGTTCAATTGACGTGAACCAGTTGTCTGCAGTGATATTACGATTAGTTTTATTTATTGGCTTTGTAAGACGTAACACAGATTGAGTAGGTTTAGGAAATTTTCTATCACTTTCATCTAAAGTATTTCCATCAGAATCTTTTCCAACATATATATATCCGTTATCGCTTGAATATATTTGATATTTTTCTCCGTGTTTAGAAATTTAAATATTTATCCAAGTCAAAATTTCAAATAATATCCATGATCAGCAAAATCCTTGCTATACCAGTACAATGAACACAAGCGGTCAGGTACTCAATTTCAAAATGGTTTCAATCTTGTCAAGGATAAGACCCAACTAGAAAGATAACAATTGCGCTCCTGTCACGTAGAAATTGCGTCACGTGCTGCACGGGGAGAATCGAATCTGCGCATCTACTTTGAAAATGGATCGCCGAAGGTTGGGACTATCCGGTCAAAAAACGAACCCCATCCTCCTCGACGTTCTGTTCTGTAACTGGATTCTATCAAAATTGCCGTGGGCTGAGAACAAAACTTTCAACTTTTAAACGTAATGTATCTGCTTTAAATTATTCTTTCATTGTCCTTACTGAAACTTGGTTGTCTGAATATGTTCTTAATTGTGAACTTGGATTACTTAATTATAATGTATATAGATATGATCGCTGTAAATTAACTAGTTTATGTACCAGAGGTGGTGGTGTCCTTATTGGTATACGTAAAGACATACGATCTAATCCTATAACTATCTCAAACATGAGTGTTGAACAAATTTATGTACGTTTCACGATTGGTCCAAATTCTTTTGTGATTGGAGGTGTGTATATACCTCCAAATTCTCTCTCTAATATCTATCACATCCATTCCCAGACCAATGAATCTCTGGTTCAAAATTACCTTTCTTACAAGTTCATCATTTGCGGTGATTATAATTCATCTGAAATTTTATGGGACAATGATGATTTTGGTCTTAATTACTCATTCACTTCTAGTTCTCGTGCAGCATGTATACCAAGAACGTTTGCGTCTAATGGGTTTTTCCAAAATAATAAAAATGTAAATAGTCATGGATCAACTTTAGATCTAATTTTTTGTAATATTCCTTTCTTAGTTGAAAAATCCTTGGAACCACTAGTCGCTAGTGACCCATACCATCTTCCGTTGAACTTAACTCTTCCTTACTCTGATCATACAAATTCTTTAGATAACCATCACTCCTTTTATAATTTTTGTAAAACTAATTACTATAACGTCGTCTCGTTTATTGGGAGTTATGATTGGAATACAACTATTTCTACCCTCGATCTCGAGACTGCTTTCAATACCTTATTTGATGCTTTACATTTAAGTATTTTAAAGTTTGTACCCAAAAGTAAATTTTGGAGTAGTACCTACCCACCATGGTTTAATTCTGAATTAAAACTTATCAATATACAAAAGAAAAAAAGCACATGTTGAGTATAAATCCAATCCTAATGTTCAAAACTATACTAATTATTCATTGCTACGTGCTCGTTTCAAATATATGTCCAAAAAGTGTCTTAGTGAATATAACAAACGTGTAGAATCTTCATTAGCAAATAACCCAAGTGACTTTTGGAAATATGTTAAGAAAAATCGTACAAGTAATGGTATGCCTATGGAAATTTCTCACAACGGTTATTTTTCGTCTAATAAAACTGAAATTGCTGATATGTTCTCTTCGGTGTACACAACGAATAATATTAACACTACAAATGATCTACCTAATATTTCAAAATTAGACTTGCCCAATAATGTTTATTTCTCTTTGGATGATGTTTTTAATCGTCTGTCTGCTCTCAAAAGAAATTGGTCAGTTGGCCCTGATGGAATTTGTGGTGAATTTTTATATCAAATAAGGTCAATCATTGCATTTCCACTACTCTCTCTTTTCGGCGCTCACTGGATAAAGGTATTTTTCCCTCAATATTTAAGTTGAGTAATGTTACACCAATTCCCAAATCAGGTAATTTATCTAGTGCATTGAATTATAGACCGATTTCAGTACAGTCACATACCTCTAAACTATTTGAATCTCTAACTTTAAAATGCATTCAACCTATGGTGAATGGAATCTTGATGGAAGAGCAACATGGTTTCCGCCCAGGTCGCTCTACACTTACATGTAATCTTGTATTTACCTCATTAGTTTATGATGCCTTTAAAAACCATGGTCAGGTTGATGTCATTTATACTGACTTTAAAAAGGCATTTGATTCGGTGAGTCATGAACTATTAATCCGTGTGCTTAGAAATTCAGGATTTGGTGAACCTCTCATAACTTGGTTTTCTTCTTATCTCTCTGATAGATATTTTGTAGTAAAACTATTTGGTACTACATCTAAGGTATTGAAAGCTTCTTCTGGTGTTCCTCAAGGTCATCTGTCCCCTATTCTCTTTTCATTATTTGTGAATAGTGCTAACCGAATTTTAAATCATTGTAAACTACTTTGTTTTGCTGATGATATGAAACTAATTATGCAAATAAATTCCCCTGATGATTGCCATAAACTTCAAGCTGATTTAAACAATTTTTACAAATGGTCTCAAGAACTAGGCTTAACTTTAAATCTTGATAAATGTCATATTATGTCATTCACTAGGAAACATGCTGTAATAAATTGGTCTTACAGTCTAAATAATTCAGAAATCTCCCGTGTTGAAATGATAGTTGACTTAGGTTTTAAGTTCAACAGTTCTCTTGATCCGGGACCGTATATCACTATGATATGCTGTAAAGCTTACAAAATGCTTGGGTTCATAAAGAGTTTGGCTCACAACTTTAAGCTAGGACAATCTTTAAAAATTCTTTTTTGTTCACTTGTCCGTCCAATATTAGAGTACGGAGAGCTGTTCTTTGGAATTCACATACCGCAGGCAACTCTCGACAACTTTAAATGGTGCAAAGAAAATTCCTTAGTTTCGCTGGGTTTATTCTACATATACAACATTACGCACGATTACGCCCCTATTTCCGAATTCCTCAATATTGATACCCTTTCTAATCGGAGAATCACTCTAGGGTTTAAGTTTCTGAATGGATTGTTGTCAGGTAACATAGATTTGCCTTACCTTTTAAGCCTTATAAATTTTAGAGTACCTCAACGATTTTCTCGAAATAATGCTCATTTCTACATTCCTTCTTACACCTCTAATTATTTAGCTAATGAACCTATCACAAGATTAATGTCTCTTGCCAATGTTGACGCTTCTCGCCTCTGTTAATGCTTATATATATACTTATGTATATCTTTATAATTTGTTCATATTAATAATTTTTTGTTATCTAGTACTTATAACTTGTATTTAATTGTAAACCTGTATATATCTAACTTTGTTTTTCCAAAGGGCTAGTACATATATAAATAAATAAATGATCAATAAAATAGGACCACGCTTGTAAAGGTGTTATGTTAGAATTATTGCGATAACTATTTCGTAATCCAGGCAAATTTACTACGATATTGTGTTGTAAGGTTCTAGTATTACGACGATAAAATGATTTTTGTGACCATTTATATCTATTTTTTCCATAATAAATTTACTAACTTGTCCATCGGTTGTGTTTTCTGAATCACCATCCTCTAAATTTGTATTGCTATCCGAAATTTCAGAATTTGTGTCGTGTTCACTTTCTATAACTATTTCACTATTATCGATATCCACATCACTCTCACAATCTAACCATTGGTCAATTATTGCTTCGAAATCATTTGAATTTACTGGCATTGAACTTTTACTTGGAACACTCATTGTCAAATAAAAAATGTAAAAAAATAAACAAATATTACAAAAAAAAACAATCGTATTGATAGACAAACTGTAGACCGCACCGGCATGACTGATCAAATGTGTAATGTGTTAAATCCTTATCGTGTTTGCGTACAAAGAATCGTATCGTATCGAAAGACTAAAAATAACCAATTGTGATCGGTAGTTTATACCGACGTACGGTCAGACAGACCGCTCTCAATATAAATATTCTATTTCCAAGGAAAAAAATAAAACATTAGACTACTAAACATGGGTTAAATATGTATAAACATTTTAGATAACAAAATCGGTAAAAATGTATGTCAAATACATTTCTACCGATTTTGACATTTTGACACTCATCATTCTACTGGAAAAGCATTAACCAATCCAGGTATGGCATTAAAAGATGATAAAAAAAACAACCAACTATATTTAATCACTTTTTAATATATTCAATTTAAATATTTACCGTCGATTGGGGGAACATTGTCCCAATATTTTATGTTTTTTTAAATGTCTTCCAAAATTTGGAATGATATTTTGTTAAAAATTATGTATATTTGTATTTTCCGTCTTAAGTATGAGTAAACCAATGTATTTAATAGTATATAAAAATTTTTAATGTTTACCTTATATTAAACATTTTTTTTTGAAAATTTGGGCCAAAGTTACCTGTAAATAGTGTAACTATGTCCCAAGTGTTTGAACTCATAGAAAATCATGTAATTAATGACTTAGGCCAATGTTAAACTACTAAATAAAAACAAAAATAATAAAAACATAATTTTTAAATTTATTTTACAATTTTATCTTTGTTTAAAGTTAAATAAACAATAAAAAAACAACTTCTTTATTTCTTTACTTCTTTATAAAATATTAATCAAACTTAATAAATTAATAATTAAATATAAAACAGTATAGTAGTAGTACCCTGTGATTACCTATCACAAATTTAAATAAACAACAAAATAAACTATATCTTTATAGGTACCTTTCAAACAATTAAGGAACACAATGTTACTATAGTTAGGTATCTATCATATAGATATTTAGGAAGGTAATATCAGGGACGCCACACCTGTAATTTTCAGTGTTAAAAACACATTTACGCAGTCTGGGTATAACTCGCTTGATTTAAGTTTTAGAGTAAAAACACCTATAACAAAATTAAAAGATGACAATATTTCGGAGGGTAAGACGGTAAGCTTTTTTTCAAAAATTAAATATTTTAACAGTTAAAGGTCATTTAAAAATGTTGAAATTTACGGTATTTCTGAATAATATATTAAACTTAATATTGGGAATAATGGAAAAAACGCACCGTCTTGCCCTCCGGGATATTGTCATCTTTTAATTTTATAATAAGTATTTATACTGTACAACCTAAATCAAGCGAGTTATACTCAGACTGCACAAACATGTTTAACGCCGTGAAATGTAAATTTTGCGCCGTCAAGTGCTGCTCCTAGCGGCAGCTTTCTGTATCATATCCCCACCATTGTCGCATACTGCTTCCAACGCGACTATTGCAAAGCGTCGTTATTGGTAATCGCGGTCAAATATATCACCGTCGTGACCTTGAAGATGTCGACACCATAGAGTAAAATACTGTATGCGACATCAGTTCGTATATTATCCTATATTTTAGTAATAATGTTATTATGAAAATATAATTATCGTCGATTTATACTTTAAAACTCTATGTCGCAGCGCCCGCAGCCCGCAACCACTATACATAATATTATTATCGATAAGATAATTATTATTTGTACTACAAATTTTGTAGGTATCTTATAATATGTTGGCAATTAGCATGACTATTACTATTATTTCGACATTATTACATACCATTTTATCATTCCATTGACAAACTCGCCTGTCGTAGTGTCGTGCGTTGTCATCATATTGTACATTATCAATATAATTTATATTTTCGAGTATATTTTAATTTTGTTCATATATACGTCCACACATAATGGCAAACAAAAAAAATTTTAAAAACAGACGTACCTCAAATCTGAAGGGGGGCCGAGCACTGGCTTATAAAAAGTTGTATAAGACAACTAACAAGTAAGTTCCAATTTAATTTTCCAATATTTTTAATTTTCACATTTAAAATAGGTAAGTATTTTCGATATAATTCATAATTATAATATAACATTATTTATTATTTATATAGATAATTAAAATATTTTCGTAGAGTACCTCTTTTCGTATTTAACATTTTAAAATTGAATACAAGATTTCCCATAAGTTTTCCCCCTATGTACATTGTACGTGAATAGGCATTTTATGAAGGATATAAATAATACTTAAAAAAAATTTACAGAAAATCATTATCGTCTAGTAAAAGCTTTCAGCAGTCAGAAGAGACCATTGAGTCTCAATCTGATAATTCAAATATTAGTACTACTGTGACAGATGAGAATGTAGAGGATACTTTCTCAGGGTAAGTTATTCGATTTATGTGATGGGTTTCTAAAGACATTTCATATTTTATTTATTTTCTTACAAGTTACAACACACTATAATTTATAGTCTCCAGAAATAAAAAAAAACCGGAAACTTGCTCTGCTGTTCAGTAGAGGGTGGAGTGGACCTCGGATAGAGTAGATCACTATAATGTGTGCGTGTTAAATTTGAATGCAATGATCATAGGCGTAAATTGGGAGGGGGCTTAGGGGGGCTTAGCCCCCCAAAAATTTTTATAGCCCCCCCTATTAGTTTAAAATGATTGAGCTTACTCAATATTGCATACGAGTATACGACAACGATATATAATCTTAGCCCCCCCCCCCTTTTAACAAGCCAAATTTACGCCTATGGCAATGATGGGTATCATTGTATACGAAAAACGATTCTGAACGGAGATGATTTGTCAGTCAAGGATATATTATTATATTTAAATATAATTATAACAAAATTCAAAATTCAGTAATTCGTTATTTTATGTGTGCATTTTTGATTTCGTGAAAACTAAAACTTTAAACACTCGTAAAATTGTTTTAATTAATAACCCTCAATTTGTTTTATAATTATTCTAAGCTTAACTTATGGACAACCTAGTATTACATTTTTAATTCTTAGCTTTTGATAATAAAATTAGTTAGCAAATATTCATGATTTTGACGAATTTTGTCAGTATAGTAGAAAATCGATAATCCGAACTAATTGGGGCCGCACCTAGTTCGGATATTGGACATTTTTAAAACACAGCTAAATATTTTATATTATGTACATACATATTTATTATTATTATTACGTATAATAATTATTTTATAAGAATTACATACATTACATTATTAGAAATACATTACATACATAGGAACATATTATACTGTTTATTATATTTTTTTGACAAAATTATCGATTTTCAGTTCGGATAATAGAAGGTTCGTATAACAGAGGTTCGGATAATTGAGGTTCTACTGTATTTGTACTTAAAAAGTTTATAAAAAAAAAATTGTACCTATGGGTTTTAATAACTTTTGAATGATAGTAAGAATAACACATGTGGAGTCTTGAATTAAAAAAGACGACATTTTAATTGTTTTAATGTGCGTTTTTGTGTAGTGTAATTTATTTTGTATGTAAACATATTTAAATTGTAATTTATTTTGTATGTAAACGTATTTAAATGTTTGGTATAGTTACTGAGTATTGATTAATATTTATAATGTCACCAAAAAAATTACGTTAAAAAAACGTGCTACTGGAAAAAAGCTGTTAGTAAGCGAATGAAAAATATAAAACTAAAAAAAACGTAAGTATGACATTTTAATTAATAATAATCGTTCTTATAACTTATTTCAGTACCTACTTTAGATACTTGCAGGTATAGTATAGTATTGGGATTTGGCCATTTGGGATCAGGAGATTATTATTTTTATTATATTTAAATGATTGTTAGATGTAATTATTTTAGTGAAGGTCTATTACTACTACCAGCTAATGATGGCATAACTGAAAATAGTGAAAATCCTACCACGGAAAATTTAGATGGAACTTCAGAATCTTCTAATTTCGAGTAGGTACCTTACTTTATTATATTACAAACATAGGCGGAGATTGGGGGTGATATTGATATTAGTGAGGGGGTTTGGAGGCAAAGCCGAAAGCCCCACTGCTTATTTTACAAAGAAAGATTCAAGCCCCCCCTAAAATTCAATCAAATCTCCGCCTATGATTACAAATACATAATAATATAATATTGTTTTCAGAAACTAATAATAACAGATAATATAGTGAGTCAAAATTAACTTTTTATATCAAAGATACATTTAACGATACATCTTCTAACTAATTTCTTCAGGGGCGGATAGGGCTATTTTATGTTACCGGGAAATTTATTCAAGGAGGGCCCCGAACGGAAGGGCCCCAAAAATTTTTTACTCGCTTCGCTCGCAGTACAATCGCTAATCAAATGTTGTAATTTTGTGTACACGGTTAGAGGATGTAAAAAAATTAATACTATGCTGCAATTCTGCCAACATTTTTTATTAGATAGAAATTAATATATTAATTTTTTTTTTAATACTTCACTATGTGCAGCCACCTTATCAATTATATCATTAGGGTTGATTTCAGTTAACATTTCTTTTTCAACACTCATTAACATAAAACTTTCTAAATTTTCTTGTGACATTGAATTTCTTAAATAATTTTTAATATATTTAAGTTTTGAAAAACTACGTTCACATCCTACTTGAGTGATTGAAAACGTAAGTAACAATTTATATGCAAAATACAGACCTGGGTAAGCATTACTAAATAAATTATAATTAACTATTACGCTAAAAGAACAAACAACGCAGCACTTTTCCTTTGTTTCCTCAGAATTATGAGAACATCTTTCATTATCCATATAATTTTGTTCTGTAAAGAATAAAAATGTTATAGGTAAACTGAAGACATAACCAATAGATTTATAATTTAAGCATACAAACCATTATCTTCTCCATCTGAAATTAATTCAATAATATTGATATTATCTTCCTTATATTGATCACTTATACAATTTCTTTTTAATTTTGGCCACTTGGAAACAAAGTCATTATACTCTTGACAAAGCTGTCCATGAGATAAATCTGGCATAAATGGCACAATCTTTAAATGGATACTTTTTAATGAATCTTCTGGTAGAGGTTCATCAATACAAAAATTATTTGGATCCAAACAATTGAAGTCAGCATATAAATGTTTGTGCTTTTCAAAACGTACTACAATACTTTGGAAACTGAGTCAAATATTATATGATGCACATTTACTGTATAGGAATGTAATGGATCTTCGATTGGGTTATCAGTTGATTCATATGCAAATTGCTTTGATTTTTTTCTTGATCGAAATGATCTTATACTGTCATGGATTTGGATAGAGGTGTTGTCTACTGTTTCTAATTTACTGTTTGCCCATGTCAAAAACTTATCAGCAGCTTGCTTGATGCTGGGAAAATCACGATCAATTTTTTTCAAATCATTAAGAGTTTGAGTTACCATTTGATGGGAAACTAAATTGACACCATAATTTTGAAGGTATTTGGATAAGGGCGTGGTTTTATTAAAAATCCTTAAATATATTTGTGCTGTTAAAATTGTTTCATATTTACACAGTCCTTCCATAAAACCACTAGCCTTTAGTCGTGCTTCTGGCTTAATATTTGTATTTTCACAAATTTCTTCTACTGAAGTTATTAATTCAACAAACAAATAGTTATCGGGATTATTAAAGTAACCAAAAACTTTGGTTAATGCTGAATCTTTTGACCGCCATCTAGTTTCTCCTATTGTACATATCCTTTGTCTTGTACTTTTTGAACGTCATACATCCATTCGACTATAAGATTCTTTTAGAAAACAGCGCATCCATTTAAAAGTCCAAATAAACTTACACCTTGTAAAATTTTGTTTGTTACATCACAAATAACAAGGTTCAACACGTGAGCATAACACCAGATATGTAGGATATATAGGATCAAATTTACTAATGAGAAGTACCATTTCCAAAAAGTTACCATGATCCAAGTTGCTGTTATTTAATGTATAAGCTGCCTCACATTGTTTACTGCGATAACTGAGTCCACGCTTACCTATTAACTTTATGATTTCAATGATTCTTAAAAATATCTGTCAATTATTTTCAATTTCTTTTTTTCTTATCGAACTCAGGCCATATTTAATAAGTGAATCAACAGAAGAACAGTTTTTCATCAGAATGTGAGCATCAACATTTTGTTTATGAGTTAATGATGCTTCATGTTCTTCAATTCGTAAATATATATGTGTCCATTTCATAACACCAACTGTAAATGTACCACTGCCATCTCCATATGCCAAACATATACAACAATGTAATGATGAATTTCCATGGTTATATGACACCCACATTCGTCTTGCTCCATCTTTTCGAAAATATGTTTTCAAGGCAGTAAATGGAATGTTTGTTTCTGGTTGATGAGGGTGGAAAAGCCAGTATTGAATCATATTATGTTTATCTGGTTTTTTGAAATATTTAGCATTAAGTTCTGGAAACAAAAAATAAAAATAAAAATATTATGTTTCTATATAGATGAATTTATCATTATAAAAAATTGCAAATTTTACTCTTACCTTCATTAAACATTGTATCAGTTACACATTTATTAGAAATAACATCAAGATCCAAATCATCTACACAATAATTAACCAAATCTGAATTATTATGAACATTCTCACTGGTTGATGCCACTAGATGATCACCTAAAATATTGTAATAAAAATTACTTAAAAGATACTTAAGATACTAAAAGATACTTTCCAAAAATGTGTTATATTTTATTGTATGGTTTTCATCAAATAAAATAAATATAAATAAAATATAACATATATTAATAAAAAAATTTAATTAGGTACCAACCTTTATCAGGATCTGCTATAACACCCGAAAAATTACCACAATTTTCATTTTCAGAAGTATTTCTATCTTGATGAATACTGTTATTGCTGATATTTTCTACCAATTCATTATTCTTGATACTATTTTCTTCAACGGCTATATAGAATATTATTAAACAATTATGTAAGGCATATAAAATAGTGTAAAATGTACATTTATCCACAAATTAAATTTAAGACCAAAAACATTTTGCCCTTTAAAATCAATGTTTAACCAAAGCTGGACACTAACTAGTTACCTTTAATTTATAATAACTTTGTAACTTAATGAGTTGAATTTAATGTGTAAAATAATCAAATCTAACTCGTTACAAACAATAAGTACCTACCAAGTTATTTTTGTAGATTTTTTTTTCATTTAAAAATCCAAATGTTTCATAAAATTCCCGAGTTTTGACTATTTGTTTCTAAATCTTATATCTATAGCCGTGATAATAATATTAAACCATATTTGCAGGCAGAAGTGGTGTCAGTAAATTTGAAAAATGTTTGTGGTTGTGTATTAGTGTTATTGAATATTGGCGGTTTATAATTAGGTATTAATTCATTTATGCAATAGTTAAATAAAGAGGTCTTAAGTTTATATTTTAAACTAAAAAAACAAACTTCTTACTTTTACTTTAATTAAAGTTACTATTTTCACCAAACTAACTTCTAACTAAGTTAGAAATTTTGTAAATTTCTGAAACTAACTTATATTTTAACTTAGTTTTTATACTAAAGTAACTTAACTTTAATTAGTTGAAAAAAATGACTAACTTTTCCAGCTTTGTATTTAACTACCTATGTACTTGAAATATTCCAAATAATTATAATTATGTATAACATAGGTTTATTGATATACATAGACACTTCTATACTAGAATGAAATTATGTTCAAGTTTACAAATAAAATGTTAAATATTATATTTAATAGTAAATATCCAATTATTTTTGAGTAAGCTAATGCAAAAAAAAAAATTCCAATAATCCCATCGCAGAAAAATTGTTTACATAATTAATAATTTACTAGGTTACAATTTACTTATAATTTCTCAACAGTTAATAGTTGTAACCAGTAGGCAGTAGCATAGCCAGGATTTTTCAATGGGGGGGGGGGGTACGGTTTAGGTATATACTATAGGTAGGTACACAAAACATATTATTTTTAATTTTATTGTACCAATGGGGGGAGGTCAACACCCAAAACCCCCCTTGGCTATGCCACTGGTTGTAATTATTTTTAAATGTTGTTCAGAGTTTAGTATACAAATATTTTGTATAGTTTTTAAACAGTGTATGTAAAACAGTACTACCTATATTGGGTAGGTAATGTTTAGATAATATAATATACTTAAAATTTGATTTATTAAAAAAATAATTGGGAATTGTGATATAGTATAAGAGGAATTTATAAATATTTAAAATTTTCAACTTTTAAATGGACATATGATTTACATAGTTAAATATTATGTCTAAATATTTATATTAATATGTTTAACCATGTTTTATGTCCACAGACTATAGACAATTAATAAAATACTATAAACTTGGTAGGTATCTATGCTTACAAATTATACAATACAAAATATTAGAAAGATGCCTATCTAATATTATATAGATGCCTATCAATGTTTTAAATTGATAACTCATATTTGTTCCATAAAATGTAAATTATTTAGTAGGTACTCACATGAGGTTGAGTTTTTAATTCAATTTTGAGGTCGAAAGTTCCTGTTTTTCCTTCCGTTTTCGTTTTTCACAACCACTCGGGGGCTTCTTTTTAAACATACCTAGGTGGCAAGGCATTAAGGCAACAGTTTTAATATTAGCTGAATAAGCGTTTAGTGTATATACTAGAAGGGGTAGACAAATTTACAACTAGAAAAATAAAATCGATTTTCACATCGTTACTAATTACTACTTACTTTGTTACTTCTTTAGTAAATCGTAGGTATATGCCTATTATATTGAATCAACAGTGTACTAGGAAAGTCAATAGTCAATACTCAATTATATAGTATAAATGTACTAACGTATTATATTAAACACTTATACAAATATGAATTATGAAATAAGTCATCAAAAACAAAACAGTAAACAGTAAGTATACAGTGGTCAAAAGTGAGAGTCGAGTCTCGAGTGCGGAGTGACGTTCGAACGCTTCAATATTATTCTATAATAATATAATATATACAAAAATAAAAATAAAAAATAAAAAATAAAAAAAAAAAACAAAAAAAATATACGATTTTAATATTGTATTATTGTAGTAGGTAATGTACTAATGTAGTGCGTCGCCAACCGTAGTCGTTATCGCCTTATCGGCCTATTGTTCAGACAAGACGACAAACAACGGGTCAACAAGATAAAAATAGATGCAAAAATTGATTGTTGAATAATTGTTCTCCGAAGCGTTGATACCCACTGGTCCCTAACTTCCATAATAATATTATTTTAGAATTTATATTATGTTTCTACCTATCGGCTATCGGCATTGATCAAAATATTTATTAAATAAATCAATGCTGCCGGCTACCATCATAATAATATCTTATAGCTTATACAATGTCATGTATAATTAACGTAAACGCAAAAGTATTTTTTTTCACTATTATTTATAATTATAAACCAATAAAATAAACTATTTTCTAATTTATGTATAGTTTGATATTATATTATTGTTTGATAATAACATTTAAATCATAAAATACGGTATTGAGACTGGGGGGCGGGGGCCCCATAACTAGGTACGGACAGGGGCCCACCGGGAAAATCCCGATTTCCCTATAGACCTATCCGCCCCTGAATTTCTTTAATTCAAATAAAAAATGAAATATTTAATATTACCTCCATCACATTTTACAAGTGATGCGATAAATATATTACAGCGATAAATATATTGATTTTACAATGCAGTGTGGTTTTCTTTTTGTAGTATTAAAATTGTATAAAATATGTTTTGATCGACGTATTGAGTAGTATATTTTAAAAATATTTTCTATATATAAATATGAAAACTACCAACTATTTGTTATATATAATGTTATGTAGGATACGTGATACGTTTTACGATTAATTTTGATTTGTTTTGGAACATTTCACATTTTTTAATTTATTCTAACTTGTTCACAAAGAGACAAAAAGTGTAATTTATTAAACTATACTATATTTAAATAAATTTAGGAGAACAACTTTATTAGACACACCAAATTCTGATCAATACAGACCGGAACTTTTAATTGAACTTCCAGAATATAATTTGTCTTGTACTAGTTTGAGTGAAACATTCGATACAGACGAAATCATGGCTCATAATTTAGAAACTAATCGTTCAATTTCTAACGATAGTATTGTTTCCAAGTATGAAAAATTAGAAGTTGTTATGAAAAAATAAAATGAAGTACCTACTTATTTCGATATTAATTTTATTTATAGTTTACTTGAAGGACGTAGAATAGTCGATATTAATTATGTGTTTGAGCAAATACAAAGTATTCGTCATGACAAATTTGAGTTTTGACTGTTCTTTCTTGGATATGGTGTTCCAGCATGAGTGTCGCAGAGGGTATACATCAGTGTTTACATTTAAATGTAAAATGTGTAATTTTGAAAGTACTATATATTCAGAGAGATCAGTACAGTCAAATTATTTAGGAATAAATAAAGCTATTGTAAATGGAAGTTTAGCTATTGGTAATACATATAATATATTATTTAAATATAACATTGTCCTTAGCAAAAACATTGTACCATTTTAAATTACATAGGAATTGGCCATGCTCAATTAAGCGAACTCTCAGCTGCAATCGAGTTACCAAATATTTCATCTACGTCTTATATCAAACATCTTTCAATGCTTGGTGACGATATAAAAGATTCTGCCTTAGAAGAGATGATAAAGGCAGGTAATGAAGAGCGGCAATTAGCAATAGACGATAATAATTTAGACACGGATGGTACTCCCATGTGTACTGTAATTGCAGATGGTCAGTGGTCTAAGCGAAGTTACCGGACAAAATATAATGCTTTTTCGGGAGCGGTAATAAACTTTTTTAATATTATATTGTTATTCTTACTGTCATTGTTATTAATACAATAGCATAATAATTATTTCAAAAATATATATTGTATTAATCAAATAATTTTGTAAGTATAGGCTGCAATTATTGGTTATAAGACTAAAAAAGTTTTATTTGTGGGTGTACGAAACAAATACTGTTCTGTGTGTCAGAGAGCCCGCGCAAAAAAGGAAGAACCATCAAAACACAACTGTTTTTTAAATTGGAGTAAGCCATCGACAGCAATGGAAGCTGATGGAATCGTAGAAGGGTTTATGAACAGTATAAATATGCATGGGTTAAAATTCAATAAATTAATTGGTAACCAATAATACATACAATATTCAGATAGTTATGCAGTTATTTAATTTTGTTACTAATAAAAATGTTTAGGTGACGGTGATAGTAGTGTAACCAAACGGTTAAATGAGACATTACCTTATGGAAACGACTTTACGATTAGAAAAATTGAATGCAGAAATCACCTTCTGCGCAATTTCGCTACTAAATTAACAGCACTAACAAAAAATATTAGTTACCCGATAGTTATTCGTAACTTTGTAAAGTCAAAAATATTGCGTTTTCGGTCTGACATAACTAAAGCTATTTCATATCAAAAGAAACGTGATTTACCAATCAATCAAAAAATTTCAGGTTTTTATTGTTATAATTTACAAAAATTACATACTTAGTATTATTAATTATTATTTAATTAATAATGAACTATTTATTTTTGTTTCTAATAGCGCTGAAACAAGATATTGCTAATAGTCCGTATCATCGGCTAGGACAACATAGTGGGTGTGCAAACTACTTTTGTCAAGGGAGCAAAAGTGGTGAGCCTAATTTGGTCCCCGATGCTGAAATGAGTGGTTTAATGGGAGAAATTAGAAATATTGTTTATCGCTTATCAAATAATGCAGAAAGTTTAATTGAAGACGTTGATAATAACCCTTGCGAACAATCGAACAGTTTGATCAACAAGCATATAGGTGGGAAGAGAATTAACTTTACACAAAGTCATAATTACCAAACACGAATAGAAGCTGCAGTTGTAGCTTTTAATTCTAAAAACTATTTACATACGTTACAAAAAAAAATTACAACTAAAAGTCCAGGTAAGATTAATTACTATTAACTATAAAATTATATTATTAGATTATTCTGAGCCGAGCGATGAATGTATTGATTGATGTGTGTTTTTTTTTAACTTTTTAATTTTTTTTTTTTGTGTCTGTCATCACCTTTTAGGACAGTAAAAGTGGTTAGATTTTCTTCAATAGTATCTTTTCTGATAGGAAAGTGAATCTAGTTGATGCATCCGGGGGTCAAAATTAAAAATTTAAAGCACCGCAAAAAATGAAAAAAAAATTGATGAAAATCGGGAATTTTTACGCAAAATCGGTTTTTGACCAAATCGATTTTTGTTTATGGTGTAGCTCTAAAACAAACCACCGTAGATCATACAATTTTATTTTTTATTTTTATTTTCATATACAATAATATTATATCATTGAATTCAAATTTAACACCTACATTACAGGGAGTAGTGTACCACTTGCAGGGGCGTCATTTAAGTTTTTTTTTTGGGTGTGCCATTTTTAAATTTCACCAGGCCAATTGAGAATATTTTAAATGTAAGGGGTGCCACCGCACACCCTGACCCCCCCCCCCCCCCAAATGACGCCCCTGACCACTTGTAACCTATACTGTACTGCAGACCTACTGCTCTGATTGAAGAGTCACCTATACTTACCAGCTTTTAATATATTATCTATAACAATGAATATTTATTTACTACAGGGAAATTCGCAAAAAAATAAATGAGTAATATACAAAGAATAAGAGATAATACTTTTAAAAGAAGGAAGAGATTATTCTCGTCAGGCATAAAGCGCCCAAAAACGAAATTTTCGTCAAGTGCTGCTGATAATAACTATGGGTTAGCCGAGCCTTTGCTTGATGTAATAGATGACGAAGAACTAATAAAAAAAAAAAAAAATTTTCTTGAAAAACTGTCTGAAGTAGATAAAGACCAATTGGAATATTTGACGAGAGAACAAAACCACAGTCAAAAATGGTTTAGTGAGCGGAAGAAGAGACTTACAGCTTCTAAATTTGGCGATGTGTGCAGAATGAGAATGAACACAAGCTGTAAGGTCAAAGTTCATAACATGTTATACAAGTCATCGATAACATGTAAAGAAATGACACACGGCGTTGAAAATGAATCTTTGGCGAGAACACAGTTTCAGGACTTGACAGGAATGACCGTAAAATTATGTGGACTTTTTACGGACAATGAATACCCATGTCTAGCTGCAAGTCCAGGTAAAATACATTATTTTATATTAAATTGTATTAAAATTTAAATACCAAGAAAATTCTATGGACAATAGGTATTATTTATTTCATTAGGAACTATCCTTTTAAATAAAATGTTGAATATTTTTAGACGGATTAATTCATCAAAACCTACTTCTGCTCGAACCATCTTGATATTAGAACTCATTCTTATCGACAGGTTAGGATGTCGTTTTAAGAATAATTTCGTCCATTCGTAACCGGGAAGATTATTTTTAAAAACATCAATTTTCACTCCTTTTTTATTCAAAAAACTTTGAACGATCAAACGGAAGTCAGACTTTATGACTGGAAATCCATATTCAGCCAATTTAATTAAGTGATGTTCAAAAGACGTTTCCTCAGCATCCGTGAAAACACGAGAACGACCCACAAGTTTAGTATGTTTACCTTTTAATTTGTTTTTTATTGTAGATCTAGGAATTTTATATGTGGCAGCTGCAGCTCGTTGTGTCATTCGACCAGAATTAATTTCTTGCAAACATTCGTTTAATACTTCGTCCGAGTAATTTATATTATAATGTCTTGTTCCTAGAGGTTTCTTTTTTATTCGTGGCATATTTTAACGTTAGGATTGAAATTGATTTCTGAAATTTAAAAAATAACAGGTATTACAATTAATTAAAAATAATGGTTGGGTAACATTAGCTCATGGATGTCTTGGGCCAAAGTTAACCCAAATTTTGGGATAATGTTTGACAAAATTGAAAATCACGTGTTAAAAAAAATTGTAATAACGATTTCATATTATAATGTCAATTTCTTATGTCTTAACAAAGTTTTATAACTTATAAACGTTATAAGTCAGCCACACGAATAAAAGTTCGAAAACGATATTTTATCGTTAGCAAGACGTGATTTTTTTCAACACTGATAAGAAAAAAATGATAATGATAACAACATTATAACCTGGTTACAAATTAATACCAGATAACAGAGCTACACAATGACACTACCATGATTTTGGATTATTGGCTTATCAGTTGTAACGTTGTGAATCACTTCCCAACGAATGGGCCAATGTTGTCTGCGAAAGGCCAATGTTCCCCCAATCGACGGTATAGAAGTTGAATCAATGCATAATAGTGAAGATATGTTTGGCAGTAATGGTTTATCAAGTAAGCTTATACTTACTAGTTTTGCATTGACAAAAAATATAGCAACCAAATTTATTGATTAAAATAAATAGTTTAACCTACACTTCTTAAATATGCATTAACATTTTAGATAACAAAGTGAGTAGAAATGTATTTGACCCTCATCGTCATTCAACTGAAAAAACTAATGTTCAATCCAGGCATGACAAATAACTCCTAAATTCGGTGCAACACGATTGCGCTCGGCCAATTAACACTATAGCGCCCGTCTTAACTTTTTTACCTGTATAAAATGCAACACGATTGCGCTCCAATAAATATATAATATACGTGTCCCGTATATATTCTAACAATGTTCTAGTATACTATTTTAAAATACAGTCGTTCTTATTTTTCCACCAATTGTATGGGCTGGTAAACCTTCAGAAGAAGCTAGAACGACTAATGGACCAGAATCATTCCACATTTCCACCAGTGGCGAAGCGTCATAGGAGACAAAAAGACAACGTCTCCCCGCTTAGAAATTAGAACACGGGACAAATAAATAATTATTATTTTGTTTTATAAAATATTTAAGAATGTGAATTTAATTTTATATTATAAAATATAGGATGTATATTTCAGTATTTGTTAAAATCGGTTTTTCATTGTAGTGTTGTACAGTTATAGAATTCTTAAAATAGATTAGAAGCGCGCGATACGGCCGCGGCCGTGCGTACGAGCTGGTGATAAGGTGATAATGGTCATTCCAAATATGGTATTATATCTAAATCTAATAGACATTGCGACGCAACGTTGTGCAAAACTGCAATTATAGGCGCGCGGGTACAGGGGGAATGCTAATGTGAGTGGGGTCTACTATGTACGCTATGAGACACGTCTCACCGTTCGTAATTACCTCGTTCCTCAATATTTATTACGGTGTTTGTCAATTGCGCCGATTTTTCTAGACTACCTGAAATTTATACATCTTTTGCGCCGGTGGATTTATCCCAAACGAAAAAGGTATACGTCTTTTGCGCCAATAAATTTATCACAAATTAATCGGTGATACCCGTTTGCGCACAGTACACAATTTTTTACCTGTAAACTGACAACTCGTTTGCGTACATCGAAAAACGTGAAAACCCGGTTAATACTAATTTTGACCTGAAAAATGACGACTCGTTTGCGTACAACTATTAAATTAGACAAGATAAGATGCACGTAATTGATTAACTATCATAGTTGGTTCTAAACGATAACGTGATTTTAGATAAATGGGTGCGTTATTGCGACGACCGCTGTATGTTACTATAGGTTTATTGTTTAGTCGAACGTGTGATGCTATCGAGATACCAGTTATTTTATTTCGTGTATTACTATGGACATTCAAATATTAAATGTTTTTTTTTTTTATTGTTTTAACATTGAAAACTATAAGTATAGTGAGTTTCGTATTTTAAAATCAGGTGATCTGTTGTTTAGATGTACAAATAAAAAATGTACATCAAGAGTTACAGTGAATGAATTGATTACCAGGGTAATTAATACTTCAAACAAACACAATCACGAAGCACACACGGAAAAAAAATTTTGGTTGATCCAACCAAAATACGACACTCACAACCAAGATTTTTGGTTGCGCTCGTGACGACAATTCGTTTGGTAGAAGTTGCATACTGATTTTTGTAAACAGTAAATTGTATTGACAACATAGGTTCTGTTGCGATAGCAATATTAGGTTAGGTTATTCTTACCTAAAAAAATGTTGTTATAGACACTATGCTTTGTAGCAGTTACTAAATCATTTTGTATCCACAATAATTAGGCTGGTAACATTCAACTGTTTGAATTGTACTTATAGCATTTTATTCTGTAAAGCCTGAGTTATTATTAGACTAACAGTATCATTAATTAATTAACGATTGCAATATTCTTTAGTGCGTTTTACAAAACATTTTATTGAATCACATAATTTATTGTATTGGTACTACAGTAATGAATTGTAACTTAAATAATCATTATTTTGTTACAGCTACATAATTATTTAGCTGAAATTACTATTTAGAATGGTTATGTAGTAAGAAGTAAAATTTAATGTATATACCAACATTTAATAAGCCTAATAGCCTAAAATGTTCATATTTATCTGGCGACAGGTGTTTTTATCTTATAAGTAAAATAATGTACAATTATAAATTAAAACAAAAAATAAAATGCAAGTTTATTTAAAATAAAATATACATAAAATAATAAATAATAAAATATATATAAAATACTAAAAATATATTATATAATATAAATGTTTAATTCAGTCAAACACATTAGAACTTTATACTTTAGTACCTATAGGTTCCTAACTTTAATTAAATTACAATATAAATACATAGGTATAATCAGTGCTTTATGTTACTTGCAAATTATACATGCATGGAATGAGGAGCTTATAAAAATTTATGAAGTTATACTTAAGTTATAACATTAAATTAGTAAAAAGTATTTAAAGTACACTAAGATATTATTATTTAACCTCTAACAGTGATATATCTTTTGCCATTAGGCATTGTACAAATATGATTTGGAGTGTAGGACGCCAGATCATTATAATAAATAAAAATACTGTCATTGATTTCTTCTTCTACTTCTAATGAATGATAATGTTCATCAAATATTGTAGCATTTAGTTTAAAACATTGAAATATAATTAATTCATTATTATAAAAATATATTTTATTTATAATACCAAAATTTGGACCATCTAATTCACATATATCTAAAGTAAGAATCATTTTAGGAGTGTATCGTGTACCTTTAACTGATATCCATGGGCAATTTATTATTGAATCAAGTGAATTTTTTTGTATACAATTTCTAATAGCCTGTGTATCAATGTCATCAGTAATTTCAGTACAAGGACCTAATTTTATTTCATCGCTTAAAGTTCCTTTAATAAATATGTTATTTAACTGTAATTGGTGTTTTATAGCGAGGGTTTTACATATATTACGGCGATTGCTTGAAGTATTTGCTGAAATTTTAGAAATTCTATGTTTCGCTTCAAAACGCATATACTATAGGGAAATTAATGGACCAAATTTTTCCATCATTGTATGGTAATGTACCATATAATGATACTTTGGTTTTAATTCAAACTTGCTAAATTTAATGTATAAATCATGATGCTCAGCAACAAGAGTTTGTAATAAAACACAACATTCTTTCTGTAATAAAGGAGATGTGAGTAAGTCAAGAATTTTCCTTAATAAAATATAAAGTTCCCATACTGTTTCATCTCTAGGAACAAAATCTCCAATGATTAAACCTAAATATCGTGTAAGCAACATCATTTCTGATGCAGAAAGTCTTATAGTATTTTTTTTTTAGATGTTCAATATGCAAAATGCAAGGTTTACTGCCTTTATCAGGGCCATAATCAAAACATAGCAATCTTTCATTTAAAACTTGTAAGGAAAAAAGTTTTAAATCTTGTATATAGTATAGTAATAAAAATGATGAGTCATATTTACAGACTCCTTCCAATAAGTCGTGCATAATATCTACGCCTACTTGATCTAACACACTGAAACCTAAGACATCATGCCATAGACAAGCTTCTTTCACACCACTATCAGAAACATTACCCTCAATAACATCAAGGTGATACTGTTCTAAATTTCTTAGTAGATTTTCATCAGCATAACACTGCCGTTTCATTTCTTTTTTCTCTATCTTACACATACGACACACATGGGTTGCTGAGAAACTCTCAACAAACCCAGTTATGCTATGGATTCCTAAATTATCCCCTATTATGAGGCCCAACTCAAACTTAATAGTTCCATTGAAATCATCAGTATCTATATCAATTCCAGTCTCTCTTAAGAAATTCAACTCATCAATGACAGGTTTAAAAATAATATTATTGCCAAATTTCTGTCGGTGTGACGAATGAAACAATAATGTTAAAAAAATAGTATTTAAAGAAGATTGGCGATGAGGTGGTAAACATGGGATAGAAACATACACAGCATCAAGTTTATGGATTCCAGAATGACTTCCTAAAGGGTTACAACTTCATAGTCATCAAAAAAGAGAAAAATTTGCAATACTATTTGGGATTTGTGGTCTTTTTGTTTTTTGCGCCAAACACTCCCCTGTGTAAAGTTCATTAAAGCTGAGTTGTAAAGTTTACATTTATTTAAATAAAGTAAAGTTTCAGATAAAACATTTTTCATTTTAAAAAAATTATAAAATACATGTCTTATTGGGATAAATTGCTGGGTGCAATTAACTGGAATCAAAGCAAAATTATTATTTTGTCTGTTTTCATTTAATTGTTCTCCAACAATATACTCTTGAGGTGGAATGTAAGTACCAAGTTTAGTATAGTATTTAAATAGTTTGTATTCTGTATTTAAATCATTAAACGGATATTTTACAACTTCTAAAATTGAGTTAAAATGATCAAACATTCATTTGAAATATTACCATCCAATAGTAATTTAGATACACTACTTCTTAAAGTATGATTTATACCATCAAAAATTAGTGAAATATCTTCTACAATGGTTTGAACAACATTTCTTGGAACCTGAGGATTTGAATATAATTTTGATAAAAATGAGCTAACATAATCTTCTTGTATAAAACAATTATTGCCACTGGTATCTTTTTCAAAAGGTGTGTAGGATGTTTCTATACCATTATTAATACATAAATTAAGTGTACTAGAGCTACAGTTGTTGTTAACTGAAGAACTACAAGTATCACCAGAAGTAACTCTTGGTGATTTCACTTTTGAACACGGGTTATAATTTTTATGAGTGGCTAGATGTTTTTTAAACGAATTAATAAGGCGAAAAGTTCTATTGCAGTCATTTTCAGAACAAGTATATTCAAAAAAATCATAGTCTGGATGACATATTGTAAAATGCTTACATAATAATTGTATACTTAAAAGACATTGTTTACAAACAAAACAAGTAGGCATGTTAAAATTAAATTAGTATATAGGTACTAAATAAAATTAAAAATAACCTATCAAATACTCGAGGTCAAAATATGTTAATAACTTTTTAACATTAATTGATTTTAAATTATTATAAATAAAAATACATAAACCTTATGTATACAATAAAATATGAAAATAAAATATAAACTAACTTTTAAGAAAATTATCACTTGATAAATGTTTAAATTCCCAAATCACTTAACAAGGAATTTACGCACACATAATACTCTGTGTTTGCACCGCAAACAAGTTTTAAATTATTCTTTTTCTCGCCGGCGCGGCCTAATCAGTTGTACCACTATATATTATTTTTCTCTTATTTTGTGTTGATTGGTGGCGTTCGCATCGTGCGTTACCGTGGCTTGGTTGGCAACGGTTGATTGAAAACCACTTATTCGGTGTTATCATATCAGTCCGATACTCCGGTGTTTTTCGCTCGTTCATTATATCATATTATATTATATTTTTCTATATTTGTTTTTGTTTTTGTATCAGTGTATTTTTTATTAAGTGTTTTTTCCAATTGTAAAAGTTATTGCTGTGGTCAGTGTTGTTAAGCTTAAATTCTTAATTAATTATTATATCCATGCTTCGCCGGCACTGCCCCGCAGCGTTTATAAAAGGCCGGACGCACCGGCACCAGTGCCTTTTTTTTTGTTGTTGTCACTTTTCAGGCGTTAACGCTGATCTCATTTTTGTCATCTTCAGATATAAAACCTCGTGCTCATTCGTTTTGGATTGGTCTTGTTTCTTGGGTAAATATCGTTCGGACTTTAGCAATAAATTGTTTTTCATATAATATTTTCCAACAGGGTGGTCACAAGGTATTGGCAGTTTTGTGGATCTTAGTGTTGTTTTGTGTATTTGTATGTTTTGTGCACGCCGCTGCCGATGGTCAATTCATTGTCGATTGGTTACGCTTCAGGTGGTCGCACGTGTGCGGGCTGTACTATTGTAATTTGTGACATTTTATTTATTTATTGTTATAATTACGTACCCGGCACGGTCGCGTGGGATGAAATCCGCCGCCTGAGTTAAACACCTATTTGTTGTGAGTATTTGGTCGACCATTTATGAATATTGCTAATAAAGCATTTTATATTATATTATTGTCATTATATTGCTAATCAAGCATTTTATATTATATTATTGTCATTATATTGCTAATCAAGCATTTTATATTATATTATTGTCATTATACTGCTAGTCAAGCATTTTATATTATATTATTTTCATTATATACTGCTAATCAAGCATTTTTGTTCAAATTATATCATTGTTACCAAAAAAAATACCTTTTTGAATATTTACGAATACAAAATAAATCTATAGTAACTTATAAAAGAAACAAAGGGACGGTATTCATTTCATAGTCGTGGGGTGTACCTGGCATATCGTTTGTCAAGCGCCATACGCGACGCCACTCTGTGTCCCAAGGTGTTTTAATTTTATAAAAACCTTTTTGAATAAATGACCAGATTGGTAAACTTTCAATAGGATACTGTAGATTTAATGCATGAATTATTTTGAAACAACAATCTACTGAAGATAAAATAGAATTTAAAACATAAAATGTGTCATCTACCAGAACAAAATACTGCAAAATGCTGTTGCAATTTGGTCCAACAATAATTATGAGAGGCTGTAGAGTAGTTCCTAATTGAGCATATTTTTCTTTTCTCCTAGTCACTGTATCTTGGAGTTCGGTATGGGACTTTATGTGTGTGATGAATCCATCTTTCATTTCAATCTTGGAAGGCCTCCAAGCAGTTTTTCCTCTCTTCCTTTTTGTTGTAATTGGAGAAAATAAGAAAGACAATATCAAAAATGCAGCCAAAGATGATGCTTCATCATTTTCTGGAATAATAATAATACAAAAATGACTTAACATTTGTACAATTGTTTAAATGCCGGACACAAAGTTGAATCTTGTTACTTTCCTGGCTGTCCAAAATGTGGACTACGCTATAATTCCAAAATACATGATGATAGTGTTGTCATTGCAGATTCCAAGCCAGCTGATAAAGAGCAACACACTGATCAAACCACTCATACTGTATTATTTACTAATCCTGTTGCTCAAGTTACTCAGCCCAGCCCTGCAGATGTGGTAATGTTAGCCACAGCGGTCATTTACATACGCAATCAGTATGGTCAACAATGCAAATGCCGCGCAGTGTTGGATTCCGGATCTCAATTAAATTTTATTGATCAAAGGTTTGCTAATAGGCTAAGATTAAACCTATTCAAAAATGATTTCAACATCATTGGTGTGAGCTCCATGTCTTCATCAGCACAGTACCATTCTCAAACTATTATATCTTCTTGCCATGGTACTCATAATTTTAATGTCACTCTGCATGCACTACCAATCATTGTGCCTTCATTGCCATCAACTGCAGTGAACCGAAGTTTCTTAGGTATTCCTGATCACCTAAAGGCACATTTAGCTGACCCTCAATTTGACATTCCAGGCCCTATAGAGGTCCTATTAGGTGCTGATATATTTTTTAGCATCCTTGGATCTGGTAGATGGCCATTGTCCAAGCACTCGGCGCTGTATCAAACAGATTTTGGTTGGATAGTTGCGGGAAAGCTCCCCATTCTTTCATATAATAATATTTCATCACTCACCGTTCATAGTGATTCTGCCCTTTCATTGTACACTTCCAGTACTGTTAATAAAAGGAGTGAAGAAATCAAAGCAGAAACCATATTCATGTCTACATATACTCAAAATGCCATGGGAAGATTTATAGTGAAACTGCCATTGAATCAGGACCCCTCCTGCCTTGGTGACTCCCGAGCGATGGCAAAAAGAAGATTCCTAAACCTGGAGAAGCGGTTGATAAAAGACTCAGCATTAGCTGAAAGTTACAAGGCTTTCATGAATGAATACATGGACTTGGGTCACATAGTATTGGCTGACCTAGACTTTAAAGGACCAACATAATACCTGCCACATCACGCTGTTTTTAAGTCAGACAGTTCTACGACCAAGGTTCGTGTAGTGTTTGACGGTTTTGCCACTGCCTCATCTGGTCTGTCATTGAATGACATTCTTATCAAAGGACCCAAGGTACAGCCTGACTTAGTAAAAATTCTTTGGCGATTCCGAACTCATAATATAGCCATAACAGCCGACGTAGCAAAAATGTGCCGGCAAATTCTAGTATCTCCTGAGGATTGCAATTTGCAAAGAATAATTTATCGTTCCAGTCCTGAAGAATCATTGCAGGAATATAAATTGACCACCGTTACATATGGTACTAAATCAGCATCTTATTTAGCAATAATAATAATACAAAAATGACTTAACATTTGTACCTACTTAAAAAATCTCAGTTTACTCATACCTGGTGTTAAGTTTAAGTATTCATCTATAATACTTTTCAAAGATTTATCTTTCAAATTATTAGACTGGATTCTTCCAAGTTCAAGTATTTTATTTTTATGCAACGGAAAGTTTTCTACAAGATTGTTTTGCTTGTTAGGAAATAAGAAATTAAAATCTTGAATTAACTGGGAAAAAAAAAATTAGATATCAAAATTGTGTATACCTAACCAAGCAAAATGCAAATTATGCAATATAAGTTATAACTTAACTTACAAGATTATAACCAGCAGGTTTTTTAAGAGCTGGAAACTTTTTCATGTAATGAGAAATTGATAACAAATCTTTTGAATTTGGGTCCAATACACTTCTTAAGCGGTTTTGTCTAGTAATAGTTCAATATTTTTCAACCGTATCCCACGGATCAGACGAATTGTTAAGCCAAATTAATTGATCATCAACTATAAAATTATTTTTAGTAAAACTGTTAACTATCACAGATAATATATAAAAAAAAATGTCAATCCAAAATTTAAATATAGATCTAAATAGAAAGTTAAATTTAAATATTTTAGTTTTACCAATTTCTGTATTATTTTCTTGGCTTCTTTCAGGGTTCTCTTGAAGCTCCTTACGAACTATTATATTACATAGTTTTTGTCTTCTAGTGTTATCAAGTAATCCAGAATCCTTATACGTAGCCAATAAAACTCTTCCTTCGGTGATACTCTGTAGATAGATCTTTAATCCAGAATTCTAGAAAAAGATTATTTTATTAACTAAACTATTTGGTCAAATTAATGTAATAACTTATAACTCCACAATTGTATATCATAAAACTTAGAGCAAGCAAATAATAAGTTTATTAACAAGGCTGGGTAAGTTAAAAATAATTTAATTAAAGTTTTATAATTTTCAAATCAGTAATAAATCTGTATTAAATCTAGAAGTTATGTTAGAAGTGTAACTTAAAAAAAAATGGTTAAGCTAGTTTGAAAAAAAGTAATGAGTTAGGTACCTACCTACTTAACTTAATTTTTAACCCATTAATGCCTAGCACTGTATTTCAATTTGACAAACTAGGTAATAGGTAATAGGTAATAGTAAGTTCAAAATAGGTATCATACAATATACAGATTCTAGGTTTCAAAATAATTTCATAAAGTATCTCTAACAATAATGAATTGAATATAAATTGAATACCTTCTCTAGATTTGACGATAAACAATGTAGGGCTTCATTGTTTACATCCAAACAATCAGTTTTATTCGACTCAGATTTTGATTCTTCAACACTTCTGGAGGTTAAAACATTTGAAATATCTGAATCAAATAATGTTGAAAATTGACCAGAAGAAGATGGAGACAATGTTTCATTTGTTGTAAGACCAGTTAGATTTGAAATATCCTAAAAAATTTGAATCATACAAAATACCTACTATTAACAAAATACTATTATGAAATCTTTAGTTTTATTTGATTTGTAAGTGTACATAACAACTCAAGATCATAACTATAGCTGATATATATATTATATATGTTTTCCAAAGCTTACTGTGCGATGCTCAGTACAAATTTGTTATATTATGTACTTTTGAATGAGAATAAGAAAATTTAATATATTGACACAATAAATTTTTTCTTACCAATATTGTCACCTCATTTGTTACAGTTAATGCTTTTTTCCATTCTTCGAGATTGCCTTTAAATTTAGCTCTATGTCCTACCATTGGAATAATTTCTTTTATCATATCTTCTGTCAATAACGGCAGCGAAGATACGTCTATATCTTGTTCTAATAGAAAATAAGCAGTAGTAATAAGCCATGCAAATATGCATCTGACAATAATAATTAATATTGTCAGATGCATATTTATATATAATATATATTATAATAAATGTGCACTATTATAATTTACCTTTGAAAACGTCAATATAAATAGACAAACCCCAAGCTGTAAGCATGTCAATGACATCTGAATCCGCCATTATAACTAACTAGCAACTTATAATAAATAGGTACTTTGTGAAATGTATGTAACAAAAAGTAGGTATAATATAAATATATAATATAATGAACAGAAAAATGTATTATTAAGATTTACCTGTGAGTGAACAAATAGATGAATACACATACAATAAACGTTTTGTATATTATTGTCAAATATGTTGTCTTGCCAATTGTTAATGACTAATAAATGGAACTAATGTAATTGGAATATTAAATCACTAAACGGTTAGAAAGAACAAATAAACGTACTTACCTAAAATGTAAAGTTCTAAAAAGTGAAAACTCGTGATCGCAAATGGCAGTCACACACACACACACACCACTCACTTGAATCAGTGGAAATACTGGAAATGCGCGCGGCTCGCGTTTATGTAACAAAAATAATTGTACCGATAGCAGTGTGTTGGGTATTTCCAATCAAAACATAAATAGTTACAACCTAACAAATGTTACCACCTACGTAGAGTATGGTAAAACTTACATTTTGTTCGGTAAATATAACCAAATAAATAGTTAATGCTACTCAATTAAGATTTGTACCTGATGCATTTAGTTTTGAGTAGAGTTTACAATCTATTTGGTCATAGAAACATTAATTCAGTTACTTTATAATAGAACAATTCAACAAAATTGTTATTGTAAATTCAACAGAATGCTTAAATAAGAACGACATAAATATAAGTTACATTGAAATAATTTATGTTGTAGCTACAATACATTGATTTACATAACGGTTTTGTTGAATACCATCTGAATATTTTTTTCCGTGCACACTGACCATGTAATTTCTAGAGAAATTATTAGAAGCTCTTTAAAACGTAAAGCAAATGATGACTTACATATACTTCCAAGTAAATTGATAACGTCGTGATTTACAAAATATGGAGGATATTTCGTTAAATTTAACTCATACGGATATGAAGTTGTTTAGGCGTTCTATCTATGACATAAGAAGAAAGCATTTTCCGAATTTACCGACATCGACTGAAATTGCTATCGAACAGTTAAATGAAATGCAAAATAAAATTCAATACAAGGGTGAACAATTTTGTTTTATGAGTGATGACAAAAATATAATTATATTTACGTGCAAAATTAATTTAGAGGCAATTTCAAACGCGGAACATGTTTTTGGAGATGGAACGTTTACTTATGCTCCAAAATTTTTTATGCAACTGTATACATTACATATTTACAAAAATAACTATTATATTCCTCTTGTTTATTGTTTTTTACGCAACAAACAGACTTCGACTTATTTGATGTTATGGGAAATGTTAGGAAAATTATGTGTGCAACTGACTAACAAGCAACTTCAAATAAATATTTTCCATGCTGATTTTGAAAAAGCCGCTCATAATGCTGTATTACAAAAGTTTCCAAATTGTAAATTAGTTTGTTGTAATTTCCATCTCGGGCAAAGTTGGTATCGACATATCCAACAAAATAAACAAATCATCAGAAATTGGTGCATGGCTTAAGTGTTTTTCGGTTCAAGTTATTTACCACCAGATTAAATCTCGGACGGCTTTACGGACTTGCTATCAATTGCACCTACGACTATGTTTACCGAATTCACAGATTATATTCTAGAAAATTATATTTTGATTGACTCAGATTTCCCTCCAGTTATGTGGGCAAGTGTACCAAGTAATAATAATCCAAGGACAACAAACGGAGTAGAAAGTTTTCATCGTCATTATAATAGTCAATTTTACTCGCCACATCCAAATATCTACCTAGTTATAGACACAATATTGCAAATTCAATCAGAATCAGATTTAAAATTAAACTCAATAAAGAAAAGTATTAATAATGTTCAACGAAAAGACACCATAAATAAATTAAATTTTTTAGAAATATGTTTCAGACAATTATGTAACAAATCTATAAATCGATTGCAATATTTAAAACAAATCGGAACAAAATATTATAGCGATAAATTAGTTTAATTAACGACAAAGAAGCATTAAACATACATTAAATTACATTAAATTACATTACAAAAACAAAAATACTAAATACATTGCACTAAAATTAATAAAATAGTAAAAAGACATTTTTAATCACGCCTGTTGTAAACAGACAATCCTAAGCCTGTACAAGTGAGAAGGAAAATGTTTGAAAACAATCTTAAACATTATTTTTGTTTAGACGTTTTAGTAGACTTTTGCTATACCTAGTTTATGTACGCAAACGAGTCCTACGTTTTGGGTCATTTATCACAGGTATTAAAAATTCGCGTGCACAATCGAGTTGTACATTTGTACGCAAACGAGTCGCAAAAAAGGTTAAATGTACGCAAACGGGTATCGCCCAAATTAATTTGGTATACATAATATTATATATCTATTGTGCCAGGAAGATATTATAAAATATCATATTATTATACTATTATTAGATTATAATATAATTATCAAACATATAAAATAAAGTGTAATTTAAAAATATTTCATTTGTCGATTTTTCAGTAAATATTTGTTTGTTAATTAATTTTAACGGCTTTTCTATTAAATCATAGCTTTTCTTTTAACTTGATTTGATATAATTTGTCGTTGAACGTTTTTAGGAGGGAGATGATTGTGTTCAGTTTCTTCTTTTAATATTGTAGTTTTAACCTCGTCAACATACAATTTAGCGTTACAAGTTTTTTCTGTACACCGCCACTTACGTCCATTTTTAGTAAGATTTTTACATGAAAATATATTTTTTTTATAAAGAATTGGTTCTTTCCCACGTTCACTCAAAATTACTTCCATTATAATATTATACGAAATTGCTATTGCTATAGACTATTTCACGTAAACGAATTTATACGAACGACGACACGATACTGATCATTTGGAAAAAAGAAAAATAACTTGTTAGTTATTACTTCCATAATATAATAGTATTACGTTATCTCATTTTTATTAGCGGATATTCTGATTAGATAACGTATAGTATGTACAGTTTAAAATGTCGCGATTTTAAATCGTCCGTGTGTAAAATAAACGCAGACGAGTACGTTCAAATCGCCTAGTGTGTAATCAGCTTATTTTTCAACTTCAGTATTGCCGGCGCAATTAATGTATAATCTTTATTGGACCTAAATATCGTCCAGCGCAGTTGATGTATAACCTTTTTGAATCCCATAATTTTTTTTCCTTACCTGTGATTTCTGGCGCAAATGACATAAACCCATTTATTAATTATTATCGATTTCGCCGTCGCATTGTCACGCCACGCCATAGTACCGTCGTACATAATATTTATTATTTCATATTGTAATTTGTAATTAATTATCCTAATCATGGCTCACGATTTAATTAATGCGATTTTGAAGGATGAAGTTAATAACTATTTGTACGAAAAAAAATTAGAACTAAAAATAAAAAACCACGTCCCTTAATTTAATTTAACGACAGCGGACGGAAAAACAACTCGAAAATTTCAATTCGTGTGGTATTTAAAATATAAATGGCTTACTGGTAGTCAGGTAAGAAATAAACTATATTGTTTTTTTGTTTATTATTAAGAGGAGAGAAACCTGGAGCAACGAAGGTATGTCAAATATGAAAAATTTCGAACGAAAAGCAAACAAACATGCTATTTCTGAAAGGCATCTCGTTTGTCAGGAAAAATTTAAGTTACTTGGTAAAAATATAATTGCTCATGCATTATCGGAAGGGCAACGCTTGCAAGCCATAAAATATAATGAGCAAGTTGGCATTAACCGTCGCATATTAGCTGGATTAATTCATGTTGTGTGTAATTTGGAGAAACAAGAGTTAGCTTTCCGGATTCCGGAGGCACGATGAACGAAAAAGTTTATTAAGTAAGGGTAATTATTTAAAGCTATTAGAACTCTTATAGCAAGAAGAACAAATACTCAAAGAACATTTTTTGTTCAACTCTTTATTTAAAAGAACGTCTAGTGATGTGCAAAATGATTTAATTGCTTGTATTACAGATGTTGTAAATAATAAAATAATGAATGATTTAAAAAGTGCAAAGTTTGTGTCTATACAAGCCGATGAAACCACCGATGTATCGTGTAAATCACAAATGAGTATTATTTTAAGATACGTTGTTGGCAACAACATTGAAGAGAGATTTATAGGTTTTTTTTTGACGTATCAAAAGATAAAAGTGCTGTTGGGCTCTCAAATATTTTATTGGCAGAAGTAACCAAATGGAATATAAACGATAAAATTATCTGTCAGACTTATGATGGAGCGGCCGTCATGGCTGGAAAATAAAATCCTGCAGAAGATCTAAAACCAATCGTAGAGTTTTTCACAACCAACGAGCCACTACCTATCACATTCCTCCAATTCAAATACATCCTTAATAATTTCACTAATAAATCATTGAATATTCACTCTTTTACTGAAGATTTAAATATCGACATACCATCTCTAATGGATCTGTTAGAGCAAATTCGAACAATAGCAAACGACAGATCACTCAAAACGCGCCTAACAAAGTTATCAAATCTCCTTTTCCAAGCACTTCCTCCCCAATAAAACACTCGCAAGAAAACAAACACATTTAACCATTGCACCAACCCTCACTCAATTATTTTAAAATCATTCTATCATTCAATGGAACATAAACGGCCTCCAAAAAAACAACAGACATCCATCGAGCCAAATCTGCCATCAAACCTATTGCTTTTTGTTTCCAAGAAATAAACCAAAACCTAACACAACCTTCTCAATACGCGAATTCAATGGTTTTTTCAAAAATCGCCTAACAAATCTCCGGGCAAGTAGAGGAGTCACCATTTATGTTAATTACCTCATCAAAAGCAAGGAAATTCCTATACAATCTCCCCTCGAAGTCATAGCAATTTCTATACTTCTCAATAACCCAATTTGTATTTGCAACCCCTACTTTCCAGACAGTTCCAATCTATTACTTAACGACCCAAACAACATAATCAGAGAATTACCCAAACCTTTTATTTTCTTAGGAGACTTTAACAGCCGCAACCCTATCTGGGGATCAAACTACACGGATGCCAGAGGGAAAATTGTAGAACATTTTCTTGACAGTGATCAAATCATTCTCCTAAACCCCGGAGAACCCACCAGACATAATGTAGCATATAACTCCTTCTCAGCCATAGATCTGTCAATAACTAGCTCCACTCTCGCACCTAAAACAAAATGAAAAGTTCCCACTGACTACCATTGCAGCGATCACTGGCCAATATCTATACAACTACTAAACCAATCTCCACTTGTACCTTTCCCACCTAAATGAAACACCAAAGAACCTAATTGGGTCCTATAAAGCGACCTCTTAAGCCAATGGACCATGGAAAACCCCCAAAAAATTGAATCTATCACCAATCAAACCTCTGTTAACTCTATAGCCGAAAACTTCGCAGACCTCATTTTAGAGGTCGCTTCTAAAGCAATCGGCAAAACCAAAAATAATACCAAAAGAAAACCAGTACCTTGGTGGAACCATGAATGTAATGAGTCGATAAAGTCTTCCAAAAAATGTCTCAACAAATTCAAAAAATCCAAATTCACACTTGATCATATCCAACTTAAAAAAGCAACGGCATACTCCAGATATATCACCAAAAAAATCAAAATAGAATCATGGCAAAAATATACTAATTCTATCAATATCAACGCCTCCTTAACTGAAATATGAAACAAAATCAAATCAATAAAAGGCATTCCATACAATCGCCTACCTCCGATTCTCCAGCATAATAATACTTCTCTCCCAACACCATCGAACATATTCAAAGCCTTTGCGGAAGTCTTCCAAAAAAATAGCAGTGACTCAAACTATGACCCCGTCTTTATCACATTCAAAAACAATTACAAAAAAATATCACCAATGAACCAGAGCTTGAACTTCAACCTCATATAAATCTCCATGCCCTTTAGCATTTCCGAAATGTTGGACGCTATGTCAAACTGCAATAGTTGTTGAACCCGAGCCTTTTTCGCGCCTGTGACAGGCAGTGTGTCCGTTTGACAAATAGTCGCTGTCATACAAAACGTCCTTGCTCAAAATATACAAATCATTAATCCTATCAAAAATTAACTTAGGGATTCCCTCAGCGTACTAACAGCCCTCTAAAAAACCCGTGGCCCAAAAATGAAATCACCTAATCACCTCAATCAGAACTAATAAACACCAAAAAAAAAAATCGACTTCATGTGGGTACCTCCCATGTAGGCATAAAAGGAAACGAAATGGCCAACGAAGCAGCCTCCCAAGCAAGTAAAAATATACTCGATAACACCGTTGATAAAATATCTTCCAAAGATATTTTCACATCAATTAGACATAAACCCTTAAGTCATGGCAACATCTCTGGGATTCCACCACTCCAACCAACAAACTAAAGCACATTAAAAGTTCAGTTAAACAGTGGTATACAGTATACCGTATACTCCCCCGGACCTCAGCCGACGTCAAAATATTGCCATCACCCGTATTAGAATCGGTCGCTTTCTCACACACTCCTTCCTTATCAGTAAAGACCAACCTCCTATATGCAACACATGCCAAACTCGTATCACCATAAGACATATTTTTGAAGAATGCCCAATACACGAGCCAACCCGCACACTTCTCAACCTTCCTTTCAACATCAAAGAAGCCCTCAACGAAGAATCTACTTTAAAAACCATCCAATTCATCACATAAGAAAATCTTATAAACAAAATATAGTTTTAGTACATATCTAATTGTAAATATACTTAAACAATCTATTTTAAACAAATATTGTAATTTTTTTTCTTTCTTCTTAAACTAAAAAAAAAAAATGTTGGCTAATAACTATAGCAGTTGAAGCCTGTAAACCTTTAAATAAAAAAAAAATTAAATTAAATTAAATATCAATAACTGATTAAATTTTCTCGTGACTTGTTTAATTTTTGTAAAATCGATGCTCGTGCAATAACTATTAGTGTCCGTGCGTATTAAAAATGTTATTCATACCTTTATATAAAATGTAAAAATCGTAAAACAGCAAGCTTCCTCGACGTCTGAACTCTGAATGTTAAAATACAATTTAAAAGTGAAATCATCAGTATCGCCCGCACCGGGTCGTATTGTTTTCAAATTGCATGTACAACAAATAAAAATAAAACGAAATAATTGATTTTAGCGTATATCCGGCGTCAGCGCTCGATGCGATAGATATTTCAAGCATCGGCTGACGACCGATAGGTATTAATGTATTATAGTATTATTATAACTATTATTAACCATACGTCTATAACGCTATTTATAAATATTATTATGCAATATGCATTTATACAAAATACAATAAATACTATTTCCTCAAAAACATATTAATATAACTTTAACTCAATGAGATTTTTTTTTTTAATTTAACTACATATTAGCAAGGTACCTAGTTTTCATAACGTAAGTTTAATGTAATTATATTTTATATACAAAATAAAATACTAATCTCTATAATTTATTTCTACTATTACTATTATAATCTGAAAGTTGTAAACAAACGAAAAAGAAATATTTTTCGATTTCCAGCGTGAATTTCAAATTCTTGTGTGAGCACCTCTTTAAAATGCAAATTTTGAAAAATTATTTCTTAGGGAAATAATAATATCAATCTACCATTAAAATGTCAAATCGATAGCTCTTATAGGCTTGACTCTCCGTTGATTATGATTTATGATTATGAATCAGTCACTCAGGACAGTCTCGTTTATATATATAGATAATGTTTCTACTGACAAAACCAAATTCTTCATTTTGAGTTTGGGCAAAAGAGTAGACTCTGTCTGATAGACACTATTTAAGGTTGGAACCATCGTTTTTCCAAATTAGTAAGCCACAATCATCCTTCTATTTGGACATTAATTTAAAAAATGAGGTTAGAGTTATCTTCTGACGATACAAAGTTAGCCCAATTTGCAATAGGCAATTTAAGTAAAAAAAAAAAATTATGAAAACATGCAAGAAAAGTTATTTAAAATATGTAGTGATGGCTCAACAGAACGGACAATGGACGAATATTTGACAGCTATTGCTTACACAATAAGATTATTTTAAATTGTATTAATTGTATTCAATTTTAAAATAAATCCGCGTCTTTTTTATCCATGGCTTTTTTATCCGGATACCCCCATATCCTGATGTAGACAAGTTAGCTATCTAGTATTTTATATCTGTGTTCTTGGTACCGTCACATGGAATTCTATATCATCAGTTATTTTTATACCTAACCTTTGTTGAATTTACCAGAATAACTCCATTAATTATCCTTCGGTTTACTCAAATTGTTTTCAACCACTTCTAAACTTTGATTATCAACAGTCATAGAATATTTTGTAATTTCATTGAAAAGTTCCTTTGTTCATAAAGATAATAGGCCTGTGATCACTTATGAGGGACTCGTACACCAAAGCTGCAACGTCAACATTCGATATAAGTATATGACATTGTCTATGTTTGTTCCATAATCTGTAGTTTTATCATCCACTAATACTTTGTAATTGAATTGTTTGAATATTTGAAGTAGTTGTTTTGGTAGTTTATTGAAGTTTATATTGAAATTGTCAATGAAAACAACGTTTGGGTTGGAGCTACTTATTCAATTAAATCACAAAGCTTCTGTGCCGGAAACTAAGGCGATGAATACATGTTGTAATAGATATTGTATATCTCAATGTAGGTAATATTTTCAATAAAGACTTCAATTGCCTAGGTGTGTGCGTGTTTTTTTATCTTGAATTAATGTTGAATTGTTAGTTATTACCTTATTTCGAATAGATATATTGGAGAATTCCAACAAATCAAATTGAACCACTCTTGCCATTAGCATGTATACTGCCTATCTACAGCATTCAATATGGTCCCTAATGTTATATGTTCCCCCAATTGAAATTTAACAGGGTTAAGTTTACATGTACCAGTATAATTTGATTAAACATGGTTAATCTTCTTGAAAGTTGTTATTTTGAACAAATTTTTATTTAATAATTTATTAAATAATTTTTATTCATAGCATTCCAACCTAAAAATCCATTAAAAAGAATAAATAATTTGTGATCTTAATACCAGATGACATTAAACATTTAAACTTACTGTGTTTTAGCGGACTGCCAATCGTACATTCCATGGTTACGGACCAAAACTTCAGAGGTACTGGGGTATTTTCTCAGGGCAATTTCAAAAGTGTCAACTAAATCTCTCTCATACTTTGAATTATCAGGTTCATCATTATCATATAAGACTTTCCTGTCTTTTCGTTGAAAATTCCCTACAAATTAATTAGGTAACCTATTAAAATACTATTTCATAATTTTTAGTTATTTTAATCATTTCCAAGCCAGTAATTTTTAATTCATTTTCCGAATTTAATAAACATAATTTCACAACTTCCTCTGAATGAACATGTATTAAAGCTCATGCATCACGCTTTAATTTTTTCCATATTCTGTAAAGAAAATATATATTTTTTTTAAATATTTTTCTAATTTATCATTATAGCAACACATGAATATCGGAGTGCATTGGCTTTTTGATAATTTTTTTCAGCTTTCGGAACTATAATATCCTCACCATACAGGTTTTGGACAAATATATCATCAGGTTCCATTCTTTCTTTTTGAACACCCAATGGTGCAATAAAAATACTTAATAAGCATGATATTTTAAATTGATTTTACAATTTTGTTATTCTATTATACTTACATAATTTAAAGAAAATTAAGATGTTAAATAATAATTACGTACTTGTATTTTATACTGATGCCGCCATCTGACCTGGTAACCCAGCCTCAAAAATAGAACTGTCGGCATAGCTCGGGAATTAAATGCTGAGGGTGATATTTTGAATCATTATTCTGAAACATAAATTAAAATTATTTGCAGCTTATTCCTTATTTATTTTACTTAATTCAATATATTAGGAAAGACAAAAAAATTAAAGTTGTTAACTCAATATAGTGATAGCTCCTATAAAATAGGCAAAGAATTCCAATGGGGTTTTAATGTCCAAACTTAACAAAAACTCTGAAGTCTGACTTCAATTACTTTATTAAATACATATAACTTTACACTAGTTACATCTAACTGATAACTTGATTAAATATAATTCAGTAATTTTTGTTATTTACAATAAACCTTATTTATTAATACTTATACAAATTAATATATTTGATGTGGGAATCATCAGTATCAACATAATCCATAATTAGTTAAAACTTATACAAATATTTAAAGAGGAAAAAAATCTAAAACATGCAAGTATATTATATAATTTGAATAAGAAAATATCTAAATGCAATTTTATTATATTTTTTATGATTATGTTGAAAGTCAATAACTCAAATTTTTCGTTATCTCAAACTAAATTTAAATCCCTATAAGCCAACCATTACTATAACAATTGATATCTCAACATTTTTTTAATTTCCCCTTGATATTTGACATACCAAGAGTTTACTATACTATAATCACAGAACAATATAGAATGGACACTCGGTCAGTGGCTAGGAATTCGTTGGTAGAAACCGGTGTAAATTTCACCTTAAAAAACAAACTGGTGAGAATTTCAAGAATTTTTTTGGAGTAACCGGTGTTAATATTAACCACACGGGTTTCATTTTTCTACACCATAATGTGCATATGGTGCAAAATCCTTACCGGTTACTCCTAACCGGTTTCATCCCCTCTCATTTCCCCTATTTACATTTAATAACCTCGAAATAATCAACGAACAGATAATAATAAATAATAAATGGATTAAAATAAAAAATAATTAATTCAGTTTTAAATTCAATTTACGAAAAAAAGGTTCTTACCTATTGATTATTGTAGTATTGTAAGAAACATATTAATATTCAGTTTTAAAATAAATAAGAATTCCCAAGGAATTAATTGGGACAACATTTTTTTTATCGATATTTAAATTATATAATTTGAAAAACCAAAAATTTCTTAGGCCTATATTTAGCTCAAAAATTAACAAAATATTATTTTTTTGGTGTATATAAATTGGTAATCTAAACATTTGGTGAAATTTTCAAATGTCTACGGTAATTTCTTTTTGAATTACATTAAAGTAAGAAAATCGTTTCCGGAGAAAACTGGTGAATATCCAATGTCTAATTTCAAACACTCAAAAAATTTTTTTTGAGTTTCCGGTAAACTTTTTATTTTTAGAAAGGTAGAAAAAAATAATATAGAGAATCTTGTGTTGAATTTCAAATCTTAGATTTAAATAGAACAATTTTGTGAAATTTCATGTATTTATGGTCATTATTTCTTCTGTTACACCAAAAATAAAAATCAATGTTGTCAAAAATTGGCTTCACGTAAAAATTCCCGTTTTTTCCTTAATTTTTTTTTTCCCCTACGCGATTAAAAACTATTGAGACATTTTTACTTTTGACCCCCCAAAGTACCAATTACATCCACTTTCCTATCAGAAAAGATGCTGATGAAGAAAATTGGAACACTTTTACTGCCCTTAATCGTGGTGACAGATACAAAAAAAAATTAAAAATTTCATATAAAAAATAAAAATAATGTTAAACAGTTTAGCCAAATAACATATAAATAGTATAGACATTTTTTTTGCTATATGGGAAAACTGATGAGCCCTTTCAATATGGCGGACCATATTTTTGGGCGGCGAGAATTTCCATTATGCTTTAATCTATTCTGTGGTTATACCTCGGCTTAAATCGACAGGTAAAGTACAAGAAAAATACAAAGATTATTTGTTGTTTATTATTATTTTTAATTATTTACATTTTTATATTAAAAAATACTATGTGATAAACTTATATAAAAGTACAAAGACTGGTTGTCAAAAAGATTATTTGTTATTCATTATTATTTTTAATTGTTTAAGTTTTTAAACTAAAAAATACTATGTGATAAAATTATATAAAATCTAAAAAAAGTACAAAGACTGATTGTCATTTTTAATTGCTTTGTTTTATGTTCAAGTTATAAAATCTAATTAAAAGTTATAAAAAGACTAAGATAATATTTTGTTATTACTATTTTAAATGGTTTATGTTTCATATTTAAAATATAAAAAGTAATTTAAAACACAAGTGTTAGTCCAGTCAAATTAGACCACAAATCGACAAAGTTCGGAACTAATTCCACGAAAGCAGGATTTTGATTTTTTTTTTAGTTTATACCTCACTGATGAACATACTAAAAGTCCTGACACCTACCCCCTGTGCGTAGCTCTCCACCCCTCTTCAAAGGGTGGCGCGCCCCTTTCACTGTTTTCGCTTATAACTCGTCAGATTTTCAAGTTACAATAAAAATACCTATGACCAAAATTAAAGACCATACAATTTACCATAGACTTTATGTACTGTTCGTATATGGTTGTAGGAAAAAAAAACCAAATGAAAAAAAATCCATGAAATTAAAAACCAAATTTTTATATTTTAAAATAAATATTTAGTATATTATATTTAATCTCATCAATTGTCAGTAGAATAAAATATAAATAAAAAAGTTATCAATACCTTATTGTATAAGAAATTGCAGTTAAAAAGTTTTCAATGTCACGGGTACCTTTATTATAATCTTCACATAACTTTTTTAATTGGATTTGTAATTTTTTATACACCGTGTTTTGTTGTTTTGTTGCTTCTGTTGGGGTACACCTAATTCAATTTGGGCCAGCTTAGTTTCATCAGATGCCACTTCTAACCTTATTTTATCTATAATAGTCCATATTGTTGGATGTGTTTGTCCTACTAATTTACTGAACCTGAGGTTCCAACCTTCTGTAAAATTGTTTGTTCGTTCTTCGTCATTTAAAGTCGATTCATTTACGTTCCATAAATTTGGTGGAAAAATAGGTGGAAAATTTCTTAAAACTATTTTATTATTTTCATTTTTAACTGGCCTATACTTGCCATTTACATATGTAAATGTTTCATCAAAATAATTTAATAAAGATTCAGCCTCCTCAGGAACAATGTTTTTTAAATATGCCATACCATCTTTAAATATGTATATGTTGACCAAGAACATGTGTGATAGCTGTAATTACTGCACGTTCAAAATCAACATGTACAACCGCAGGATCAGGATATAAATTTTGTTCTTCGCATTTTTTAAAAGTGTAGTAAGCATCATCTCATAAGTTGATAACGTTTTATTCTGTAGGAGAATGTATACTGCTGTTGTAAAATTTTTATTTATTTCTACATGTATAACATATAGTTGAGAAAACAATTTGGGAGCCAAAGCAAAGTTTCCATCCATATACCATCTCAAAGACTTTGTTAAATTGACAAGCCCTTCGTGTGTTGCAAACATAATTATTCTCTCATTTCCTTCTAACCTGTTATCATCAAGTAAGAGTAGTTTGTTCTGTAGTCCTCCTGTATAACACCACTCGCCCTAAACATACATTAAAAAAAATTATAAGTAATTGCATTTTAGAAATTAGTAATACGGTAGGTTAAGGAACTAAGGAAGTTATTTTGTAGTTAAAAATTCATAACATATAACTAAGTTAAATATTGTGTATTAAAAACAAATATGTAGTTGATACATTTTTTTAACGTTTTTTACGTGAACGTAGACGATAGTACCTATCTGAAGGTTAGGTAAAAATAATAAACAAAAACGAATATTTCAAATGCCTATAAATAGCATTAAAATAAGTGAAATATTTTGAAAATTAAATCATGTAAAGAAAATGCCAATCTAAATAATTGATGAAATTTTCAAGTATCTACGACTTATTTTATATTTTTAATTACATATAACAAATATTTAATTTTGTTTGAAGATAAATCGTCATCGTTACGCGATTTCGTAAACATTTGATTAATTTGAATAAGTTTTTTTAAAATTAAATTTCACTTATAAATGTCAGTGGACTTACCAAAATCTGAAGTTCTTCTAGTGAAGCTGGATCGATAGGATTTTTCTTTTTTCTGTAATTTCGTATGGTTCGTTTCAATGAATTTTCGACCGGCATCCTTGCTTTAGTGTAGACATCTAATTGTGATACCGCTTCAGCATACATCTGCGACGGATTAGCTCCAGAACACTTAGCATTCCGTTTAATTTTGTTTATGGCTTTTGCAATCTCGATTTTTGATTGTTCAGCAGGGTGCTCATGTTGAACTTTGAGAATGGGGTCTGTTTTATTTATTGAGGTGTGAAGAATAGCTGGACAGTTTAGAGAACTCTTTTTATTATTACATCTCCATGTGTAATAATTTTTTCCTGCGTGCTTCATTACGTACATATAGCCATTGAACGCTAATTTGTCTTTGCCTTTATTTGATTCTATTATTTCCATTAATAGAATTTATATTAAAACCTATGTTTTCTAGACGTCTACACTGTGTCACAACTAAATAGGTAGATGGTCAACTAAATAATATCTATAGCCACTACTCACTAGGTAATACCTATATTATTATTAACTATAACAAAATGATGCATGTGTGCCTGTATTATCTAGAGTCTAGAACTCTAGACAGTTTAAATAAGTCCGACTTTGTATCAAAAACCTATATGATATATACAATATAATGTAATGAATAAATGAACAACATAAGCTATAGGTACCTTTTTTATCTTAATGGTATCTTTAATAATATAAAATATTATCTTTATATGGTTAAATACTTGTGCATTTTATACACACTCATATAGGTACATACACACACCCCAATAATACTTTCCTAAAACATAGTACCTATACAATTATTTACAGTTTATACTTATACTCTATTCTACTGACAAAATATTTATTTGTAATTTTCTGATTTATTAACTAACTCATTAATTTTTGTTCTTTATTATACAACAGACAGAATACCTAAAATATGATAGCAAAATATGAAATTTGGTTTTTATTTTCATGGTTTTTTTTCTTTCGGTTTTTTTTCCGTGGTCTTTTTTTCATTTGGTTTTTTATGTTTTGGTTTTTATTTTTTGGTTTTTTTTTCGTGGTGTTTTTTTTTCCTTGGTTTTTTTTCCGCACGCCGTTTGTATATATATGTTGTGATAAGTGTTATACTTTAAAAAAATATAAAAAATAAAAAAATTTTATCTTTTTTTTATTGTGTTTGAGCAAAAACCGTCAATGATACGCTGAAATGACCTATGACAAAAGTTAACAAGCAGATAATTTTACATAATATAACTTTAAATTATTTTAACAATTTCAATTACCGTAAGTCGTACATTTGAAATAGTCGTATGATTGTATAAAATATATAGTTTAAATAATGTCATTGGATTTTATAAACGTGTATATTATATTATCGGAGTGGTTGTATAACGTTGAATCGGAATTTTTGTGGTATGGCGAACCGGCCGTAGTATACGTGTACACAAACAAGGTTTCAATGAACGTTGGATAGTGAGGGGATGCATTGTTGTATTGTTCGGAGGGTAGCGCCGGGCCGAAGGTTGTCTGGAATTTCACCAGGTGGTGTCTGTACTGGTTCATATACGTCGACAGTCGACAGTCGATGTTTGTGCAGTAGTACTGCAGTCAATAGTGTACACCATAACTGATACATTATAGTCGAAATATTTATGCGAGTAAATATTATTTTTAAATTAAAGTTCTCAGTTCAATAAGTGTTTATAAAAATTGCCAATTTATGTTTTATATGTGATAAAGAACTAAGTGTTGAAAGTGAATGTGTTTCTGTAAAAACTAAGGGCATAGCAAATCTTATAAATTCAAGTAAAGCGCGATTCGATAATAAATGGAAGTCATTAGTGAATTTAGAAAATGTAATTGTTCACAAAGATTGCCGAAAGAATTACACAAGACCAGACACCATAAGGAAATGTGTTAATGAAAAAGAAGGTACGAGGAATATCACCCAGGGTTGCCAACCGTCTCGATTTTTGCGGGACATACACGATTTTAAGATTTTTTTCCCGCGTCCCGATCGAAATTTATGCGGGACATATTTTTCCCGGGACATAAGGAAATTACCAATTTATCTCTTTCTTCAATTGTATAAATGCTAAAACTCTAAAAGCGTGTATTATAAATATAAATTAAACAATTTATTAATATTTGTCCGTTCATTTTTCGATTAAAGTACTTTTTATTGGTGTACTGTGTGTGCATATAATAATGAGTGACTCTGAAGAACAAATTATTACTCATACTCCACCAAAAAAGGTAAAACGCCTTTGTACTTTTCGTGAAGTATGGTTAAGACGGTTAAGTATACAGGGTGTCCCAGGTCTATTTAACTAATGCAATAACTTTTTTTCTATTCAATATTTTTAAGTTTTTTTTTTTTGTAATGATTTGTAGAATCAGAATTCGTAATGATTTTTTTACAACAAAAATAAATAATTTAAATTTTGTATTTAATATTTTTCTAATAATCCAAGATAGCAATTTTATAAATAAGTATTTAAAAACCATATTGGCGTTTAAAACTTTTAATTTGGTTAAGTCGTTAATTTTTAAACAATTTTCAAAGTGTGTAAAAATTCAAAATAATTTCTTGCTAACCACTGTTACTGCTGTAAAAGTTATTGCATTACTCAAATAGACCTGGGACACTCTGTATACACATAGAGAGCAAATATATCAGTGCTATGTACTTATATCTTATATTATCAATTTTAATATGTTATGCCAGAAATGATTGCCTTTATAATATATTAAAACCTGAAAAAAATGTTCTCATATTGGAAAAAAGTCCCGATTTTTTTAACTGGATAGTTGGCAACCCTGATATCAACTGTCAAAGGTAAGCTACGTTCAAATTATATATTCAAATTTAAAGAAAATTGTTTATTCTGCGACAACGAATGTTCAAAAGAGTTAGAAAAAAAATTGTGTAAGGAACGTCGAGATACTATAATACAAATATCTACCCTTCATTTTAAACAGTCAATTATTGACGTAGCGAACAAAAGAAATGATGAATGGAGTAAAGAGGTGCTCAAACGGTTGAATAGTGTGATATGTTTGGTATCCGAAGAGTCGAAGTATCATAAATCGTGTGAACGTAAATTTTGCTCGACAAATCCAGTCGATGAAAATAAGAAAAGAGGGAGACCACAAGATGAAGATTTAGCAAACGCGTTTTCCAATTTATGTGATTTTTGGAGTCAGAAAATGAATGTCAATTTGGTCTAAATTTTTTGACATGTGAACAAAATTGTAGCTGTCGAAAAGCAGGATTGCTATGTTCAGTTATATGCAAGCATTGTCAAGGAGGTTCGTGTTTAAATCAGCAACCGATCATAGATGATGAAGAAGAGGACAATTTTGAGGACTATATTGACGAAATAAATCTAACTGAAAATCAAAAAGAAGAAACCAACACACCGACAATAAAAAAAATTATACCCATATAATTCAATTAATAAGGTACAGTATGATTTTAATAATTCAATACATAATATAATATAAATATGAAAACATTAATTATATTAATTAATTTTGTTTCAGAACCTACAACCCCATTACACCATTCCAGGACATACACCATTTTTAAATTTAATTTCATAACTTATATTCTGAAAAAATAAAAATAAATGTATAATTTTTAACTTATGTATTTATTTTAAAAATGATTGTAATTAACAGTTATTTCATAATTCAATTTTTCTTTATATTTCACTTTTATAAATATGTATGTCAAATAAAATAATGTATTCTTATTGTAACTTGAAAATCTGATGAGTTATAAGCGACAACAGTGAAAGGGGCGCGCCACCCTTTGAAGAGGGGTGGAGAGCTACGCACAAGGTGTAGGTGTCAGGACTTTTGGTATGTTTATAAGTAAGGTATAAACTACTCACATACCAAAATTCAGCTTTCGGCAATTTTTTTTTAGTAGATTGTAATTAAATTTCTGATTCTTGTATTTTGTAATTGTCAACAAATTGTTCAATTATATCACGACTACTGATACAAAAAACACTATTACATACGGTAATTGAATTTGTTAAAATAATTTAACGTTATATTATGTAAAATTATCTGCTCGTTAACTTTTGTCATAGGTCATTTCAGCGTATCATTGATGGTTTTTGCTCAAACACAATAAAAAAAAGATAAAAAAAATTTATTTTTTATATTTTTTTAAAGTATAACACTTATTGCAATATATATATACAAACAGTACATTAAGTCTATGGTGAATTGTATGGTCTTTAATTTTGGTCATAGGTATTTTTATTGTAACTTGAAAATCTGACGAGTTATAAGCGAAAAAGTGAAAGGGGCGCGCCACCCTTTGAAGAGGGGTGGAGAGCTACGCACAGGGGGTAGGTGTCAGGACTTTTAGTATGTTCATCAGTGAGGTATAAACTAAAAAAAAAATCAAAATTCGGCTTTCGTGGAATTAGTTCCGAACTTTTTTCTAATTTGACTGGACTATGTAATATAATATTGTAATATATTTTTTCAATCAACATTTAATGATAACATATTGCATAATTCATCACGTTTTCTAGCTCCAAGTCTTGACTCCGCCAGAGAGTTCTCTTCAGAATCTAACTCTGGAGAATAAGGGCCAGCATCAAAATCGTCTTGCATATCGATACATATGTTTGTAAGCAACAAGCTGCGGTGATTATCAAACCACATAGTGATTTGTGGTACACATCCATATGCCTAAAACATAATATAATATAATGTAAAACACATTTAATTTTTAGTTTTAAATAAAATTAAATGCATTTTATTTAGAAATATATCATATACTACAACTTTCTAAATCTGCAGTAGAGTTTCCCAAACGCTTGTTCAACTACTACTTAAGAACTTCTCAGGCACTGGTTAAAATATTTTTGGGCTAAAGTTAAATGCCCATTGTCCCTGTAAGGGATCATAACATTCTCTGATAGGGGGTAAGCTCCATCGCCCAGAATAAGACAATTCTCTGGTAAAATACTTGAATCATTACTCAAAAGTCAAAAGTGTTTGTCCTTTGTCCTATTAGACTTCTTCTGAACACTCTTGCGTCGTGAGATGATATAAGCCAACCTGAAAACACATCAATGGACTTCAGATCAGAATCCATGTTCGGTGCGTATGCCAGTATGGACTTTACCCTCACGTTTATCGTAATCCGTCGCAGATAATGTTCACCGCTCGACCGTTCCGATATCTTCAAAGAGGGAACATTATCGGTGTGCCGCCGACGGTCTCTTCCCCGCCGCCAACGCAGTACGCTGATCGCAATTTTCGCAACCGCACGTCGCATAGTCGCCGGTCCTCAGCCGTCTTGAAAAATAGCGTTTTGTTGTCGTCGTCTGTGTGTTCGATATATGTGCGAACCGGTGCGCCGTCGCCGTCAATATCCGTTCGTGATTCCGTGCCCGTCCGAGCCGTTTTGCTCATCATAGTGCTCGCGTTCTGTTGTCAACTCGTTACGACAGCGTTCGCACCTCGCTAAAGTTCGATACGTGTTGATTTAGCCGCCCGTAGCCCCTCGCGCCACGCGGTCGGTCGTTCCGACTGGTACGTGTACCTACCAAGTCGTTCGAGCACCCCGCACCTTCGCGCGTCACGCCCTCGCCGTGACCGCGTAGTATTTTGGATACTGTCATATCCATCTCGTTCTCGCTTCAAAATATTCGCACGCACATCGGCGCCCGCACACGTAGTAACGTAACCGCCGTTGTCACCCGCACGCGCATTCAGTGTTGGCCGTCGTCGGACGACAATCTACGCACGCACGCGTCGACCACCGATCGCGGATCAGCTGTTCACCACCGACGCAGATTGTCCAGCCACTCCGTATCAGGCCGTACCGTCTCCGATATCAATGTTTTTATCATCCACCTGTATTATTATTATTATTGTTTTTACGCCCGTAATAGTTTGTCACTCGAGCATTGAATTATTTCTATAAGTGTAATTATTTGTCATTATTGTCCCGTTGTATTGACGACCGTGTGTGGTTGGTCCCCACCTACTACTAACATAGTTTTTTAAGCCTTTTCCCCTGTAGCTACGGTTAATATACGTCATATTTATTTGATATTTTTATACAGCAACTCTACGACATTGTTATTTTTCCATTGACCTTTTCCGTCACCTACTTTTAGTTTTCCTATTACAGACCACTACGATCGCATGACAATTAGGTACCATACGCTAACATAATTCGTGAGCGGGCAATACCTGACGATCACATTTACGCCGTCGAGCTGCACGGTTGATCGAGTTCAGGTTGCCTCCACACAATCCACTATGCCCTAAATTAATTATAGTATGAAAAAAATATTTTTACTTTTAAATATAATTACTTGAGCATACTACAAACCTGTAGAAGAACTGATGAGACTTGTTTTCTGTTGTAAAAAATATTTCTATCGAGTTTTTCCATAACAGTCCTTTTTTCCCAAGGAGCAAGTATAGAAATATGACATCCGTCGACTGCCCCCAATACTCCAGGGAAAGCATTTGGTCTAAGACAATTGAATTTTTGTACAGTGATGTTAGCTTCTTGTCTTCTAGGCCATTTTATAAATTTTCCAGATAGTTCTTTCATATTATGTAAACAATTTAGCACTACTTTATGGCTAGCACTGTCAGTAATATAAAATCTGTTTCCTATTTGTCTAAAAATTATAAAACGTTAGTAATTTTAAATATTTATCAAATGAGAAATATATACATATCAACTACTATACTTCTAATACAATAATAGCTTGAATGAATAATTATATTAATTAACTATATATTAGTAATACTAAAGTAATTAGTACTAATTTACCGATACGTTTCAGAATTGTCCATGTACCAAATTAAGATAAATAATTGTTTTTTATGTCTACTTTAACATCAGATTGAGATAATAAAGAACCCATATGTAAAATCAAAGTCTACAATGAAAATAATATAGGTATAAGCTACAAGAAATAAGTAAGTTTGAGCATGATCAATTATTATGTAGGTACCTCAATACTTCTTCTTATAAGTCTAAAATGTATTTTGAAATCCCAGTCGGACATATTATATACGGTTACTTCAGCAAAGTTGGAAATTTTACTACTATACTGCCTTTCGTTATTGAGAAATAATTCTTCATCATCATCTTGGGCCAAGGTTATGATATCTACACACACACAATTTATGATCCATTTAAGCTTCATTTACATATAAAAAAGGGTTATTTTTAAAACACACAATAGGTAATCTTTTTTTGAAAAAATTAATTACATACAAATTTAATAGTGTTTTAGTATTAAAAGATTTTTCATCCTATTAGTTTTCTACTCTCATGTACCTATCAGCTGAGCTTTCATTTTTTAATGAAACCCTTTATTTTTAATATCAGAAATTGGATAAGCTATTTTGACTGGTTACAGGCAAAAAAATGTATTATATAGTTAAAACTTAAATATTAGTCCCATTACATACCTAATAACAAATTGACACAATTATTTTGGGGTTAAAAGTCTCATAGAAAGAATATACTTAAACTTATTATATTGTCTCATCTCTCATAAGTGTTGTCAGCTGCTAAATCAACATGTACATAATTACCTATACTAGATAGTTTAATATGTAATTTAAATTTATTTTGCAGAAAACACTACATATAGACAAACAATTTGATTTAAGAGGACGCTACACCGAAAGTGAAACGTATACAACGCTCAATAGATGGCGTTCTGCGCCGTATCGCCGCCGTCTCGGCAGACCGTAGCCACGCCCATTGTCTACGTGACGAGGCCTGCGCGTCGTAGTTGCGGGAGAGGTACATTATTATCTAACAGACTGTCGTATAGAGCGTTAAGCGTCAACGCAGTCGATCGTTGAGTAAATATTGTCACCCATGCTCCCTCCTAGCGCAAGTCACAAACCATTTCTTAAATAAAGCTCCTGTTTACTTAAATAATATTTTCATTACATAAAGCATATAATCTGTTATACATTATAGCTCGAATTATATTATAACCTAATTACTTTTTAAAATACAATATATAAAATAATACATTTATTATGATTAAATACATTTTTTAATAAGCGTGTTGCGTCTTGTACGTTATAACTTATAGGTGACTAGAAATACTTATCGTAAATTAGTGTTTTATTCTTCTTTGACATATAAAGCAAAAAAACTGTCTTGGTATGAGCATAGCGTAAAACATTATAAATATGTTTGTGATTATTTCACTGATATATATATAATATCCAAGCGTGCCCTCCAACGAATTTTTAATTAATATTGTTTGGTTAAATATGTACAGAAATAATCAGATAGAAATTAATTTTATTAAATTTTCAATTCTTAGCTATGAATACAAATACATTTATACATTTTAAACAACATAATAGTTTGCAAATATTCGTGCGATTTTGATAATTTTTTAATCACTCATAGATTAACTCATGTAAAACCTTCTATTAAATTTTAAAGTATTTTGACTCTACCAAAAAATTTTTATCGACATTTAAAAAAAAAAAATTGAATATTTAAAATGACTATAGGTACTTATAACAATTTATGATAGGTAAACTTTATGTTAAATTTTCATGAATTTTTGACCAGCCACATTTCATTTATCCTCAATTTTTTTACTTTTGACCCCTCAAAGTACATTCACTTTGCTACCCGAATCACCCATGATTTTTAAGATATAAGCAAATTTTGTCCCCAGACACAAAAATAAAAAAAAACCACACATCATTGTAAAATCAATACGTCCAGACTCCAGAATCTAAAACATTACGAATATTTAAAATTTACTTTTTCAATTCAATATTTTCTGATGTTGCGTACATTTTACGTTATACTTTTATACGCGTACTTACTACCACTTACATATTTTTTAGGTAATTCAAAGAAAAATAGAATATTGAGTATAATAACCTGATCCTACTTAAACACACTTAAGAATATATAATTTAATCATTTTATAATCTAATATTTAATTATAAAAAATAGTAAAAAAAAAATTATTTCTTTTTCGTTTTAAATAAAATCTAATAGAAAATGATTTTATAAACACTTCAACATAGGTCATTTTTAAATGTTGTTGAACTTATATGCTTACAATTTTAATTAGTTTTCCATTTTATTGTTCCAAAATAATTCATCATATTTTATATTCAAATGCAAGTCCATGATTCAGTGAGTGAAATGTGAATGATAAAATAACATACGTTTTTACTTACTAATACGCGGCGCGATCGTTTCTAACGTAAGTTACCACCATTTCTTTATTAAAGTCCTGTTTACTTAAATATGAAAGTATATTTATAATATACCTATTATATAGTGATAAGCGAAAAATTATGACTTTTCGTAAATTATACTACTAAATAAAAATTTCAATTTTTTAAGTTGTTTTCTTATACTTAAATAATTATATTTCCATTCAATATTATTTCTTTTTTTAACCATTAACTTCATATTTTTTTGGGCATGTAATATGTGTATTGGCTCTCTGATATCGGTTACGAGAAGTCTTAATTTGAAAAGTGGATTAACAATTTCCGGTAACATACACTCTAAATAAAATCTGTAAAAAATATAAGTAAAATGTTTTTTGAGATATACTTTTACAAATATGGATTTAATAATAATAAAAATAATAGTTACAGTTTAAGTTTTTCTACCATATTATTAATCCAAAACTCTTCTTCATATTTTATTTCTTGAATATTAGTCCAATTTGTAGTGTGAATTACAAAATAGCATATTTTTCGTTGTGTTATACGTAATTGACCTATGACTTGGTAATAGTAATTATGATTTTTTTTTAATTCAATGTTACCCGTTTTGTCATTAATACTACAATAATCCAACTAAATATAATGCATCATTGGTTAGTCATGTAGTTATTAAAAATTCTTTTAAAATTCAATGAATCACGTGACTTACAAGTTTATTTTGCACTGCTTCAGTGGCGCTCAATGTATCTTTAGCCACGAATGGACATTTAATTTCCAAAATACCGTCTTCGCCAACAAGACCATCTAAAAGTAAAAATAAAAATTGTAATTAATATATTTGGTAGAAATTCAGGTCCCTAGATTATAATCAAAAATAAATTATAATTTATAATATATTACCAGGACTTGCTGCTAAATAAGGAAATTCGTTATCTGTAAAAAGTCCACATAACTGCACTGTTTTACTAGTTAATTCTTCAAATGAATTTCTTGCTAAAGACTCCATCTCAACTCCGTGCATCATTTCTTTTGATAAAAAGTTTGGTCTGTATAATAACGAGTATACTTTTTTCCGACAACTAGTATTTGCTCTCATTTTGCAAATGTCGCCAAAATTAGATGCCGTCAGTCTTTTTTTTCTTTCGTTATGCCATTCTTGGTTATGGCTCTGTTCTACAGTACGTAGTTGTAACTCATTTCTATCAACATTGCTTAATTTTTTCAAAAATTCAGTTTTTTTTTCATTTAAATCATCCAAATCGTCTTCAATTGGCTCTGCCATTCCATAATCCTCGTCGGGTCCATTAAAGCGATTTCCACTTGGTTTACTTCGTCTTATGCCATTTTCAAAAAGTTTTCTTCGTCGCTTTATTGTATTTTTTCGTATTCTATTTAAATTATTAGAATACCGTTTAGCTTGCAAACCTAAAATTAAAAAGATAACAATTTTTAATACGAGATTTGTGAATATTATGCATTAAAATAATATTCACATTTCACGTGCAGTAATTTAAATGCATTAAAGTAAGTACCTATATATTATATTTACCTGGGCTAAAGGATATAATTTGTTTTTGTATTGTCCGTAAATAATTGTTGGAGTTGAAAGCTACTACTGCAGCCTCAACTCTAGTCTTATAATTATTTTTTTGAGTGAAGTTTATTCTTTTCCCCCCTACATGCTTATTTATCAAACTATTAAATTGCTCGCAAGGGTTGTTATCTGCATTTTCAATAAGACAGTCGGCGTTTACAATCAACCGATATATTATATTTTTAATTTCTACCATCATCCCACTTTTTTCAGCTTCGAGAACCAAATTTCGTTCTCCTGTTTTAGGTCCAGTACAAAAATAGGTAGCGCAGTTATTATGCTGACCCAATCTATGATACGGACAATTTGCTATATCTTTTTTCAAATCTAAAAATAAAAATATGTTTACAATAAATTATACAATTTAGTTGTAATTCAATAAAATAAAATTACCTTTCACTTTTTGTTCAACGGATGAATTATTTTTTAAATGATATTTAATCGCTTTTGTAATGTCGGATCGAAAACGTAAAATATTGGTAGTTATAAACTTTCTTATAGATATGGGATAGTCTGTTCTTTTAGCAAGTGCTGTTAATTTTGTGCAAAAGTTTCTCAACAGATGGTTTCTGCATTCGATTTTTTTAATAATGAAATCGTTACCATATGGTTGAACATCATTTAATCGTCTTGACACACTACTGTCACCATCGCCTTTTGTATATATATTTATTAATATGCAGCGCCGGATAAGGAATGAAAATATATACATAATATATAAGTACAGATATTATTTTAATAATGATTTGGTCTTATTACCGATTAATTTATTGTATTTTAAACCATGCATGTATAAACTACTAGAAAATCCTTCCACGACAGCATCGGCCTCCATGGCAGTCGAAGATTTCTTCCAGTTTAAAAAACACCTGTGGGTAGGTGGATTTTGGTTTTTTGTGAATGATTGTTGACACACTGAACAATATCTATTCCTAATCCCAATGAATAAAACTTTTTTTGTATTTTTCCCTATAATTGTAGCCTACAGAATACATAAAATATAAAACAATTTTACACATACGACATACAATAATATTCTTTTCTATTAGAATATCAAAAAATAAATTATGTTACATACAGCTCCAGAAAATGCATTAAACTTGGTTTTATAGGACCGTTTTGACCACTGCCCGTCTGCGATTACTGTACACATAGGTACTCCATTTTTATCCACATTGCCATTTTCTAATGCTATCCTTCGTTCTTCGTCGCCAGCTTTTGCCATTTCTTCAATAGCAGTGTCTTGAATTACATCACTTATGTTTGAAAAATTTTTAAGATACGCAGTAGAAGATATCGACGGGACTTCAATTGAAGCTGATAATTGACTGAGTTGCGTATGGCCTATGCCTTTTATGTAATTTATAATAAAAAATACAAAAACATAAAAACGGGCAAATTATTTTGTAGCTAAAAATTTAAAAAATAATTATAAGCTAAAGTCGAACGTTATTTCGTAAATATTTTTTAAAAACATTTGAAGTTAAAATTTGTATAAGACTCATCAAAATAATTATGTTAAAAAATAGTAAATTAATAACTATATCAATATCATCTCCGAAACCTTTGAGAACCTATTTATATACAGAACTACCAAAAAATACATACCAATAGCTACACTGCCATTTATTATCGCTTGATTAATTGGTAAATAAGGATTTTCATTTTCATTTTCCGTAGAAATACATGATGTCGTGCCACACATTTTGCATTCAAAATGAAATGTTGAACTATACCCTTTTCTAACTTCCATTTTAAAATCCATATCAATAAATGAACACCCAAATCTTTCATGCCGACTATTCATTATTTGCATAAAAAAATGTCCTATATCTACTACCCTGCGACCATCAAGTAACCTACAAATCGTTAAAATGATTATATTATTTTATTTTTTAATAAATTAAAAAATATTTTTAAAAAATTCAATACTTTGTTATTGTTGTTGTTTCGTCATTAGTGCTTGACTCATTTTCAACACATAAGCTATGTGCCATAACACTTGTATTTTTATTTACAAAACTACAGTCACTAAATACTCTAGCTGGTGTACTATGTGCAATTAACAACGAACTACCATCAAAACATGTGCTATTTAAATTACTACTCAAATCCGCGTTCATATCATTCAAATTATTGTCATTCGTCAAAACGTCATTATTATCAATGGTATTAATATTTGAAATAACATTTATACACGACTGATAATTATCATGTTCACATAAATTAGTTTCCAAATTGTTCACATGAGTTCCAGAACTAAAAATGAAAAATAAGTCAGCTATAAGCAGTACCTAAAAAAAGTGTCGATAAAAAAATTTTGGGTGCTCAAAAAAAACTTGAAAATTTAATACAAGATTTTCTATATGTTTGACTTACAATTATTAGATTTGTGTCTACTTACATTATTGTCATTATTATAATGAATAAGTCCATGTCCATGAAAATATAATGTATTTTTATTTTGAAGCTAATATTTAAAAGTACTTACCTCACATTCTTACGAACCCCGTTACGAACTTCTTTCATTTTTTTTTTTAAAGAAGTCTTACCATAACATGCTACGTGATGCATACTTAGAAGAAAATGGACGAGCATTTATAGAATTTGATTCAAGAGAACCAGTACCCACCAATAATATAATACCAATTGCAAGAGGAGGTGGTTTTGCAAACGCAGAAGGATTTGACGTTAGAGAAGCATTTAAAGAATTTTTTTGTAACGAAGGAGCTGTTTCGTGGCAGGAAAACCTATAGGTTATTTATATTAAGAAACTATTATTTAACTTAATTTGTTTCATCTTTAATATATATTAAAACAAAAATTTATTTTAATATCAAATAAATATAAGAAAACTTAATAACTTCAAGAATGAAAATTTGAAAACAATGTCAAAAATAAAAAAAACTTAATAACTTGAGGAATGAAAATTTGAAAACAATGTTAAAAAATACAAAAAAAATAAAAAAAAAATTATAACTTTACGACTTAAAATTAGAAAACAATGTTAAAAATAAAAAAAAACTTAATAACTTTACGAATTAAATTTTTAAAATAATGTTTATGTAATATGTATATCTGTATTTTATTAAAATATTAAAAACAACTTATTAAATTATAATTAATTACGTATTTGAATAATTATTACAATATGCAATAAATACCAGTCATAGTTATAGTTGTTGGTTGTTATATGTTCCATATGGTTCAAATCCTTGAGAAGTAGCCGATGAAGAACTGGGACATGGCGATGGTGAGCTCGAAAGTGACATTATATGATTATAATCTGTAGGCATAATAGAAGGTGTTTGAAACATAATTTCAGTGGGTGTTTGAAACATCAGTTGAGTGGATTGCGCGGCAGCAGCATCTGAGTATTTATCTTCAAGTTGTGTAACTAAAGTTAATATTTTAAGTTTAGCTTCAGTTTTTCCTCTGGCTGGTAGCTTATTTACTGAAATAGCAATACTTTTAAAAAATAAGTCTATCTCGTCAGTAGCTTCTCTAGCCAAAATTGCTTGGTTTTGAGCTTGTATGGCGTGTATTATTGCTGTTCTGTCATTCATTCTTTTTACTTTTTCAATTTTTTCATAGTTAGCTCTTGACCTTTTTCCGTGTTTTTCCTTTTCATCTATAACAGTTGGTTCTTTCAATGGTTCTTCGGTGTCATCTTGGCTACTCCCGGGTATTGCAGAGTTTGGATCATTGCACACATTTGATGTCGTACTAAAATATTAATAAATTTAATAATAATAATGAATGTACGTTTAATTTATAATCAGAATTATTGAGTAAATAATATTACATTATTAAAGTTATAAATAAAAGTACACAATTGATATACTTAAATACTTACATTCGTTCATATTCAACATTATCCAAAAAAGACAAATGACCAGCTAAAGGCCATTTTTTTTTGATAATATTGCTGGAGATCCAGTACCCAGTTTCTTTTTGTGCCTCATATAAGTGTCACGTATATTCCGCCATCTATTTTTGCAATCATCAGCTATAATACGGATTAAACATTAATTTAACATTAGGTATATTCACTGAATAAATTCCGAGCCTTATTCTTTGATTATTAGAATGCAACTTTCTTAAATATTCTTATGTATATAAATGTACATTACAGGTTTACTTACATGATTTTCCAACAATAGACGAAATTTCGTTCCAAATTGTATTTATAAAATTGTAGTCTTTATGTTTATGGTTAGAACTGTCATAAATTACGCTACGCTCCTCTACTGCCTCAACTAAAATTTCGTCCTCATTTGGCAAAAATTTTGATATTATAGTTTTTGACATGATTATGATTATGTAATATAATAATATATTCGTCGTATATTATAAAAAAAATTAAAATTATAATGAAGGAAAATAAAACACGCATGCGACTCATAAACGACACTGCTATCGGATCACTACAGTCGCAAGCCGCAACGACTGTTATCGACACGCACGTGTCAATCGCACATGGGAAACCACGTTCATTGATTAAATATAGATCAGTCATTGCGACTAGTCGTTGCGATCAGTCGTTGCGACCAGTCGCACATAGGAAACCGTACCTTTACCCGATCGGGTTCCTTTCTTTACGACGGTGCGAATTTTTTTTTGTGACATATTGACAAAACAAATTTGTCACAAAAAAAAAATAGATATGGTTATGTTGATGTTCAAGAGTATACAAATTAAATAGGTACAATGTATAAAATAAAAACGCCACTCTGATCTTGGTTAATTACAATTAGGTATAAATTAGACAAGTATCGTAATATGTAGTCATAGACAAGTATTATACAAGTATGTAGTAATCCCACAGCGTATTCTATCATGAGGTGACCAAGATTAGACTGTCGATGGCATGACAAAGTGTAGCTTATAAAATATAAATAGTTAATTTGTAATAGCCATTGATTATAATATATATTATATTATTATAGTATGCTAGTAGGCTATAGTCTATATTCATTATTCAAGATAATAATATTATGTCTATCGACTTCTGATTATCGGAATTTTTTTTTCTGTCACAATAATTCGTCGAGACGCCAGACGGTCGTCCGGTGCGGGCCGATGACGAAAAACGCGAGTGCTTGAATGGAGTAGGGGAAGCCGCGTTGTGCCGTTTTACGCCACCAGGGAATAATTCGATAATAATTAGAAAAATTATTTTACAATACTTTCACATGCTAAAAATTGTTTTGCGCGGGACAACTTTACTCCTTCAATATTAACAAAAAAATTACCAAAATTTTACATCCCTATAAAGAAGAAATTTATCTGTGTCGTAGCGTCGTTATTTTTTTGATAACACTACCCAATAATTTTTAATAATTAATTGAAAAATACAAAAAAACCTAATGTTCTTAAGCCAATAACTTTAATCGTATTTATGTTATCCAAAAAATAAAAACGCTACGACATAGATAAAATTCTTTTTTATGTGTTGTAAAATTTTGGTTATTCTATTATAGTTATGATGCGAGAAAAGTTGTCCCGCGCGAAACAGTTTTTACAACCGAATTACGAGTGGTGTGGCGTCCTCTTAAGATATTAATAGATACTTACCTGCTAGACAATTTGTACGCACAAACAGCGCAGGTAATCCATTTTTAATACAGGCACTAGTACGAATTTTGTTCAAAATGAACTCTTTAAAAAGTTTAATTTTAAACGAATTTATTTGTTATTGATTGCTTAGTCATTTTTATAAAGTATCTACGACACCGAGCACCAACTAAACCTATACTGAATGCATTAATTTAACACATATATTACTTATGGGTAGTTTTTAATTCAGAAAGGGTCAAGAGCAGAATTTTGGAAAAAATAAAAATTAATACAATTTTTTTCGAATATGCAACAATAATACAATGTAAAATGGGAAAGATAATCAATGTTGGTTAATATTTAATTGATTATACTATCACTCTTAATTTTGGCAGTGGAGGTGATATACCGATTTCCATCACAAAAATTCCATCCAAATATCGAACTCAGTGTAAAATAATCTGCAACAAATATTAGAAACCGGTACAAATGCATTGGTACGCCACTTTAACCATCGAATTTCTAATGGGTTTACGTATCCCTACGTTATGAAATATTGGACTCTAAAAGTTGCTCCGTATCCGTAATCTGATAGAATGTTGCCAACGTGTATCCCTCTTTGTTACGAAATTTTAAAAACGGATACATCGCAATGGTCATGGGCATTAACCACCTGTATCTGTATGCGCCAGCCGTTTTCGTATGTTATTATTCAATTTTTCTTGTGTATATTATTGTTTTGGCGTATATTGTATTATTAATTACATTTAACAATATAATTTCAATTTGAAAAATGTAATAGTTGCATTTGTCAATTAATTATGGTTGTAAAGTGTGTGGTATGCCCTAACAAATATGGGCCATTATCCCAAATCAGCTTTTATCGTTTTCCGATGTCGGCTGAAAGGTAAGTGCCTTTAATTTTGTAAAAGAACTATAACAATCATTATCTGTAGCAACACCTATTCTCATTTTATTTTATTGATTCATTGTCATTAAAAATTGAAATCATTAAATAACATTTTAAATACAGATGCAAGCAGTGTGCTGTTTTATGTCGACGAAATGATCTGATTAACGTGGACCCAGATATTTGTTTTCGGCACTACAAATTGTGTTCAAGGCATTTTGATGACTCGTAGTTTATAGGGACTCATCTGATTCCAAATGCTGTCCCATAAAAATTTGAATGGAATGGATATTTGAATGAACAACAGGAAATCACTGGTATGTTACTTTAACTAATTATTTTTAAATTAAAAAATAATATAATATAAATTCCGAATTGTATAATATTGTAATGTAAAGCTATTTCAATATTTCAGATGAATCTATCAACTCGGAACTAGTTCGTCCTCAGGTAGAGTTACAGGTAATTTATTATATTTTTATTAATTATAGGTATTATTAAAAATGTATATCAAATCATATGCTAGGCACTTACTGTATATGTATTATATATTAGTCTATAAATTATTTTATATTTTATTTTATTTTTTTTAGAAAATAGTTCACCAATTGATTGGTTACAGATCCAATCAACCTCAACCCCTAAGTGTAAGCATACATGAACTAAATTTTGTATTAAATCATATGATAATGAAATGTAATGTCATTATTATTATGTATTATTTTATAGCAAATTCAGTTGCAAGAAGTTTAATTGGTTCTTAAAGTTCAATAGCCGCTACAGCATCATCAACCAGTTCTTCTTGTTCGACTACCCAAGGCCTTTCCAGTCGTACTCCAAGGAAAGAGAAGCTCCATAAAATGTTAAGTTACCAAAAAAATAAAGATAAAGAACTTCAACAAAAATTTAATATTTAAAAAAAAACTATGCTGATAACCAAAAAACTTTGACTTCATTAGAAAATTTTCAATTAATGTGTGATAAATTCCTTAATAAAGGATTTTCAAATTTTGTGGAAGTTCAATCCAAACTGACTCTACCCCATTCCAAAGGTCGTAGATATTGTTACGAGACAAAAAAATTTGCACTCATGATACATTTTTTAGGTCCTAAAGTGTATAGATTTCAAAAATCAATGAATTTGATTCACCTAGAACTTAACAGAGAACTACTGAAAACTGGGAAATAAATCCTGGTCTTAATGAATTTTTGTCTACAGTTTTAGCAATGAAAGTAAAATCCATGGAACCTAAGTCCAAACAATGTGTCTTGTGTGTAGATGAGATGTCTGTTAAATCTTCTCTTTACTATGATATTAAAAAAGCTGAAATCATAGGTTTTCGCAATACTAATTCATTTAAAAGCAGTGAACTAGCGAAGTCAGTTATGGTTATTATGATTCGTTGATTAAATTATTCATGGAAGCAACCTATTGGGTATTTTTTTGTAGCAATCTCTTGCACCTCTTGCAACCTCTTATTAAAATTATCAAAATTAGTTAAATTTATATTATACTAGCCGATCCCGTGCACTTCGTGACACGAAGTGTCAGCTATAATAGCTGTCCTATCCTAGCTGTCCCTTCCAGCGTTGCCTGACTCATATGCCCATATATTATGTTAAGATTAACCTCAAGTGATTTACATACATCCAAGCCACCTAGGTAGGCAATCCACTGCATCGAAACGTGGATAATATATGCGAGCAGTAGTAAATTATCAGGTAGGCAATCCACCTGCGGTCGATTGCGGACCCCATGAGATGCGTAAGTAACTGAAATCAGTATTAGGTACATTAAAAAAAAAAAAAACAACCAAGTTAATAGATTGTAACCAATGGCAACCATTTATAAACAAATATTTCCATTGTAAATCTCAAAATCCCCATGTGAGCACCACTTGGGGCTAGACCTCTACCTTTTTAAATGATCCTATCTTCTTCCCATTGGTCTAATCTATCTCTGTCCCAAATTTAATCGGTTAAACGGTTTGGGAATGCATAAAGGACAGCCAGACAGACATTCATTTTTATATAGGTATATATAGATTTCTACTAATTTTATAATAGTAATAAAATCTATAACCAATGGCAACCATTTAAATAAATACAAAAAACTACTGTGTGAACTACTGTTATTGTGCACTTAAGAGGCGATAACTCCGGAACCACTTATCGCACAGCATACAATATTTGTACTTTGTAATTATTTGTTGCTTTGTGAAGATGATACCAAAGGTATCCTAAATACTACAAATTCTATTAAATAAATATTTTTAACTAGTTTTATAACTTGGAAAACTATAGAAATAGAAATATTGTAGGTACCTATTAAAATAAAATACTATTTGTCTATTTCATCGATTTGTTGAATTTTCTTATAAAAGTTAACAAATAATAAAATAGCATTATAACTTATATAATGATTTTGTAATTAACAATTCATTATATAGCTGACAACCATGTCACTATCATAATATTGCGGATTATGGACATTTGGAACCATTGTCATACCTCATTGAAACGATACAAAAATATATTGAGAAATAGAGTTGATCAATGATTTTTGTATTGATTCATCCTTTATGGTCAACCAATTAGTGCATATTGTTAAACTAAACAATAATATTATAATATTATTAGCTGATCCCGTGCACTTCGTTGCCCGTTAAAGAAAATTAATAATGCCAAATCTATATGAATAATATATTTTATTTTATAATATAACGGTTAAGATATACTGAGTAATATCGTTACAACAATATTCAATTTATTTTGGGTCATTATGTATTTTTATTCCTTTTTATCTAGAAAATTCTGATCCGCCTAATTCTGTCCCGCCCAGCGTTGCCTGAGGCAAATATTAAGTTAAGATTAACCTCAAGGACACATTTTCAACTATAGACATCTTTGATACAACGACTTCAAGTGTGAGTATATTGTAAGTTATTAGTACGAAGCGAATGACAGATGTCGGGTAAAAAGTGTTTTAACGCGTTTATAGTTCGAAGCCGACACCACTGAATACGACGTAAGGCGTTAATTTTTTTTTCATTTTTGTTATTTTTTTCAACAGCTAATTAATTTGTCCACACTAAAACCTTCCCCTAGCCTAGACCTATTTAATAGTGAAAACCGAACTGAAATCCGTTGTTTACTTTTTGATATTTTTGCGACCAAACAAACAAACGCTGTCTCTTTATATAATAGTAAGATAACTCGGTTAACAAAACTAAGATTAGCCACGCCTATAATAATCCTTGAGTTTAGACCTATTCATTAGTGAAACTAATAGCTAAGTAAAAAGCGGGAATAAAATGAAGAAAAAATTGCAACCGTTACCGTGAATCGAACTCGAGACCATGTCTTTAAAAGATTTAAAATCCATCCGTGATTAATATTGTGCACTTAAGAGGCGATAACTCCGGAACCACTTATCGCACAGCATACAAACTTAGATAGTAGCCGATTCTCAGACCTACTGAATATGTATATAAAATTTCATAAAAATTGGTCAAACCGTTTGGGAGGAGTATTTTAACTAACATTGTGACACGAGAATTTTATATATAAGATTTACGAAGTAACAGAATTCCTTTAATCATTGGACTCTGTGTTCCAAAATTAGTATATTTACGTGGTACAATTAAATTACAGTTGTTTATTAGTCCAGTATTATAACAATGCAAAGGCTGAAATGAACCTATATTTACTTTAAATATATACAATAAAATCGCTCGTTCATACTCTTAAATCTGAGTAAATTGAACAAGTTGGATACAATTTTGGTTTTCCAAGTATAGTTTTAATCATTAAATTAATAGTTGTAGATAAAACATTAATATGAGTGGAGTATGTACACCCCCATATTGAAATATCGTACGAGAAAACTGATTGCACAAGCGCTAAATAGATAACTCTAAGAGTTTTAATATCTAACATATTTTTGAGCAATCGGAACTTATATAATAACTTTCTAAGAAGATTATTTCCGTGATAAATATGTTCAACAAATTTTAGTCTATGGTCAAATTTTACTCCCAGATATTTAATACAATAAACTCTATCCAAAGGTAAACATTCACAAAGACCACCTAAATATTTACATTTATAAGAGTGCACGCACAATGAAAAATCAGTATTGTTTTCTTTAAAATATAGTTCGATAAATCATTGTCATAAAAAGAGGATTTATCTGGTATTTTCTTTATTACCATAGAAATGTCTGAAGTGTTTATCTGATCCAGGAAAATTGAATTATTAATATGACAGTTTTATTCATATCATTCCAATTAAGTTTTTTAAAATTATTTATATTAATATCGTCAAAATATTTTATTATAATTATCATTTAGTTAGCATACTTTTATGCAGGAATCGCCGAATCGGTCTTGGTTATTTTTTTATATTTTTTGTTATATTCAACAAAAATTAAAAATTAAGACAATTATCATAAGTCTGTGGGTCTTAATAAATGTTATTGTACGTTTTGTCGTTTTACTAAATTTAAATGTACGTAATTAATTTTTATTACCTTTATTAACTATGATATTAGAATTTAGAATAGAAATTGATGTAATATTATTTTGATATATCACATAAATATATACTTTTATATAGATGATTAGATGAATATAATATATTTATTGTTCTAAAAACTAAAAATAACATTCAGAACATAATATATTACAAAATAACATAACATAACATATTATAAAATTAAATTGTAAATCTCGAATATCTTTTAGACCGTATTTCTTCAATATTTGGTCTTGGTATTGGAGCAATGGACTTAGGAATTTCAATTTCTTCTGGTATTGTTATGATATTATATTCGTTTGTTTTTTTTTTTGCCAAATCAAGTACTTTTTCCATAATTTGTTTTCGCCAATCATTATCAGTACGCTCATATACATTTTTTATTGTGTATTTCCCTAACGGTTTCGAGTATACCATTTTATCACCTAAACCTGTATTACCACTTGTTTATTTGTATTGTAATTATGGTCCAATATGGCCATGATGGATCTTATGTACATACCTCTATATTTTAGATGAATTCGTTTTGGCATGTATTTTAGCCTTACATTATGATAAGATTCCAAGCGGCCAGTATGCACAAAATGTTTTGCATGTGGCAAATCTTTTATAAAATCTTTGGCAGTTATAATTTTTTTTAATGCATAGTATGATTCATTATCGGATTTTAACCATAATTTTTTATTTATTTCTTCGTCTGTTAATGGATCATGATCGCATGTTTTTGTTACTCCATTTTCTTCCCATTCATGTTCATTTTTTATGTGATGTAGTACAGACGTGAATTTTTCAACTAATAATTGACCGTCACCTTTGCAGTTTTGTGAAGCCCACCAAAGATGATTATTAATACTACTTTTCCATAAATATGCATCTTCATGTTTTTTTTCTAAGGTTTTCATTTTTTTCATCAAACTTTTAGATAGGTGCCACACATCAAATTCATGTTGTATTCAGGATGTTGTGTTCTAATGTAAAAGCGAATTCCTTTATGACGATCAGTAAGAAACAATTTAATATTAAAATTTTGGTTTTTGGTCAGATCATCAAGTAATAATTCACAACCTTTTCTTTCTAAGTCTCCTTTTACCATACCTTTTTGAACAAGTTTAAAGTCGACTATTTTTCCACTACGTAAATCCATTACTGAATAGATGCAATACTTGGCGCAAAAGCCTGGAGAGTCATACTGCCCATCTCCGGCTAACCAAATATTATTTTCTGAATTTTTAATACTGTCAATAGTACTTTTCTTTTGATTTTCCCAAATATTACAGATGACTGGTCCAGTATAACACTTAATTATTTTATCATAAACCGGACGAGAAAAAAATGATAGCTTTAATGAATCACAGAAAGCTACCATTTGTGTGTACAGAATTCCGGATAAAGTCAAAGCAGATCCAATCAATATATTTCCTAATGGACGTTTATTACTCTTATTTTGTGAACGCCAAATTAATTTATGGTTTCTATCACATATAGTTATAATAGATAGTAATGCCCCTTGGATATAATGTTGGACGGATACAACTGTAGAATTACATTGACGGCAACGATTAAAAAGTGGCAATAAACAATCCCAAAATACAAAAAAACAAGAATTATCTTCTATATTTGATGATGGTTTTTGCTGTGTCGGTTTACATTCATAAATTTCTTCTTCTTCTTCTTCTTCTTCTTCTTCTTCTTCTTCTTCTTCTTCTTCTTCTTCTTCTTCTTCTTCTTCTTCTTCTTCTTCTTCTTCTTCTTCTTCTTCTTCTTCTTCTTCTTCTTCTTCTTCTTCTTCGTACTCTTCTTCTTGGTTTTCTATTTCAAAAGATATATTATTTGTAGGCTTATAAAATGTGTAGCATTCATTGCCTAAATCACACTGTACGCCTTTTTCATTCGGATTATCACTGAAGTAAATACAATTTGGATCATCAATATCTAGTACATTATCGTCTTCGGAATCAGATTCATTAAAATTGTTTATCAAATTGTCAACTTTTAATTTTTTTATCGATGTGTTTGTTGAATTTTGTTTTGATAAAATATCTTTAATATCTCCTTCGTTTCTTTTTCTGGATGTTCTTATACTCCGAGGTGTTTCGGGTCTAAGATCATCGACTTTGTAGATAGTTGGTATAGAATCGGAATTTAAATATAACTTTATTTTTTCATTTGGCAGTAACTGTTTTTGTAGTTTACTCGATTCTGTAAAATCTTTTTCTTGAAAATGTTTTGAACATATTCTAGATCCACTACCCGGGACAAAATCTTTACGTTTACAAAACACTAACCATTGCTTAAATCTAAGTGGTGATTTATTTCTTTTTGGAAAATTATAAAAATGTATATTTTCAGATTGGCTGCAAGTTGCCCTTTTCTTATCATTATTCGAATTGCATCCAAATACAGAACAAAGAACCATTTTACCCCTAAAATAAATTACACCATTTTGTTTTAATGTGAATAATTTTTAATTTTGATGTATGTACTTTAATATCAAAACATAAAATATAATATAATATTAACTGATATAGTTATAACTTATAACTTATAGGACATAAAGATAATATTATAAAATAGGGACATGTGCATATTAAAATATATTTATGAATATTGTATGTTTAAAAATTTAACTATAAGAAGTGTTCTCATTAATATTACAAATATTGAAATATTTATATTTTATATAATAGTTTATTACATAATTATGTATGATAAATGATAATAAGCTTATAATATAATATGTTTACAGTGTACATGATTTATAACCAACATAACAACCGTCTTGTTCCGGATATTTCTGCCGAATTTTATTTACAACACACGATGGAATAACAATACGATTACCTATACAAAACCAAAAATTTAATCACTTGTATTTATACGTTCCTAAACATATTTAAAAGCATTTAAAATTTAGTTAACATATTGCATTATATTATCAGTGGACTTGTAGTCATCCTACCTTTTCCTATAGAATTCCACGAGTTTATCCAATAAGTAAATTGTTTATAACAAATATACCTCCATATCTTATTTGTTGGTTGTGATGAAGATAACGTTTTTTTTTTGCTTTTATTTTTCGATTTAACAATGATTTGTTGTCGTGTAATATTGAGAACCTAATAAACGTAATAAAAAAATCGAGGAAAAAATTAAAAAACTGAATCTACTTTGTGTTATGTAGGTACCTAATCTATGACTTACTTCTTTATCTAAAATAATTTTTGAAAATGAGCTTATCTCCGTTATACATGTTTTTTTGTTACTATGTTGTAGTAATTTATGTAATTTTTCCAACTCAAAACAACAAATACACTCTAAACCTAATACATTTATTACATAAACACCAATCGTTTACATTAATTTTTGAACGACCCTCTAATTGTTCTTGTATATCGGGTTCATTTTTACCAGGCTGAATATCAGCCATATCAATATCGTTCCATTTTTTTTATTATTATTAATTATTTTTTATTTATATTATACTTTGTATTTTTTCCTATTTATTATATAGATATGTACACATAGTGTTACTTTAATATTTTGTTTTATATTTTATATCATATGTATTTCTCTTTGTTTTATGTTCATTATTATAAACTATATGTTCACCTTATGTGATGAATTTTTTTTTTTTTTTTTCTTATCAACGATAACCGCCGTCACGAAGATCGGATTCCATATTGAGGTGTGCACCACGGTTCCTGCATTCTCGGCTACTGTTACTCCACGATATGTGAGGCAAGGCCTCCCATAGGGGGAGGATGTTCGAACTTGAGCCTTTCCGCGCTTAATACGAGCAGTGTGTCCGTTTGACACATGTGTTTGTCATCCCGCTGACGTTCCGACGCCGAAGTGCGCTTGCGCGAACTTTTGGCGACCGGCTTCGCTGACCACCGGTTGTCCGGGGCCCGGCCGTCGCTGTTTTTTTGTTTTTTACCAACGGTCGGATCGTCCGTTCCGTGCCGGCTCGTGCCCGTTTTGTTCGTGTGCGCCGAACACGAAACCTCGTGTTGAGTCTTTCATGTGCGTGCCTTTTGTGCCTCGCGTAACGCGTATCGTCTTTTGTTTGTTTTCGCGCACGGGTTGTATTTTCGCACCGCCGTCCGGTATTATTCGCCGTGACCGTGGGCGTAGGTCATTTTTGTACCACGTTGTCGTCGTGTGTCGACCAGAAAGAAAGTAGAAACCTCAAGTTTAGTTTTCTGTGGATCGACTGTGCGTTAGTCGATCGCAGTGTATGCCGTAGGCTGACGGCGATATACGATTATTATTGTATATACGTTTCGATCTTCGATCGGTCATATATTTATTGTGTGCGCGGGAAGGATTCGCGAATATCACCCGTCGCACGTTAATTACTTTTACCCGTGCTCGCCGAGCCGATTCTACGTCGCGACGTTGTAACGCGTCTTGCGGGTGGTCAACGACCTCGCCAATGCCCAGCTGTCCACAGTACGCGTCATTTTGGGGACATTTAGAAAATCGTCGTGGGATCCCGACGTCCACAAACGGTGACCAGCGGTATCGTTGAAATTATTATTTATTATTGTATTTTTTTATTAATTTGTATATTGCGCACCTGTCGTGCTCGTTATTTTTATAATTATTTTATGTCATATTGTTGATATTATTATTGTGGCAATTGTCTGAAGAGACGTCTTCGACGTTGTCTCCTTATTATATTTCGTGTATTGTACGTATCAAATATTTATTATATATATTATATTTTGTGACACTATATTTGGATCCTTGTCATTTGCTCCCACACATCCGCGAGTCGTCAGTAAACTGATGCAGCGATTGCTGCTTACGTAAGTGCTGATGGCGCAACAATAACTATTCTATACATAATGCATAATATTGTATATTAAGGCATAGTGATGTGAATTGTATTTAATCTAACTAATGTACATAACTGATATAAAATAATGAAATACGACATTATTTAATACAAAAATATACAGTAAAACTCGCTTAAAAGGCTCTTTAAGGGACCAGCTCTCTAGAGCGTCTTAAACGGGAAAGCGTCTTATACGGAAATGAAAAAAAAATGAAGTGATTGAAATAATGCTGATTTAACCAAAACATAATTATAAGACTAGATTAAATAGTAATTGTAATTTTAGTACTACTTCTTTTAATATTTTTAGTGTGGTAGTTTAAATTATTAAAGGTTGGTATACTTAAAAATATAATATAAACATTGAATTGAACTTACTGTTAATCTAACTTCATTAAATACAAGAATTATAGTAGTAATATAATTTTTTGAACTAAATTTACAATAAGTCAACAATTGAGAATAAGAAAAAGAAAAGTATGATAAATAAAATAATCCTAATATATGAGTTAAAATACTCAAGTAGATTACATACTAATTATTAATAAAAAAAAATAGTATTTAAAATTTGTCTCAAATATTAGTATTTTTACAACACTGCTTGTAGTTATTAAGTTCCTTATGTTTTTAAAATGTGTCAAATCAAATAAAGTTAAATCTTACAAAATGCACTTCTTCTTTGGAGAACTTGATTTTTTTTTTTTTATAAAATATAGGTACCTACTTATTAAGAATATAATAGTTAACAACAATAAGTAATGTCAAAAAACATAATATTCTAATGTATAAATAAATAAAGATTAAATACCTATAACGTAATATATCCATATATATATTGTAATTAAAAACTGTCAATTATATCATGGTTGCACATTCTAAAAAAATAGTTTGTAGACATTTGTTTTATACAACTGTTTATAAGACTTTAAAAATAAGATAAAAATTGAAAACTATGTTTGAATAAAATACTATAATAATTTATTTTGTGGTTTAACTAACACCTATAGTTTATTAATTTTTTTTTTTAATTTTCCCATTCAACTAATTGTATCTTATATAATATATATAGATGTTTATACGTTTAGAATAAATATTGGACAAGCAAATCTTGAGTCTTAACTTTTAAATAACCTTTATATTAATAAATTAGTAATTACATACAAACAACAAATTGACAAGAGTTAATAATTGTAACAAATGTATACATCATTTCATACATGAATCGTTTTATTAATTCATATTTTATTATAATACACATGAATAATATTCTTTAAATTAACATCATGTTTTAAAAGAGCAATGATAAATCATTTAACTTATAGTATTTTTACATCACTATGTATTATTTAAGCATCAATATTCTATATTGCCAATTGTATGTAATGTTTTTATTTTTAATCTTCACAGAAGAACATTGTTACAAAGATAAAATAGCCAAATATGTAAGTTGGACAAAGGTCGCTACATCATGCATTGATGATTTTCATACATATAATGAAGCAGTAAAAAAAAACAAAAGTACGTAATGGTATTTAATTAATTGTAATTATACTATGGCAAAATTATTATACATTTTTTTTATTATATTTATCACATGGCCAACACTTTGTTTTGCCAACTTAAGGCATTTTCAGGAGTATTAAAATATTTTACAAAATATTCCCTCAACTCTTTTGCATTTGTAGAAGCATTTCCTACTCCTCTTCTTTCTGATTCTTCTCCCATTCTACAACTCATAGAATCCTCTGTAATATAGCCATCCCTGCGGCGAACAAAATTGTGTAACACACAGGCTGCTTTTGTTATAGCTATAGCAACATTGGGAGAAGCTAAAATTGGGGTATGAAAAACTCTCCATTTATTAGAAAGAATTCCAAATGTACACTCTATATGTTGTCTTGCTCTGGACAAGCGATAGTTAAATATACGTCTTTCATTATTCAAACTTTTTCCTGGAAAGGGTCTTAACAAATGTTTGTTTAATGCAAACGCTTCGTCGCCAACTATGACATACGGGCAAGGCTGTGGTACACATTCTGTATCATTTGGTAAACATGTGTCTGGAGGGAAATTAACTTGACCAGAGTAGAGTTTCTTACCAAATGCTGATTGTTTGAAAATATTGCAATCACTTTCTTTTCCAAACGATCCAACATCAATAATTTTGAAGCAATAGTTAGAATCACATATACCAAGAAGAATTAATGAAAAAAATTGCTTATAATTGAAATATTGAGTTCCACTACTTTTTGGACACTCTAATCTCACATGTTTCCCATCAACAGCACCGACCAAATTGGGGAATTGGGTTTTGGTATAAAATCCTTCAGCAATATCTAACCAATCCTGAACTGATGGAACAGGCATTTCACTTGGTTGTAATACTTCCCAGATAACTTCACAAGTTTCTTTAACAATTTTTGCGATTGTTGAAACGCCCATTAAAAAATCAAAACGTAACGCCGAAAAGTTTGTTCCAGTAGCCAAATACCTTTAAATAAAATTAATATCATCAAATACACATTGTTATGTAGGCTGATAGTCTGTCTTTGCTCAGAATCGTTTTTACAATGATTTTATATCATTGAATTCAAATTTAACAAATTCAAAACATGGACCCCACTGTACAGCAGAGCAGTACCCACTTGCCGACCTTTTTTTCTATTTAAATATTATAATTTTATTAAGATATTCACAATATATTTATATATATAAATATAATTTCCAGTCTACTCTTCAAGACATCATTCGCCATTTCTTATTCCTACATACTCCATCTCTTATGGCAATAACCATCCTTTACACCACATGCTTCGTTGTGTCAATAATGCCATGTAGATCTTTTTGTGTCCACCTGCTCCATTTTCTATCTGTTTTTATACAACTATATTTTAACACTACATTCTGTTTGTAAATATTCTAGTTTTAAGCTGTTATATTTAATTTTAATTCTGTTATCCCTCACTAATTTATGTACTTCACATATATTCTGTAAATTGCCGTTTGGCGTATATTAAATAAAATAAATAAATAATTTGAAATGTATAATAAATTATAAAGTTCTTTGTTATAATTTTTATTCACAGTTCTTGAACTCCAAAAAAAATAGAAATCTCTTAGAGATTGTTTCCGTAGGAAATGTGTCACCAAGTCAGGGCAGGCAGCACAAAAAACTCATAAATACATTTATGCTGATATTATGGAATTTTTGAGGCCTACTATGTTAAATCGAACGTATGTTATTCAGTATGCAAACAAATCACAAAATGTATATTATAAAAATGTTATTGTTTTAGAACGGAAGGTAATTTTGAACACAGTGATAGGGACGGAGACGAGGAAGAAGAAGAGAACAATGAAACTGAAGTTTCAAATAACATAGCAACGGGACATCAAGATGAAGAGTATACGAATACACCTATACGTAAGAAACTCAACAACAAAAAGCCAGCAGATTTTGAAACCCGTCTAATAAATATTTTCGAACAACGTAAGACAGAAGAAGACCCTGAAAAACATTTTTTGCTGTCTCTTTTACCTCAAATTAGATTGTTAACAGAAGACCAAAAAACACAGCTTTACATTGACATTCTGAACAGCATCCAGAGATTAAAAGGTTCTTCAAATGCATCATCATTTAACCAAAGACCAATTGCTAATGACTATTCAACTCAGAGCCATCATAATATTTACAATGTTCCCCCTCACTATCCATCACAAACCGATTCCATTCCAACTTTAAACCACCATTATAACCTAAATACACAATCTCCAATATCAGTCGCCCATGTTAATAAAATAAGTCCTTATAGTTCATCTGGCATTCAAACACACTCTACATCCCAAATTGTTTCAGTTCCAATTGAAAATTCTTATTACAGTCCAAATCCACAATCACCATCTGTATCCAGCACTCTTTCAAACATAAACTATCAAAATACTTTCAACATTCCAACAAAATATTCATCTCCTTCTACTTCTATCCCAACTAGGCACCATTATAAGCTTAATACCCCATCAGAGTTTCCAACACAAACCACAAATGTTAACAAAATAAATAATTATAATACATCTGCCCTTCAAGAATCGTCTACATCTCAAACTGCTTCTATTCCCACTAAAAATGTTTATTACAATTCTAATTCTCAATCACCACAGTAAAAATTCAACTAATTTAATAGCAAGTTGCTATTTAAAAATATAATACAATACAGACAGGATTAATATTGTATTTAGTTTGATGTTACATTTATTTTTATTTTTATGTGTACTGAATTTTATTGAAAATTCATACAGAAAAAGAAAAATTGATATTTAGTTTTATGGTTTTGAAATCAAAATGTTTAAGTTTTAATTTGTTTTTATTTAGGTAATATTTTGTAACTAAACAAGTTGTTTAATAAAGATTTTTACCTTAACGTCACAGTAAGTCTTTCTTCTGCTGGAATTGGTAAACGCAAACAGGTAACTTGTTTTTGAAGTTTGAGGTTAACTAAAGAAATCTTTAAAAATATTTTTGAATTATTTTATTAGAATACTTAAAATAAATAAATGTTTGAAATATTTTTTTTACCATATTTTTATGCATCTGGGAAATATTTTAACCAGGGGAGTCAATTTTTTTCTATTACCAGGCCAATTGGTAAACATTTTTTTCTATATTTTGTTATAGAATTTTTCTTTTAAAATTAAACATACTTATAAAGGTATAATAAAGTTAATTCAAATTTTTTTATCAAATTGTTAAACTCTCACATTTGTATTTAGGAAACATGCATAAGTCATTTTAAATCCTGCGTGAAAATGTGTATTAAGATATTTCAAAAATGCAATATATAACTCTTGAGGCCAAGGCCAAAGAATCAAAAATAACTTGGCTAATCATAAATGAAAATTGCAAGAGTGTGCGAGTACACAACCTGCCCCCTCCAAATATCACCCCTGATTTTTACATTTGAAATTAATTTACTTACCAGCTCATCAAACGATTTAATCGACATTCTGAAGTATTTAAAGAATTCTTCTGGGTAACTCCTCAAAGTCATAAAATTTGTTTGAAATTGACCCTCGATTGGCCTTTTTAAATTTAATGGATGTACCCAGTGTCGTCTTGGACCATTTTTTGATTTTTTTTGGTGCCTCTTATATATTACATAAATAATTGACATAGCTTCTTCGTCGTTCAATAAATCCATGGCAATTTGAAAATTTAAATATTTTACAGAACAAAATAGGTACCAACAATGTGCCACGTATGGTGTGTAATGATATACTAAGGGATATCAGGTCTCAAGTGCAATGACATCTGAAACTAAATTTTGAAAAACGTGGACGCACAAAACGCACAGTGTGTACGTAATCTGCGCGAGCGTTCAAAACGCAGCGTTTTTATAAAACGCTGACGCGCGCGTCTAAAACGCCTAGTGTGTAAGGCACTTAAAAGTATACGCCGCCGCCGCGCCGCGTGATCTTGTGACGTCACGCGGCTATCTCTCTTTGGCTCTAGCGCCTTAACGAATCGACGTATACAAATTTTAGTACCACCGTTAGTTATAGTAATTGACTAACTATTAATTAAGCCAAAATCATTTTTTTGTTTCATGGTCCTTTAAAATAGATTTAGTAAAACTACTTTCAATACAATATATAGGAGTTTCCTCGTTTTTGGTTGAATATATTGCTTCATTTATTAATTTCCAGGTATTTTTAATATTGTTATTAGATAAATAAAATTGGTTTTTGTAATATATAATACGAGATTTTCTGATTAATGAATTTAATAAGTTCCTATATTTAATGTAGTGTTTTTTTAGTGTAAGATCAAAAGGTGCTTTTTGTTTTTTCAAATATAATTTATGTTTGTTTTTAATTGATACCAGAAGTCCATTTGTAATCCAAGCTTTATATTTTTGCGATTTTTTGTATTTATTTTTGGATATAATAAATTTTTTAGAGGAACTGGCAATAAATTTATTTATTTTACTATTAAATTTATCTATTAAAACATCAACTTCACAGTCTAAAAGAAAGTTATGAAAATATTAAATTTTTTAGGTGAGAAATATTACATTTAAGTTTGTTATCATTATTAATTTATCATCATAAATATTACGTTTTTCAGTAAGATTAACATTGTTGATGCTAATAGCTAAACTATAGTGATCTGTTATATCAGTTTTAATGACATATTACACATAAACCCTATCAGTTTTCAAAAAATGCGTGTTAAATATGCAGCTCATGTTTTTAGTCATACAGGGCAGGGATATTTGTGGCAGGGATGACTACTCTAGTTACTTGTGACAAGTTAAATTGTAGCGCCTTCGAAACTATTGAATTTATTGACTCAATGGACAAACTTTTTGACATTTTTAATTCTCGTCCAAATTCTGGTCAAATTTCTGATGATAAAACAAATGGATCCAAACAGTTTAGTCTTCCATTTACAAACTCTGAAGACCAAATAACATTTTTAAACTGTATGTCTAATTATTTTAAAAATTTAGAAGTCCAAAAATTTGATGTTTTGAAAAATGAGCGGGTCACCATAAATAGACAATATAATATCAAATGTATTAACTCTTGGTTAATGTCAATAGCTGGACTTACTTGTCTTTATTCTAATTTATCAAATGACAATCGAGAAAATCAAATCTTGAATGGAGTCGGTAAATTAAGTTGGAAAAAAGAAAGCTAGTGGTAGTAAAGATAGGAAGAGAGCAAAAGAAAATGCTCAAAAAAATGCTTTGCTTGTGTCAAAAATGACTAAATTTGCAATGTGTTTATATAGATTTATCATCTGTAGTAAAATCATACAAATCACTCGAATTATATATTTGTGAATAAGTAAGAAATAATTTTAAAACTATATTAAATGAAGCTATAAGTATTTGTGAAATGGATTTGTTTCCCAATGAGTCGAGTAGACAAAAAAGGACTGTATTTTTCGATGAAGGTAATGCGGAAGCTAGTGTGTTTTCATAAAAAGAAAACATGAAAATTAAAACATTTTTTCCTATCATTGATGCTTTAAACTGGTTAAAATGAAAAATTTGGATTTTTTTAAAATTTAGGGGACCTAAATCAAACTGAGCTTATATAAAAAGCTGAAGAATTGGTAAATATATATGAAGATGACTTAGAAATTGAATTTGTTGAAGAATTAATACAGTTTAAACAAATGGTTTCATGTATGCCAGAAAGTCAAAAAAATTTTTATGTTAACTTATCTAACCTTATTATAGTGTCTGGGTATTATTTTTATATAGTATTTTATCACCATCTAAGGCAAACCGCCATCCCCGTAGGAGCCTTGTGGTAAATTTTTGGTAGCAGAGTGTGGTTTCTTTTTACGTCTATCTCGTATTGTAATAAATTTGGTATACCGGTAAGGCCTTTAGCAACGCCGATCAGTGTGACATATTGCAATTGGGTTTTTCGTGGTGTCAATATAATTCCGTCGTTTCGCCAATTGATCGTTAGTAGAAATAACATTATCTATCTCCTCTTTATCGATTGTCGATAGTGAGCGGTCATCAGTCTTTGGCGTCGCGGACGGCGCACTAATACGGACAGTATTATGTTACGTACATATATTGTATTATTTACATTATATCTATATCGGCGTTTAGCGTCGCGTACGAGTGTACGATACAATTATACAGTAACACGTACATTATTATATTACGTACACGAAGATGGCCCCCCGACTTTTGTCCGATCGACTTTGGACAAATTGCAAACAATTGTAAATTAATTGTAAATAATTGTAAATTACATTTGCGAATTTGTAAATCAGCAGAAAACTTGGAAATCAAAAAACAAAAGTCGGGGGGCCAAGTTCACGTAGCCCCCCGACTTTGGCCGATCGAGTCCAGCAATCCGACCAACTACATAGGTTGGCTGATTTTGAGTTATTAGACCCTTCAGAATAATCGTGATATTTTTTTTAGTATTAGGTAGTGTTGAAGTTATTATAGTTTCCTGTTTAATTATATACCCTTTAATTGCTTATTGTTTTTAGAGAATTTCTACCATCTACTTCCTTTCAAATCTTGTTTGGGTGTTAATGAATTGTATGACAAATGTACTAGATTATAAACATGTTATAATTACTTGATTCACCAGAATTGTAAAAACAATTTTTAAAAAATAATCAAAATGTTGTTTAAGCAGAAAACTTAGAAATCAAAAAAACAACCCCCTATAGTTGGTCCAAAACAAGCACAGTTAATAAACAGATAAATAGCAAATAGTAGTTAATCTATTATGGAAGTTGTTGACTTATCCTATGTAACCTATAAGTTACAATTCGTATATCGGATGGTAAAACCAAAATTGCGTGTTAGTGCAATTTCATGTAGTCCCTTCTCATGGTCACATCAACTTTAAACTGCTTTAGCAATATTTTACATAATTATATACCCATAGGCCATAATATTATTACTAGCTTAAAAAAACTACATACAATCATGGATAATAATATTACTGTTAAGTCGACTCTACTCAGTGTTTAAAAAAGCTAACAACGCCCATGAACATGTAAAATACTCAGTTTAAACTTATCAGACAGCTTTTGTTGGACAATATTGAATTAAGGTCCTATTATTTTTTTGGAACTTAGTATATTAATATAGGTACCTATGTTATTATGATTCGTGTATATATAGCAGCTACCGATGTACAGCCGGTTTTATTTTTTTGGAGATCATTATGAGACTTCGTTGTATAGCCTGTTATATTTAAAACTAAACGGTTCGTATAAAAACCCAATGCTTGCGGTAATAACGCATCGTGTGGCTCGAGCATTAAATCAAGTTATTATAGTGTTTAAACTGTACCTATTGTTATTACTTATTATTATTGCATGGTGGACGTGTCGTTACTTGCGTGCTGTATTTTTTTCGGGTTTTCCTATTTTTGTGTAGTGGCATCGTCTAGATATGCCATTGACGATTTCTGTAAACAATAATATTTTAGGCTAGAATTTACCGATTGATAACAATATTGTTAAATTAAAATATTATAGTGATTGTGTTCTCATTTGCAGTCCAGACGTCCAGTCACATGCTCTTGCATTTTATCCTGGTTTATATATTTTAAAATAATTTGTGTATTCTTATATTTTACTTGAAACTTAATACATCTTGTTTATAATGGTAAGTTTAAAAATATTTTTAATTACAATAGTGTGTAGGTACCTATTATTAAAATGAATTTATCAAATGATACAGCCATAGGTGATTCTTTTAATAGTCCACACTAATTTCATATTTGTTGATTTAATTTTTGTATGCCATAAAGTAGGTATTTATAATACTTAATTTCTATCAAGACATTTGATTTTATTATATTTTTATCTCAATGGTTAGTTAAGATAAGTTTTTGGTTTATACAATATCCGTCTATGCACCTAATAAAATATTTTATAATGGATAATACACTATTTGTTTGAATATATTTACGTTTAGCTGATCCTGCGCACTTTGTTGGCAGTAAAAAATGAAAATCTTGCTATTGTTTGACTTATTTTGTATGTGTAGTTACGCTACGCAAAGGCTTAAGTTGCGTATAACAAATATATTTTTGTGTTCATTTTTTTTACAGATCTTTTATTGATTTTTTATCCAACCGATTTTTATTAAGATTTTTATTCAATTTAAATTTTAGATTCTGAACGGAGTGATGAATGTATTGATTTTACAATGAAGTGTGTTTTTTTTTTTTTGTCTGACGACAACATTTGGAGCACTAATAATGCTTCGATTTTCAAAAGTTGTACCTTTTCTGAAAGAAAAGTGAATCTAGTTGGTACTTTGGGGGGTCTAAAGTGAAAAATTTACAATACTTTTCAAAAGCGTCGGAATAAAACCTTAAAAAATGCTGTAACTCAAAAAATAATTACTGTAAGCACTTGAATTTCCAACAAATTTTTATATTAGCGTTGTCTATACAGGGTTAAATTTTCAAAGTGTTTTGACTTTTTTTGAGCTATTTGTAGACAATAGAAATTTTCAATTTTTCTAAGTATTTTTTTTTTAAATAACGATAAATAATTTTTGGTTAGCTAGAAAATTTTAAAAATTTAATAATAGGTTTCTTATAAGTTGTTCTCATAGTGATAAAAAAAAATCCAAAATCATTAGTCACAATTTTTTTTTATAAGTGCTTAAGTTATAGTTAAGTTGTAGTTCAAATTTATAAGAAATATGTCAAAATTGCGAAAATTTGGAAGTAATTTTGTGGTTGAAAAATCGTAAAATTTTTTTTCTTTTATAACTAAATTTTTAAAATTTGGTACAAGGTTCTCTATAAGTTTTTCTTTAAATATCTGTAAAAAAAACTTTACCGGACTAAGACAAAAAATTTTTAGGAGTGTTTGAAATTTAAATTTTTTACAAAACCGCGTTAAATAACGGTTTAGCCTCAAACGATTTTTGATATTTGTTATTATTCAAAAAGTATTAGTCGTAGAAACTTGAAAATTTTATCAGTTGTTTAACTTTGCATTTTCTTTGTATAGTTTATTTTTAAAATATTTCACTAATTTTTAATCTATTTACAGGCATTTGAAATAATCGTTTTTTTTTTGATTTTTTTTTTATAAATGTTGATAAAAAAAAATTAGCTGGGACAAAATACTTGAAAATTTAATAGAAGGGTCCACATATGTTGTTCTAACTTCCATTCAAAAATTATAAAAATACATAGGCACAATTTTTTTTTATAAGCATTTAAAGTTCAAATTTTGACTAAATACGTAAAAATTACGGCAATGTTCAAATTATCTTAGACAGAAATTCATAAAAGTTTTTCTTTTTAGTTCTAAGATTTGGAAATTTAATACAAGGCTATAGGTAAAGGCTAAGATAAACCAGTAAACCACCAATGATCGTAAAATTATGTCTTGAATTTTAGATTTAAAGTCGTAAAATATAACAATTAATTAACGTAACAAATAGTTATAAAGCGTTAAAACTTTAAAGTGTAAAACGATATTAGACACTGATAATACTTCTAATTCATTAATCCATTATATTAATTAATTAAAATAATTATAACGTTTTAATTTGGTGAAAACTATAAAAAAAATGTTTATATTTTAGGCTACAATTAAAAGGGGACGAAAACCTCGTGTTGATGAGAACCTAGTTTTTGAGGCATTAAAAAAAAGAAAGAATGAAATTATAAATGAACAAGGTTTAATTAGCTCAGTTTCAAGTAATATGTGGAAAGTTTTATCTGAAGATTTAAATTACAAACTTCCTTCAAATTCAATATATATAATGTTTTATGAGGATAGACATGGATGGAAATCTAGATTAATTAAATTGCTTGGATTAGAAGATCATAAGAAAAATCCTATAGAAGTAGACCAAAGTTCATCATCAGATACAGAATGTTCATTGCAATCTAATAAAGATGAATTCCTTAAAAAGTTATTTAAAATAACTATTCCTTTTAATGTGTTTACTCAAATTAAACCTAAAACTGTGTCTTATAAGGATAAAAAATCTGCGTACAGATCGTATGACATACTCCCACCAGGAATTTGGACAGATACAATCAACGATATATTTTTAAAAGAGCATAAGCTTCTGTGTAATTTTATGTATAAAAGAGGAAAAGTTAGTCGTGATCCTCGGAATAGTGAACATTATATTTGGTTCTGTGCTAAATGTAAAGATTGTGGTTCTGAAATGGAAGGGTGGTCAAACACAGAGCCTAAAGGTGGTGAAGCACTTATCCTTAGTCTCCGTACTAACGACACTAGGGGCACCGAAACAAAACATGATACTAAGCGTCCATTAAAAGGTTTCAAACGGAAAATAGTTGGGGAACAATTGTCATCAGATTTTGGATCTAATTGGAGAAGAAAAAATGTCAAAGATTTGGAATTTGGATGTACTTCTCCACCTAATCTTTATACTCTTAATACTTTGAGCAAAGCTAAGCAGCAATTTAAAGATGTTTCATTAGGAATTGTTGAAAAATGTCCTTTAAAATCTCTCGTTGAATTTAAACATAATTAAACTTATGCTGGATCAATATATAATATTGGTATGGATCCATTTTTTGTTTACTATTGGTCCAATCATCAAATTATTATTTACAAAGATGAAGTAAAAAATTATTGCAGATTAGCCATAGATGCGACAGGTGGTTTAGTGCAAAAAATTAAAAGAACCAGTATGAACATTTCATCAAATAATATCTTTCTTTATGAAGGAGTAATAAATACGGGTTTCGGGCAAATTCCAGTAGTACAAATGGTGTCCGAAAGTCATGATACAGACAATATATTCAATTGGTTATGCCGTTGGAAAAAAGTGGTAATTCGATGTCCTCAAGAAGCAGTGTGTGATTATTCATTACCAATACTGGGTGCTATGTCTCGTGCTTTTTGTAATGTATCCTTAAGTGAATATGTTGAAAAATGTTTTTTATGCTTAAATAAATCACATAGTAATTTACCATCATGCTACATAAGAATAGACGTTGCCCACATGGTAAAAATATTTTGTAGACTTAAATGTTTGAATGGGAAAAATAAACATTTTAAAGTTTTCTATGTCAGTTGTCTCAGACTCCTTTTAGTATCAAAACACATTGATGATTTTCGTGAAATTTTAACAAGCTTACTAACTGTTTTATTAAGTGAAACTGATGGATGGTTAGATAAATGTTGTACAAAACCTAATCCTTCAGAAAAAAGTAGAGTCTATTTAGTAAATCGTATAAAGGATATTATACCAATTAAAGACGAAGTAAATTTTGATTTGTTAGACGATGAAGAATTTAACGAAGACTCCGAAGAAAATTTGGCTTTTGGTTTCGATGAACGTCCAACCCAGATTACAGCATTTCTAGAAGGTGTATTAAAAACAAGTAAAGATAATTCTGAACAAAAAAGTAACCTTTTGTCTGCTCATTCACTTCCAGAACTAACCACTGATATTATACGTTTATGTAAGCACTTCCCTCTTTGGACATCTGTCATGCAAACATTGTTTGATTCACCATATGATATTGCTACTTCTGCATCCGTCGAAGGGGACTTTAAAGAACTAAAATGCCATATTCTTCGTTTTGAACGTAAACCAATGACAGTAGACAGATTTGTTATAAATCATTTAAATAGCATAAACAGTAATGCGCGACTATTCAAGAGTGCCCAAATTCGAAACTCAGCAAAAATAAATGAACAAGAAATATCATTTAAACGCCAGGATACAAAAAATACATTATCAGTTGAGAACACAAAACCACTTGATATCATTGATTTTAATAAAGATTATTGTATTCAGCATGATAAAGATGTATATATACCAAGTTGTACAAAGTCAATATTTGATATTAACGACTCATTTGATGAAGAGTTTGACAAAGAAATAAACGACACGCTACCAAATGTAGTCTCTGACAAAAAACCAGATGTAAGTGATGGCGAAAAATCTGATGGCAAATATAGCTACATAGAAGATGAAATATCTGATGACAACTCAATAACCCTTTCAACTTCTCAGTCTGAAGATGAATATGAAAATTGGCGTGGACTTGGTGGCGAATCTCAGGACATTTATTTTAATGATAAGCCTAAAAGACAGAGAATAACAAAATACATGCAAGCAAATAGAGATATCGAACTGTCGTTTAATAAAAGAAAAACAAGATCAAATTTCAACTCATTACTATTGAATGGCAATTTATCATCTATAGTTTACATGGAAAAAAAAAATATCTTGTAAACAACACTTGTGCATTTGATTCTGTGGCTGTAATTATTTCAAGAGCATATATTGATAATGATGTATATAAACATTATGTTGATGAAAGTTCCGATCAGTTTTTGAATTTTTGCAAATCAGTGGCTTGTGGAAATTCCCCAAAAACTATATATGAAGATCGAGTTAAATTAATAAGAAAAATATAGAACGAAGATGACGGAGTATCTGGATTGAAAGTTATAAACTCTGAGTGCAACGTAACATTCATAATTTATAAATTATTACAAGAATATCCCTCAGCTAAAGAACATATCAAATGTTCTAATACAAATTGTGAAAATGCCAAGAACTTAAAAAATTGTAGTACAATTATATTGGATACACAAAAACTTCAAAAAATATCAAATTTGGAAGGTCTTCTAAAAACATATACGGAAGAGAGAAATTATAACTGCCGCCAACCATCATGCAACGGAATAGTTTCGGCAAACAAAAAATTAAGTCATCATATATTTATTGAAATGGATCAAGTCGTAGGAACTAAACATTTTAATATGGCTCACTTCCCGCTAGAATTGAGTGTCAATAATGAGAGGTATGTATCATTTATTAATTAATTTATGTAGAAAAATGAAATTATACTACATTATACTTTTTACTCAGGTTTTTATTAAATGGATCCATCAATTATACAAATGGACATTATATAAGTCATGTACGCCGTTTGGAAACAAACACAATATGGGAAACCCACAACGATTTGGTTAAAAAAATCGCCAGATGTAAGAAACCAGAACAGATAAAAGTGAATCCACATTTATTGGTTTATACCAAAAAGTAATATTTTTATTGAGCTATTATATTTTATTTTATTAAATACAGTTGAATTTTATTTTTTAATTAAAGATACAAGTTAGTACTTTTTAACCAATTATAATTTTTTTATTTTAAATAATTTGTCATACTGAAAAGAAATAAACTATGTTTTTAAGCCAGCTAATTGTACATTAATATAGATGATTTCAACATCGATTTAAACTGAAGGTGATCTCAGTCGGTAATGTAGCAACAAATATTACAATTATTCTTAATTTAGGATAAACGTTAGGTAATACTCACTAGTACTCCATTCGAAGTCTTAGCAAATATCATGTAATAATATTATGTAACAGTAAAAATAACTAATCATGGAAAAAGAGTGAAACACTGTGAAACAACCAAAATTGAAATGAACACACAAATACCAATGCATAAAAACTAGTCGAGCGTTTAACAACATTTTGATTATTTTTTAAAAATTGTTTTTACAATTCTGGTGAATCAAGTAATTATAACATGTTTATAATCTAATACATTTGTAATACAATTCATTAACACCCAAACAAGATTTGAAAGGAAGTAGATGGTAGAAATTCTCTAAAAACAATAAGCAATTAAAGGGTATATAATTAAACAGGAAACTATAATAACTTCAACACTACCTAATACTTAAAAAAATATCACGATTATTCTGAAGGGTCTAATAACTCAAAATCAGCCAACCTATGTAGTTGGTCGGATTGCTGGACTTTTGTTTTTTGATTTCCAAGTTTTCTGCTGATTTACAAATTCGCAAATGTAATTTACAATTATTTACAATTGTTTGCAATTTGTCCAAAGTCGATCGGACAAAGTCGGGGGGCTACGTGAACTTGGCCCCCGACTTTTGTTTTTTGATTTCTAAGTTTTCTGCTGATTTACAAATTCGTAAATGTAATTTACAATTATTTACAATTGTTTGCAATTTGTCCGAAGTCGATCGGACAAAGTCGGGGGGCTACGTGAACTTGGCCCCCGACTTTTGTTTTTTGATTTCTAAGTTTTCTGCTGATTTACAAATTCGTAAATGTAATTTACAATTATTTACAATTAATTTACAATTGTTTGCAATTTGTCCGAAGTCGATCGGACAAAGTCGGGGGGCCATCTTCATGTACGTTATTATATTGCGTATATCTTATTATTTAAAGTATTTATATTCAGTGGCGAAACTAGGGGGGGGTTAAGGGGTTGATACCCCCCCCCCCCGAAAATTTTCCGAGGCTTAGTGTTATGTTTTTTAGCCGCCGTAGTTAAAAACACATAAAAAGGAGTAAAATAAAAGAGGCAGTCTACGACAATTAATCCGCTAGTGCTCATCAACAATATTGCTCTATATTACCATTGTTCTGTGATATTACTCTATGCACCGGACCCGGCCGGTTGGTGACGGGGTACGATCAATGTTATACATAATTTGTTTCACTGAAAATGGTCACACTGTAAATGGAGGCATTGGTAGCGTCAATATTTATCGATATGGTGCGGTGCCTTTATGATACTCTATGTAATACACCGTCCATTCATCACGTAAGATAAAATCGAACTTGATAACAATATTATGATCTCGAATCTCGATTAAAACTGAGTACACCGTGTAGTCAGTACGAAAATTAAAACTATTTTATATCCATTGTTCATTGTTTAGTTAAAGGTAAATTATCACAATCATAATAATTTATACAAATGGCAAAACGAAAAATAAATGATTTTTTCTTTACAAAAACTCCAAAAATCATCAAAGAAACTACCAGTAATATTGTTACATCACCATTCAAAGAAGATGAGTGTGTAGTAGAAAATAGTTCTGTTTCAATGATGGTAAGTAATGTTTAAATTTAAAAAAAAATTTAATATATAATTTCTCTTATAGTCTTATCTGCTTATGACTTTAAAATAATTATGAACAGTCCAGCATGTAGGCATGCAGCCAATAATATTTTTCAAAGTAGAATATAAAGATAAATATATTACATTTTTTTTAAAATTATGATTGCTTGAATTTTAAAGTACCCTAATATTTGCTAATTATTATTTATTGCTTTGCTTCAAACTAGCCAAGCACTTGTGATGTTGTTAATGCAGTTGAAAAAAATATAGAAAATGACATATCATTTTATGTTGGAAAGAAAGTGTGTATAGTATAATAATGAGTTTTTTGTTTATTGCTTGTTAGTACTTATTAAGCTTTTGGTGCTTTTTATTTTAGTTGTCTGAAGATGAAAAAATTACAGCATTGGCAAAGCTTAAGCATCCCACTCCAGACTATATTTTTCCTAAAACTGGTAAAAGAAATCTGAAATGTCAAATTGCATGGTTTTTTCAATTTAAATGGCTTCATTATTCATTTGAGCAAAATGGTGTGTACTGTAAAACTTGTGTATTTTTCAGTCCAAATGATGGTGTAGGTGAAGGAGGACATCAGAATCCAGGAAAATTAGTATTAGAAAAATTTGACAACTGGAAGAAGGCGTTAGGTGATAAAGGATACTTCAAACTTCATTCAGAAAGTGATTATCATAAAACATGTCAATATCGTTATGATCATTTTTTGGCAGTCAAATCGAAAAATGTTGATTCAATAAATATTCACATTAACACTATGCTTAAAAAAGAAATTGAAGCAAACCGGTTAAAGGTTATTCCAATAGTAAAAACAGTTATATTTTGTGGAAGGCAAGGTATAGCCTTAAGAGGCCATAGGGACAGTGAAATGTTATTAAATGCTAATGAGAATATTAATGAACCTGAATGTAACGATGGAAATTTTAGACAGTTACTTCGGTTTCGAATAGATGCTGGAGATGAATATTTAAAGAGTCATTTAACTTCTTGCGCAAAAAATGCAACATATCTGAGCTGGAAAATACAAAATGAGATACTTTCTGCTTGTAATAATCTTATTTTACAAAATCTTGTATGTGCTGTAAACAAAGCCAAAGGGTTTTCTGTATTGGCTGATGAGACCAGTGACATCTCCAATAAAGAACAGCTCACCATTTGTGTGCGTTATGTTAATTTAGAACAAAAAAAAATTAGAGAAGATTTTTTACAATTTGTGGAAGTTACTGATGTAAGTGGTAAAGCATTAGCACAAACTATACTTCAAAATCTTGAGATCATGGGACTCAAACTGAATTACTTAATTGGACAAGGGTACGATGGAGCGGTGGCTATGTCCGGGAAATTTAATGGAACACAAAAACATATCAATGATAAATATCCAATGGCTATATATATCCACTGTGGAGCACATTGTTTAAACTTGGCTATTTCATTTAGTTGTAATGTAACTGATATTCGAAACTGTATGGGCACAATGCAAGCTATATGTAACTTTTTTGGCTATCCTAAAAGACAAAATGTACTCAAAATATCAATTCAGAATGAACTACATGAATCAAAATTGAAAAAACTAAAAAAGTTTTGCCCTACAAGGTGGATTGAGCGACATGACGCTGTACTTGTGTTTCATGAACTTCAACGAGCAGTTGTGGATGCACTTAATGAAATATCTACTTGGAAAGATAATGAGACTTCTGCTTTAGCTAACCAACTTAGTTCCTCCATCCATCAATTAAGGTTTCAAGTAGCCTTATTGATATTAGTAAAAGTATTTTCAATAAGTGCTCCTTTGAGCAAATTTCTTCAAACTGAAAACTTAGATTTAGAATCTGCTCTAGAATTTGCTGATATGACTCAATCAACTATAAAACAAATCCGCGATAACGCTAATGCTGAGTTTGAAAAAATATTTAAAGAAGTAGAGGATGTCTGTAGTAGTTTTGATATAACTGTTAGTGTTCCAAGAACAACAAGTCGACAAAAAAATAGGAGTAATGTTATGAATAATAATCCAATAGAATATTATAGAATCTCAACATTCATCCCATTTCTTGATAATTTTCTTGAACAACTACACGGACGATTTCTTGAACATAGGGCCAAACTAAAAAGTTTCAACTGCTTATTACCTAAGACCAGCAAACAAATATCTGAAGAAACATTTGAGGACTTCAAAATTCTGTTCAATTTTTATACTGATATATTAAGTGAGTGTGACAGCATCAATTTGACTAGCTTAGAAATGGGTTATGGTGAACTTAAACTGTGGTATAACAGTTGTGCATTCAAATCACTAAATTTGTCGTCAACAATAACAGAACTATTTTTCCATTGTAATCCTGATTTTTTTCCTTTAATCTCAAAGTTGTTGCAAATATTAATTACACTGCCAGTCACAACAGCTACTGGAGAGAGGTCTTTTTCATCCTTGCGTCGACTTAAAAATTATCTCAGAAATACTACTGGTCAAATGAGACTAAATGGATTGGCAGTCCTCAATATACACCAAGATATTAATGTTGATCCATCAATGATTATTGATGAAATGGCTAAAACTTCAAAACGGAGACTCAATCTTAATTTATAAGTGTTTTTTATTCATAATATGACTATTTCTATACTTATGACTTTATTATTTTATTTCTTGTTATGTATGATGATTTATAAATAATATATTAACATTATTTATGTAATAAATTAAATAATTAACCATACAGGATTTTATCTTATGTATATATTATATTGTACTAATGTAACCCCCCCCCAAAATTTTTTTCTAGTTGCGCCACTGTTTATATTATATCTAAATCGGTTTTTGGCCTTGTGTACGAGTGTACGACGCACTTATACGTACAGTATTATTTCGCGTATATTTTATTATTTATATTATATTTATATTTTGATTGTTCACTTTTTGTCGTATAACGTATCGTTGCGATGGACGATCAGGAAGCCGGTCGTGTTAACCGTTCACTTAAAAAGGCCACCTTGCGTCGTAATGAATGTATTCGAAATATACGCGCGATACACGCGCTCGCGCAGCGTGGTGCCGAGGAGGAGGATTTAGTGCCACAATTGGTGGTTCTTTTGAGTGAAATTAAGGAATTATGGACAGCGTTTACAACGAAGAGCGACACAGTCATTGATTGTTTGGTTGATTTAAATCGAGAGTCCGAATATTCCGTCGATCAGGTAGCAGAGCTACGTGAACTGATCTCGTATTCCCGCGCTACAGCCAATCGCTACGTTACAGATCAACGCAATATTGAGAGGTCATTGCGTAAAGAGTCTATGACATCCTACGTAGATTATGGGTGTCCGCGAATGAGTCAATCCCCGAGGGGGGCAACATCGAACTTAACCCCCCCCCAATAGTAAAGCTGATGTGGTCATTAATAACTCGCATGGGGCACAGGGTGCAGGCGTTCCGGTCGACAACGACAATGTATGTGCACGTAATATGTCCAATTTAAAACTGGCACGGTTGCCAGAAATTGCGCTGCCCATATTTCACGGTGATATTTTAAAATGGCCGACTTTCCGGGACCGTTTTGTCTCTATGGTCGACCAGCTACCCAATATTGCAGAATTAGACAAGTTCTATTACTTGACAGGTTGTTTGAGCGATAACGCGCTAGAGGCGATCGCCGGCATACCGGTATGCGGCCGTAATTATCAACTGGCGTGGGCCACATTAACCGCGAGTTTCGATAAACCACGGCTAGTAGTGTCATCACTCATCGAACAATTATTAAACGCGCCCAAATCCGCAAACGAGACATAAAGTGATTTAAACAAATTTTTATTGGTGTTTGATGAGGGGGTTTCAGTACTCGAGTCAATGCAACTTCCGAATCTGGGCGATTTCATTTTATTTTCTTTGGCATCGCGGTGCTTGCCGTCATATTCTATTAAGCTTTTTGAAGCTCAGCTTGCTAATGAGTTCCCAACTGTTAGGGACTTATTGTCTTTCGTGAAGTCTCGTGTCAATGTACTGGAGTGTGTACCCAGTATACCGCGTGATTCCGTTCAAAAATCACTAAGACAGTCCGTCCCTCAAAAATCGTATGTCACCCTCAAACAGTATAATTCCGGCGCTAATAATTTTAAGAGGCCACATTCCACATCGTTGATGACCAGTACAGGGACATCGAAGTCGAATGTCTAGTGCAGCGTTTCCCAACCTTTTTCCCTCGCGGCACCCTAATTCCAACCCATATTTAGCCGCGGCACACTCATCACTGACTTAATATATGTATAGGTACATATTTTTTTTATACTATACTTTCATCATAATAATTATTAATACCAAAGTATATCAGTATAATATTACTGCAAACAATTTAAAATGGTAGGGTAGAAAAAAATATTATTATATTATCCTAAATATTTAATTTATTGAAATGTAAAAACAAGATACATTACAATTTTTATAAAAAATCTAATCTTAGTGAGAAATTTGGGACTGTTTTCTCTTCATCATTAGCTTCCTTCGTGGTCGAATGGTTGATAAGCAGGCACGTAGTAAGAAAATATTCACTAGGTGGGCCAATGTTAGATGGGCCCCCTACCTAAATATATTACCTTGTACCTTGTAGGGGTGGGCCCCCTACCTTTTTATATTATAAAAAGGTAGTTATCAGAATATCATTACTATAAATATATAAGTATATAACCTAATAATACCATAGTTTATCATTATGCCAATAATAAGTGTACACTAATGAGTGTAATAAAAAAAAAATTGATAAAATACATAAATAAAAATCAAATACAAATAATGCTTTTAATAATCATAATAATTAATAATAATAAAATTCAAATATTCAATATATAGACATAATCTTTAAATTAAATACAATTAATATAATTTATGTTCTAATATAACAGTATTTTTCTATTTTTATGTTTAATAGAGAATCTATTAACAAATTCATCTAGGTCCAAACTTTTGGCAATTTTTTTTTCTATACAAATACTTGACAAACTGACGAGTCGGTCATTTGACATACAATTTCGCATATAATTTTTTAATCTTCTAAGACATGAAAAAGTTCTTTCACATGCTGCGCTGGATACTGGAATAGTGATTGATAGAATGGTTAATTTATAAGTTTCATTAAATACTATTTTATATTTTTCAAGGAGATCGACCAGATTCATTAAGCTTTTAATTTTTATATTATTTTGGATTTCATATTTCTTTATAGTCGTAGGTAGTATTTTAATTTCTGACAGGAACATTTCTAAATCTATATTGTAGTAAAGGGCCAAAGGTCTTAATTGTTCATAATTTAAAAAAATTTCATTTTGTGGATGCAAATAAGATATGGAAGATAGTATATTTGTATTATTTGTAAATCGTTTGTCAAGTTCATTAATTATGTAATCTAATGTTGGTAAAAATAAATTAAGTTTCAAATCAGACTTTGAAATGAATTTCTGTTTTTCTAAAGAACTTTCTTCTGTAAGAATAAACTGCCGAAACTTTTCTGGGATTTTTTTTGTTCTATTGTTCTTATTTGAATTTTGAATAGGTATTGTTATATTGTTTTCTTTACTAATATTAGTAGCTTCAGTATAAAGTTTATTGAAAGTGACATTAATTTTCGAGTCATCATCTCTCATACTTTGAAAAATAGTTTTTATTGATGAAATTAAAGTTAAACTTTCAGCCATTTCTGCATTTACATTCTGTAAATAGTCACTTGTATTTTTAAATAGTCCTAATATATAACAGAACATAACCAAATTAAAGATGAAGTTGAAATCTATCAAATTAAGTAATCCTTTTGATTCAGCTGCTCTATCACTCTTTTCATTAATTAAATTGTTTAATAAAACCAGAAGAGGGCTCAATACTTTTTTTAATGAAACACAAGCAAATACCTGTGCTGTCCATCGTGTCAAGCATACTCTTTTTAGCTCAATAATAGATTTGTATTTCATATCTTTTTGAATTTTAACAAATTTTGCATGTACAGAAGAACCAGATACAAATGTATATAAATTCTCCACTATACCAAAAAACATTTTTACATTTTTACAAACATCGGATATAATGAGATTAAGTCTATGGTTATAACAGTGCACATAAATGGCTTGAGGTACTTCTTCACTAAACAATGCTTGAACCCCATTCAACCGTCCACTCATTACACTGGCCGGCCCCATCATATGTTTGTGAAACACATTTCATAATATCAATATTACTATTGGCAATAATTTCTTTAATATATACAAGAAGAGATTTAGCACATAATGACTCAGCTGCTCGGTAGCCCATAAAACGCTCATAAATTACACCATTTAAGAAGTATCTTATAACTACTGATATCTGCTCTATTTTGCTTATGTCTTTTATTTCATCTACTATAATAGAAAAATATTGAGACTTTTGTAGCTCATCACTTATTATAGCTTGGATCATATCATTAAAAATTGACAACATTTCATTTTGAATCTGTGGACTGGTGTACTTGGCGTTATTTGGTAAAGATCTTCTTTTTGATTTAAATTCATCATTAAAATTTTCCATAAGGTTCAAAAGTTCTACAAAATTTCCACGATTGAGGCTGCTTTCTCCTTCATTGTCACCTCTTTGAGCTATGCCTTGTACTGCTGTATACAACAAAACCCTTCCTATTGACTTAATGAAGTTACGGTTCTCTTTTACTAGCTTCAGATGTCCATCATTTATTAGAGAGGCCACAGAAATATTACCTGCTTTTTTCATATCTAAATAAGATGTCCACATTGCATGGGAAGTTTTATGATCATTACTCATATGGTGTTTTTTTAAACCACTATTACTACCCAATGCATTTTTCCAGTTATTGTAACCTTCATTCACAAAAATGGATTTTTCTCTATTATTCTTTAAAAAAAATCGACACGGAAAACAGAAAATAGAGTCGTTGATGATACTATACTCAATCCAATTATATATTTTATACCAACTTAGAGAAAAATGTCTCATCCGATTACCATACTTTGTTTTGGGAAAACATACCAATTTAGGTTGATTTGGTCCATTTTCCAATATCTGAGAAAGATCTCCTGGTCCAGATATTATTTTATCAATTGAGTTATAAGTAGGATTAGGAGCTGATATTACTTCATTAGTTGTAGAATTACTTTCAATTTCACATTTTTCTGATTCGTCACTACTGTCAAAATCGTCACTGCTCGTATTGATAAAACCTGGATTTGAAAATGAATTGACAATTGAATACTCTTATAATTAAATAAATATTAAAAGTGGGAATATTATAGTAAAAGATAAAAGAATATTTAGAATATATATATTTTTTTTTAACCTAACCATAAGTTATGATCGAACAAAATAATATTTTATTTCTTTATAGTTTTTTTAAGAAAACGTGTAATGTTGTAATCATACAGTGGTTAGATCACATTGCAAAAAAAAAAAAAAACAATTTAAACCGATACAATATTTTTATTTAATTTTTTTTAATTTTTAACTGTTATTTTAGAAAATATCTTTTATCCATTGGAAACTCTAATTCTTTTAAATCCAACTCTTTATCTGATCATATTCAAATATTAAAAAAAAAAAATTGTTAAATTTATAGAATAATAATAATAATAATTATTATTATTATATTGGTTCATTGGTTATTTTTAATAATTAAACAAATACCTACTTTTCTAAAAATTATCCAATTACTCATAAAATGTTTAATATATTTATTTAAAATGATCTACCATTTAATATATTTAAATATTTAAAATAAATACTGTATAAATATTTAATTACAGTACCTATTACCCTATTTTAGGTCATTTCTAAGTAATTATAAAATATTTAGTTTTTTTAAATCATACTAGTTCTTATATAGTGGTTTTTTGAAATTGTATTTTTAAATGAGGATTTATTATTTAAAAATAATTATCTTTATAAACTTAAAAGTTAAAACTAAAAATTACATAAGTTAAATGGAATTAATAAAAAAATGTATAAAAATACCATTAGAATCAATAGAAAGATCCATTTTAATTTCCGTTTCAGACGTTTCAGAATCAGTTTCACGTTCAATGTACTCAATTGCATTATTCTCGGCATTATTGGTTTCCAAATTAATATCTTCATTTTTATTAACTATATTCCAGGAAAAAACAAAAACGTAACAAAAGCTATAACTGATCTTGTCTATAACCAACCCTACATGCTATAATATAGGTACCTATTTAATATACATTTTAAAATAAAATTATAGAACATTGTATAAAACGTGTAAAACAAATCTTATTTATTTCAGTTATTACTTACCAATATAAGCATCAGTAGTACTGCAGGCAAATCTACTGAGACCACCAACCTATTTGGTTTCGCTTTAACAAATCGCGTAAGAGACCCAGCTAATTTTTTTGTTTGCTGTTCTTTTTGAAGTTTAATTTTACGTTTTGCACATCCGCTTAGAGGAGCCATTTTAAAATAAGATAAATACCTTGGCGTGCGTACGGCGTGCCGCGTGCGCTGAATGAGAGTGTTCGACAGACGAGTTGACGATCATAATAATAATATAATTCTATATGATCAATATAATGACAATACCCTCACTCAAAAGTATTTTAAAAATAGACATAAAAGTATACAACAGTCACTGTCTAGATAAGATAAGAATAACATGACATGCTAGTATACTATAATAGTATGGTACCAGTGTTGGGATTTAAATAGCAATTATTTCCTAATCAATCGTTGACGATATTATGACAAATAATAATATAACGATATAAAAATAAATTATCACCGATTCTTAGTAGCAACAGAATTTAAATGTAATACAATACGTATACATATTTTATTCCAGAAATGGACATGGATTGAATTTAGTTACGTAACTTATTTTAGATTCTAATTAAAACCCGATATATTTGGTTTTATTTGTGTAATATTTAGACAATATTAAAAATTTGAAATTTCATTAAAATTAAAAGAAACCGTATAATAATGGGCCCCTCTGTATACTTTGGGTGGTACGGCCTACGGCCGGACACATAATAGGGTGGGCCAGGCACACCCTGGCCCCCCCTTAGCTACGTGCCTGTTGATAAGCACACCCTCATGTCGTCCTCCAAGTTCTTCAGTTGTGATCGATTTTTAGTTTTGATGGCATTCATTGAAGAGAATGCTGCTTCACAAATATAGTATGTAGAAAAGGGCAGTATCGCATTCATAGCTTTTCTTGAAATCTTGGGATACTCATTTAATAGATTTATCCAAAAAGATGAGACATCTACATTTATTTTGATTTTTTTTAACTTTGACTCTCTCGCAGTATCTTCAACTAATTTAGAGTACTGTAGCTTAAGACCACGGTCATTTTTTATATCAATCAATTCACATTCTTCATCGGTGGTAAACAATGCAGTCTCATATGCTGAGTCAATGAAAGGATTTCTCACCCAATCCATCGATGAGACATCCAAAGACGGAAAATACTTTTTTATATTTTCATAAAGCAAACGTAGACTTTTTAAAATTAAGTTTGTAAGATCTGAATTAATGTGACAGTTCTTGGCAAGATCAAACATATCCCAATTTGTCTGTTTTTCAATTTTTGAAATCCATAATAACAACTTCTGTTGAAAAGAACTGATCTTATCTGTAGATGTGAGAATATTCTCTTGCTTTCCTTGCATGCACTTGTTTAAGTAATTTGGTTTTTCAAATATATCTGCTAGAAAGGCTACTTTAGCACACAAGGAATCATCACTGAGAAAATCAGCATATTGTGATTCTTCACAAGTAAAAAACAATAATAACTCCTCTTTAAGTTCATAAAATCTTTGTAGGACACGTCCACGAGATAGCCATCTTACATCTGTGTGAAACAAAAGCTGGGTGTACTCACTATCTATAGCAGAACACAAATAATTAAATAATCTTGATTTCAAAGGTTTACTTTTAATGAAGTTTACCATTTTGACAACAGTTTGCAATACATCATTGAGCTCAGGCACCAAAGATTTAGCAACGAGAGCTTCTTTGTGTATGAAGCAGTGAGTGAAAATAGTATCTGGGTTTTCTTTCTTAACTAATGCCAAAAAACCAGTTAAATGACCAATCATTGAAGGGCACCTTCCTGTATAAACACTCAAACAAAACTTCCATGATATATTGGCAGTGGTAAAATAATTGTTAACCAAATTGAAAATGTCTTGTCTTCTTGTAGTTTCAGGAAGGTCTTTATAAAATAAAAATTGTTCTATCAACTCATTATCGCATATAAATCTTACGAATGTCACGACCTGAGGTTTTCCGGTTACATCTGTAGACTCATCTAATTGAAGGGCAAACAATTCAGCTGCTTGCAAGTTTTTCATTCACATGGAATTCAACATCTTTAGACATGTCTTCAATACGCTTTTGGACAGTGTTATAAGATAGAGGAATTTTTCTAACTTCTTTTTCAAAATCTTCACCAAACAAAATTTTAACGATTTCACAGCATGCTTAATTAAAAAACGATCCATCGTGCGCTACACGTAGTACGAATGATAATCGTAGAGCGAAAATAAAATAAAACACGGTAATAAGAAAATAATGTACTTCACAGCAGACAACAAACGACTAACTGACTAATATTTTAAATTATTTAATAAGAAATAGTGAACAATATCCCCGATAAGAGAATCGTTAAAACTATTTTAACCAATTATCGAAATTTTACGTAAACGTTTATTAATAGTCGTGAAATTTCGTGGCACACCCAGATGGGCCTCGCGGCACACCGGTTGGGAAACCCTGGTCTAGTGTCCCATCTGCAAGGGGTCGCATGTAGGGTCGACATGCCACAAATTTACTGGGTGGTCTGTAGACGTCCGGGAAAAATGGGTTCGTGACAATAGGTGTTGTTTCCGGTGCCTGCGCGTAACCCAATATGTAATAGTCAGTTGATCCGCGAAGAAACCACGGCATTTCAACAATCGTCTCTCTCGGCAGTAATGCGCAAAATTCATCGTCCGTCATTCTCGTGACCGCGCTAATTCATATCCGCGACTGTGGCGGTATGTTGCACACTAGGCGCGCTCTGGATGATTCTGCGTCCCAGATGAGCGCTAACACTGTGGACTGCGCTGCCCAAATGGGTTTAAGAGTATCCCGTTGGACCACCCCCATTTCGGGTTTGTCCGGTACGTCAGTACAGAACGTCAAGGGTTCAGTCTTCGTGCGACGTTTATCGTAACCGGTCGTGTTTTATTTGTTAATCCCTCGCTTATCTAATTGTCGTGCGTAAATAAAAAGTTCACTGCATGGTGCAACGCAAGCATGTCAAATACCAGGTCCAACATAGGACAACACAAACGTCCCAGCAGCGTCGCCCTCTCTCCACAGCAGGTCAACAAAAATAGATATGCTCCACTCTCAAATCTTAATGATGCAGATGACGTCAACACAGAAATTACTGATATGGACATCGAAGAGATAAAGCAAAAAATTCCTCCGTTATATATTTATGAAATCAACGATTATACTGCTTTTCTAAACAAAATCTCGCCAGTTATAACTGCAGATTTCAACTTCCATAACAAAAATATATTTTTAAAACTGAATCTTTCTTCCGTCGACGACTATCGTTCGGTTACAAAATATTTTTCCGAAAACAATATTAAATATCATACATACCAACTCCCGGAAGATAGACATATCTCTATAATAATAAGAAATCTACCAACCTCAATATCTGAAGCAGAAATCTACGAGGAACTATCTGTTCTAAAATTTAAAGTCACGTCTGTAACCCGTCTACAAAATCGTCACAAATCACCAATTCCAATCGTTGCTGTTATACTTGATAAATCAGAGAAAAATATTTTTTCATTAGATCGTCTTCTTCAGTGCATAATTACGGTAGAAAATCGAAAAATCGATAACTCCATTCCTCAATGTCAAAATTGCCAACATTTTAATCATACAAAACATTTCTATAAGCTACCTCCTAGATGCGTTAAATGCCCAGAACAACACCACTACTCGGAGTGTACCAAAGATAAAAATAGCCCACCGACATGCGTAAACTGCAATGAAAATCATCCAGCAAATTATAAAGGTTGTAAAATCTATAAACAAATTAAAAACCACAGCAAAGCTAAGTCTCATAAGGATCCACCTAAACATTTACAAACTATCCTTGAACCTAAAGAACAAAATGCATTCCAACCCTATATACGCTCTCAAACAATAAATACCCAAAGTGAATCTTACGCCACTAAAGCTAAAATAAACTTCAGCAAAAAAGAAGTAACAGTAGATGATCAATCGAACAGCACAAATATCACTAATGAACTCATTAAATCGTTAATGCCGTTATTCACATCTCTTATCTCAGAAATTATCAAAAAAGTAATCACTAATCTTCCTACATTATAAATAATCTAAATGTCAACTAATTTAATTACTATTAGTAACATTGTCATCATTAACTGGAATGCAAACGGCATTAAACGGAAACCGCAACACTTTCGCTGCATTCTTATCTTATCACAATGTCGATATAGCTTGTATAAGTGAAGCTCACTTATGTTCTACCGGCTCGATTAAATTTAATGAATCTATGTCAATTGGTCGTATGAAATTGGTCGTGGTAAAATTTGTCGTCTGAAATTGGTTGTTTTGTAAATTCGTCGTTTGGTAAAATAGTCGTAGCATATTTTCGTCGCGAAACGCGAATACTGGGTAAAAACGTTATGTAGGTACAAATTGACAATAATCATTAGGTATAAAACGTTTTGCGATAATAAGTTAAATAACAGCGTGTACAAATGTACAACTAGCATTATTACAATTTACAGCTATATTATATTACGATAACAACTATTATCGGATGTTCTTTATCTGGAATACAAATAATAATGTTTCATTTCTTCTATAGTGTATACTGCGTTTAGTTGACTGTGATTGACGGTGTAGTCTAGTGCTAATAATTATATAATCGAGTTAATAAAAAATAATAATTAATATGCCTCTAAATTGTATTAAAAGTGAAAGAGGAAAAGATATGCTCGTGCATGATGGTTTTTTATATCGTTTTGAAAGTAGAAATGATAAAAAAACTATATGGAAATGTGTTGAAAATTTAAAAAAAAAATGTAAAGCTAGAATACATACAGATGAAAATTCCATTCTAAGTGATGTAACCAAGATATCGCGTGTTCATTTTCCCGATATTGCCAAAATCGAAGCGAAAAGAGCAATGGCAAATTTAAAGGAGCTTGCTAAGAAAACTGAACTAAGTACTCAATCTGTTGTAGCAACTGTTACTTCAGAGGTAATATATACAATTTGTTTAAACAATAATTTAATTTTTCTAATATAATATAATATTATACAACCTAATATTATTTTTAATATTTTTAGTTAAATACAGCAGTTTCCGGTCAAATGCCTGGCATACCGTTAATGAAAAGGACTATTCTGCGTGTAAGAGAACGTGAAAATGTAGCACCAGGTATACCGCAATCATTATATGATCTTGTAATACCAGAAGATTATAAAAAAACATCAGATGGTAAGTCATTCTTACTATATGATTCTTTCGATCATGACCCGGATAACTGCGATAGATTTTTATTATTTTCCACGGAAGAAAATTTGCAGAAAATGTCCGAATGCGATCATTGGTATGCAGATGGTACATTTTCATGTGCCCCATCTATTTTTAAACAATTATATACTATTCATGGAATACAATCTTCAAACGTCTTACCTTCGGTTTATGCACTCTTACCAAATAAAAAAAAGAAAACATATATTCGTTTGTTGCAAAGCCTAAAAACATTAAACTGCAACTTAAAACCGAAAACGGTCATGTTAGATTTTGAAATTGGTGCAATGACTGCTTTCAAAAAAGAATTCAGTGATATCAAAATTCGTGGTTGTCATTTTCACTTTGCGCAATCTGTCTGGAGACACATTCAAGAATGTGGTCCATCAAAACAATATAAAGAAGATTCTACTTTCGCTTTTGAAATAAAAAAATTAAACGCCTTGGCATATGTTCCGGTTGATTATGTTGTTAGATATTTTGAATATTTAGTTGACACTCCTTTTTACCGAGAACTGGAATCTGATTTATCGAGATTACTTGACTATTTTGAAGAAACGTGGGTTGGTAAAATGGACAGGAACGGGAAAAGGAAAAATCCAAAATTTTCAATTACAATTTGGAATTGCCATGTTGATGAATATAACCTTCCAAAAACTAATAATTCGGTAGAAGGATGGCATAATAGTTTTTCATCCATATTGAATGCTATTCACCCTAGCATTTGGAAATTTATAAGAGCCCTACAAAAAGAAGAAAAACTAAACCGTCTGAAAATGGTCCAATATTGCACTGGAGCAGAAACCCCTAGAAAACGAAAGAAATATAATGACATGCTGAGAGGATAAATACAATATGTAAAACGTTTAATAATAGAACATTAGATGAATATATATCTGGGATAGCTCATAACTTATAATTATTTTCACATATTATTTTCAAAACTTATAATTATTGTCACATATATTATTTTTACACATATTATTTTTAAAACTTATAATTATTATCACATACATTAAATTCAAAATTATGACCAAATATTTTTTTTACATAAAATACATATTATATTATTGAAAACGACTAATTTACCAAACGACCAATTCACCTAACGACCAATTTCAGACGACAAATTTTACCACGACCAATTTCATACGACCAATTGACTGTACCCCAAATTTAATGGCTATTCAATTTATCGCAATGATAGGACAGCGGTCCGGCCTTCAGGTGGTGTTGCGTTATTAATTCGCACCAAAATAAAACACCAACGGGCATATATGTATACCACGTCTACGATCTTTGGAAGCCGTAGCAATAACACTACTAATTAACAATATAAATACTACTATAGTTAGCGCATATCAATCCCCAAGCTATAATATGTACACAACAGACTTCGACGTAATATTAAGCAACTATAATAAAATTGTTATCATTGGTGACTTAAATTCAAAACACGTAAACTGGAAATGCAACACAACAAACGCAAATGGGAGGAAATTATATAAGTACCTATCAAACTCCTCAGCGATTATCTCGGCACCTGATAATCCCACGCACTACCCTTATGATCCTAACAAAAGCCCAGACATCTTAGACGTTGTTTTACTTAAATCAACTTCTTTAATAATTAATCAAGAACCCCTATTCGAACTAGATTCGGATCATTTGCCAGTAAAAATATCAATTGGTGCATCACTAATACAATCTGAACCAACTCGCAAACTTATAAACGGGAAACCTGACTGGGATAAATTCAAACGATACGTTTCAGATAATATAACAATTCCTAAGAATATCTCTAATACATTACTGGCAATCTCTCACCTTCATGAAACAATCTCCTATGCTGCAGAACAGTGAACAATACCCTCAAAACCCACTCTGGGTCAAAATTACAAATCAAAAATTACCCCATCAATACAAAAACTTACAAAGAACAAACGCCATATAAGAAAACAATGGCAACTTCATAGAAGACCAGAAGATCGCAAGAAGCTAAATTTCCTTACCAAAAATATAAAAATTACTACTCGAAGAACATAGAATAAACTCATATCAAAAATATTTATCTTCAATACATCCCGCTGATTCTAATCTTTGGTTAGCGACCAAAAGATTAATCAAGCCCAATGACAACAAAATCCCGACTCTAAAATCCGGAAACAACTTTATAAATACAGTATACGAAAAATGCAATTTGTTTGCTTCCTTTTTAAAAAATACATTCACACTTAACGACTTAAATGATAATGCAACTATAGTAAGTAGCAATAGTCGTGAAAGTGATTTTATAATATTTAATGTTATTTATTTTGTTATGTACGGTTTCAATTGTAATCAGTGGCGGATTGGCTAAAGATTTCAGCGAGGGAAATTACCTTATGACCACCATCCAAAAATAATAATTTTCCATAAAAACTATTTTTTTTTTTTTAGTCATTGTCTTATTTATTTCATAATAAATATTACATTTTTATTTAATATAATATCACTCACTCACCTTTACTTTTTGCATCAGTGCTAATGCATCATGCAACGTGCACGTACAAAACAATATTAATAATTAAATATTAAAACAAATTTTATAAAAATTTAGAATAAATAAGAGTAAATTATAAATTAACTCATGTATTAACTGCTTCTACTATTTTGGCAAAAATTACAAGCGTGCAAATAATTATTAAAGCAATTCAATTAGTAAGATAATTCTTTTTTAATAAATCACTATTTTGTTTTACATCATAATAATCTCATCTATATCATCAAGCATCATAACTGCATCAAGCATTGATTCATTTAAAGTGCTTCTAAGCCTTGTTTTTATATATTTTGGGGTTTATTACTGGGTTTTTGAAACATTTCTGTTTTAGTTTTTTCAAAACAGATTGTTCCTAGAATTTAAGGTAAAATATATATATTATTGTATAAAATTGATTTAAGTTAAATTAACATTAAAAATATAAATTAATAAATTAAGTATAATAAAGTATGCATGACTAGATAAGAATAACTAATAGGTAAAATCCTTAATATTTTAAATTGCTTGCCTCCATTGCTTTATTTTTTACGTTTTGATTAGACATTATAAAGCGAATATTTTGGCATTTTTCCCTTAATTTTTGGGCTCCACCTTTTCTTTTATTATTAGAATATCATAGTCTATTATTAGAATAATATAGTCTTCATGCTGCTTAATATTATACAGTAAATAGTAGATACTATATGGCAGCTAGGGGTCGGCAATTAATTTATATAGAGGTCCAGATATTTAAAAAAAAAATTTTGAGGGCCAAAAAAATCTTTTTTTTTTTTTGTTTTTTATTTGAGTTAAACAATCTATACAAATTATGTATAATAAGCTTAAGTGTTAACAAAATTAAGATTACAGCCAGAAAACATGAAGGAGAAGCCACCCACTGGTGACACTCCAAAAAAATCTTAAACTTAATTTTATCATTAATGTATTTAGTACTGCGGCACGTTCAACAACAACACAGATAGTCATAAACTTCCATTTCAAATACAGAGTCAGAGAATTGATATTTATTTTTAATTACACTTAATATTGAATAGAAATAATTATAATTGTATTGAATTATATCAAAATAAATTTAATTTTTGATTTACCTTTAACAATTGAAATTATCTGTAAATCTTTTACTTTAAATTTTTTCTGATCTTTATCAAAAGCCCTGCCTGTCCAAGAACAATTGATTGCAAGTTGATTAGTAAACATTTTTGACAAAATGCGTCGCAAATGTGATTTACCATCATTACCGCCAATTGAGAAAAATATAATTTTCTAGCAAACAAGTATATTAGTTATATTAATAATTTATAATTTTAAAATACCTAAGTTAAAAAATTAGATTATACAATTTTACCAATTTTTCTCTATCATTATTGTCAATTTGCAATAGTTTTTCAAACTTTAAAATGTCTTCTGTTTTTGAAAAAGGAAAGTTTGCTAACAATATTTTATCTTCAATTTCATTAGACATTCCTAATGTTGGTACATTGGCTTGAGTTAATTTTTTTATATCATTTTTTAAGCTATCCATTATATTCCAGAGCCTCTGATTCATCAAGCGATTTGCTATAAGCTCTTCATGAATATGTGGTATTTTTTTCTGTAATAACTATAGTATAATATATTTTAAAATAAATGGATACAATTAATTATGTCATTGTTTGTTTTATTAATTAATTTCTAATACAATTTTTACTACCTTTCAGAGAATCTTGGGATAATGGTTGATTTTGAATTTCCAAATTCTTAACCTGACAAACAAAAAATAATTAATAACTAATTTGAAAAAAAGTTAGAATTAAGTTAAGATTTGTTTAGAACATTAAGTACCTGTGTTCCTGTATATGACGGTTCATATGTGAATTGTTCGATCATATTTGAGTCTTGTAAAATGTTTGGCGGTGTTAAAGATTCTAGATTTGTAAAAGATTTTTCTTGGTTATCAGAAAATGTTGAAATATCCGAAAAAAGAGAAGTTGACAGTGCGTTTGTAATGGAACCAGGTTGATTTAATTCATTTGATGTAAAACTATTGCCATGAGTAGAAGACGATGTAGACGGTTGCTGTTGTGTGTTTGTATATGTTTGAATTACATCAGTATGTGTTGAATATTTAGTTGGTGGTATATAAAACTGTAATTAATTTTGATTACTACAAGGTTCAACACTATAACCGTTTGAATCTTAGAAAAGAGTAAATCAGAAAAATAGATAAGTTATTCAAAAATACAATTAATGTTAATAATTTGATAGAAAAAATAAATATTTACCTTCATTTTCACTATCACTGGTATCCACAGTTTTACGTCTTTTATTTTTTTTTAAAGGGTGATGTTCATTTGAAATGCTCTCATTGTCAGTTGATTCAATGTCAATTCTTTCATACCAAGCTTTCCTGAAATTACCTATATAGCCATATAATATGAAAAAAAAAATTAAAATTTATGTTTAATACATTTCAATGTATTAATGTGTTACATTAAAATTTAAATGTATCAAAATAAACGTTGTATTCCAAATTGGATTTTACATACTGTAAGTCTTATTGCCACCAACTACACAGATTTTATATTGACACCAGGACGAATCTGGATCTTCAGCATCTTCAATATCTGTGCTAGTTACTCTTATTGGTGGCCAATAACAATGTTGTATTGTACTGGTGGACAATTTCTCTGTTTCTGTTTCAATGAGCCAGTTTATTGGGACTACGCTATAGTTCTTTTTTGGAGAAAATATAACAATAACCAATTTTTTTTTTTTAATGAATGAATCTAAAAAGATGAGACCAGGTGATCAGTATAATGTTTTTGTATTTTATTTAAATAATAGGTAGAAACAGGAAATAATTTATTAATACAAAATAAAATTTATAACTACTACTGAATTAAAACAATATTGTAATCAATTTTACTTAAATGTAACCGCTACCAAAAACCATTAAAAGTAAGATTTGACCATCACATTAAATTATCCCGTTTAGAAGATAGATACCTACAGTTTTTGTGATATCATTGTTAGGCAAAAAACATAATACAGTGCAAAATCCTAATTTTTCATAAGGTATTTTATAATTTAGTATTCTCATAAGATATGTATTATAGTAAATTACATTTTTCATAAACTGTATTTGTTAATACATTATAGCTTATTTTTAGTCTGGGAGAAGATACCTACAAATTGTAATATATTTATGTAATTTATACTCAATATGACAATATTATACCCTTACAAATTAATTATACCATGAGGTATTTATAGTGATAGGTATAGTATTCTTTGACTCAACCAAAATTCTAAATGCTTTTAAATATTTTGCATTTTAAATTGTGCATGCATGTAATGAACTTAACTCAAAAGTCGGGGTGATTTGGAACAAATACCTTTGTTTAAAAAATGCTCTAGTACTATTAGTAGGTATAGGTAGTATATGTTTAATATTGTATGTGCCTAGACCTCTGAAATCAGTATTTAAAATGAATTAACAAATATTAAATTCCTCAATCACCCAATCTGATGGTACAAAATAAATAAATACTAGTACCTCTACTTACAGTTAGGTGCATACATGTTAATCCAACGTAGGTTAAGTATAAAAATAATTAGTATAAATATCCTTAATGTTAATTTTAAATTAGATACAAAAAGTCTTACCTTTTTCAAAGTATTTGACATGCTTGTCATAGAAAAATAAATATGATACTTGAATTCACAATATAGGTACGTAGTCACAGTATGCGCGTAGTAATGAAAATGCAGCTATGAAATAACACGTGAAAATGAGAACAACACTCAACACTCAACAGAACACATAAGACGTATTTTCGCGGGATACAAATATACAGTATAAAAGTAATAATATGATTTATAATAAATTGTGTCTTTATTATCATTTATTGCGGTTATTGGCTATTGCAGACCGATGATAGCCGTCGGGCGGCGATGCCGTGACGGGAACGGCCCGCATACAATATAAATAATAATTTAAAAATAGAAAATATATTGAATCAATTAATGTTTACCTAAAAACATGATAATATGGGTCTAGGACATCTCGCCGCGACCGTTTCGCCGCCGGACCTATTCGCCGCGGGTGCGTTACGATTGCGTATGATACGATTGCGTATAGACCTTTTTCATTATTACGATTGCGTACATTCTACCTACCAATACTTAGTGCAACGTTGCCGTTGTTTAAAATCGTGAAAATGTGTAATATAACTTATTTTAGGAAACGATTGCTTATATTTGATACAATTCCATAAACGTTACCGAGACTATTATTTCCAGGCCAATAGGTACTTTTTGGTAATCTATAAAATACTATGAGATAAGATTAAAGTCCGATTATTATATTGGATTTCCTGGCGCGTGTCACACTTTAACATCGTTATATTAGTATGCGACCAACTTGTCATTCGATAAGTCACTGGTTTTAGTTTTAGTATTAGTATAGGTAATAGTGCGGTAACTATGGAGAATTCTTTAAAAATTATAATGTCGGAACGTGGGAAAGAATTAGCTGTGGTTTCTTCACATAAATATCGGTTTATAAGAAAACGCAAAGACGAATTGTTAAAATGGATATGTTATAACAAGAGTTGTTATGCCAGTATTTTAACTGATGTCAAAAAAACTCAAGTTATTGCGGTAATCGGTGAACACAAACACGAAGCAATAACACCTCAAAATATTGACCGCCAAGTTCTCAGAGAAAATTGCAAACGAAAAGCCAGCGATTCAATTTCAACTCGACCAAGCAAAATTATAAGAAAAGAATTACTGACAAATGTAGGTACAGATATTGTACATAAGGATATTTCTTCTGTCCGAAAAGCCATGCATGTGGCAAGACGGAAAAACTTTCCTATATATCCAAAATCTTTTGATGAAGCCATAGACAAAATCTGGGAAATGCAAAATGATGATTTTTTTAAATTTAATAATAAAAAATTTATCCACATTCCGATGAATAAATCGCTTATCTGTATGACGACTGAAGATAATTTAAATTTTATGAGTTCTTGCACAGAATATTTTTCAGATGGCACATTTCAATTCGCACCTAATTTTTTTATGCAAATGTATACAGTCCATTGTTTTAAAAATGGCTTTTATTTACCAGTTATTTTTATTTTTTTGAAAAATAAATTTAAGCAAACATATATCGAAATGTGGAAATTTATTAAAGAACTATATTTGCAACACACATCTCAAACACTTAATTTATGTAAATTACACATCGACTTTGAAATAGGAGCACTCGAAGCTGTGAGGGAAGTTTTTCCGAATGTACAACTTATTGTATGTCGTTTCCATTTAAGTCAATCTTGGTGGCGTTATGTGAGTATTATTAATAAATAACTAACTCACATTGGTTAAATAAAATACTTTCATAGTAACAATTTTTATATAGATAAATGCAAATAAAAAATTAAGGACAGCATACTCGGATGATAAGAGTTTATTAGGAAAATGGTTAAAAATGTTTTTTGGTCTACCATTTCTGCCTTATCAAATAGTCGAAGACGGTTTTGTTGAATTAGTAGGTGATTGTCCGGATGAAGATGGGCTAGAATTTTCAGACTATGTATTAAATAATTATATACAACCAAATTGTATATTTCCAACTAATGTATAGGCTGAAGAACCTTCAATAAATAAAAGGTATCATATTTGTATAAATTATAAGAAAAATGTGGAAGTATTCTTGTACAATATAACTTTAAAGCTTATGTTTTGATACATAAAAATAAAGTGTTTAGATTATTATTAATTCCGTAATTTGTACGTATTTTAATGTCTGCAGAACAACAAATGGTCCAGAGAGTTTCCACAGAACTTTTAACGCTCAATTCTATAACGCACATCCACCAATATACTTTGTGCTTGAGGCATTGAAAGAAATGCAGGCTGAAACCAATATAAAAATATCCACTATACAAAAAAATATATCCAAAGCTATTCCATCTAAAGATATGCAAAAAATTAACCATGTAATAAAACTATATAACCAGTTTAAAATAGATGGTAATGAATTAAATTTTTTATCAGGGACTGGTTATCGATACCAAGGTTTTAATTTATAGTTTATAATTTGTATTCTGTATAATTTAAGTTTTTAGTTGACTATAAAAATGGTTTTTTAAATTATATTATTATTATAAAATAGATGGTAATGTATTAAATTTTTTATCAGGGACTGGTTATCGATATCAAGGTTTTAATTTAATATTTATAATTTGTATTTTGTATTTTTATTGTATTTTACGACGTATTGAATTTTATTATTATATTTTAACTAAACTACGAAAAATTTAAAATAGATAATAATATTATATTACATTTTTTTTTTGTATTTTTATTGTATTTTACGACGTATTGAATTGTATTATATTTAAATTAAGAATATACTAGTACTATATTTTTTATATTATAATTAAATCAATTAAGTAGTACATGTTGGCAACGTTGCACTCATTTTCGTACGCAGTCGTAATGTTTTTAAGGTCTAGGTAAAGAAATCGTACGCAATCGTAAAAACGTACGCAATCGTTTTACTAAAAGGGACAATCGTACGCAATCGTATATCACCGTTCGCCGCAGACCCTTCCGCCGCGGACTGTTTCGCCGCAGACCCTTTCGCCGCGGACTGTTTCGCCATTAATAGCCAACAATAGCAATAACAAAATGGTGATTAATGATATATTTGTAGTTAAAATATATAATTTTTTTTTTCAATACACGTGATTTCTTATGCTGAATTCAAAAGTCTTTGAAAAAATTCCCGGAAACTTACCGTTCAAAAGTTATGGAAATTTAAAGTTTCAGTGATGACGCGTGTATCGGCACTCGTCGCTACGCTCCTCGGCGCCGTCGCTCCGCCCGCAAATCGAAAATATCCCTCGACTTGTTGTGTAAAACCACCTCGGGTGAAACTCGGTTTTCCTCAATATTGTTTCGCCAATAAGGGTCTGCGGCGAATAGGTACGGCGGCGAATAGTCCCGCGGCGAAATGTCCGGGTCTGTGATAATATCGTTACCGTGATGTTAGCCACAAAACATATTTTATAACGTATTTATTCCACATAGATGGAATGGTTTTTTTAAATATAAACAATTTTCAAAAATGTATGTTTCACAAAAACCTTCTATACTCCGGCCCACGAGAGAGTATTACCGTTTTGCGCATGCAGACTGGCGGCCAGTGTTGCCGATAATAATTTTCATATGCCGCTAGATGGCGCTGAAAAACCCACTAAAAATTACACCAACAAATTGGCACTGAATTACACCAAATTACACTACATTTTATTAAAATCCACCAAATTTCCCACTGGTAACCTATTATGTTGATAAATAATAACAATCATAAAAACCCACTTTCATAATCAAACATCTATTGTTATTTTATTGTATTATTATTTATTTTAATATATATTAATCAGTATCAGTTAATACATTAAATAAACACATTATAACAATAAAATAATATTAATAATAAAAACAAACTAGGAATCTCCTAATACATAAAATAAACATAATCTAACAATTTAAAAAATAATATTAACAGAAACAAATTAGAAATTTAGGAACTGTCAAATAGGTAACAAATAACACTTACAAAAAAAGATAGTCATTACTCATTACTTAATTAATAATATGGACTATAAAATCAGGAGTCTGGATCATCTAAATCACTATCATCATTTTCATATACCATTTCAATAGCTGAGTTGCTAGCATCAATAGTATTGCATTCCTTCTCATCACATTTTTCATATGCTTTCATAGTACCTATAAACAAATAAATGTAAAATTACATTACTATAATACTTTTACTATTTTTAATTACTATTAATTATATAAAATATTCAATTACCTATTTCAAGCAAGACGCTGTCAGAAAATTGAAAATTATTGCAACACTTTTCCAGTCTGCGTAACCCAGCACGTATGAATAATATAGCATTTGTTGTTGAACTCGATAATTTATTGCGTTGTTTATTCTTTACCAAATTCATTTGGCTAAAGCAACGTTCAACTTCCGCATTTGACCATGGAAGGACTAAAAGGCATTTGGCTAATTTACAAAGTTCATTGAATGGATTGATACCTGAACTATCTGTATAGTTGCAAATCTCAGCCCACAAAGATTCAGTAGATGTTGTTGATTTCCATTGCACTAAATTTATTTTTGTCCACTGTGATTCGATTTTAGTAATATTTTGAAATTCAAAGTTCATTAATTTTGCCAATGATGCAATTGAATCTTTCGTCGTATTTAGGCATTTTGCTGGACTTAAAAGTGATGTGTTTTGTAATATTAATAGATTGTCTGGAAGTCTTTTTTGGAGTTTCTGTGACCAAGTTAATTATAAAATTTATTATTGTACCACGGATAACTTTTTCTACTTCTGGCCTCATCTTTAATGAACTACATTTCGCCTCAAATTCATATCCAAGATATGGGTGAGGATGTAAATAATTTTTAATATTTACCTCCAAAAGATTTGCCCTACAATCTGGTGTAACCACTTTACGTGCTAACCCTCCAATAAATAAAACTAAATCATCCAAAAGTTTGGTGCGATCTGCAGTATTTGATTGAAATAATTTATTTATGTGTTGAGCTAATATGGGCTTTAGAAAAATAAATATAGTTGATTATTAACATCACAATACATTTTGTACAACATTTTAGCTTTATAGCATTTATCGGTGTAGCCGGCTTCTTTAAAATGTTCTTTCAATACTTCCCATTGGTCTAGCACTCTAGACACTGCAACTTCAATCGATAGCCAACGTGTTGAAGATACCCTGACAATTTTCAATGGATCAATTCCATTATTTAAATGTTGGTATAGTAATTTATAAGATAATTGCCTACTTGTTGAATGAGCGAACCAATTATAAGTTTCTGCAAGAAGGAATTCTAAATAATCTGGCAAGGAATTAGATACTGCAGCAGATACTGCCAGTTGTACAGAATGGCATATACACCTTACCAATACCAGATGTTGTACCTCTTTTTTTAATAATGCAAACACACCTGAATGCTGGCCAACCATCACACTAGCATTATCACAACCAATTCCTTGCATATTTAAAATGTTTAGATCATACATTAAAAGACTCTCCTTTAGCCCTTTAACGACATTGATAGCAGAACCACTTTCAAGCTCTATTAAATTTAAGAAAGTTGTAACAATTGATTTTTTATTTTCAGAGTAGAAGATAATGCATACTCCTAGTTGCTTAATGACACTTATGTCAGTTGACTCATCCAGTAACAAGCTGTATATATTTGAACCAATATCTTCTTTTAAATTTGATTTAAAATATGGGAAAATAATGTTTTTTAGTATACCAGTGCATTTAGTACGATGTAACTGAACGTGATCAGCTACAGTATTGCCTTTAAAACATAATTTTATAAGTTCGGATAAGTGATCAACAGATGAAATTGCACAGTGACTGTTTACAAATAGTGACATATTGGCTTCTAAAGTGGCTGCTTTAAGTTTTGTATCAGTTTTTTTAGAAATTTATAGGTTTTGCAAATTTCCCTATAAATTACACTAAAATTTCTATAAAACCACTAAAAATTACACTACCCACCAAGTCTCATTTTTTCCCACCATAAGCAACCAATATCCACCAGATTTAGTGGGAAAACCACCAACTTGGCAACACTGCTGGCGGCGGAGACCATTCCGAGGCCCCATTTCCCCCACTATTTCCACGACTGCGGGGTGCCCCTATAGTGTTGATACTACTTTTTCGTGTGTACATTTTACGACACTTCACATGAATTGTCACAGACTGTTTGTCTTTTAAATATTCAAAATGTCCATCATTTCTTTCAACGCTTGAATTAATTAAAGTTGTAATTCCAAGTTCAACAATAACTGTTTCACTTTCGTTTAAATTATTACTACAAATGAAACAAACTTGCGACATTTTTAATATGTATCCTAGTTCCACAATTTATTGTAACTACGAACACGAAATATACACACATAGTCACGTCAGCGAAATGCCCAACACTGGTGGTAATAAACAGACAAAACAGTACATATCGATATTCAAACAAATTAATGAGATTACGGAAAATTAGTATACAAAAGTAATATAAAATTGTATAAATATAAAATAATAATCGCGCTTGCGATAACCAGTCGCCGTGTCAGGGCGATGTTGTTTTGCATTGTATACGGTTTACGGTTTAACCTTATAACGATAATATACAATGATAATATTAAGTATTATTATTATTTTAAACCACAGTGTCTTATGATATATTATTCATAGGAAAAAACCAATGGCAGGGCAAAGCGAAGAACTGACTCCAGTATATTGATATATGGCGTATTACTACTTAAGTATCTGCATTATCTCATGAAATATTATTCGTAGGAATAAAGTTCAAGAAACTTTTTTTTTAATAATTGCTCGATCTACAAATTATGTAATAGCTATTTTTACAAAAATACTTAAAGTTTAAGAGATATTTGTGAAAAACCTATTTTGTGACCTTTGACCTCGAATTAAGTTTTTAGCAACGGTGGGATCGATGGGGACTTTTGACATTTCATTTGTAATGATATAATTAAGTTGTGTACCAATTTTCAGCTCTATGCGAATTTTTCCGAAGTTTGGGTTTTTTTTTGTCTATTTTGACTGGACTATAACTGGGTCCCGCGAGTCGCGAGTCGCGACCCGTTTAGTTGACGAATATAGACAAAATAATTATTGAATAATAGTAAATTTATCCGACCACATAATATATAACTGCTATAACAATAATTAATATTAAACAACTAAATGGCAAATATTCGCCAGGAATGTTTCAAAGAATTATAATAATATTTCATTTATAACAATAGCAGGTGAAGGATTTCATTTTAATCATTACTGCGAACCACAGATAATCAAATTTAAATTTAAAAGTAGCTATTGTTAATAAATCAAGAGACTATATTATATTATGTTTTATACAAAATGTTGCGGTGCGCATTCCAAAACATTGTTTACGATAGACTCATAGTGGTCGGTGTGGCCGGGTCTCTCAAGTCTCAATACACTCTTGAAATATAATATAAATTTAGAGACCGGATTTATATGCATTTAAAAAGTGTCAAATATGATGCAAATATGCAAAGGAAAAGTGGCTAAATATGCAATTATATGCATTATGTTAAACTTTATAAAATGAGTTTATTTAAAAAAAAACACACTTTTACACCAAAGAAAATTCTAAATATTTTATTAAAAACAAAAAAAATGAAAATATCCACTGCTATATATTAAATCAATCTAAAACTTTTAGGAAACTTAAAAAAGAGAATACAAATAAAAATAAACTAAAATCCTCTATAAATATTTTAGATCATTTGAAATTACTCTCAAAAAATAATAGAAAATTTAAAAAAAAAATACAAATATTTTAAAATAACATTTTTAAAACTAATTATTTTAAAATAATATACATTTTAAAACTTTTCAGAAAAGGTTCTCAGGAAGAAATAGGTTCTTTTAATAATTTTTATAACAGTGAACAATAATATATTTTTCCATATTTTCTGATGTCATCGAAGTTCTTTTTTCAGTTAAAATTGATTTATATGTACTAAACGACCTTTCCACATCCACCGAAGTTATCGGTGCAAACTTCATACATGAACACATAGAAGGAGTTAAGTTAGGTGGCATGATACTGTTTTCTTTCCCTGACAAAATTGCTGTTATCTGGTTCGGGGTATGGAATCCAACATTTTTTTCAATTAAATAAAACAATTTTTCTTTTTAACGATTATAAACGAGTTACGTATTCAATGAGTTAAATGAAAAAAATAGGTGTAAGAGCCATCTATAATTAAAATAAAATATAAGCATTTGGGTGACAGAAAATACTCTATATTATGTAGATTTATACCTAATTATTAAATTATATACATTACTGCGCTATTATTATGTTATAATAATTTACTGTTGAGCGATATTCTATGAAAACAAAAAAAAAAAAATATTTGGAATTGAATAAACATCTGCATAAAAGGTAAGTCAATTAAATTATTTCTTTCATATTTACATTTTAATTGTACATACGAATTATTTAAATTAATTAAAATATATTATAGTAAATAAAAAATACATAAAAATATAAAATTATACATAATATTGTCTATCTAGGCAATAACAATATAATATTATAAAAATCAAAATACATATCATGTTAAGTACATTAAAATAATTGAAATATAATAAATATTATATTTACCTATTCTTAAATGAAAAAATTTACGAAAACGTTACATTTCAGTCATTAAATTTAATTCTGATGAGTTAATAAATATTTTTAATTATACATTATACAAAAAGGTGCTTAATGTTAAAATTAATACTATATAGGTACACATTACACATATCAAGTAAATTTTAAAATGTAAAAGAATAATGTGCATAATGCTTTACAATTTACAATTTTATTGTGTGAATTAGTGAAAATGCTATTGTTTTATTATTCATTTTTAAAACCATACATTTACTATAAATATTTTCAATCGGCCAGCTATTTAAAACATTACTCAAATTATCAACTAATGAGATACCTAGTTTTATACTGTCAATAGGTTTTTTATAAAAAGATAACTTAGTCTGAAAATTATATCCAAAGATAAATACTTCGTTCTTTTTTTTACATATATTAATTATTTTAACAATATCACCGTCAATTGTTTGTATAAATTGTTACATAGCTAATAGCTATGATACCTACCTCCTATCTACAATAACGGTTATGTAATTATGATGTATTATCGCGTGTATCGCTATCGGTATTTTAGACACAATAAAATCAGTATGCACTTATAGCACTCAAGTTTAGAACATGTATTTTCACCTACACTCCTTATGTGATGCAACATGGCGCAGTCTGTAGAATGTAAAAATTGTGTATTGTGTATTTGAATTTTGAATTTTTGTTGAACCATGGATTATAATAAGCCAGATGCGTTGGTTTTAACGGGTAATTTGGCAGAAAATTGGCGCGTTTTTCGTGAAGCGTTCGAGATTTACATTGAGGTGGCTGGTCTAACGTCAGCGTCTAATAAACGTAAAGTGGCCATTTTTCTTAACGTGGTTGGTAAAGAGGGCCTAGAGAGGTATAACACCCTCACATTTGAAAACGCCGAAGACGACAAGAAAATTGAACAAGTGCTTAAAGGATTTCAAGATTATTGCAAATCAAAAAAAAATATTTTACACTCCAGGTATATATTTTATAAACGGTCTCAAAAAGAAAATGAAACAATTGAGGAGTTTCTGTCAGTGTGTCGTGGTTTGATTAAAGATTGTGAATTTAAATCTCATGAAGAAATTTTACGTGACAAAATTGTTCTTGACACGAGAGATGGTGAAACTCGCGACAAGTTAATTAAACAAGCTGATGTTACTCTTGAAACTGCAATAGAAACCCTTCGTATTGCTGAAATCCAACGAAGAGAACTCAATCAAATGAAGGAGATTGGTGAAAAACAGAATCAAGTAAATGCAGTTCATTCAAAAGTACGTGGTGGTAAGCGTACATATCAAGCTCAACATCACTACACTCAGAACGACGGTAACAATGGACATCGTGGTCAATGTCAAACAAATCAACGACAGGCAAAAGGATATAACCAACAGGAGGAGTCACAACAGGTATTCAAAAATAAGGGTAACTTTTCTGTAAATAATAAAAAACGAATAATAATTGTAATCGGTCTGATAAATTATGTAAATTTTGTAATTTGATGCACGGCAAAGGCAAATGCCCTGCGTATGGTAAAAAAGTTTAAAATGTAGCAAATTCAATCATTTTCAAAGTGTTTATAAATCTGAGATTGCATTTGTTGAAAACGTTGATGGGCATAGTAATGATAATTATTTTTGTTCTACGGTATATACAATGAATACTTTTGCTGTTTCCTGGTCTGAGACTATTCTCGTTGAAAATAAAAGTATTAATTTTAAGCTAGAGACTGGCTCAGATGTTAATCTACTGACTTTAAATGATTTTAACTTAATTAAAAATAATTGTTCTTTTAAAAATTTAGTAGTTAACAGGCAACCGATAAATTTACAGGCATATGATGGTAGTAATATTAATAAATATTTTACAGTTGATTTTAAAGTAAAATTAAGAGAAAAAGAATATATTTTAAATTTTGTAATTGTTGAAAATTATTGCAAGCCAATTTTAGGTCTACATAGCTGTGTACAGTTAGGGCTAATAAATAAAGTACAAAATGTTGATAAGATATTAAGTCTTAATGATGTACTTGAGAACTGTGGCACGGTTTTTACAGGTCTTGGTAACTTTCCTGACGAATATAGCATACAATTAAAGCCCAATGCAATACCTGTTACAAATGTTCCACATAGAGTTCCTATTGATATCCAAGATAAGCTGAAATGTGAATTAAATCGATTAGTGTCAGAAAAAATAATTAGAGAAATAAATGAGCCGACCGAGTGGGTAAACAGACTAGTGATTGTTGAAAAGAAAAATGGAAGTATGAGATTATGTCTAGATCCACGCGATCTAAATGAAAATATAATTCGTGAATATTGTGTAATACCTACATTATCAAATTTATCGTCAAAGCTGAAAAATGCAAGAGTTTTTTCTGTTTTTGATTTGAAAGATGGTTTTTGGCAAATAAGATTAGATTCTAGAGTTTTAAATTATGCACGTTTGGTACTATGTTTGGTACTTTTTGTTTCAATAGACTTCCCTTTGGAATAAATAATGCAGCTGAAATATGTCAAAAATGGAATATGAAAGTGTTCGGAGGTATTGAAAATGTATTCATATTCTTGATGATATTTTAGTTTTTGGTGACACTGAGGCTCAACATGATTATGCATTAAAACAGGTTTTAGATTTGGCTATGAAAAATAATATTAAATTTAATAAAAATAAAATTCAATATAAGGTAGATAAAGTTAATTTACCTTGGACATACATTTTCATATGAAGGCATGAAACCAGATAGTGATCGTATTAAATCTATTTATGAGTATGAAGTACCAAAAACTATAAAATATTTGCAAAGGTTTATAGGTATGGTTAATTATGTCGGAAATTTTATTCCTAACCTGGCAATGTTGATTAAGCCACTAAGAGATCTTCTTAAAAAGAATAATGAGTTTGTATGGACGTCAATACATAATGAGTGTGTAAATAAACTTAAAACAGTAATTGCTAGTCCCTCCGTACTTTTTTTTTTTTTTATATATATATCGATGGCCGGGAGGGAACTGACGTTAGTCCCTACTTCCTCCCGGGCACCATCGTTTATTAAAACGAACCATACAACGGATACAAAGAAAATACAAAATTACCACTAATTTTTATACAACAAAAAATAGAGGGCCTCTAACCCCCAGGTAATGGTCTTTGACCCATACTTTAAGAAAGCTTAACTAGCAGTAGAATAAATATTCATAAACGGGACTTCGGTTCAGTGTGGCTGCTGTTGGCGTCGCCGCTCTTCGTCCTCTCTTGTGGACATGATCCTGGTCACCAGCTTGGCGATCAGCTTCCATCGCTCCGGGGATGAGGTCATCAGGTGGACGATATTGTATGCTCTAAGTGCTTCCACATCCAGTTCGCCACACGTCTGGTACCGCCAATTCGCCCATGCATCGCAGTCGAATATCGCGTGTTCCGGGTCGTCCGGTGTATGGCCGCACTGCGCACATGCGTCGGAGTCGAGCAAGTGGAATCTTCTCAGGTATGACCCGAAGCATCCATGACCTGAGAGCACCTGGGTGAGGTGGTAGGTCACTTGTCCGGTCTTCCGGGTCAGCCACGCGTCCAGCTTGCCGATCAGTCTGTGTGTCCACCTGCCATTGCCGCTGTTGTCCCACACTTCCTGCCACCTGGCGATAAATTCTGCTCTCTTCTCCGCCTTTGCACGACCTCTGTAAATCTCTGCTCGTTCCTTCACCAGGAGGGAAATCGGTGGAATTCCCAATATCACCGCGGCGGCCTCGTACGACATCGTCCTGTAACAACTAGCCACTCTCAGGTGGGAGCGTCTATGCGTGGCCGCCAGTTTCTTCCAGCCATTCGCACTCATAGTATCGGCCCAGAACGGTGCTGCATACAGGAGTCTCGAGGTTGTGACACTTGATAGGAGACGACGGGACTTCTCTCTCGGCCCTCTCATGTTGGGCATAAGATAACCTAATTGCCTGTCCCTCCGTACTTAGAAACTATGATAACACAAAATACGTGATCATACAGACAGATAAATTACAGTAGTAAATTGGCCATTGGATGTGTTTTGTTACAAGAAGGCAGACCAGTTTGTTTTAAATCAAAAAGCTTATCTGAAACCGAAATTAACTACGGACAGATTGATAAGGAATTTCTGTCAGTCTAATTTGCGTGTAAGGTATTTCATCATTATATTTATGGTAGGTGCGTGACAGTTCAAACCGATCACCTCCCTTTAATTTCGCTAATGAAAAAGAACATAAATGACATTCCGTCTAAAAGGCTTCAATGCGTTAGGGTCAAACTATCACGATATGATATTAATCTTATACATGTACCGGGAAAAAAAATGTTTATCGCAGATGCATTAAGTCGAGCGTGTATATCGTCTCGAAATAACGACGTCGATATCGATGTTTCCGATGTAGTTCATTCAATTAATATGTCTAAAATTATTCGAAATGAGTTTGTACAAGAAACTATTAAAGATGATTTATTAAAACAATTAGTATACGTGTGTAAGAATGGCTGGCCTAAGCATAACAATAAAGTCTCGCGTGAGCTTATACCATATTTTAATATGCGTTACCAAATATCATATGACGACGATTTACTTTTTCTTAATAATCGTGTATTTGTCCCTATGAAGTTACAGAATAAAATTTTATTTAAATTACATGAAACTCATCTTGGAATTTGTAAGACTAAAACGAGAGCACGTTTCTTATTTTATTGGAAAGGTTTAGATAAAGACATCGAGGAATATATTGGTAATTGTGCAGTATGTAATAAGTTTAGGAGTGAGAATATTAAAGACCCTATGATATGTCAAGAAGTTCCTAATCTACCTTTTGAGAAAGTTGCGTGTGATATTTTGGATTATGGGAAAGATACTTATCTAGTATTAGTTGATTACTATTCTGGTTAGCTTGAATTAATTTATTTATCTTCTAAAACCTCAAGTCATATAATTAAAATACTAAAAGTTATTTTTTCGATACATGGGATTCCAAAGCAACTCGTGGCAGATAACATGCCATTTAATTCTAATGAATTTCAGAATTTTGCGACTGATTGGGAGTATTATAGATTTGTATGTTCTGAGTTTTACGTTTTTTTTCCCGCGGTAATCACTCAATTTTAAGGGGAAATGTCTCCCTTGGAGGACATCGAAAATGTCCTATGACACACTACAGGGAGATTAAAAAGACGTTGTCCACACATTTGCCCCTCACACAAAATAAATTACCGTATAGAATTTTACAGGGAGGTTTCTAAGTCTTTGTCCACGACTTTCCCCCTTGCGTAAAAAAATATTGTATCTAAAAATTACAGGGGAATTACACTCGAAAATGGTTTTCCCCCTTAAACTAAAAATTTTACCGTATTACTCATTTCAAGGGGAAATTTCAAAATCTTTGTCCACGATTTTCCTCCTCACTCAGAAATATTTACCGTGTACACAACAATATATATTTTTTCCCAAACCTTTCAATATAATCTAGAAATAATTATTTAAAAAATAAAAGAATATACACATTGGTTAAGCATCAATTTTTTTATTGTAACAAATTATTTATACAAGTTTTCTTACTTCTCTAGTAAATGGTTACATATTCTACAATACGATCATGAATTAATAAACAATAGGCAGTTACACCCGACAGAGATTCCGATGCTTCAATTTCCAATTGAACATCTACTGATGAAGCTGTAGCTGAATCGTTTTGTTTTGAAGTATCGATAACTATAATCGGAGCATTTGATAGAAAAGTTGCAGGATTCAATATTGGGTTCCGTACACTTTTTTCATACTAAGATTCTTGAAACGAGTATACATATCATACAACAGAGTAAAATTATTTTTAGAAAAATCTAAATTCAAATTATCGTATGGATAAGCTATAGAGTTTAGAAATACTTTCACATTTGTTAGATTACAATGATCAAATACACTACAATCTTTTCCCATCGTATTTTTACGTCCTTTTTGTAATCCAATTATAATAAATCGCGGTTTTTCCAATTTTGATGCAGTTTTCAAGTTTCATACAACTTTTTTAGTAGTTCCAAGTTCAGGATATTCAAACGTTTCAAAAGATCTAAAAGCTATGAACAAACTTTTTTCTTTTTCTATAAGTTTCAATGATTTTAACCTTTCTCCATCGTCAACGGTTATATGTGGTACCTTCCAAACTATTTTACTTAAATCGACTTTACCTGTAGGAACATCGGATTTATTTGCAACGCCTAACGCATTTAAATCGCTATGACTTCGTGTTAATATTAATTCCAATCTTGAATTTATTAATATTTTCTTAAAGTCTTCAAACAAACCTAACCAATATTTCAGTGGAATACAAGCACTGAATTCGCCTTTGCTATTTGTCAATTTTGTTCCATTTTTAAAAGTCCATCCAGAATTTTCATAACAATTATAGTTGTCTGGTGTAGTGGATAAGTATCCTTTCAACGTACTAGTGATACCAAGAACACGTGTGCTATCCACTTCTATTCCATTGATTTCTAACCGTATTTGTTCGAAAAGATATGAAAGTCCATTATTGGTCAGCACTACCTTATCAGCATCCGTTATTTTCCTTCTAAATATATAAAGCTTTCATGTAGATACGGATAAACATCCGTCTGCTGGATCGATATACGTATTTCATCGTTATTATTAAATGATGTTGTATACGGTGTGTATGAATGATATTCAATTTTCGTGATTTTAGAATCTGTTTCGTACCGTGAACTTATATCTAAGATATCACTCTCAGGCATTCTGCTTTAATTTATAACCTAGAGCTCTTAAAATTTGTTTATTCTTTGCTGACAATTGTGTTTCTTTATTTGATGTGAACGGTAACACTTTAGTCTTATGACTAATCAAACTAGCTCGAAGTAATGGACTTATATTGAATTTTAATCCCATTTCAAGATTCGTAACGTTTAATATGTAGCACGATTGTCAGTGCTTCACCAAAATTATCAATCAGATTATGATCTTGATCAACTAGTTGTATGGTTATTGAATCAATATTTGTTTTATTTAATTTATAATATATCAAATTTGGAGGCGACTGAACTACTTTTGTTCCTGTCCTCCCATTAGGGAAAAACTCATAAATCGAATAACTTTGGAGATGGTTGCTGAATGATCCTTGAGCTATATTACACATCACTTTTATAGAATTAATTGTATTCAAATTTACAGCTTTTTCCGATCGACAAGGAGTTTCAAATTTATATTCTCGTTTTTCAAACCCCAATACAGATGCCATACTAGAGGTTCTATACTCAGAGGTTCAGTGTTTCAGAATCGGCTATTTTATACTACTATAGATAATAAACTCACAAAACAGCAGTACACTGTATACAAACATTCGTCTCGGATCTAAAAAGAGAAACTGTGATATATATCCGTCCTATGAAAATATTATTTTGGCAAAAAAAAATTGTTTTCCTAGCAACATAGATATTACAGAATCTTACTGTGAAATCCACTGCAAAGTCTTTTAAATCATACCGACACCTCCAACGAAAAGGGTCGTAACTCCATTTTTAACGTTTTTAAGTTACGACTGCATTCTGAAGTATTTTTTTCTTTATCGACCAAGAAAACAGTCGTATCTCTAGCTATTCCAAAGATATTTTAAACTAATATTTTATTGAATCTCCCCAAATTACGGTTTCCGACGAATAAAGTCGTATCTTGAGTTACGACCTTTTTGAAATATTATTTACCGCCGAAGGAGGTCGTATGTTTGATAAGAATCTAAAATTAAACCAATGTCTCCGACTATATTATTAATAATTAATATAAAATGATAATAATGACAATGATAATAATTATTATTGTTAATCATTTTAATATTATAAAGTTTATTATTTTTATAAAAGTGTGGTTATGTTGATAACTTGAAAAAAAACACCATCCATAGTAATTTTGTATTTCTTGAATTTGATTGTTAGCAAGATTTTAATTATAATAATCTGTTAATTATAAGAAAATATAAAATATTGACTGTATTAGTACAACAATGGATCAATTTCCGAAAGTAAGTATACTATTATTAATTTAAATATTACAGTCTATCTATATCTGTTTTTAATGTTTTATTATGCTATTCAAATGAAGAATTTATACTATTATTGACACCTTTTATAGGATAACATCTTGAGTGATACTTCTAGCACTTGTAGTATTTTAGATACATATGAGTATGGATGTACAAGTTCATGTGAATCTAATGCATCTGAGAATGAGGGTGAAAACAACGACATCTTTAAAAATATTACCATTGAAGACAATGACAAATCAACATCAAAAAGTGATTAAGACGTAAGTAAAGTGTTGCAATAAAATTTTTTTTTACCCTTTAAAAAGATACAATAAATTGTTTATAAATATATATACTATATATTCGTATATATATAAGAAATGAGTGAGAATATATTATATGAGAATTTGAGTGATAATTAATAATTAGTTTTGTATAATTGTTGTTGTGCCTATTTTTATTAAATACATAATATTTCTTTTTAAATAATAATATACTTTTATATTATTAAATACTTAAATTGATAATTTAAATTACTTCAAGTATTATAATTCTACAGAATTTAATATTTTGAATTATTTATTTAAAGAAAAACAACGAGTAGATACTTTTTAATATATTTGCATGTTTTTAACTTTAGAAATTATTGGTATGTGAAGAAGTTATCGACAGTGATAACAGTTTTAATGGCTATGACAGTGACAGAGAACCTGAGTTAATGCATCTGTGGGTCAACCAGATGCCAGTTATTTTTATCCTGTAGATATTGATGAATCAAACTCAAGTCATGTAAGTAAAATATTGTAATTCAATTGTTTACCATTGTACCTTGTTATTAGGTACCTAGATATCTAATATAATAATATAATATTTATATTTATAATACTATAACTTTTGAATTCATTTTTGACATTTACTTATTGAAGAAAGGTTTTAGAAAAAATTGTCTGAAGCTTAAAAATAAATTTATGTTAAAAAAAAAAATAAAATATTTTGAACAATAATAATTGTTTACTACCTACAACTGTTTTTGATCATAACTTGCAATTAGGTAACTTAATTCATACAAATATATAATAGTTACTTAAAAATTATTTTTTAATAATTATCAAACTAATATTTCTTCAAAAAAATATTAATTTTAATAATAATAATGTTTTTTTTTACATGAACAAATATCATTTTATATTATAATATTATTTTGATAATTATTTATATTATAATATTATTATGATAATTATTTATATTATAATTTTCAAGCACTTTCCTCAATATTCTTAGCTACACAATTATTTCTTACAGGGGCTTAACTTAAATAGTACAAATAGTAAAAAAAGAAAAATCACACCAAAGGAGAAACTAACAAGAAAAAAAACTAGGAATGAGAGTGAATGGATAGATGTAAAGGCAAAAAAACATTTAAACTACGGTGAAGAGTATGTAAATAAATCAAGGATCCTTAAGAAGAAAAAAGTTATGGGACCACCATGTCAAAAATGTAGATTAAAATGTATGGATAAACTTAGCGAAGAAATCTGGAAGAATCTGTTCAGTGAATATTGGCAGTTAGGAGACCATACCAGACAGTGGGATTTTATAGCTAGATGGGTAAAAATTACTGAAAAAAAAGTAGGATCTTTGATATTGCGAAGAAAATTCTCAAGGAAATATTATTTTCCTTTGGAAAAAGATGAAATTTAAGTATGTAAAACTATGTTTTTACAAACACTTTCTATATCAGAAAAGATTGTAAGCACGGTAAGTTCAAAACTTGAACTATCACCAACTATAGAGGCTGATAAAAGAGGAAGACACTCAAACAGACCTTTTAGAATTTCAAATGAAATAAAAGAATGTGTTCAGGAACATATCTCATTATTTCCTGTTGTTGATTCACATTATACAAGAGAAAACAATAAAAAAACAATGTTTGGATTCAGACCTAAACATTTCCAAAATGCATCGCTTGTATTTAGAATGGGTGAAAAAAAAAGAAGTGAGTGAAAAAACACAAAATGTGACTCTTCGACAGTACCAAGACATTTTTAATACATTCACTAATATCAGTTTTTTCAAACCCAAGAAAGACCTATGTGATACATGTGAAAAGTATAATATTTCAACTCCTGAAGAGAAAGAATCACAGCAAATTGATTACAATGAACATCTATCAAATAAAGATATTGCTAGGCAAAAGAAAATTGATGATAAACAACGTGGAATTAGTGAACCTAATTTGTGTGTCGCAGCTTTAGATTTGGAAAAGGTTTTAACCACTCCACAAGGAGAGGTGAGCAACTTTTACTATAAAAGAAAATTTGCTACATATAACTTTACCATCTTTGACATTGCAAAAAAATTAGGATATTGTTTTATGTGGAACGAGGCTGAGGCCAAAAGGGGTGCTAATGAAATAGCCACTTGTTTGTTTAAATTCATGACGATGATGAAAAAAGATGGAGTAACTGAATTTATTTTCTATTCCGATAATTGTGGAGGACAAAATCGGAACAGATTTTTGTTTTCTATGTGGGAGTATGCTGCTTTCACATTAAAGGTTAAAATCACTCATCGATTCCTCGAAAGAGGACATACTCAAAACGAAGGGGATTCTATGCATGCGTGTATTGAGAATTCCAAAAAAGGAAAAACTATTTATGTTCCTGTCCAATGGATAACCTTGGTGAGGTGTACGAAAGTCACTGGCAAACCATACCTAGTAACCGAAGTATCAAATGAAGATTTTTTGAACTTCAAGCCAATCGTTGAAGATAAGTCATACAATTGGACTAAAACTGTTGATGGTTGCCAAATTCGATGGAGTTGCATCAAAGAAATAATGGTTACCTTTGATAAACCATTTATTCTTAGTATAAAATATAATCTGACCTCACCAGATTTTATTATAATAGATATAAAACAAAAAAAACAAAAGGGCAGATATCAGCCTCGTTGTTTACCTGTACAAGCGTATACTGAAAAAATTGCAATTGATAAAGCAAAGTATAATGACTTGTTATCGTTATGTGAAATGGGTCTTATTCCAACTACTTACCATGAATTTTACAAATCTCTAACTTCTAGGTTAATACCTTCTTATTTTATGATCCTATAATATTTTAAGTATTATTTTGAATGCAAATTGTGTTTATTTTATTTAGTTTTACTTCACAATATAATTTATATCATTAAATTTTATTGAACTGTTAAACTAGCTGAACCTTATTATAATTTGAGTATTTTTTTCTTTAAAATTCTAGAAGGATTGTTTGATTTTATTTTGTATTACTAATTTTTATTAAGTAATTTTGTTAAATTTTGTAAAACTAATGAATATTATTATAATTTAAGTATTTGTTTGATTATAAAATAAGTTTATTTTATTTTGTTATACTTCTTGTAATTAATGTTACTTCATTAAATTGTTAAACTTAATGGGCATTATAAATTGGGTATTTTTTTCTTTAGAATCAAAAAAGGAATTGGTTGAAATTATTTTGTATTACTTATTTTTATTATGTAATTTTGTTAAATGTTGTAAAACTAATGAATATTATTATAATTTAAGTATTTGTTTGATTATAAAATAAGTTTAATTCATTTTGTTATACTTCTTGTAATTTATGTTATATTATTACATTATTAAACTTGATGAACATTCCTTTAAATTGATTTATTTTTCTTTAATCCTTCAAGGATCATTGGTGAAACTAGTGTATATAGATTGGGGGCCTAACATACTTATTATTTTAAATTTTGAGATCCTTAATAGGTTTCGACATTATGCTGGTATAAAAAAGGGTCCCAAACCCCATATTCTGCCTATATTAATTAATTTAACATGACCGAATACAATGTCATTAGATACGACATTCGATTTTCCCACAAAAAGGTCTTATGTTGAGATACGACCTTCGATTTTCCCACGAAAAAGGTCTTATATTGAGATACGACCTTCGATTTTCCCACGAAAAAGGTCTTATGTTGAGATACGACTTTTTACTATTGGTCGTATCTCAAAAAAAGCTAGAAAAAATGATTTTTTTTAAAATTTGGAAAAACATTAATAAATGGTTCCCTGCATGCTAGAAGTAAAGTTATTATAAAAAAAAAACAATGAAAAACCAAATAAGAATATAATTTAGAAAACTAATTATGGTCATCCTGAAAAGTTGATAAATTGAGTTACGACCCTTTTCGTTGGAGGTGTAGTATTACTACAAATAGAATATTAAAAATATCTTCAATTTGTAACAAGAATTTAAACGCTGAATTAGAAATGGTGTACAAGTGGGGATGTGATGGGAGCAGCGGTCAATCTCAATATAAACAAAAATTTAATGACAGTTATATCTACAGATCAAACCATGTTCATGTTTTCACTTGTACCTTATCCCATATAGATTAGATATTATAAACGTAGATGTCCAAACAATAAAAAAACCATCAAGACACGGACCGTTATTACCTGATACTATACGTGCTATAGTAGTTGGTCCTAGTGGTTCAGGTAAAACAAATATAATGTACAATTTAATCACTCACGAAAACGGACTGAGATTTGAAAATATTTATTTATACTCAAAAACTTCTAATCAGGAAAAATATGTTTTATTGAAAAAAGTAATGGATGATATAAAAGGTGCTAATTTTTTTATATTTACAAGCGCTGATGATAAAACCAAATCTAACTAAAAAAAACTCTATCATGATTTTTGATGATATTATTACAGATCCTGCTATAAGAGAATACTTCTCAATTTGTCGGCATTCTGGTGCTAGTTCTGTATTTTATCTAGCACAAACATACTCAAAAATACCGAAATAACTAGTGAGAGATAACTCAAATTTTTTAATAATATTGAAACAAGATGATACAAATTTACGACATTTATTTAATGATCATTCATTCACGGATATGGATTTCTCAGATTTCCGGAAAATTTCTCATTTATGCTGGAATCATGATGATTATGGGTTTATGGTTATTGATAAGACCCGTGAAGTTAATGAAGGAACCCTAACAGCACCAGGATTCCCTGATAATATTGGCTGGACTCCATAATGGGTATCTAGAGATTCCTTGAGGTGTCCCTGGCTAATCCCAATACTCACCTTCAGGTTTCCCACCACTTTCCCACTTAGGAATCCAATTTTGGATTGTATAAGGACTCCACCCAAACACTAGCTGGACTCCAGTAAATCACCAGTCGGACTCCAATTGTTTGTCGCACATAGGTATTTAACCAAAATATTTTCATCATTTACATGCAAAGGCTAACCAATTAGTTGGTAAGAAATAAGGTAATTTCTAGGTAAGAATAACAAATACATTAAAAATAAAAATTAATTCAACATTTATTTTTTTCAAACTATATTTTTAATTTATACTTTCATATAATTTTTTTTAATTATCCATTTGTGAATGAATTGCAAGAGGCATCTCAATGTTATTACTTCGTTCAAATCTTTCTTTTGAATGCCTTATCCAACTTTTTAAATGAAAGTCAATTTTGTCTTGGTTTGTATGTGGAAATTTCTTAAAACATACATCTGCAAATAAATATCATATTTGAACAATTTGTATTTTTACTAATGCTACTAAAAAGCACTTAACAAAGAAAAATAAATTAAATTACCATGGCATATTCAACGATATAGCGTAAGCTTGGAAAAGCCGAGTTTGTCTGGATCACCTCGTTTCTTTTTTCTACCACTGAAGTTTAAAGCAACACAAATTGATCCAGAAAATAATGTATCCATCACACGTGTCACAAATTGTTGCAAACACATACCACCAGTAAACTGTAATCGTTGTGCCTATAATTAAAAATTATTATTTTACAATAATTGCATTGATTTGGCAGGCACAGACCACTATTATTTTATTGCATGTATTAAAAATATTTTTATTTATATCTGTTATAGAATATGTATAACAAAATGCCAAAAAAGTTTTAACTTTTTTAATAAAATATTTGTAGGTACCTAAAATTATATTTGGTATTAAGCCCTATATAAAAATGATGTTTAATTACATAAATATCACATGTACATATTACTAAATTAATTGGTATATAAAAAGATGTTACTACATATTGGTAGAAATCGTGGTCATTAAATGAGTTTTCCACTTTCAATATTTCATTGTTGTTAGTCATCGGAAACATATTTTTGAATTTTTTAGAAAACAAGTTGTCAGTATTCAGTATATTGTTTGGAGAATTTGTATGTTCCACTGTAAAGCTAATTTGGGATTCCATAATTTGATCAAGTTTTTGCAAAATAATTGTTTGTCCTTTTAATATTTCTTTTACAATCAATTCTAGAAAGTGTAAATTAAGTAGGTTGTTAGGTATTTCGCAAAAAATAATTATTATGATTTTTTTCAACTAGTACAACTAAAAATTAAAAATAATATTTACCTGTATTATTTGGTACTGTTAAATGTAAACAACACACCCTGTATTATGTAAATTATAAGCAAATTATTTACACTGTAGTACAGTAGACGCTGAATAGGCATTTTATATTACTATACCATATTCGTTCTATGTAGTAGCCTGTAGGACAATTAGTCGTTGTTTTATATTACGCCTCGGAGCACTATAGTTATTCATATCAATTATACATATTATTATATTATTACATATATCCGATCTTATTATTATTTACCTATAGCTTCTGTATATCTGTGTACTTCAACAGGTTATGGGCCCAGTAGTAAGGTATTTATAATAAAGTCGTGTATGTTTAATACATTAATATTATTGATTTACGAATCGCGTGTTTGTGTACAGTCAGTGTATAGCAATAATAATTCGCGAAGTATAGTGCAGTGTAGTGTAAGTGCAACGATCGTGTGAAGCGCAGAAACTGTGTTTGTTATTATTACATTATTATGGTGTACAGACAGTGTACAGATAATTCGTTATTATGGAAAACGAATCTATAAGAATTAATAAACTAACAGGTAATGAAAATTGGGAAACATGGAAGTTCCAAATAAAAGTCATAATGACTGCAGCCGATGTATTTGACGTTGTGGCCGGAAAATCGAAAAAACCAGTTCTTACAAAATCAAGTTGTGAAACCGAAGATGATGCAAGGAAAAGGTATGGTGTTTATTATTCAATATATAAAAAAGCTGACAATAAGGCTCAAAAGTATATAGTCACGTCAGTGGACGAACAACCACTGCAGTACATAATGAATTGTGACACGGCTAAGGAAATGTGGGACAAGTTGCTTAGTGTATATGAACAGAAGTCGGACTCGAGTGTAACGTTGATTCAACAAAAGTTCTACAGCTATGTTATGAACCCAGATGACAATATGGCGATTCATATTTCGAAATTGGAGAGTCTTAGTAGAAAATTAAAGCAGTTAGGTGAACCAATATCAGACTCAATGCTTATGACCAAGATACTAATGACTTTGCCAGAAAATTACAAACATTTCTACAGTGCATGGGATTCGATATCAAATGAGGACAAAATATTGTCTAATTTGTCATCTAGACTCATGGTAGAGGAAACAAGGCAAACTCAAAGTTATGATGCTCAGAGAGATACTGCAAGTAGTAGTGCATTTTCAGCAAAGAAATTGTATCGAACAAGTAAAGAAAAACATACAAAATTTGGCAATTCTGAAAATCAACGAAACAATGATAAAAAACCAGGCAAGTGTAATCATTGCAAAAAACCAGGGCATTGGAAGCGTGAATGCCGGATTTTCTTAAAAGAACAAAAAGAAGGAAATAAGAGCAACTCAGAAAATGCGTTGGTTGGTGTACAATCAAAGGACATCGAAATCAGAGAGTCAGAAAAATGGTATGTGGATTCAGGTGCTAGCGATCACATGACGAGCAGAAGAGAATGGTTCAGTAGCTATGAGACATTTGAAGTGCAGTTACCAGTACGTATCGGTGATGGTAAATTTATTATGGCTATTGGTAAAGGTAATATTAATGTTCAAGCGAGAATCGGTGATAAATGGGTTGACAGTCATTTGTCGAACGTTTTACACGTACCTGATCTTAAGGTAAATTTGTTTTCGTGTGGAGCATGCCTTGACAAAGGTATAAAAATGGTGACAGACAGTGACGGCTGTATATTTAAAAAAAAACAATCGTATAGTTGCTACAGGAGTACGTGAGAATAAAATGTTTTCAATGGTTCTGAGAACAGGACCATTACAACAGGCTGATCAAGCAAATATTGCAGTTAAAAATCTCACATTACTACAGTGGCATGAAATTCTAAGTCATCAAAATGTTCAACATGTTCGAAACTACTTGAAACGTATGAGGATTCAATTTACAGAAACAAAAAACAAGTTTTTCTGCGAAGCGTGCGTTTATGGCAAACAACACAGAGAGCCGTTCACACTAAGTAATACTAAAACTACAAAGCCAGGTCAGTTAATTCACAGTGATGTATGTGGTCCCATGGAGGTAAACTCACTTGGAGGTAAACGGTATTTTGTTATATTCAAGGATTATTATTCCAATTATACGCATGTGTATTTTATGAGCCAAAAATCAGAAGTTAAAGATAAATTTGAACTATTTTTAAATACAGTCAAAAATCAGCTAAATATCTCAGTAATTATTTTAAGAAGTGATTGTGGTCTGGAATACAAAAATACTGAAGTAAAAAACTTATTGAATAAATTTGGAATAAAACATGAGACGAGTGTACCATACACACCTCAGCAAAATGGGAAGGCAGAAAGATCAATGCGAACAATTGTAGAAGCGGCCAGAACTATGGTATACAGCAAAAATTTGTCCAAGACACTTTGGGCGGAAGCAGTAAATACAGCCGTATATACAATAAATCGTACAGGAAAGACAGGTCAAGAAGGAAAAACACCTTATGAATTATGGTTCAATAAAACACCAGACATAAAAAATCTAAAAATATTTGGTAGTGAAGTCTATGCACATATACCAAAAGAAAAACGAAGAAAATGGGATCAGAAGGGAAGAAAAGGTATTTTCGTTGGATACTCAGAGGAGACAAAAGGATATCGTATATGCTTTGATGGAAAAGAAGTTTCATTAAGCAGAGATGTCATATTCAAAGAAGAGTCAGTAAACCCATCAACAGCTACAGAAGTAAAAATCATAAATGAAGAAGAAGAGGAAGAAGTAAATTCGGAAGGTGAAGCTGATGATAAGGAAGTCAACAGCGACGACGAAGAAAAACTTGACAATGATAAACAGATGCCAGTAGAAGTAGAGGATCAACAACAGATGATACTCAGAGACAGAAGAAAACTCAATAAACCTATCAGATATAGAGATGCATTATTTTCAGCACGTAAAGACCCAGTTACATATGAAGACGCTATGACAGGTGACAATTCAGATGATTGGAAGGCAGCAATGAACGATGAAATGTCGTCATTGAATAAAAATGAAACATGGACGCTTGTGGACTTGCCTCAAAACAAAAAACCTATCAATAATGGTTGGATATACAAGACTAAATACAAAACGAACGGAGATGTTGATCGGTACAAAGCAAGGTTAGTAATAAAGGGATGTGCGCAAGTTCATGGAATAGATTTTCAAGAAACGTTCAGTCCGGTAGTGAAATATGATTCTATTCGAGTAATACTTGCGATAGCAGCAGCCAGAAAATTAATGCTCAGACAATTTGACATTAAAACAGCGTTCTTATACGGAGATCTTGAAGAAGACATCTATATGAAACAGCCAAAAGGTTACGAAGATGGAACACAATTAGTATGCAAACTTCAACGGAGCCTATATGGGTTGAAACAGGCACCCAGGTGCTGGAACAAAAAGTTCAAAAATATGCTGATGAACTTTGACTTAGAGGAAACAAAAGCAGACCCTTGTGTATTCGTAAGCATTAAAAATAATCAATTACTAATTGTCGCTATTTTTGTAGATGGTGGGCTAATCGCAGCAACAAACAACGAGCTGGTGGACACAATGGTGAACTACCTAAAGGACAACTTCGAGACGAAGGAAGGTGAACTTGATCATTTCTTGGGTATTGAAATTGATCAGAGACCTGATGGCTCAATTTTCATACACCAATCTTCATAATGCAAGCGCATTTTAGAGAGGTTCAATATGGAAGAAGCCAACGTCCTGCATATTCCCACAGATCCACAACACTCATTAGATCCAAATTTGTCAGAATCATTGGAAGCAGGGGGAGTTCCATACAGAGAATCAGTTGGAAGTTTGTTGTATCTAAGCCAAATAACAAGGCCTGATATAACTTTTGCAGTAAATCTTATCAGTCGTTATTTAGAAAAGCCTCTGACAATTCATTGGAATGCGGTGAAACGTATATTTAAATATTTAAAGGGAACGTTTAATTATGGTTTAAATTATGATTCTAGTGTAACACCAAAGTTGCGTGGATATAGTGACGCAGACTATGCCGGTGACACAACAACGAGACGATCAACATCAGGATTCATTTTCATGATGGGAGATGGAATCGTAGCATGGTGTTCACAAAGGCAAAAATCGGTATCACTTTCGACTACCGAGGCAGAATACATAGCGCTGAGCCAATCGATACAGGAACTTACTTGGTTGACGCTACTTATCAGTGATCTTCTGGAGACACAGGGAGATACACCAATTTTGTATGCAGACAACCAAAGCGCCATCAAACTAGTGAAAAATCCAGAATACCATAAGCGAACAAAACACATCGATGTTCGCTATCACTACATTTGTGAGAAGTTCAGTGAAGGGATGTTTTCTCTGGAGTATGTGCCAAGCAAGGAGCAGTTAGCTGACATATTGACTAAGCCAACTCCACGACCAAGATTCCAAGAACTCAGGGAGATGTTGGGAATTAGATATATTAATTCTAATTTAGGGTATATTGTTTAAGGGGAAGTGTTAAATGTAAACAACACACCCTGTATTATGTAGATTATAAGCAAATTATTTACACTGTAGTACAGTAGACGCTGAATAGGCATTTTATATTACTATACCATATTCGTTCTATGTAGTAGTCTGTAGGACAATTAGTCGTTGTTTTATATTACGCCTCGGAGCACTATAGTTATTCATATCAATTATACATATTATTATATTATTACATATATCCGATCTTATTATTATTTACCTATAGCTTCTGTATATCTGTGTACTTCAACAGGTACTTTTAAACTTCTATATTCAGAATTTACCAGTTCTCTATTATAACTTTGAGATGGAGAACATGAAGTTTCTGTTAGTAAAATAAACACAATTTTCAGTATTAAAAATGCATGAAATATACCAATCTCTACATACTTGAACTACTTTCAATAGGAATACCTTCTCCAATTATCCCTGGTTCTTCATTAATATCAATTTGTATTTTTTGGGGCGTTGAAATATTTGTAGCATCAGAATCACTCTCAAAAAGTAAAGGGCTCTCATTACCTATAGATATTATATACTTTATTAACATTGGTTGCTATTTCACTATTTATTAAACCAGGCTATTCGCCAGACATGCTGAACTCCATTGTTTTTCTCAAATAGTGAATTGTTTGTACTACATATGAGTGACTAATGGCAATAATAACTTCTGGTTTTCAAATTTTAACCCCCTTTTCACTGTTAATTATTTATTCAAATTTGTATTAGGTACATCAATATTTTCAAACAAAATGATCCACTAAATAATTTACAGTAAAAAAGCGAGATTCTTTTTTGGAAAATAGAAATTTATATTGCCACAAGACACTCCTTAACTAATACAAGACATAACAAGAATTTGAAAATCTGGCCTTAAAATATATTTTAAAATTCATAATCAAAGAATGTTTGGTAAATTAGCATTTACATGATTTTAAAATTGGCATGACACATGTAAAAATAAAGTTAATTTGCAAGACATCAAGCAATTGTTTTATACAATTATTTTGTTAGTATACAAAGGATTTTCTCACATATAGAAAAACAAAATAAGGTTAGAACTACAAATAGATTAACTACTATTCACAAATGTATATTTTAGATACTTGTAGACTTTTTGACAGTGTTTATGTTCTGCGTATCATGTTTATAATAAGACTTCAATGAATTATCATGATATCCTAGGTTTTTTGATGTAGAGGGTCTTGAATTAGCTAATAAAAATAAAAATAAAAAAATGTACCAGCTAGTGGCTACTATTAATGAAAAACAAAATTACAATTACAATTTAAAAAGTTATTTCTAATTGTTTTTATTTTGTAGTTTTGAAATATTTTTGTTTTTGAATTCTTTGGTGGTGTTGGAAAAGTAGTAATATTTTTATCATCAATTTTTTTTTTCATTTTAGTCTGAAATGTTGGTGCTAATTAAAAAATTGGAAAACAATTATTAATTAGGTAAATAAGATTCAGAGAATGTCACACTTGTGAGTTGTCTCTGTCTTACTAATGTAAAACATAGCACAAAACTCTTTTGTATGGGACAATTATACTCCCTCTGTATTCATAGTAGAATTACTTGAAATTCCACAACACATGGAGAAGAACTTTATCTATGTTGTAGTGTCTTTTATTATGTGGACGACATAAAGACAATTAAGTTATCAGTTTGTGAACATTAGATTATTTTTTGTTTTATTCATTTAATTATAAAAATAAAAACACTACAACACAGATAAAGTTGTTCCCTATGTGTTGAAGAATTTTGGTAATTCTACCATAAATACAGAGGAAGAATAATATTGTCCCGCAAAAAACAGTTTTGTACTATATTGTTCATTTGTAAGACGGAGCAACGCTGGTATGACATCCTCTTAAAGATAAATTGATATATATATAAAATAATTTTTACCTGAATCAGAGAGGTCATCTTCACTGACTAATTTTTTTTTAGCCCTTAATTTTCTCTGAGACTTGTACAATTCTTCTTTATCGGTACATACTTCTGATAAGTTGTATGACACTAAATCTTTTAATTTTTCAATTGCTCCATCATAGGAATCTGAAATTGAGTTAATAATTTGAAAATGATATTAGATGATATAATTGTAGTTAAAGACTGGAATAATATCTTGAAATATAACCAAAAATATTTATTTAGGTAGGTAATGAAAATCATATTTTTAAAGTATGGCGTCAAATAATAATAATTTTATAGACAATTGTAACTATGAAAAATTAAATCTATAATTTACATTTATTTTAAAATTACTTACCACTTGAGCCTGCAATTTTGGTAATTTGACAAATACGCCAATGTTTCTTATCAGGAGTAATCATATTTTTAGACATTGAACAAAAAGTTTTTTCACATTTCACGCTCGGAAAAAAGCATGTCATTTCCCCATTAGTATTTGTTTTAATCCATTTCTGAGGGATGACATGACTCCCATCAGGGAAATCCACAATTAAATATTTACTAAAATAACAAAATAAAATACATATATTATACTAATCATGTACCTACCAAATAAAAGTACACTAGACTTCTAGAACTATTTAAAATTACTATAGATACCAATGGTGACCATCTCCAAATATACAACTGGTGCACTTAGAACATTTAATTTCTCCTTAAGCGCCCCATACACTTCAAACAATTTGTACAAAAACTACGTTTTGTAAACTTTGATCCCGACCGAAATACCGATCAAACAATTGCGCAAACCTCAGACCGGGCCATACGGCACACACTCTCAAAATGTGAGCACAAACACTGTTGGTTGCGCAAATTGGTTTGAAGTGTATGGGTCTTTATACTCACCTCGCCACATCAATATTATCATCAGTAATAAACAAATAAAATACGTACCGTAAATCAGCCATATATGCAATAGCAATTAGGTACTTTATTTGAATAATAATTTTAAATACACTGGTCAGTAGTCACTAATGTTAAATCAAAAACGCGTGTGGCTCTAACGGAAACCGACAACAGTAGTAAAGTCAACAGTGCTCACTGACACACAGACGACAGAGACACAGTGACGAAGCAGTGCGGAGCACATAGCAACAAGACGGTCCACGGAAAAACCCGAAAATGTATGCGAGATGCGACATAAAAATAACACAATAATTAATCAGCTGATAGTTTTATTTCAACCCGAAATTCATCTGATTTATTTATGTGATTGTGCATCATGGATGACTGCTGAATTTTAATTATGATAAGTATATAATTAACTTTTAATTATAATTATTATAGATTAGGTATAGATCTAATAAAATAATTTAAATATAAAAGTTATTAATTTATTATACCATACACATAACAAATTATTACACATGACATGTTGTATTATAAAAAAAAATAGAAACATACTATATACATAGTGAGTTGAAATGTTGAGTTCTTATTATCTGAGGACTATAACATAAGACATTTATTTACTCATAAATCATACAATGTAAGTACTATTACCTACTACTTGCAATTATTTATTATTTAAATTATATTTACCATTTGATATATTAATACCTAGTTTGCATGTCCAACAGTATACTTTATCAGTAGATGGATAGGCAAGCCATGTTCTATTTTCAGTTTTTTCATTTACCAGTTTGCTATAATATACCATTGAAAATGAACGCGAAGGTGTAGACGAATCATGTGGGAATTTCCTTCCAGGTAGATCAATATCTCTTGGCTGACATGGACCCAATTCTAATAATGTAAGTTTTAAACCAGGCGATATTGTTTTTCCTATATAAAATGCTGGATCATTTTGAAATTTGGTTGTAGCCAAAGAATTATCAGGAATAAAATTAATAGGTTCTTCTGAATAACAGTGTTCCAAATCAATTACTGTCTTCTTAAATAATTGATTAGAATCTTTAAAAAAAAAAAATTTTTTTTTATATTATGGAATTATTGAAATTATTACCATAAGTTTTATTCAAAAATGCACAAGTAAGTAAAAACATTAATAAATGATAATATAAACAATTTAATAATTACATAGTTAAAACACCATTGATCAGAATATCATTATAATATAACATGGTACAAAGGTATAACTGACAAATATGCAAATGGATTTGGAACGTTAATACAATTTAAACAAATTAAACTAAATTCATTCTATACATAAGTGCTAGGTTAAGTAGGTTTTAGGTATACAATGTTATACTATTTTATCAAATCAGAAATAAAATATAAATAATTACAAATGTATATTAGTAGTTCAAAATTTGTAAATTATAATATACACAAAAATTAAACACTTGAACATAGATCAAAGCCCACATGCTATTTACAAATACACTGAACATAAGCAACATTAAAATTATTTAAAATAGATGTCTCAAATAACTCAGAAATAATTTTTTTTAGAATTTAAATTTAAAAAATATTAGCTGTAGATACAACTGTAGCTTGACTTCTAAATGTCTGACTTAATAATTTTAATTCAATGCCTGATTATGCCTGCAAGATTACATTCAGAATCAACTTGTCTTTAAAATAAAACTAAAATAAAATATTATGTCCTTAAAATAAAATACCTTGTAACTTATAGAATTAACATTAATATATTGGACAATACTCAAGTTCGGTTTAGTACCTACCTTAAACATAAATTAAACTATTAAAATAATAATTAAAGAAATGTACTAGATTTTAATATTTTATCATAACATTTTAAATCACATATTTATCAACTATAAAACAAATGTAAATGTTAAAAAAAAAATAATAACCACCAATGGTTAGTAATCCAATTTATAGAAACAAACTAATTAAACAAACATGCAACATCTAAGAACAATAAAGATAAATTGTTAAACATAAAACACAGGCCACATTGGTAAATATATAAATACAATACCATCTGATGTACTGGCCACTGACAATTGGAAGTCGATCACATTATTTATTGTTTTACTTGTAGACTCATAGATCTTAACAGTTTGTTCTAAAATATTTGGTTTTGTTAAATAAACTTATAAATAATACAAAAATTTAAAAATGATATTCAAATATTAACACAATACCTGATTCTGAAGTGAATGGAGCCACTATATTAGTCATTGTTTCACTTGTAGACTCACAGATCTTAACAGTTTGTTCTAAATTATTTGGTTCTGTTAAATAAACTTATAAATAATACAAAAATTTAAAAATGATATTCAAATATTAACACAATACCTGATTCTGAAGTGAATGGAGCCACTATATTAGTCATTGTTTCACTTGTAGACTCACAGATCTTAACAGTTTGTTCTAAATTATTTGGTTCTGTTAAATAAACTTATAAATAATACAAAAATTTAAAAATGATATTCAAATATTAACACAATACCTGATTCTGAAGTGAATGGAGCTACTATATTAGTCATTGTTCACTTGTAGACTCGCAATTACTTGTAATGCCAGATTCTATAATATTAGAATTCATCACTAAACGATAATTTATATTATTAGAAGATGATGTTTTACAAGTGGACATAGATGTCGTTTGATCTATAATATTATATGTAAAATTAGAATGTTTAATATTTTAAAATAAAATTGTAAGTTCTAATTTACTTCAAAAACTTACTTTCTTCAGATGTTTGAATAATAGGTCCAGTAAGAGCGAAATATTTAGTAATATTTGAATTGTTACTAGTAGTTATTTTTCTTTTTTTACAAGAATGAATATGAAGTTCATAATTATGTTTATTCATTAGACTAAGATTTTTACCACACGAGCAAATTTTGAATTTTGGTTGTGACGACATTATTCTATTTTTAATCTTAGCCGAGAATCCGAGATACTGATCAAAAAGAACTGTAGAACAAATTTAATGCCTAATACTTAAAGCTTTCCACTTACGTTTTAAAATGTTTAAAATAATAGAACACTGAATAGAAAATAACAACACCACTTATATCAACAATTTTCGATTAATAAACAATGTTTTTATTATTTTTGACTCGCAGTTCGTAGTTTTGCACCATTGCAGACGTTAGCGACGAGACGACAATGACAAATAACGATGTTATTGTGTAATCACTGTAATCATTATAGTTTGTAGACACGATAAATTGGTGAAACATGGATAAACCCATAATGGTATATTTTAAAAATAAACCCATCGAATTCACAAAACCCATTGAAATGTTGATAACTGAACATACAACATATACCTATACTATACTCTATATTATAACATTTAATCTCTTTTCTATGTTTATAACTGACTGATATATTATTATATTATCATTGAATGATCTGCATGACTGCATAGACATAATATTATTTTATCTAATATAGTTATACCCAAGGTGTGGATATGTATCACCCACCCACCCTAAAATATTGGTGGTGCAGTGCACCAAAAACAGTATACTCAAACCGCCTCTGAGTATAGTAACATACCAGACTATCGGCACTATCGCAGTAAAGTAACTTATAAATAATATTATGTGCGTAAACAATAAAATACGATATCGGTTCACCATCAACTCCGTCGATCGATCGATACGACATCACAAAATATACGATAACAGATTACATTGGAATAACCCACGGCCTCCACTGGTGTTTCCAAAAATATAGCGTTAATTTAGTGACAAAGTACAATAATTTTAGACGTGTATGTTTATAAGATAAAAATATAAAGTAAATGATCGGGTGGCTCCCATTATAACTCGATAGTCGATACTTATAATGTCTTTAACTCATGTTAAAATTCGAATAGATTGAACCATAGAATAATATTCATAAGAACCGACAACCGTCTAAACAAGGCCAAACTTTAGGCGATACAAATTGAACAAATTGTTTACTAGTTTTAGCGAACAAACTTATATTTGGTTGCTTTCGGTATTGACGTTTTCATAACATTGATATAGTCGACACTCGACAGTAATAAGTAATAATAGTAATAACTAATAACTATATAATAACATACAAAAATAATTATATTTTATGTACCTCGTACCTGTGGTAATAAATCTTATTTATCGTTGTTATACTTATAAATTATAATCGATCAAGGCGAAGACCAACCACGACCACCCGTTATATAAATCTAAAATAATTTTGAACAAAATAATCGATCGGTGATTGCCACAAACCCAGAACCCTTTTACCATGAACAAGTACAACTAATAATCTGTATGTCTGTACTTGTTACTTTTTTAGTAGGTTTATGGTTTTTACTCGTATAGTCTATAATATTTCACTAAGTTAACGACGAAGTGTTTACGATTTCCATAATAATATATTGTTACCGCTTGATAATAATACAGTTGCCATTTCCGGGATTTCCCAGTACAAAATAATATTAAGCTGCGTTTACCCATGAGCTCGAGCACGAGTGAGCACTGAGCAGTGGCGAGGCGAGCTATTTGAACACAAGCAGCAAAGATTTTAGTCTAGGTACCCACCCACCCAGACCCAGTCAGCCACCCACTCAATATTTTATCAAACATACAAAAAATATGTGTACAAATTATATAAAATAAAAACAACATTTAACGCTTTAACATACACTATGTTTATTATTTACACAACAGTCATTTAAATAACAATAATTTTTTCAAAACATTTGAAGTGAATGCATATTTATTTATAGCCTCTTCCAGATCAATGTTGAAGGCATGTGGCGCCACGCAAAAGCATCACTGTGCCAGTACTGCCGCAAAAAAAATATTACGGGGATCGGGTGTTACATGGCAAAATGTATGTTTATTAAGAGGACGCCACACCCGCATGTGTTGTCTCCGTCTTACAAACGTGTAACATACCAAATTTACGTTCAGCAGTTCACGTTTTATGCCGTTAGCTTAAAAATTAGAGTGAATCGACTTAATATAAAAGTTGATGGTAAAAACTTTATCTGTGTTTTGTTGGAAATCTTTTTACTATAATTCAGTTTTTAAGTGAGTTATGAGCATTTTTAATTTACATTTATTATACACACATAACTCACTTAAAAACTGAATTATAGTAAAAAGATTTCCAACAAAACACAGATAAAGTTCTTACCATCAACTTTTATAATAGGTCGATTCACTCTAATTTTTAAGCTAACGGCATAAAACGCGAACTGCTGAGCGTAAATTTGGTATGTTACACGTTTGTAAGACGAAGACAACACATGCGGGTGTGGCGTCCTCTTAAACGTTGTCGTTATCAGAAGTTGGACGTATTGTCAGCATTTTTTAAGTGTGCTGGTCAACTTTATGACCCACTGTTGATGAATAACCACCCTCATTATGAGAAAAGTAATGAGTCTGCAGATGAGGGTAGTTTTGATACAGACGATGAATAACATTTTGTAAATAAGTTCAATGTATATTATGTTGATAATAAATAAATAAATATATATGCTATAACTTTGAAACTAAGTTTGATCGACAAATTCTAACTGCACCATAGTTTTTAAATAGTAAAAATACATAAGTTCCCCCCCAAAAAATTTAAAATTCAAAATTTGGAAATTCTCGAATTTCAAACCGGTATAACTCAAAAACTAAGTGTTTGCGCAAAATTTTTTTTGGCACCATCAATCTTAAAACGTTGTTTTACCTAAGTTTCGAAAAAAAAATTTGAAAAAATCCCGTGGTAGCTAAACTGCAATTATACCCATTGTTTTATTACAATCATCATCGTTGCAGTATAAACATAAGGTTTATATGGTTTTGAAATTGGAAAACACAAAAAAATTATAACCTATTTAGTTTTGTATTATTATTACAATATTAGTTATTAATTATTACACATTTACACCAATAACTATATATTATTATATTGAATTAATAATCTGTTCAATTTAGAAAAATATTTACTTACCAGAATTAGAACAAGAAGGTACCAAATTAATTTGCTGCCGCTGTGTACATAGGCGCAAATTGACTAAATTTTTTGGGGGGACTTCAGCCCCCCTCCCCAGTCCCCATATCCATATGCTATAATAAAGGTAAAATAAATGTTGGAGGGGAACGCTCTCCATAAAATCCCTAACCCGCTCGGGTTTGTTTTTACCACATAAACAAATATTGGTGGACATTATTTTAATTTAAAAACAACACACAGTTTAACACAATGTCATAAATAACATTGGTAAATAAAAAAGAAACTAAGAACACATTTACCGATTTGCAAAAAGTATACGATAGTAGCGAGTAGCTGACGCATTGTGGCGATTAAGTAATATTAGTAGTTGCCATTTGGTAGGTAGTTGGTGGGGTCAGTGGAAAAACAATTTCATGATTTTATTTCTATTTATAAAAATAGATTATTATCATTAATCTCTAAAGATTAATATATATAGGTATCATATAATATTATTATGTATATATATATATATATATTTTGTCATATTGGATACCTATTATTGGCTCTGTATCTTATTCAGTAATCAGTATTCTTAATTTAGACGCATTAATTTTATTAAGGTACATTATTTTAAGCCGTCCGCCTTTTAGTGTATCCCATGATCCATGATTACCACGAATATAGAACATACAATAATTCGTGGTATAGGGCCCATATTACATTGTTCTATGGCACTACAATAGTTAAATCAAGGTCAAACCGAGGAATTCGGCCGGTAAATAATCTTAGTCCTTAGAGTAAAATCACCCATTACAAAATAGATAGAGAATATTTTTGAGGGAATGACATATCGATTTTATATTTTATTGCTATATGACTTTGTATTTGATTTTCAAAATAAACAAAACGTGTTGTAAATTTAAATTATGTTTATATTGTTTTAAGACAAAATTTAGACAAATTGATATGTCATTCCCTCAAAAATATTATTCTCTATCTTTTTTGTAGTGGGTGATTTTACACTAAGATTACTTAAAAATATAGAAAAAATGATTCTGCGTTTTGATTATGTTGCACGTGGGCCAGAGAGAGAATAAACAAATAGTGCACTGACACCCTCTTAAGCGTAACCGAGGTTTAAACTATGATTGTAAAACGGACACATTGAAATAATAATATACTGATAACTGATTTTAAACGTGTTAACATTTAACAACATACCTACTTGTTAATCAGATTATCTTGTTGCTTATTTATATTATAGTAGGTACATCATTACTTCTAGTATATACGTATATGATCAATTGTAATACCCACCCACAAACCTACCCACCCAAATTTTGGAGGAGCGGTCGCTTCTCTAGACCCCCTTCACCACGCCACTGGCACTGAGCGGCTCACGTGTGTAAACTGTGAGCTGAGCGGCTCGGTTTAAATTTTTCAGCTCGCGAGCCATGAAATCCGCGAGCCACTGATTGTCGGTATCGATGTCATGCTCAAGGGATTTAATTAATATTTGAGCCAAATTCGTTCGTCATATTCGAACGACTTTTTCACGTATTTGAGCCAAATCTAGTGCTACTGTTTTGACTTATTATTTTATTTAAAAAAAAACTTCATCTAGCATGGCAACTACATAATTATACAGCTGATGTACCTATTTAATTTAAATATGATATGATAATGAAAGTATGAAACCAATTAATGTCTAATTACTTGTTATATTAATTTATATTAATATTATTAGATACTTAAATTACATTAACTAAATAATAAGTATAGGTAAGTAGATACATTGGTAAGTAGGTATACACTAATATTAATTATAATTTATATTATAAGTATTCAAAGTATTTGCTATTTTGATATTCTGATCAAACAACTATTATGTATAACCGTACTATTTATAAAATAGTATACAGTTTATGTTATGAAAATAAATATTTTTTCATATGGTTCTATTTTAAAATAATTTTCCATTGTATCGTGATCAGTTAATAGTTATTATCATTTGAAGTAGTAAAATCGTCAAGAAATAGTTTTTATTAATTTAGCATAATTTCAATCCTGTAACAGTGCAGTGATCTGATAAAATTATAGTGTTCAGTGATCAAGTGATCCGACGTTTCTATTCATTATGTCGAATTCCGTTTCTGATTGGGATCGTGAAAAATATCTCAAATTAATACAGTTGTACGAAGAGAATCCAATATTATGGAATGCTCAAAATGCACAACATTTAAACAAAAATTTAAAAAATGATGCATGGTTAAGTATAGCAAATACAATGGCTGAAGATGTAGACATAGTTAAAAAAAAATGAACAGTCTTTGTGGATCATTCCGGCGTGAGAAATCCAAAACAAAAAACTCTTTTCACACAGGAAAAGGTAATAAATGTTTTATAATGACGTGCTCTACATCATAATTATTTGTTGGAACATTTTCAACACAATATTTTATTTATTGTTAATAATACATTATTTTATCAATCGTAATTTGTTAATATATAACCTAGGCCGAGATGAAATATACAAATCCAAATAGTTTGGATACACACATATGCAGTTCTTAAATGATAAAGATGAACTAAGGAAAACCATAAACATGAGTTTTAAGTTAATATAGAATATTGAAAAAGTACCTAGTTAGCTACTTACGCATAAGTAATATAAAATATAAGTATTGCAATAATTTTGGTTATGATAAGAAGGGATATTTTGGAGACATCAGAAATCCGCGATTACCAAAATTTTAATAACCGATACAACAATAGTTCAAAAAATAATAATAATATCTACATTAATTTATAGAGATTTATTTATTTAGAATATATAAATATAAAATTTTAGACAGTTAATTAACTTCAATTTAGAATATAGTAAGAAATAATATATGTAATTATTATTATTATTTTTTATCATAAAGTTTTTCTGACGAAGTTATATAAACATAGAGTTTTTACAGTGTAAGGTACACAACATTAAAATCTATCGGTAAATTCAAAATAATCTATTTCATTATAATTGCTCATACATAAAATTTACAGTTAGGTACCTACCTATTTAAGTAACAAATTTTAATTTAAAATAGAAAACAAAATATACACTGTTTAAAACTTAAAAATACATAATATTATACAAATACATATATTATTTTATACAAAATAGTTTTTATCGTATACAATTCTTAAATCAATAATAATTTATTAATGTAAATATTAGGCATAATCATCTTGCCATGTCACTTTACCATTTGACATAAAAAAATCGGCCAACTCATTTCTTATATCATCTGCCATGGTCGTATTTCTTCGCGGTACATTTCTTATGGGTAACATTGACGTTATTCCATCTTCATTCAATCTCCAGTTACCTGATATAATTTCCCCGTTTTGTTCATAATCAAAAGTGCCCGGTGGGGAGTAAATGTTTCTTGAAGCTGCGCTGTTTCTTAAAAAATTATGTAGATGGACGATTGCCATAACTATAATAATAAAGGTTTTCGTAAACACCTGAAAACTGATGATACAATCCCAAACGCATTTTCCACTACTCTTCTTGCCCTACTGAGTCTGTAATTAAATATTCTTTTAATTGAGCCTTTAGGATGATTACCAGTATATGGTTTCATGAGGTTTTCGCTTAGTGGAAAAGCTTTGTCGCCAACAAATACATACGGTATAGGTATATCTCTGCCATGCAAGTGTTCTTGATCAGGTAAATTCAAAGCTTTATTTTGCATTCTTTTGCAGAGTTCTGTATTTTTAAATAATCCACCATCAGAAATTCGACCTTGACACCCAATGTCCACAAATAAGTTATTATTATTTGCGTCTACCAAGGCGAATAGAACTATACTGAAGAATGATTTATAGTTGTAGAACTCACTGCCACTCTTAATTGGCGCTTGTAGGACTATATGTTTCCCATCAATAGAACCCAAGCAATGTGGAAAATTCCAATTTTCATCAAAGACTACAGAAACTTTTTTCCATTCATCTTTATCAGATGGCATCTAAAAAATATTTAAAACATTCTTAAAAAAAAAAAAAACAGGGAAACTCTCTCATTGAATAGCTCATAGTATTGTAGTGGCGTAAATACTATTTTAATTTTTTTGGGGGGAGGATTTACATAATGTTCTTAATTTTACATCTTAAACAAAATTTTTTTACAAGGGTTAATAGTTAAAATTTTTACGAAATATGTCAAAATCACCAAAATTTGCAAGTAATTTTGAAGTTGAAAAATCATACAATTTTTTGTGTTTATATCTAAGGATAAAAAATTCAACACTTTGTTTTCCATAAGTGTTATTCCTTCAAGTAGCTATAGAGAAACTCGAAGCATCATTATCGGAAAAATTTTAAGTGCGTTTGAATTTGGATGAAATTACATATTAAATAACTAAGAAAAACAATTTTAGTAATATTGTTGTAATTCAAAAATATTATTCTGGTACTGGAAATTTCTATTGTAGGTATATTTTATATTCTTATTGCAATAGTTATAAATTTAAAATGTCGTTACTTATATTAATAATTTATAGTGTATTGTATATAATATAAAATATGCATGAATAACTGGGTAAGTCGGGTACAAAATGAATCTGATTACATTAATAACAATATGATATTAATATATAGCCATATAGGTAGTATAAAATGTCCGTGACTGACAAACCGTCTCCGCTTAAAATCTTTTCCATCCTTAAGACTAAGAATAACCTCCTTAATTTTGTTCTTACCTTGATCATGTCCGACCAGGCCCGTATTTAGGGGGGGGGGCACGGGTAGGCATATGCCCGGGGGCGGCATGTTTCAGGGGCGGCAAAATATTATTTTAATATTTTAATGTTATGAAAAAAAAATTGCATTTTATTTAATATTTTTGTAATTTGACGTCCATGGAGACGCCGTGACATGCCGGACGCGGGTTGGTGTCGCCAACCGCAGCAGGGGGACCGTAGAGAGGGAATGTTGTGGCGATGGCTCGCCACAATATTATAGTATAATCTCGGTCCGTGATTATTGCCTATACTGGGTATTGATAAAAATATTCAGAAAAAATCTAATTTTAGAAATTGGTTAACTATTTTACCGAATAAATCAAAACAATGATAATTGTATAGTGATATCGATATTCAATGGTTATTGCATTGTAAATACTAATATGTGATAGACGACAGTATTAATATATTTTTATTATTATTTATTACGTTATACACTTGTGACTTATATTTAATTGTTATGTACTCTTGTCTCTTGTGTTATGCTTATGCTCCATGTGTTTACCGTGTATACTGTAAAAAGTATGAAATTGTAATGAATTGATACATCGATGATTGTAAATTGATATAATATATTACATTTATATTATATAACAAGGTAAGTTTTATTATTTTTACCTATACGGTTTAAACTATTTGTAGTTGTTACTAGTTTAGTATAAATAGTATAATTAATAATAATTAATACATTATATACCTACAGATTGTGTAATTGCACAATTCCTATACATAGGTAAATATTATTTTTTTTATTAATATTGGTTCTTAAATTGTTTATTGAACATTTGTGATATATATCTATAGTTTATAATATTCATATATTAATGAAAAAAGAAATCTTTAATTTATATTTATTTAGGTAAATTATACTCCTCTAATAATGGCACCTATACCTAAAAGAATTAAATCTAGTGGTGCTTATTACCGTAAGATAGCTAAAGAGAAAAAAGAGAAGCTAGATAAAACAATAAAAAACTCCAACGGGGTTGATAAAATGTTTCATCAATTAAATAACTCAGTAAAAAGTAAATATAATGTTATTACCTTTGATACTAATTCAATAATTATTGATATCTTTTATAAGAAATATTTTGATTTTAATAGATAGTTACACAGATGGTTCAGCCAATAACAATTGTTCATCATCTAATATGCAGATGCATAATGAAAATGAGGTACTTCAAAAACATGGTGAAAATCCAGAAGATTTTATATCATTACAGTAGGTTTTTCTTTAACTTTTTTTATCAAAAAAAAATTATATTATATAAATGATGAAAATATTTTATATTCTTATTATAGTGCCTATTACACAATATTTTTAATTAAATTGTATTATGTTACTTTTTTTTTAATATTTTAGGTCCAAAAATAGTGAGATTCTTTTAAATGCAGAAAACAAAATAATTCAGAAGTGTGGTAACAATTCAGATGTTGTTAAATCATTAGAGTAAGTTTTTCTTTTACTTTTTTTATCAAAAATAAATTATGTTATATAAATTATGAAAATATTTTATAATCTTATTAAAGTATTACACAATATTTTTAATTTAATTGTATTATGTTACTTTGTTTTTAATATTTTAGGTCCAAAAATAGTGAGATTCTTTTAAATGAAGAAAACAAAATAATTCAGAAGTGTGGTAACAATTCAGACGATGTTAAATCATTAGATGCTGATTTCTCTCATGATTTTAAAATACCAGGGTAAAGATCTATATTTTTACTATTGAAAAGATATTCTAAAACATTTAAATTTAATTAAAACAAACAATTGGTGATGTTTATTATTTCATAAGTTTTTTTAAGATTATTTGTTTTTACTTGCTTTTAGGACTGATCCAGCTGACTGGAATATAAGTGAATTTACTATTGATTATGTATGTAAAAACGGTTACAGTCAAAATTTAGATTCAAATTTTAGTAGATCCAAACGACTTTATCAGACGGTTCGTAGAGGTTCATTTAGGAATGTTCATAGATATTTGAATAAAAGTTATTTTGAAACTACTTTAATCAATGGAGAAAAATGTAAAAGAAGTTATCTTGTTTATTCAGAAAGTAAAGGTGCAGTTTTTTGCGTTCCTTGTTATTTATTTCAAAATTCTTCAGAATTTTCAAGAAATGGTTTCTCAGATTGGAAAAGACCAAAATCAATCAACAAGCATGAAAACTCCCTTTCTCATAAGACATGTGTAATTAAAATAAAAAATAGATCATCAGAATTAATTAGGGTGGATAAAACTCTTCAGTATCAAGTAGAAACAGAAAAAGATTATTGGAAAAATGTCCTAATAAGGGTTTGTGCTGTTGTAAAATCTTTATCAAGTCGTGGCTTGCCATTTAGAGGTGATAATGAGCAGTTTGGATCTTTACACAACGGTACAATCAGTTAATATTGATATTTGTACGGTTTGTGAACATTACAATTCATTAATAAAGTATGTTTCAAATCTCAGGAACGATGAAATGTTTTTACAATTTTAAGAAAAAGCATTAACAAAATGTGATGTAAATGTTTATGAAACAACTTCTAAACGTAAAAGAAAAAGAAACAAAAAGAATGATGAAATAGTTGATCTAGAAGAAGTTGATTTGCCTAGTGATGTAGAATTCAAAGTCAATACATATTATGTAATTTGTGACTCTATAATTAATGAATTAAATACTAGAAAATTAGCATATGATAATGTTATAACGAAGTACAGTTTTTTTTTAAAACTTCAAGTAATGAAAACATCAGAAGTATATGTATCAGCTGAAAATTTATATTTGATGTACAAAAGTGATTTAGATGAAACTTTTATAAATGAGTGCATCCATTTCCAAAGTCATCTACAAAATATAAAATATTATCCTAAAAGTATAATTGATATGAGTACCATGATGAAAAAACATGAGTTGGAGGATATTTTTCCATATGTGAGTATAGCATTACGTATGTTTCTTTGTACTCCAGCGACTAATTGTACCGCAGAGCGGTCATTTTCGACACTTAGACGTATACAAACATATCTAAGGTCAAATATATCCACAGACAGACTGAATGCATTGGCAATTTTAAATATTGAATCTCAATTAACTCATCAGCTTAATTATAGCGACATAATTGAAGATTTTGCCAATAATCAAGCCAGGAAAAAAATACATTAAAACTAAAGAAAATTGTATGTTTTATTGTTATAATTTGTTAATTAAAAAAAAAAATGTATTTTTATTATGTTATAATTTTTTTGTTTAAAAAAAAGGTAATTTTATGTTTTATTATTTTATAATTTGTTAATTAAAAAAAGTATTAAATGATTTTCATTTATCAATTGTTTAGTTAGATTTTAATATTAAAGAATCAATTACGAACGAAATAATTAGTGTTATATTATTATTATTTATTGTGGGGGGGGGGGGGGTATAAATTATATGCCCGGGGGCGCCAAATTTTTAAATACGGGCCTGTGTCCGACAATACGTTAGTTAATGCAATGCATACTTCTGGTATGATACTGGATATTGTAAACTTTGATATTTTGAAAGTGTATTGTAAACTAGTATACGAGTCCCCAGTGGCCAGAAAACGTAAAGTTACGGCTAATTTTTCCTCTACACTTATAGGTTTCCTCCAATGCGTGGTTTGTTTTTCACGTACGTGTCCCCAACCCCCCCAACAAAGATATTCCCAAAAATTTCTATAGAAATATTTTGTACGCCATTTGTATGAATTTGTTTGACGGTTCTTAGAATTTGTACGACACCAGTATTCGAGAAATACCGAAAATACAGAAGGGGGGCTGACGACACATGTCCCAGCCCCCCTAATCTAAATAATTAAGTATTCATATATATTTTACTGCAAGATTAAAGAACTCAATTTGTATGAATTTGTATGACCATTTTCGGAATTTGTATGCAACCCCCTCCCCCGGAAAAATCGAAAAACCCATTTTCCCGTGTCCCCCGCCCCCCCGATTCGGAATTTTCTACTTTTTCCTACGCGAAACTATTAGACGTCATTTGTATGAATTTGTACGACCATTTTCGGAATTTGTATGCAACCCCCTCCCCCGGAAAAATCGAAAAACCCATTTTCCCGTGTCCCCCGCCACCCGATTCGGAATTTTCTACTTTTTCCGTTGTACGCTTAATTTATATATTATATTACATAAGATTTACCACTAACATGTAGAAATATAGTAGTTTTTTAATAATTTTTGAATGAATGATACAGTAAACACATTTACACTCAAATTTAAGTTTAAATGATCCCATCGTGAAATATGAATAGTTATAAAATTATATAACCTTACAAGTTTTAAATTACAGGTTTAATAGGTATATTAGATTTATTAGACGCCATTTGTATGAATTTGTATTATACTTATACTTCCTATATTCATAATTTGTTTTAATATTAGTAATTCTTTAATTGTAATAATTAAAATCAAAATCCGTTACAAACGTTGATTATAAATTAAAACTTACAAGATTCATGATTGCACAACATACTTTGATGATTTCTTTTCAGACTACAGTGTTATTTGTTCAGGAAGAAGTTGTTTTTTAACATTAGTCAGTGTACTCTGTATGTTTAACAAACACATTTAATATGCTTCTTACTGAAAAGATAACAATTTTTCAAAATGTATACTTAACATTTTACACTGAAGTATTCATATACCTTTTTTTAGTATTATCGGGCACATCGACGAGTATTTGATTGTGTTTTACCAATTCCTTCTAACTCTTAACTCGTATGTAAGTACTACAATTTTTTTAAAGTTGCTTAATGATCTTTTTTTCTATATACTTATAAAATTAATTTGTTTCAACTCTGTGGATAGCATAACAAGTATTTCTTATTCTGATTGCTTTATAATTAGTTTGATAACAACATATTAAAATGATTGTCCTTGTCATTTATTAATTAAAATTAAAATAAATATAAAATTATATACTGTAAATTAAAAGTTCACATGATGCCGTTGTATTTGCAGCAATTGACATAGGTTTTTTCTTCAAATCGTCGTAAAGTTCCCAATTACCTCCACTTTTTCTGGCATATGTTGTGTAATGGCCTATGGAACTTCTAAGTGAACTTTTTCCTGGTCTATAATTTAATACTCCTCTTAGGTCATACGATATTTCATTATGAATTATGACTTCAGGGATATCACATAATTTTACACTCATATGAGGTGCTGCCTCACTACTTTGCTGCAAATTTTCACCTGTAATAGATTCAAAATTATAAATATTTATTATATTACTCTATTGATGCTTTTCATTTACCTTTCCAATATAAAATTTCAATCAACACATGAAGTGGTGATAGTTTATAACTTGTTTTTCGCAAGGAAGTGCACGGTATATTTTCTGGTTCATTTGTTTGGTGGTTACATATAAAATCTTCAGACTTCATTTGATTACTTACAAATTCTTGAAGATCATCAACTTTTCCACTTTTAGTGATAAATGTAACAAAGCAAAGATCTTGACTTTTCTCGAGATATTTTTCACATTTTTCATTTGAGCATTTGCTTGTTTCTTTCAAAGTTGGGAATTCACTTAACATAAATTTAAATACTGACTTTGGTGTAGTGTCACAGATAACTAATGCTGTATTATATTCCATTGCTTCTCTGTTTGGATTAAGCGATGTGATGATTAATTCTGCTCGTTCGGAATATGTATGTGAAGTTATCCCATTTTTCACCAATTCAGAAATAAAATTTACAAATTTAGTTTTAGTTTTTAATAGTCCACTTGAATAATTTTTACTGTCACAAAATGACACCATAATTATTGATGCAATTGAGTCAAAGGCACACGTGTTACTCAAAATTACGTTTGCGTTTTGACTTTTAAGTGCGCAGGCCTTAAGTTCATCGGAACGTGATCCATTTTTAAGCAATGGTAAATTACACGAATTTCGAGAATTACCAATGTTAACGTGGCGTAAGTGCGGATTAGGAATAATATAAGATGCACTCTTCAGTTGTTTTTTAGATCGTCGACACCAATTATCTGTTGCATTGTTTTCTTCGGACTTTTCGTTTATTTCCAAACAGCTATTGCATAAACGAATATTATCTTCATTTGAAAGATGTTCTGAACGCTCTGATAGTGCATATACAGTCATTTTGCATACTGAACATTTATGTGCTCCATTTTGGAAAGGAGCTGACGCAGATTTACATAAACCTTTGGTTGACGTATTTAAATTATAATTTTCACTTTGAATTTCATCATTTTCTGTTTCCGCTTCATTGCTAATATCAGTTGCAAATACTTCTGCAGATTTTATTAATGATGATCCACGCAGCGAAAGCAAATGGGTTTCCAGAAAGTGTTCTATATCCGTTGGTAGTGTTATATGCTTGAATGTTACATTTTTCAATTTGTTGAAACTTGACTCAACTGCTGCAGAACTAGAAATAACATCACCAAAGCCAAAAATGGGTATCATTATTCCTGACCACAGCGGTAGTAATTTCATCATTTTAATTAAATGTGGAACAATTTTGGGAGCATATAGAGGATTTATACCGCTTCCTTCTTGTATAAGTTTTTTACTTTCTATATAAACTTTTTCCGCCCATTTTTGAAAAGGATTATGTTCTTCAAGATCTTCAAAGTTCCAAAATTGTTTTTCTAATACATCATGTGTATCGGATCCAGTTTCAGAATCATCTATTATTTCATCAAGTTGTTCATCTAGTTCGATAATTCCGGTAGAGACAATTTCCATTAGTCTCTTGTTATGCTTTTCACAGGAAGTTTCAACTGCGGTATTCCGTTCTAAGCCATTTGATTCATTTGTTATTGATATAAAAACTGATAACAATAACGTATAAACTTCTTCGAGATCCTGACATTTTACTAAACGACCAATTGTTCTGAGAATGATTTCTCGTACCTTCCTGTTCAACAATTTAAGTGAGGGCCACTGACTTGCGAGTTTCATAAAATGAGCTATATCTAATCTAACATAGCATTGAGGTAGCCAACGAGAATCCACAGGTAATCTATTAGTGATGATATCGGCGCAAACTTCTATATAGATTTTTAAAGACGAATACTGAGTAAATGTTTTTACAATTTCAGAAAGTAAAGCCAAAGACTGGTCACAAACAGTCTGCTTAGGGTGGGGAACATTACTAGCCATACAGTTGGCCAACCAATTTGATATAGCAATAGTATTGTGACTCTCACTTACCATATTAGCGACTGTGAAGCTATGATTTTTATCTTTGTCATAAACTACCGCTTCATATAAGAAAAGTGTCTTTGTTTTTTCAAGGCCAAATTTCATAAAATTCTTTACGGCTGATCCAGTTGCGTTTATTATTATTTGTGGATGTGTAACAGATCTACAATACTGTCGATACATATGGATTTGCTCTGGATTGTAATAATAAACGAAAAATGGGTCACATCCCACATTTCGAATGATATCTTTATATTCGTTTTCTTGTTTCATAAGAGCAATAGCAATAAGAGCATCTTTATCTCTTCTTTCAGAAGCCTTTTTCCTCGATTTTAGTAAACGTAAAGCATTTCCTGTAGGAATAATAGATGGGTTGTTTCCTCGTAAACAGTAAATATGACATATTTAATACGAAATTCCATACGTAAAAGAATAAAAAAAAAAGTGTAAAGAAGAAGAATATAAAATAGCAGAAATTATTTATTCTATACGTATTATTAACAAATTAATAGATCAGCTACATTTTAAATTAATATAAATATAATTCTGTATTTATCACTTGCATTAATGAGTTTAAGTCAAGTATAAATCGATTTTCAATGAATACAGCCAAGATGAATAAAACAACTTATATTGAATAAAAAAATATGATAATTATAAAAAAATCTAAAATAAATAAAAAAAACTAAATAGAAGAAAATAAATCTTAATTGAATAATAAAAAGCCAATTATAATATAAATAATATCTTAATTTAATCCAAAAAACTAATTTAATTAAAAAATATCCTAGGCGAACAAAATAACTGGGGGGTTTTCCACGAAATTAGCCTCCGCCAACCTAATTATTAATTTACGACTTTATATTTCATTGGAACATTTTTTATCAGCATTAGCTTAAAATGAATTACAATAAAAGAAAATTCCATATACTATAGGTATACTATAATTAGTTCAAACTAAAATATTTTGAACATTTTTTGATTCATAGAAAATGCAAATATTGTCATTCCAGGAAAATTGCATGTACCTCCCCACTGTAATTTTTTTAGAGTAACACAATAAAACAAAATTAATTTTACGTATTTTTTTATTTTTCTGGGAATTTTTAAAAACTACCGGGAATTTTAAATGTTGACCTCCCGAATGCACTAACTGTGAATCTCACTTTCCCATCAGAAAAGATCCTGCTGCAGTTGAAAATTGTAGCATTATTTCGACTTTATCGGTTACACACACAAAAAAAAAAAATGCACACATCATTGTAAAATAAATACATTCATCGCTCCTCGCACAATATAAAATGGTCTTAAAAGTCACAAAAAAGACGTAATAATTATAAATGCAAAAAATGTAAAAATGCAATTTTCTTAAAAATTTAAATTAGTTATTTAGGTTTGTATGTAAATGTCTTGTTGAAACATATTTTAAGCTATATTATCATTGTCTATGATGTTCCAAAAGAGATACAGAAGTCATCCGGGCCCTAATAATAACCTACATTGCCTAGAATTCACACAATAACTCAGTTTTGTTTTTAAAGTACCTATATATAAAGAAGCAATCTAAGAAAAAGTAAGCGATAATCGTTACAGTGATGAATAATTAAAAAGTAGAAAACATAATAAGATTACAATATACATCCTACCATTATAATATCAATCCAAAAATATATACATTTTTAATTATGATAAATAATAGGTACTTAACTAATATTACATAACTTATATGTATATTATAAATATTAAACACCCACCTATTTTCATTAAACGTACTGCTTCTGTCTCTCGAAATGACTCGCTTGAACGACCGTCATTAATCATAGCTGTAATAGCTTTTGATTGTGCAGGTCCAATCATGCGACGTTTCTTTGCCATATGCACATCGTTAAAATTACCTGTGTACGAACATTCCATAAGAACTCTGAAAAAATAAGTATAATATCAATATAAATCAAGTTACTTTTAATTAAATTTAAAAATAATAAAATATGGAATAAAGTATAATAAAATCGATTGCATGTTTACCTTGAAGTTGCTGGAGGTCTTTCGTACACAGTTCCTTCGAAATAGTAGTCACATACAGTACATTTTCCGACAACTTTTAAGTAAAAATTACCATATGGATGTACTTTTGCTCTGCGAAAAGAGAGACAACAAGGCAACTGAGTGTGCTCCCAAAAATGTACAGCCAATAACGGTGTCCATTTATTTTTTGGCAATACATGGTATACTCTTGAAGTTTGTGAAGAGCGTTTTTTATCGTTATTTTTGTAACGTACTTCTTCCGGCTCTAAGCTATTCCATTCTTCAGGCGAGAACGTGAATACAATTTTTTTTGCTGGTAGTGTTATGGGTATATCACTATTATCCTCACTAAAATCATCTATAAATTAAATTAACAAAATATTAAAACCTATAATATCCGGTTAATTTCGATGATCTATTTAGGAAAAACAATTTTATATCATAAGATTATTTTTTTCTTACTTTTTTAATTCTGAGCGAAGCGATTAACGTATTGATTCTACAATGATGTATGAGCATCTTTTCTGATAGGAAAGTGAATGTAGTTGGTACTTTGGGGGGTCAAAAGTAAAAATGTCTCAATAGTTTTTAATCGCGTAGGGGAAAAAAAAAAATTAAGGAAAAAACGGGAATTTTTACGTGAAGCCAATTTTTGACAACATTGATTTTTATTTTTGGTGTAACAGAAGAAATAATGACCATAAATACATGAAATTTCACAAAATTGTTCTATTTAAATCTAAGATTTGAAATTCAACACAAGATTCTCTATAATATTTTTTTCTACCTTTCTAAAAATAAAAAGTTTACCGGAAACTCAAAAAAAATTTTTTGAGTGTTTGAAATTAGACATTAGATATTCACCAGTTTTCTCCGGAAACGATTTTCTTACTTTAATGTAATTCAAAAAGAAATTACCGTAGACATTTGAAAATTTCACCAAATGTTTAGATTACCAATTTATATACACCAAAAAAATAATATTTTGTTAATTTTTGAGCTAAATATAGGCCTAAGAAATTTTTGGTTTTTCAAATTATATAATTTAAATATCGATAAAAAAAATGTTGTTCCGACAATTTTTTTGAAACTTTAATATAAGATTCTGCATACGTTGTTTAAATAATACACCAAAAATAATAAAAATACATTGGGCCAATTTTTTTTTTATAAGCATTTAAACTTCAAATTTTGGTCGAAATTCATCATCGAACATTTGCAAATTGTTTTGTAGTTAAACTTTTATAAAATTTTCAGTTTTATTACACAGGATTGAAAATTGGAAACAAGGTTTCACGTAAGTAGTTTATAGTTAAACCAAAAAATCAAAAAGATATATTATAATTATAATTTTTTATAGACATTTTAAGTCAAAATTTGGTCATCAGAATATCGAATATTTGCAAATTGTTTTGTGGTTAAAAATTCATAAATGTTCTATATATATTTAAGGTTTGTAAATACAACAACCGTAAAAAAACATTAATTGGAAAACACTTAAAAAAATGTATCAGTGTTTAAAGTTAAAATTCTTACAAAATTCGTCAAAATCAAGAAAATAAACAAGCTAATTTGTTTTGAAAAATGTATAACATTTTGAGAATTTATACCTAAGGTTTAAAAATTTAATGTGTAGTTAATGTGAAGCATATGTCTATTAGTTTTTTATAAGCATCTGAAGTTGAAATTTTGAATAAATAAGTAAAAATCATGACATTTGTAGTTTTTTTTTATTACCCAGTAAATTCATATCAATTTTCTATTTATTCGTCCAACAATTGTATGGAATAAAAAAGCCTAGTTGAATAAAATAAATAAACAATTTAACCATATTTGCGAAAAATTCACCAAAATTACAATTATTTTGATTTGCAATTTCCAAAAACCCATTTCCAATTGCTTGCAATTGATTGGTTAAATATTGGTTAGACTTTGGTTTGGAATGGATCAAACGAAGTGGGGGGGGGGCTAACTTCATTACCATCGTTTATTTATAAAATTAATGTATAGATAGTCTAATAAAATTTAAAAAATTGAATTCTATTTAAAGAAAAAATTAAAAACATTAAATAACCTACCTATTAATATATATTTATTATAAAAATGAGTTAATTGTTTTGTACTTCTTAGTATTTTTTACAATAGTATAGATTTCTTTATTTTATATTACATATATATTATAAATTATTACTTTATAAGAAAATCTATTATTATTTTTGTAATATTTCATTCTAAATAAATAATAATTTCAATATTATAGTAGAAATCGACTTATTTATATTTTATAATTATTAATTTTTATTTTTCATATCTGTAAAATAGGACATGACTGGTGCACTTGAGTTGGAACCTTTCGTGCGTTAGCCACTAAATATCTTCCAGCTTAACATAATATTTATATTATTTACCGTCATCATGCGAACTATTTTCTTCTGTAATTAAACTGTTCTTTTTGTTCTGACCAGAAATAAGACCTAAGCTGTCTTTAATACCACGAGAATTACGATACACAAATGTATGTAATGCTGCACCATTCATACGACCATTTAAGTAACAGCTAATCTCGTACCATACAGGATTAGTTGCAACAACTATACCTAAAATTGAAAATTAAAGCAATTAATTACAACTAAATTTATGATATTAAAAATTTGAACTTTAAACGCCTATAAGTTATAAAAAAATTGTAGTGTAAATTCATTATTTTCAGTGTTGAGCAATATCTAGATAAATTATGTAAATAAATTATCTAGATAAATAATTAATTATCTTTTATCTTATCTAGATAATAAAAAATGTTATTATCTGATGAATTATCTTAGATGAATAATAAATTGTGTTATCTAACCCAAATCATCTAGATAAATAAATTATGGGTACAATTTTTTTTTTTAATTAGAGCCTCAAAAACGATGTATGGTAAATTTTTATTTCGAGAAATAAAACGTTGAATTTAAAATTATAATAATTTTTATTCTTTACTTAATTTCTAATAATTATTCTATACGGTCGGATACGGGTAATTAATAATTATACAGACATACAGTCGAAATATTTTGCGATTAATGATATTGTGTTGTAACATTCACACACACTCAATGATATTTTAATCGGCCTCTCAAAATTATCCGTAAAGTTCTAAATATAAATAACATAAATAGATGTTTATGATTTTACCGATTTCCCGAAACAATATGAGTACGGGTACCTAACGAGTAACGACATGCGCAATTATTAATAAATAATACCCATCTATAGTCTATTTTTTAGACAAAAATAAAAATAATTATGAATTAATTATAACAATACAATTTAATCTTAAAATTTGAATGACACAATAGGTATTTATAATTATAATTGAAAAATAAATTGTAGTTTAGATAACAAGTGTACCTAGTTCCGTTATTACAATTTTTATCTAGATAAATAGTCTTTATCTTTTAACTTTATCTAGATAATTAAGGTATTAATCATCTTTTATCTGTATCTAGATAAATTATAACCAGTTATCTTTTATCTTTATCTAGATAAATATTTAGTTATCTTGCGCAACACTGATTATTTTTATAACTATATCAAGAAAAACCTTATTCAAACATTTTAGAAATTCTTAACAAATAAAACAATTTGGAAATTTTTGGAAATTTCGTCAAATTGTAACTTCTTAATTTTAGAAAACATTATTTAAAATTTAAACTCATGAATCATGATATTAACCAGTATAAAAAAAAGTATGTATGGAACTATGTTTTTTTTTGTGTCTAAACCAGGGCTTGCAAACGTTATAATAACGGTATGATTATAACGTTGTATTTGACAAAAAGCGATTGAAATTTGTAAACGTAATTATAACGGAAAACGATAAACATACATAAATAAATAAATAACACAAAACAAAATGTAACGTTTAACAAAATATAATATGATATATCATTAAACAAAACATAACTCAAAACGGTATATACAGGGTGGTTATTTTATCAAACAACACTCATTATTTCAAAAAGTGTAAATATTTTTTTACATAGTTTCAAGATATTTACAAAACCACTATTTTATTAAAAAATATAATTAAAAATATATTTAAAAAAAAAACATTTTAAGAGACCTTAGCTTATCGACTTAAAGCTGTATCGCCTTAAAGTAAGATGAAGATTTAGACAGATTGACCCTACTTTATTCACATAACATTATTCCGATAAAACTTAATTATTATTATTATTTGGTACATATACCTACGACGATTTGTTTTCACTAAAATTATAAATATCACTAATTTATGGTATTATAAAAGTACTTACTTTTGTTTTCACCATTGTCATTCGTCACAACCCTATCTTTAAAATGCAATACTGCGGCCACGACTTCACTAGGATCAACAAAAGGTTTTCTTCCAACCATTTCGAAAATACACTTGATATATTGGTATAAACAAAAATCTCAAACAGTGACAATAGTAAAATCGTAAAGACAACAACGTGCAGTTGTTTTACAGACGACTGGTATCAGAAAAATGAATCAAACCCGATATGAAAACGATTTAAATCGAGACAAAAATAGATACAATGTTGTAAAGCAAGAATCTAAAAATATAATTTACGACAAAAACAAATATATTATGATGAATTATATATATAACTACTATAAAATTAATTAATAATCTTATAAACATGTAATTTTTCAAAACAAACCTTACACACATCTATTTTACTAATTTATATTGTCGTATTTCAAGACAGTAAGTTATGCAAGTTATTTTCTTTCTTAATTTGACAACAAAGTTGATTACATTTGAGCTTGTGGGTGTGAGATTTCAATACAACAAAAAACGTTAACTTAATAGATCCACAATCAAAACCAATTAAGTCCTAATATAAAATAAGGCCGTTTTTATAACAAAATATTATACTACAAATCAGATACGTAAATGTAAATTGATGAAAAAAAAATAATTAAACAATAAAAAAATGAATCATATCCATCTTTAGGTTCAAATTTGTATTAATGATATTTTAAACATACATTTTTACCTTAGTTGATGGCGTTACCTCACTTGCCAGCAAATCAAATGATGTACCATGAAAATTTGTTTTCCATACAGTTGGGTTTCAGGTTCATACAAGAATTAGGTAAGTTATATCTATTATCTAGGTTCATTAATAGTGTTACACCAAGTATTAAAATTTTTATATTTCAGTCGCGGACTACAATATAGTGAGGGAATTGGAACCATTGATTCGTTATTTTGAGCGCTTTTGGATGGATACGGTGACTCCACAAAGATTCACTGTATTTAAGCTACAGTATAGGACTAATAATTATATTGAGTCATACCATGCGTCTCTCTTACGGCTCATGGGGCAACATCCACGGTTGTATAGATTTTATGGTAATTTTTTATCAAATTAAAGTAAATGTAAAACTAAATATAGAAGTCAGTCTAAGTAGATAATCTGCTTTGGTACATATGTTTATAGATCATTTAAGAACAGTGGACACTCGAGCACAAAATGATTTGGTTCGAGCAGTTAATGGTCAAAGGGTATGATTATTGTTAATCCTAGTTAGTAAATCTATTCGAGGTTTTTTTATGATAAATATTGTTTATGAGAGCTTACAAAAAAGACCATATTAAGAACAATCTTGTTAATTATTGAGTACATTGTATATTTTTGTTTTTTTTTTCAAATTAAAGATGGGGCATTGGGGCTGGTCACGCAGTTGACTGCAACTCTCACAGTCATTGGTTCGATTCATAGCAAAGTGCAAAAAAATTTGTGTGATTCTACGCAATCACCAATTTCCCGGGCTGTCGTCCGATTGCGTCATCTGGTTTCCAACTAGGTCCCATTCCACTGGGAGTGATGACCGCACATGGCACATGTGTCCTCTTGTTGAAGGGGGGTAGTATCACGCATAATATAGTGATATATACATAGATAAATAGATCACATGATTTCCCTACTACCCACTTGTGATAAGCATTGACAAAGACCTTGAGGTCGTTTCAATGAACATTAGAAAAAAAAAACAAAAGTTAAAGACAAGTACCTATCCAAATATTGTTTTACATCTATATAAGTAATAGGTTATTACTTATTAGGTTTAGGCTATTACTCGATAAATTAATATTTGTCACTGATCAACTATATGAATATTACTGAGTTTAAAATCTAGTATATGAATATAAAAAACATAACTGGTTTTAATTTTTTTAGGTACGACAATCTAACTATAGAATATACCCACAAAATGATATAGCCATTAGGAATGCATGGGTTAATGTGGAGAATGGAAGGTACACATTACAAGACTTTGTTACTAATGTTTCTTTTACTCCGGAACAAATCCTCAGAAATGAGTTGGGAGAGCCAAATTTTGAGCTACGTAGGTTTTTCCTAAATATAATAAATAGATACTATAAATAAATTGAAGTTTTAACAGTTGAAAAAAATAATTCTTATAACAAATTTTTATTTTGTAGGACCTATAGAACAGGTATTGATATTACCACCGCTTCAACTGCATCAACCTTTGATATTGGGCCCTTTGCGGCCGCCTCCACCTTTTAACCAAGATTTTATACGACCGTTGGTTCAACAACATCATGTTCGTCCATTTCCTGCACTACGCCCACCTTTGCCTGCACTACGCCCACCATTGCCTCAACTTCGACCACCATCGCCTCAACTTCGACCACCATCGCCTCAACTTCGACCACCATCGCCTCAACTTCGACCATCATCGCCTCAACTTCGACCACCATCGCCTCAACTTCATCAACTGCCACCAGTAATGCAGATTCGTGGTAGAGGTAGAAGAAATGGCAGACCTTATCCTTTAGGTAAAAGAAAAATATTTTAAAACATGTAAATAATGACTCAATATATTACATATAATTCTTGTAAATAAAATGAATTATATAAAAATAAAAATGTATGAATGGGAGAAAATAGGGGGTCCTATCAAGGACACAGAAGAGGACAAATTCCCCGTGCACTTTCAGCTGCAGAAGCTTGGGCATGGTTTTATTTAGAAGATTTCAACAATGGTAAGATTAAAATTAAAATTTTAGAACAAAAAATTATAGTTCTAATATAAATATTTTTTATTACTTTCAGAACAAGAGCGAGACCAAGAAGTCAATCCAAGTAAGATAATACAAATTAATAACAGTAATATAAGAGCACATATCACATTTTTTTTTTACACTGAACAATAATTACAATAACAATAATTTTTTAGGCCTCCACATGAGTTTAAAACTCGGATAGGCTTAAATTTCATTAGAAAACATTTTCTACTCAATTTAATATAAACAATGTTTGCATCCAAATAGAAAATCAATACTTTCAGACCATTATTTTAGAAGAAAAAGTTTCAATTTGAAAATAATGCAAAAATATTAATTTAATTAAATTTGCTGTAGATACAATTAAAAGGTCCATTTTTTTAAATACAACCTTAAAATATAAGGTTATTAATATATAAATTGATATCTGTTGTATCATAATATACAATGTCTTCTGTGGACCAGCTGGTTTCATATGAAAAAAATATGTTGTTATCAAAAAAATCCTTCAATATGAAGGGGTTAAACCTTTTTTTAGTATGAGTAATTTAAAAAATTCAAATTTACTGCACTGTATCTTCAAAAGTATTCAATATTTTTGTATATTCATTTTATACTAATTTATTGTGCTATCGAATAACATGCAAATATAGTGAATAATATGCAATAAAACCAGAAATTTAATGTAATTTAAATAAATATAATAGTAAATACAATTGAATACTTGTTTGGCTGTCACATTGTAATACACAATAAGTAATTCAATATGAAATTTTTTCAACTAGTAAAATAAAGTTCAATTTTTAGGAGTGGAATTAAATGTTGAACGAAGGCAAGACCAAACTGAAGAAAGTATGATTAAATTAAAAAGCTATACGCTTATACTTATACAATTTTTTGTACTCATTTATTGACTGAAAATTTTTTTTCTAGTCTTGGAAATTTGCATTATTTGCTGTGAAAGAATAAGTAACGTTGTTACAGTTCCATGCCACCACAGATTTTGCAGAAGATGTATTGAGAGGTGGTTGGAAGAAAACAATCAAAGGTGCCCTTTGTGCAGAGCCCGTATCAATATGATACAAAAGTAATTATTTAATTAATGATTTGGTATAATTGTGTTTTAATCAATAGATTAGGTACTTACCATGATGAATATTTTTATTATCTTCCGTATATGACAACTTTTTGGCTAAATTTAAAAGCTTTAGTGCTCGTGACATTTCAAATAGGTATTTGAAAAAAAAGTTATTAGAATATTAAAAAGTAACAATGTTATGATACAGAATATCTAGTAGGCAACAGCAATTTTACACTTTTTAATATTGTACAGTACATTCGAGGTTAGAATAAGTTTTTTTTTTAATTTTTACGATACTTAGTGGATAACAAGAAACAAATCATATCATAATGAAAATAATAAAACTAATAATAATACAATATTATAGACTATAGAGTATCGTTATCGGCTATCAAAATGCATTTTGTTTACTGTAATGAATATCACATGATATCTGCTATTTATAGAAATTATCATGTTTTGACACATAATAATATTTGTGGCAAAACCTGATAAATGATTTATCATATTTTGCCACAATCAAATTTTGTGTTCCGTGTAGATAGTCAATTTGTATAATGCTAATAAAAATAAAACTAATATTGTCCCAATGATATCATATTTTGCCACAACAAAATAATGACCTATTACTTTCACATACCGTAAAAACCCCGAAATCGATATTTTGGCAGATATCAGCTTCTGCCTCTTCAGTGCAGAAATATATACCACAACTTTTCTATAATATTTTGATAATATGCTCATATATTTCGATGATGTGATTGTCATATTAACTGAAACTTGTATTTAATATTTTCAACATATTGTAATGAAATATATAGGTACATACCTAGATAATATTTCAGCCATGTGTTTGTTGTTACATGTTGAACATGAGTTATAGCATATAAAATCTATATAATACCAAGCCTGGTTCAAGGGGTAAGCGATATGGGCTCACCCCTAGGGCGGCATTTCACATTTTTATATTATAGATTTAAAAAAATATTACACTTGAACCGATCCTGAATTAATAAATATTTAATAAATTTCAAAATGCATTTAATATTGAAAATTGAAATCATATATTACATTATTATAATAAAATAAAAAGAATGTGAACCCTGACTTGGGTATAATAATAAAAAATTAGTCCATACATAATACTTATTGTTACAATGTTACTATGTTTAGTATACATATACATATAATATTATTAATTATAGAAATAATTTAATACATTTCAAAATGCATTTAATATTAGAATTATATTATAATACTAAAATAAAATTTAAAAAATGTGAACCTTGACTTGGGTATAATATAATAAAACAATTACTCAATACTTAATGATTATTGTTACAATGTCATATACTATTTAAGTAATAATAAAATATTAATAAAAATATAATATAGTAAATAATAAAATAAAATATCTCATTGAGAAGTTGACGAAGAATAACTGGTTATCCTGCCATTTTTTCTAGACAATCTGTTGGATGCCTGAGCAAGCCAACTTTTGATTGATTGTTCAATATCTTTATCGGGAGTATTTTCAAAAAGTTTGATACTTCTTATAGTATCTGAAATAATAGTATAACCATATTATTATTTATATATTATTATATTGAATATATAATATTTTAAATATTTATGAGCAAGGTGATTTTTAAACATGCTCACCACCATTTTTTATTTTAACAGTGAAAAATTATTCAGATTTTTATGAAATTAAGAATATTTATAAGTGTACTTAAATAATTTTACATGATATATTTTCAAATTCTAGATATTTGTATACATACCTAAGAGCCTAGTGGTAATGTAATATTTTTCAAATGATAATTTTCTGTAATTGTTATGATTTTAAATAAAAATTCTAATAAATAGTTTTGAAGTAATTGAAATGTTTGTATTGATGACTATATAATAGTGTAAGTGCATTAACACAACATTGGGAGTATGTTTACAAAATCTCCAGTTTAATATATTATACCATATTGAAGACATAATTATGTTTTGCTTACCAAATATTAATTGGCAACTTTTAAATTTTGAAAAAATATGTTTTCCTTTAAAACCCAGGTATGAGTATTGTTTTAAAAATGAATCACTAAATACATGTTGCATGATTCTCCTGACTGTTCCAGATATATTTTTATCAGATAATCTTGCCAGCTGTTTGATCTACAACGTACAATTTTAATATGAAAAAATAAAAAATATAAAAAATTATTTCTCTATGTAAATAATAAATACTTTAATAATATATATAATAGGTATTATACTTAATGTATGATTAAATTATTATAAATAAATAATAATCACTGTACCATCGCATTTCGTTTCGTTACATCCTTCAAGCATTCTTCTTGCTGATTTAAATCGTTTTCACATTCAATTGGCCAAACATCATCATAAAATGTAGCATTTTCATCATTACTTTGTATTGCAATTGTTTCTTTTGTAGATAACTTTTCAACAATAGTTTTTGAAATATTTTGTAAGCATTCAACACTGTAAGCTAGACTTTTTATTTCGTACTTAATTCCTGTTAATAACTTTATTGTCTGCTTATGGAGCTCTGAAAAAAAAATATCAACGTGTTAGATACAATAAAATGTGTAAGCTATATACACCTAACACATTTATATTATTATATTAATGTTTTTATTTCCCATTATCCTCATCATCTTCAACTGATTTATACTTTTTAGAACTTGATGCTTCACTTCTTAAGCTACTAAATAAACCTATATATTTAAAACATAAAATATATCTTGGCTGTAATATAAATATCATAAAATGTAATACTGTAAAATGTATAAAACATCAATTTAAATTACATTAATTATAAACACAAAAATTAAAGATAGACTGAGTTCATTAAATTTCTTAAGAATAGATGATAAATAGAATTACGTTTGGCAGAAGAAGCAGCTGGAGTCTTAATTATTGAATCCTGCATTTGTTCACTGTTTAAATTAGTTTTACTATTGTCCAATAAATCATGCATTTCTGTAAATTAAGTATTTTTTTTTTAAATATTTACATGACAAACACTAAACAATTTTAACATTATTATTACCTTCTGTTATAAATAATGATTCATTGTTAATAATATCTAAACCAGAAATATTTTCATCAAATTCAAATGACTCATTTACAGTACAGGAATTGGTAGTAAAAACTATAAAACAAAATATAGGTACTTTAAGTCCAAAGACAATTGTTAAAATGATTTATATAATTTAAATAAATAAGTACAATATTAAAAAATACTGTAGACAATTTTAAATACCTACCATTTTTATCAGCTGTTTGTTGAAATGATGGGTCTTTGTCTTCATCATCAGCTATTAATATAAAATAATATAACATGAATAGTAAAATGTACAGATTATTGCTTTTGGTAAAATGTATTATTCTTAAACTATTACCTATACTTTCATCAGATTCATCATGTACTGGAATTGATGGGAAACTTAATTTTTTTTTAGTTCTAGTTTCTCTGAGTGTTGGTATATCATCAGTAGAAGAAAGTTCAGACATAACAGTAGCTTTTTTAGCCTTTGAACAAGCTTCAAGAAGAGTACCTACAATTTTATCATGTTATTTTAATGTAATTCTAATGTTTTTATTTTATTAATAACATAAATTTTAACTAATACAAAACTAAAATAATATAATATGTAATTATCTAAAATTAGTTAGGTATATATAATATATTATAGCAGCTATAGGCATGCCTATATTATTTGATAGAAGTCTGGCATTAAGATACTGAAACTCCAATCCATTTGCTATTACTCTTTTTTCTATTCATCTATTGACATTTGGTGATTTAATAGGCCATGCACATTTATTATCCTTAAACCAGTGTTTAGGAACTGCTTCGACAGAATCATCAGCGAAAAAATGTACAACAGCCCACATGCTGATGAATATAGCTATATGAAATGAAATGAAATATTAATTTTATTAAAACATTTAATATAAACAAATATAGCAAACTTTTAAGCAAAAAAACTATTAATAATGAGTAGATAAATTATACTACAATAATAAAATATTATAAAACATTGCAATAATTTTGATGAATCTATTATAGGTATACTATATATATGTATAATTATACATGAAATACCTACCTATATTATATAAACTATATATCATTGATTTCCAACCATTTTTATTCTGAGCCCCCTTGTAGATTTTCAAGTCTTATGCCCTCCCCCATAAATTAAAAAGATAAATGACCTTTTATTTAATACATACTTTAACCTAACTTTACTTTTTTCCCAATTAATCTGTAAAAATAATTTAATAAATACAAATTTTACTCTGTGGTGACTGCTTGCACCTCCCTAGCATTGTGCTCAAGCCTCCCGAGGTTGGAAATACTGCTATATATATCGCCCATAGGGATTAGGTAAACAGAACTAATATATATACTAAACTTACATTTATTTTTTACTAGTCATAAATTTTTAGATGACAGATCTGAGTGTAAAATAGGTGATGCCATAAATGCAATTTCATCCATAGGAAAAAGCATCATTTTTTTTTTATTTCTGAAAGTGCAATAACTTTTAACGAGTCTGATAACTGTTCAACCCTATATATGTCTAATTTTGATGATTTAATAGGCTTTTCATACATATTATGTGCAACCAAAAATGGTTTGCCAATAATTATAGTATCTTTACTACATTTTAAGTGAGCAATATTTAGTACTTTAATGATTGTATTGTCATTAGTTAGTATATAACAATCAGCATCATTGTTGATTTTAACTGAAAAATTGTGTAAGGTTAAAACTTTATATTGAGGATCTGTAGTGTTAGATGTCAATAGACCCATAAAATGTTGATTTTTTAAAAAATCTTTAGTCTTAATAATAGAATTTGATTTATTTATTTATACATATTTCATTATATCTCTTTACGACTTGTTCTAATGGTTTCTCATGTTTTCTGACCATACTTTTGAGATTTTTCAAAGCAAAAAGCACTACAACTATCCAATGGCCCGAATTGTTCATAATCATCAACTAAATGTAAAATTCCGTGAATGTTATACGATACATAACGTTTACCATAAATTAATTGAAAACTCTCAACAAAATATTCAAGAAGGTCTTTGGCAAATTGTTTTAAATTATTTTTATCAGGACTCAGAAGAATTATCATACCAATACTAAGCGAAAGAAAATTCATATAACACTCTCAGTTAAAATATTTTTTAAAACTGAAGGACCAGTGTATAATAAAAATTGTCTCATTTCTGTGGCTTTCCAGCGATGTATTGCTTATACTTCTCGTGGTTTTCGGGAAAAGTCACAAGTTATATACGGTTTGAGTTTTAATAATAATTTGGTAATTTTAAGTGCTTGTTTACTAGGCAAACGAACATTTAATGGTCCCTTATAGATCCAAAATATTATCAATTTTTTTACTATGCCAAGGCAAATTATGTGCATGTAATCTAAAGCAAATATTTTTACAATGTCAATATTGGGTATTTGAATAATATTAGATATTTCATTTGATACATGATGATCATCATAAGTTTTATTTATATAATTTTCATGAGTTCTTTTTGCACTAGGGGAAGCATACCCTGTTGTTAATATCGATGGTTGCACGACAAAAGGGGATAAGCGACATATATCAAGGTTTTCAGGAGAGCAAAAAAATGATTTTAATGTTGTTTTTAATTTAAAGCTCTAATAATTTTTTTTTCATCGAGTTTTTAGATTTTTTTATAAGTACATTTTTAATAGAATTTTTGTCGTTTATACGGTCGTGTAATTTTCAATCAGTTATATTAATTATTTAAGTATGAGGAGCAATTTTTATAAAATAATTTAAATTATTGTCGCTTGTACCCCAATTGTTTAATGTTGATAAATGTGTTTGTCACTTAGCCCCTTCTAATTTTATTCGTATTCATTACATAATTTGAAAAAATAAATGCAACTATATTAGGTACATTTCCTATAGGTAGAAAAGTAATAAAACAAGGTTTGTAAAATATGTACAATTAGGTATTGTGTTAAAAAAACGAAAAACTTTAAAAAAAAGTTTAAAAATTTAAACTTATACATTATATTATATTGATAACAATCAATGGATAGTAATAAAATATATTTAAAGTGAGTAAATTGTTAATTTATAGGAACTTGTCAAGTAACTTATGAATTATGATAAAAACAATCTAATATAAAACATATAAAAAAAAATTTAGCAAGTTCTGATAACATCGTAAGTTAAACTAGTATACTTAGCTACCTTTTTTTTTTTTTTTTTTCACCATACTTAGCTACCTATGTGAACCGGTAATATTATATTATTGTTAACATTATACTATTTAAATAGACTGAAGGATTGTAGATGTACACCCCTTAGGTATACTTCTGCTATAATAATATTATAATCGTACAAACTACAAACTATTTAATTAAATATTAATTAGTTGACACGTCTAATGTAGGTGATTACAAAAAAAGCAATTAATTCATTTTGAAGAATGATAAAAGATTTTTTGATCGTAAGACATTGTAATCAGCAATTTTGGAGCAATTGTCACTTGTTCTTTGCGTCATTAATTTCATAACATCACTTGGTCCCCATATATTTTTTGCTATTGGCGTTTGGACCCTAAAAATGTGGCTTAGACCCGTGTTTTAGAATTTACGTATCATAACGGTCGTTTGTATCCTACATTTAAAAATCCGATAACTCATTGTAAAATGGTCACACTGATGTACCAGTGATACATTATGATACATTCAAGTCTCCTCTATTCGATAATAACAAAAATGTCGCTTAGACCCTAATGTCGCTCATCCCCTTTTGTCGTGCAACCATCGATATAATCTCCTTCTTGTATACAACGGTTACAAGAATTAAAACCAGAATGACCTTTCGTTTTTAAAAGAAATGATTTGGCTGGCGTATCACATGAAAATACAAATATTGATACCTTTTTCATAATATTGTTTAACTCAATGCCGTTTTCAATTAATAATTTAGTCTCATTTATAAAATCATTCATAAATTGATTGCTGTCTGTAGGTTTCTCATTTCCCCAGTAAATTCCAACGGGGAATACAGATTTATTAAATGGAAATATATAACCTAAAATAGGCCAAAAAGTACTGGAACTGCTTTTAGTAAGTGGAAGTCCATCCACGCCGATAGCAATTTTAATTTCATCTTCAGTGCAATAATATGAAAATCGTTTAATACCGGCAGCAAGTCCAAAATGATAATATTTTCCTGGTATAACATCATTTTTAACATTAACTACACTACTTGAACCTAATCCAAATAATGTTCTACAGTCTGCAGGCAATGTTGTTTTAAAACATTTATGATTTTTAAGAATTTTCAATAATAAAGAAAATGCATTTTGACGTATTCCATATGTTACTGACCAGTCTAATAATTTATTATTAAATGATAACTCATCATCAGTATTAGTTTCATCAAGTCCAGCTGGTATATCTAGAATAAAATATTATTTTTATCATCTATGAAGCTAGTATAGATTGAAATTTTCAATTAGGTAATTAACATGATATAATAAACTAGGTATGATCACAGATTATATGATACGCATACGGCATACCCCCCTCTTCTACCAACTAATATTATTGCAAACGGAAACATGGCGCTGGACTTTCGCCATTCCTCATTGGTTGTATAGATTATTGTGATAAGTGATAACTGATTCACAATTCACTGATATATTTAATTTTCGTAAAATCGTAACCGACGTTTACTTTAGTACTTACTTTACTACTTACATTTTACTTACTTTCAAATATTAAAATTCGTTGTGGAATCTATAGCTATAATATAAATTAATAATCAAAGATTTAAGTGCTAATACTTACGAATAATTACTTATGTAGTTGTGTACCTATATTTAATAACAGAACAATATTTAATTATATAGAAAAGAAAACAAAGAAGTAGGTAAGTATTATATATTATTATAGATATTTTAGAACTTTTGTTTATTGAAACTTTTTTATTTTTCTTGAATTTTCGTTTTTTTGTGTTATAGTTGCTGAAAGGATAATTTTATTTAAATAATTCAATCTAATAAAAGTATGTGTTCTCACTAAGCATTCGACTACTTTTATTGGTAGATGCAAATTTTATTTTTGAAGTTCATGCAATAAATTACTTTTGGCTCTTTATTTATGAAATCTTTGCCATGAAAATCATTGAAGATATGCTCTAAAATCATTGAACATTTTAACAAGATTGGTGATGGAGTTGTTAAATTTCCTCTTGAAATGTGTTGTATCCATTAAGAGATACAAACTTCTTTATTACATAGCCATGGATATTTGGTAGCATAACGACTTGCAACATAACCTGTTACATATTCAATGCAGTCTTTTTCTAATTCAGTCAACTTATTAACTGGATTCACCTAAAACCATTAAGGTTTAAAATTATAAGTTATTTGGTCAATTGAACATTTGGACACGTAAGTACTACAGACTAGGTTTATTAGTTAAATTTATTTACATATGATTCAAACTGATGTAGTAAATTTATATTTTCGGCAGGTATATCAAAAGTTTCAGTTGATCCAAGATTTGATTCTAATGTAGCAATTTCTTCATCGAAATACATTTGTATACATTCGTCCATATTATTGTTACTATTAACTTCAGCCTCATTAATAGTAACTGCTGACAGACAATCAACTAAACATTCCTCAGCAGGACAGTCAGTATTTCGATTTTCTGTGATTATAGTGTCAGAATACTTTCCCAAAATATACCATCGTAAACTAATACATGTTGTTTTTAGGTTATTTAGTTGATTACTTAATAATAATTAGTCATACTAACCAATACTTGAACTCAATAGGGGTTATGCGATATGCTGATGCCATCATACTTTTTAAAGCACTAAATAAGTTTTCAAGAACATCCTGATTTATTCTTCTTGTAAGTATATATTTAATGTCAGGATACCTTTCTTTCAAATCTTTAAACATAAGCTTCAGTGATATATTTGTTATTAACATTCCTATAATTTGTTTTTAATTTTTGTTTACATTATTTTTATATAATATTTAATTGATGTTTGTATATAATATGGACAAATGTATTCAGTAATTACCTTTTTGAAATGGCTTTAAACTTGAAGTTTGTTTACCTTTGGAATGAACCCTCATATTTTCTATCAACATATTCATTTCAGATAATATTTGATTTTGATTTTCAATGTCAAGCCCATAAGCTAATGTAAATTTATCTTTAGGTAGTTGTGTGTTCAACAAATCAAACCAATCATTAAAAAGTTTAATCACTGTTGATGCCTATGTATTAATTAGATAGATGTTATTACATTTTATAGTACAGTATAATCATTATTTTATTTAAATATTTCTAAAAAGATATACTGAATATTTGTCATATATTCTTATTTTATTCAAAAATTGTCCAACTTAAATTTCTAGAAAATAGAAGAAATATTAGTAGTTAACTAGTATATATTTACTTCTTTCCAATTATTGTACTGTAATAAATGTTTTTGACCTAAATAAGATATTGTTTTTGCCATTGAATTTGATAAAACTTGTGTTGCCAATTTTACATTTTGTCACTGTGATCCAATAGCATTTAAATGTCGATCAGTAACTTTGTGTACACAGCTTAAATCCCCTTTATTTAGACTAACCACCTCTTGTATTACTTGTTTTCCAATGTACTTGTTATTTGGCAAAACAAATCCACTATCAATGAAATAATTCCTTACTAATTTCATTAAGTGGGGTACATCAGCAAACATATAAATTTGTTTTTCAGATATAGGGTGACTAAATGATGTCTTTGTTGGTGTTATTCCCAGACTTCTCCAAAGCCTAATATTCCATGTCACTGACCACAGCTACTACCTCAAAACCACAAAAATAAAGCTTACTAATAACATCAAACAGTAATAATTGAGTCATGGGTGAATCATAGTCATAGTTTAACGGTTGCTTCCATTTGGAAAATAGTCCTATGAAGTTAACAAATAACTATTATATAGTCATAATTGATATGGTACTACTCAAATTTCAAACCACACACCTCTAGCGATCATTACTTGTACACACTTAAATGGACCCAAAACTTGTTTGATTTTTTTATCATAGCACAATTTTTGTGAAACATAAGTCTCATCAAATGATACGACGGTTACTCTGTTCATTTTTGATAGCGATTTCCCTATATTTTTCAAAAGTATAAGAACATCTTTCAAAATACCTCTGTCCATATTAAACTTCCCTGCCCACCGTCTCAATGTTGATAAACCTAAAATCATAATTTTACACACATTGTTTTAAAACATAGTATATTTTGATTCTAAGGAAAGTTATTGTACACAAATCTATTGATTTTTTAAAAATAAATTGATATATTAAGAAATAAATTTGTATGTATTTACATATCACTAACATTTAACATATATTATATTTAAACAAGAAACTCCTATATTACCTGGTAATGGAAACTCCAATTTATCCCTTAGATATCTATAGCACTTTGGTGATAAACTTCATAAAGTCATAGGTGATGCAATGTCTTCTGGTTCCCATTTGGCCACTTTTTTTTTTATTTAACATGATTTCAATTTGATGTGGTGAAAACATGTTTGATAATGTATTTTTAAACTTATTTTCAAACCTGCATGCCTCCAAATTGATCCATTTATTTTGCTCAGTTACTAATTTTCTCAAATCACCATTTATTTTGAGAAGTTCCTCATTTTTTTTTAATTATCTCTAACTCATCTCTTAATCTAAATATCATATTAAAATAAAACGTATAATAATAGACGATGTAAAAATATTTTTTTTTTACCATCAATATAATTTGAAATGTTCAATCAATTGTTTCAAAAACTATTTTAAAATTGATGATCATAACAAATTATAAGACTGAATACATACTAAAATATAGATTTATGGTAATAAATAATAGTTTGGTTATTTTTTTCTGCAAGTGTGTTTAATTTTTATTAGATTAAAGATAATGAAGAAAAATAAAAACAACATATAAATTTCTGCAAGCATGTATAATTTTTATTAGAATAAAGATAGTGAAGAAAAATAAAATCAACATATAAATAAATACCAATACTCATAATTACACAAAAGTAAAGATGTACAATATGAATAATATATTAACAAAAATAGATTTTTGTAATAGAATAACATATAAAATTAAAGAAGGGATATCCCTTGAGGTTACTGTGTATGTGATCGTGTTGACCTTTATATCTAAACATAAAAAACTTATTAAAACAGAAACAATTATGAATCAATAATTAGATGCAAATAACAAAACACAAATACATATAAGTTAATGCATGCATACATGTAATGTTTATAAATAGAGAGCGGATCTTTAGGTTTTTACATATTTTTATTGACTTTATGCAATTGTACGAGAATGAAAAATGTGGACAATTTACCCACCAGATAGTTTGTGAGGAAAAATTTATTTTGCATATTAAAGCATATTTTGTACATTAGAGAATATTTAGCCTATTTTTTCATATTTTAGAATATATTCTAATATTCTTCATTACAAATTCATATAAATAGTTAATTTCTTGAGTTAAATTTTTGGTGGTCATTCTGTCACTCTAAGTTCATGATTGTCACAAATACATAGTATTATATATATCATATATCTGTGGTAATTGTATCATAGATATAATTTATCTGTTACGAAAAGAATGGTGTATAATGATTATTTATTGTTTTTATTGAACCATTTTAGAAAAAAAAAATCATATTATTTGCATACTTACAAGTTAAGAGAACATTTTAGGTTTTTTTTAGAACATTTATTAGCATCATATTTTAAACTTTTAAGAATCTAAAAAACCACTCTTTATACCTAAGTATAAAGAACACCCAAAACATACAAACTAAGTACATAAAACAATTACTACATTTTTTTAGGTATTCATTTTACTTGGAAGTATTGTCATCTAGAGACTGCAATAAAATACTTTCATCTGGCAAAAATTGTATACCTTCGGTAACTGATACATCTTTACAGTTGATGTCAAATAGATTTTTTTTTACAATTTACTTCCAAAGAGGTTATTTTATTTAATGATGATACATTTGATTTGCTGGAAATTAAAATGATTGATGTATCATCTAAATTTGACATAACAATATTAGGAATACACACCTTAAGTTATCATCTAATAATGGAGTTACTTTAAAAGTTCCACTTGGAGTACTAATTAATGTATCTGGGCATTTAGTCGGTGAAGAATATTCATATCCGTTTATACTAAACATAAATTTAAATTAAAAATATCTACCAATAATTTGATAAATAATAGTATACCAAATACCTTAAAGGAATAGCATCATGTTTTAATCTCCTTGCACATTTAGGAGAGGCAATACCATCAAATATAGGGAGTTTTTCCACTATATGTTGCGGTCCAAAATGCAATGAACACACAACAGCTAAAGAATGTTTTAAATTAAATGTTTTTTTCACAGATAAAAGTTTTGTTGATTTTACAATATCACGTGTTAATATTATAAATTGTATATAATTTAGTACCAAGTAAACTGTAAGTCGCTTATAAGGAATAAATACGCCACAAAGTATTAAATGCACGTTGTTAAGTAATTATAGTATATTTGTATAATCAACACTACATTTTAGTATTTTATACTTACCTGATCCCCTATTATACAAACCTTTTTCAAAATCTACATTTTTTATAGATGTACCCTGTGATATTTGACTTATCCACTTATTTCTCAAGTCTATATTTTTAGGGAACCTTTGTAAGTGTACATTTTTGTCCTTAACTATATTTTTTTTTTTGCTGCCGCTCATACAGCCTTCGAAAATACAAACCGGCATTATAAATAATGATTTAGACTGGTAAATATTAAACAGCAGGAGTACTTATTTTATATTTATTAAATCAAAATATCAAAAATTTAATATTTTTAATATAATAGTTTTATCATGATTAACGTCCAAACCCCAGAATCCCGCCAAAAAAAGCTTGATACTATGATAATATTTAAACCAATGAAAATTGGCGAAAGACCAGCGCCATATTTGCGCAACAAAAAACATAAATACGACTGTTGAAATCATACCTAGTTTATTATATCATGGTAATTAATTATTTATTTAAGGACATCACAACATTACAAAACAATTAAAACATTAGTTTTTTTTTTCAATCACACTAATCAAATTTTACAAAATGTATGATATTAGTCCTAACTACATGATAAAACTAGAAAGTGTATAAACACAAAAGAATACTTAGTAAGATTACATAACATTTTTTTTTAAAATATTATATTTAACTATTGAAATCATCTAGACACTTTTGCACGTAAAATATATGCCGCTGTTCCGACTTTGGCTCTATGACGCCATACACAATATATTTTCAAACATTGACAATTTTATTTTCTCATTGAATATATAGTGTTTAAGGGTGAGACCCACACCATATTTCTTAGATAATGAAATACTTTAAATCTAAGCAAACTTGTTTTTAGTGTTGTGATGTCCTTTAAGTATAGGTATTTAGTGTTTTGTTAATTAAATATGTATTTAACTACTCATTAAAAATTTGATTTTTAAATAGGTATTGAAATTCTCAAAAAAATATTCTGCTAATAGGAATATTAAATTAAAAGTATAAGCTATCATTTAAAAACTTAAAAAAGGATAACAATAAAAAAGTATTTTTTAAATAATTTAAATAAACTTTTAAAATTATTTCAAAAAATATATCCAACAAATTTTCTATTCAAGAAAATGTGTGTTCAAAAGAAATAGAATCAACATAGGTAAAGAGTTAATATATATATTTTTAAAGGCTAATGATAATTTATAGATAATAATTTATATATACATTATGTAGGTACCGAATGTGTAATAATTTTTACTTTAATAATAAGTACCTATAGGTACTCCTAATAGCAGATACTTGGCAGTAAATATAATTTGAATTTTAGAGATTAATTAGGTAGATTGCAGATACCTATGAACTTTAGACTTGAAATAAGAAAATAAAATCAATGCAAATTTTAGCATAACTCATGTAATATATGAGAAATATATTTTAATTTCAATGAGAATTTGTGTTATTAGTAATACCATTGAGTAGGTACCTACCTATGTATAGATTATGTTATCTTAAATCTATACACAATAATTAATCCTTGTATGTAGGTATAAATACCTAATAAAAAATCTAATAAAAATATGTACCTACCTAATGCTAACTTTTCATTAAATGATAATCCTATGCTTTCATCATTTGGTGTTTCAGTTTCACTTGTTAAAGGAACTGATTGCCAAGAACAAGAGGGCTGCAGGTCTATGATACTATTATTTATAAGACCATTAGTTGATTTCTCGGTTGATTTGTTATTATTGAAAATATTAGACTCATATAAATTTATTTCTTCTTGGATTTTCCTTCTTTTTGATCTATAGCTTTTAATCATTTTAGGTATACTCTATTATATGTATAACTATTACAAATAATTATTCTGGATTTTTTGAACAGAGCAAACGTCACACACTTTTTCCCACTATACCTACATATAGTTCATACAGTTTATTTTATTTATAATTTACCTAACTATTTACTAAATTAATTATAAAGCTGTATACATTCATAACACTTAAATTACAATATTCATATTATTAAAGCAGGAACCTATTTTTGTTTTCTTAGAACTACATTTTTGTAATGTAAATCAAGTTGATTGCAATATATTTTGATGGAATTATTTAGGAAGCGATACAACAAACATTGAGAACCATTGTTATATAGATTATCATAATTATTATACATTATACCATTTATACCTATCAAACTTGATACCCTAGGGTAACCTATATAATATATAATTTAATGTAATACATATTATGAAAAAAAATTGAACAAAATTGTTAATGAAAAATTGATGAGTTTAAAAAAAATAAGAAATTACCTACTATTGTTTTATATTATCATAGAAAAAATATTATTGTACCATTATCATAATATACCCGGTAGATAGGTAGGTCCATATATTTAATTATAATATAATACAATATATAATTGTTTTAAACATACTAATATAGGTATGTTTAAAATTTGCATACTTCACTGGAAATTTATTGCGACGATTGACAAGGTACTGTTAAAATTAACTAGTCACTCTAAAATAGTAGCCAGAACTCGACAATAAGCAATATTATGTATATACCAACAATTAATTATGTACCTACCTATATTATATATTATTATGATGGCTAATGCGTAATGCAAATAAAATAAAACGTACTTACTTATTATGTTATGGTATTTGTAAACAATTGTTGAAAATTGATTGATATTTGATACAAAAATAAAAAAGTGCTACAATAAGTACAATAGCTTCGGTGCTTCGGACGCTTCTAGCCACTTGAGGTACGTTTGAAACGCGTGAAAATGTGAGAATAAAATAATGTAAAATAATATTATAAAAATATTATGTTAGGTTATAAATTTTAAATTTAAAATCGTAGTTGTATAATAATATATACTTTCATCACCATCGTGTCGATGCACGATGTGTATTAATTCTATGTCATCGATAGTATCTTAATATTGGTTGACCGATTACGTCGGCCGTTGTATATTTACAAATTATACGGAAAACCCCTCACTTATACAGTAAATGTTTATAAATATATAATATTAACCATACTAATGCAATACGCGATACGCCTGCAATATCATAATAGAGCATGCAAATAACATTATTTTATCATGCCATAGATTATGCCTTACTCTAATACGATGCATATTATTATGTCCACTTAAACCTACATAATATTTATATGGAATAATAATATTACAATAATAAATAAACCATATCATCATTTAGTCGTGGTTATGCATGGCTAATAATTCTTATTTTATATAAAAATCTCGTGAGATTTGACGAGACGGCATTTAAAAAGGTAAGCGAGTGGGTGTCGCTCTGCTGCACTGTACAATATAGGCATTACAAATTACAATTGAGTTACCACTTACCATTATGGATTACCTAAGTTACAAAGTTACAATTGAATTCGAATACCTACGCATCATTGTGTATTTGTGTACGAAAAATGATTCTGAGCGGAGACAGTTTGTCAGCCTAGCTATAAATTATAATATTACTAATAGACAATAATATATTTTATGATATAATTGTGATTTATTTTTCTATTAGGCTTTAGTAATACGTCTATCTACAGTAGGTTAAATACATTTTTACCGAGAAAGTTGCACTTGAAAATTTTATTGTGTGTATAAAATATAAAAATATATTATTAAAGTTTCATAATATAAAATATAATATAATATAATATAAAAGTACATAATAACTAAAATTGTTATTCTTCATATCTATAATAATTCAGTCTAAATTTGAAATTAAAATAACTAAAAAAAAAAAAAATGTTTGCAGGTAATAGCGAGTTATTCAATGAACTACTTATACGTAGAACCTTCTTTTACACTTTCAATACGTCTTATTAGCTATAAAAACTAAAAATGTTATGAATTTGTAACTATATACCTATCAAATAATTGAAAATGTCGAAGTATATTTTGGTAAATGTAAAAATTTGAACTTTACCTATAATACTTAAAATCGCTCAGAATCTAATATTATATATTCTTATTGGTACCTATAAGACGATATACCTATACTTGATACTTTTAAGGTAGGTATATTATGAATTATGATAAATTGTATTCATACCGCAATGGCATTTTTTAATGCAATGTTTTCTGCAATAATTGTAATATATAATTACTTATAAATAGCAACAATATCATATTATAATAAAGTTGAACTGTTGAAGTATAATAATTAGTAATAACTAATAATACTAATAACATACAGGCTGACAGACCATTTTTGATCTATCACAATCATTTTTGGTATACAATTTATACAATTTTATAGTTTTATGCCATTTCATTCAAATTTATCTCGTCAAGGTGTAATATAATACCTATATAATATAATTATAGTGCATATAATAATAGTAGGTACTGTTATAATATAATAACTATATTGTTTATGTATTACGTACATAAAAATAAATATGACAGAGTAATAAAGATAAAACTACAAAATATTATTCATTTCTAGTTTCTACTATCTTTATAGGTAGGTACCATTTTTTTTGAGTTGACATAAATAAATCTCACCCCAAAAATATTTTTTTTTTGTGAATTTATGTTCAACATTTTTTTTATCAATAGGTAACGCAACAACAACTTATTTATGACAGGAACATATTGTATAAATAAAAATAAAATTCAAGTATTTTGATCGAATGAAAATTTTTTAATCGACATTGTTTATATAGGTAAATAAAAACTAATATAACCTAGTCGACATTTTCTTGAATCAAAATATTTTGACTATATTATGTTGTTAAGAAACTTCCATTATAAAATATATTTGGTGAAAATTTCATGTATCAATCAGCAGCTAATATATAGCTAGATATATATGGTATAACATAATATATTATTACCTAATACCTATACTATAATTTTTTTTGGTTTTCCCCGGCATTTCCTGTGTATACGCAGACCAAAAAATCATTATTGTAAACATAATTTAACACACTTTTACATAATTTCAAAATATGTTTCGATGACATACATCTAACATCAGTTCAAAAACAAGTGGCTAAAATGTAGACAACACCACTTTTAAAAAATATATGTCTACAATAAATTGATCACATGTACCAATAACATATGTCCGATGTCATTTAGAAAAAACGTTGCTAAAACATTTTTTAAATCATTATGATTAATATTGAATATCATATATGTTTACAATATATTTGTAACGTAAATTCAAAACATATTTCCAAAAACACTTAAAACCCATATTACTATAATATTAACATGTGTACAATGCTGTGTGGGTAACTACTCATAAAGTCATAACTTACAATTTACATATACATTAAAATACCACAAAACACTCAACGGTCAACGACAATGTATAATTATGAAAAAATAAAAATTATTTTTTTAAAAAAATTAATACATTTTTCAGATAAAATATTTTTCGATGTTTTTTTATTTATTTTTTTTGACTAATAAACGTTGTGCATAAAATATTTTCGTCTTATTTATTTTCGTGTAGGTATAATATTTTCTGATGAAATATTTTTCGTTTATAACACGAAAATATTTTATCCGAAAAATATTTTGATAGAAACGTATTTCATCCGAAAATTATTTAATACGAAAGTAAAAAATTCGAAAAATATTTTATCAGAAAATATTACGTATACATGAAAACATGAAACAAGTTTCTACTTAGTTAAATATGAATTGCATCGAAAAACGATTCTGAGCAAAGACGGTATGTCAGCCTACATTACTAAGTATATTTTATGAATTTATAATATTATTGCTATTAAAGTAAGTATGTATTTTTCATTATAATTTCCAATCTATTCCAATATATTATCTATGTCTGTTCTTAAAAATCTGTTTTCAATTTGTTATATTTTCAAACCATGTTTATTCCAAATAATACATATTTAACATTTATTAATTATCAAAACAATATGGATTCCAAATAAAATGTTTTCCGTTCATTCAATTTTCCAACTGTATTTGTTCGTTGTTCCTATTAATGTATTTTCCAAACAAAGACAGTTACTAAACTTATTTTTTCTACATAATTTAATTCCAGTTAATATAAATCATTACTAAGACATTTCAAATTTTATCAGTCCAAATAATAAAGTTTCTAAAAAATAAATCTCATGGGATCGGTGGCGCTCCATACTATTGATACTAATTTTACAGACCAATTTATTATTATAAAAAGCCAAAAAGGGGAGAACTTTGACTATATTATGTAATATCGTTTTTATATTCATTAGTAACTTTTATCACTTAAAGAAATTTTTTTTTTTTAAATTCTTTATTTTCAAATATTTAAAATTTGAATAACTTTCTTGTCATTTAAAAATTTTAAATATCTAAAAAATAAAAAATATATTTCCACGGGTACCGGACATTCAAAAAATAATGTGTGTCCAACAAAAAAATTGAATTATGTACTCAAAACATATTATTGAAGCTATGATTTGTCATTTGTGTATATATAATATTGTAAAATTTCATATTTAGGTACATTTAGAGGTTTTTACATTGTTATAATTTATAAGCTAAAAGTATTTTTGCGAACTCCGGTTTTTTTATGAATTTATTTTAAATATTCTATCGTGGTGCACTTACATGAAGTGAAGCAATGCATTTTTTTATTTTAGATTTCTGGCTACTGGATCTTAGATCTAAATACATTTTCAAACTTTTTAGTGCTGGAAAAATATTGTTTAGCTGTGCTTAACAATGAAACATTAATGCTTTAATAATATAATATTTCAAGTATAATTATTTTGACTGTATACATAAATACAATTTTTAGTTTTAAAAATGTAAAAAAACCAAATGGGTCAATGGGTCAGAAAAAAAAAATGTTAAAATATTGATTAAAACAAAAGTTATTTCATTAGTCAGTCCTTTCTGTTATGCGGTTCATGGCTTTTTACTCAATTTTTCACGTAACATTTTTATTAATATCTACAGTGAACCTTGAGATAGAGGGCTACCTCCCTCACATTTTACAAAATAAAAAAAAAATACATCGTTCAAAAATTTAACTTGATAAGAATTATTTACAGATAGTATTGTATTTTATTGAGATGATATTGATGAAAATAAATTAAAGTCGCATACAAAGACGCGTTGCTGTTGAAAGCTTGATATTTGGATTCAGGCAATATTCTTATCCATCGGTAGTGCTGTGTGACTGAGTGTGTACTGTGTAGTGACGGATCATTAGTGTGCGTGAGTTGACCGAACGCTTTATGTAATGAAAGATGAACTACAGCAAAGATTTTTGGAAATCCGTAGCGTCCCTACGCGCATTCATTTCAGTCATTCTCTATATTTTGTGATAAAAAAAATTTCAACTCTTGTGGTTATAAAAGTTCCAAGAAGTTAAGAAAACATACACAAAATATACCGAAAGCCCAGTTTTAAATGAAAACATATTTGAATTAGTTATTCTATTTTCTGTTTTGTAGGAAATGCATTTCCGAATTGTATAGCATTGCTTAATAAATATATAGTACCAAATAATTTTTTTTTTTTCAAAATTCACTTTTACTGTAATGTTACTAAAAAAGAAATAAAATAAAAAATTAGTTTCCTACAAACAAGAGTTGTTCAAATATTTTTTCAAAATTATAATTCGACTTCTGGGACTATATTATTTTACTTTTGTTTATTGGTCAAAATGCATAAAAAACGGTTCACATTCAAAAGCCTTAACATAACAAAACCAAATTAAAACAATGTTAACAACTTTTGTTTAACCATGCACAGCTAAATGATATTTTTTTAGCACTAAAAAGATTAAAACTTATTTAAAACCCAAAAAGTGGTAAAAAAAAAAAAATTACATTGTTCTACACTGTATGTACAGTGTATACCACGGGGAAGAATAAATTATTTAAAATTTATTAATCAAAAAAACTTGATTTCACCTAAATAACAATGTAAAAACAATATAATATAAGCATTAAAATTGTACAGTATATGTATACAAATAATAGCTAATAATGTTTTGAGGCTTAATTTAATTTTTTTTTTTTAAGTCCGTTGCCTAAGGAAATTTAATATACATTTTTTAGGTATCACTTATGATAAGATAATTATTCAAATTTAAAAACATAAAAATAAAGAATTTTAAAACAAAAAAAAACAATCAATAAGTGATAAAAGTTACAAATAACATAAAAACGATAATACGTATAGTCAAAATTCTCCCCTCTATAATCAAAAATTGGTCCGTAAAATTAGTATCATTAGAAACAGAGGTTAAGGCCCAGTGGCTTTTTTCCACAAGAAACACTCTTTACTATATACACATTTAGATGTCTTAGAAACAAAATAAAAATTTGCCAAGGTAAAAAATTGTTTTATCAAAGTTTAAAGGCTGATTTATGTTATTATATAGTATCTATAATACGGCTATACATATTTTATCAACCACTATTGTATATTTCTTCATTGGTATAATAAATTAAGGTAACCACATAAAGTACTTATTGTTTTAATATAAAATTAAAAATAATTAAAATCAGTTCACTGAAAATACGAAAAAAAAAATTAAAAAAATTAAAATTAAAATATGGAATCCAAACCAGCTACCGCTAATTTAATGACGACGCCTTACCCATTGAGCCACAAGCTGGTTTCGGATAAAATGTGGTTCTTATGAAATATTTTTCTAATAAAATACGGTTCATATGAAATATTTTTCTGATAAAATACAATTCAAACAAAATATTTTTCGACTAAAATAGTGTTTGGATGAAATATTTTTCTGATAAAATATGGTTCTGGTCAAATATTTTACAGATAAAATACGATTTGAACAAAATATTTTTCGGCTAAAATACTGTTCAGACAAAATATTTTCTGACATTTTAAGTGCCCTCTATAATGTGTATTATTTTATTGGAAAGCATGTTAAAGATTGTTATGCAAAGCAAGCATACACTGAAAAAACACATGTATTAATTAAATTAAACATTTTTATTCAATTAACAACATACAACTCTTTAGTATGAACTATTTGAGTTATGAGGATATAGTTTAAATACATTTTGAGCGATACTTCTTTCAGCAAATGTTGCATAAAACATATCATCCGGTGTCCACCAATTGTTCTGAAAAGTAAACAATAAAAATCTGGCTATTAATTAAAACCTTTTAAAAAATAAAACCATTAAAACGAATGTTGATGAAAATTACCTAAGTCAGTAGTTATACTTCTTAGGAGATTAGTATTTATTTAGTGATGACTCACAGTGGTCTAAAATTGAAAAAAGTGGCCAAAAATGTTTATTTGTAACAATTACCTTTCATACATTTTGTTTTAAAAATGTATTAAACACTTCTTTTAGAATTGTATGTTATAAAATTGTTTTAAAAATATTCTTTTTTACTCACACCAAATCGGTATTTATGTTGAAAAATGTTTCTTTTTTATTTAAAAATATCATTAGTTTTATACTAATTATTAGTTAATTTTAAACGACTCATTGTTAAAATTAATCTTATCTTTGCATATATTATATATTTATAATGTATATATATAATATATGCTGTCAAATATTTTTATTTATTATTATGACATTAAACTATGTGTACGACTTTGTAGGACGTTGAACCCAATTAATTACTGATAGACCATTTATAAGTATTTAGGACTTACACGATTTTAAGTTATTTAGTCAACGATAGTCACCCTCATATAATACATACAATAAAACTAGATAATATATCGAAACCATTTATGTGTAGATTAGTTGCTCATATCTGCTCTACTTCCGATAAGACATTATTGAATTAGACATGTACATGAAATCAAAGATACACTTGATAAGTTGTATTCGCGCGTTCGATACAGTGTTATTCATTAATATGGCTCTTAAACCTATTATTACTCGGTTAGATGTCCATGAATATATTATTGTTAACAACGTGTCCGGTTCATTACAAGAAAAAAAAACAGCACATTGAAATTAGTTTTAAATACATTTAATTTTGACGAACACAACGTTGAAATTCAGGTTGCTGTCGCTGATATAAAAAAGTGTTTGGCTTTACAAATGTTCAATCGGTAAGTATTTAAGAAATAAAAGTATTAATAATAGAATAATTATAATATTTAAGTACTATTTAAATGTAATTTAGGTACATACAGAAATGGAATGATAGTTATAGAGATAATAGTCGGTTTTTAATAGAAAATTGCAATTGGCTTAATACAAACTTACGATCTACTTACAAAACTACTTACGATCTATTAAATATAAATCCAGGTAATTTTTCTCAAATGAATAATAATTTATTTAAACATTTGGTCATAATTTATATTCAATAAATTTGTATTACTATTACTATTTAGTGTCTACTTCATCTCATGACCATAACCGTGGTCGTCCAAAAATAAGATTTGAAGACTGTAGTGATAGATCAAAAAGACGGAAATAATTGCAGTTAACGAAATCCCATAGTTCAAGTCAACTTAACTACAGTACATCCACGGCATTGAGGAAAGACGGTAATGAAGACGCTGCTAAGCTTATTAATGAAATTACGCAAACTACACCAAATAGAGCCAAAAAGATTCGAGCATCGTGGGAAAGACAAAAAAAAAGTATTAATCCATTCTTGATGTCAACAGAAGAAGCGCTCTCAATTATTATACAAGCTTCTCTTTCTAAGTTTCAATACAATGTTCTACGAAGTAATGCTAAAAAACATAATCACGAATTATACCCTTCCTATACTAAAGTACTTGCTGCTAAAATTGATTGTTATCCTGATGGTATAATAATCACAGAAGAAAAATGCGAGGTAACAAAATAAATAAATACATTATAATTTATACAATTTTTATTTATGTTATATTAATATATTATTAAGTACGTATTTTAATTATATTATCGGAACTAACATAACTGGGTGGTTAAAATAATGTTTTGTAATATGTTGATTATTTTATTTTTTAGATTTGGTTTATCAACGCTACACGTGTACATTAGATTTTTTGAATGTCTTCTACATGTATCGTATAGATTGGATTTCAAAGAGTGGAAGGTAATTTATAATTTACTTAAATCATTAATATAAAAAATAAACACGATTTTTTTTTAAATTATTTTTTAATCCTAGGCAAGCAAGAAGAGTGGCAATGACATAAAAATGAAAGACAGGAAAACTAAAATTCAAGATGATTTTCATAAAAGGTTAGGTTTACTTGTTGACGTACCAAAACCAGGATTCGGAAGTAGTAATGATGGAAACACAGCAACACGGTTTCTTAAAAACCACAAAATATCATCTGAGATAACTGGTATAAATGAAGATTTAATTATTCAGTTTTACATAATCCTTCAATGTTTATCGAGTGGTCATAAACTTAATTTTAAAAAGTTTAATAGATTTTGTTGGGAAACAGCAGAAATGTACGTACAGTTATACCCTTGGTATTACATGCCACCTAGCGTACATAAAATTCTATGTCATGAATCTTCAATTGCCACATCATTTATGATACCAATAGGCCAACTAAGTGAAGAAGCACAAGAAGCTAAAAATAAAGACAAAACATTTTAGAGAAAATCATACACGCAAAACATCACAAGAGGACATAAATTCAGGTATTTTTCATCGTCTTTTGTTATCTTCAGATCCATTAATCAGCAGTACTCGGGAAGTAAAAACAAAAAGGCAAAAATTACATCAGTCGGTGAAAAATTTACTTATTATTGACGACAGTGAAACAGAAAGTGAACCAGAGGAGCAAAGCAGCAGCAGTGAAATTGAATAAAATTTAAAATTTAACTTATTGTATGTATGAATATAATTATAAATAACCTGTTTTATGAATAAAATATATAATATACTTAGTTTGTGTATATTAAATCACTTAAATATTTTTGGCCACCTTTTTTCAATTTTAGACCACTGAGTTACGGTATGTATTATAATACATATTTTGTAGTAAATATTGGATATTTTGGAAATTGTACAAAAAATCATAATCCACCAAATAAGTTTTTTTATAATTGTAATTAAATTAATAATATTTAAAAAAAAAATGTTTAATTATTCTGATTTATGTATAACATAGTTATAAATGATTAATACGTTTTTGAAGAACTAATATATTATTATATGAATTTAAATCACTTGCCTCTAAGATACCATGTGTGGCTAATTCTACGAGAATTTGTTCTCGCATGCTTGTATTTGCCAGTTTTCTCGATAAAAATTTTATTGTCGTTCCAACCAGAGATACAGGACACAAATACTACAATCAAATAAATTGAAAAATATAAATAAATAATTGTTACTTTGAAAATAAAAACCATACACTTAGATATTGTTACAAAAATGTGAAAAACTATGGTGTTGTACATGTTAATTAGATACAATTAAATCTATAACTCAATATAATAAATGTAGTTTAACCAAATCTCGCCACTTATAATTTTAAAATTGGACATAATTTAATTAAAATAACAATGATAAATAATAGTGTAGTAGTAATTTTTTCAAATATTTTTTAATACCATATTCGAATGCGGCTAGAATTCTTGATTAAAATATATTTATTTAATTAAATTATTAGTCAGTTTGCAATTTTTTTTCATAAAAAATGTCAATACCTATACAATTATCAAATATGTGAATGGTAAAATATTGTCTCACATCTCAAGTATTTAATAAATATGGTAATTTTTATGTTCTTCGTAAACAGAGATGGTTTACATGTAAATAATTAAATTTCTAATTTCAAAAACTCATAAAAAATTAGTTTGACTCTTTGGTACATTTTCAAATCTTAAGTTCCAACAGACATTTTTTTATGAATTTCTTAATTAAAATGTTTGCGATTTTTAATATTTTGATAAAATTCTGACTTTAGACGCTTATAAAAAACTATATACACTGAGTATCAAAAGCCAAACGCAGCTCATGTCGAACATATTTTAAAAAAAATGTAGCATAGAACACGGTTTCGTACTCCCAAAAAATATGGCTTACTGAAGGGTTTTACACTAATAACACCTATCATAAAAACTGTAGAGGAGAATTTCATCTAAAGTCGTAAAGAGCTCGATTTCTGATAACTTATTACAACCGTAAAAATATTTTATGATAAACTTTATGTTTTTTTTTATACATTTTATTGTTTAAATTATCTGAATAATTAATAAAACACAAAAATATCGAGCTCCATATGACTCTAGATAAATAGTTTTCCTCAATTGTTAGTAAAAAACCAACCCTTCAGTATAAAATATTTTTGGAAGTATGAAACTATGTTTTTTTATCGGGTGTTACGTCTTCTTAACGTATAATATAGTAATTATATACGAAGCAAATATATACGAAAAAAATATCTCACCATTGGTAAACATTTATGGACTTTCACCAACATAGGTTGTTAAACGTTAGCCCTAAGATTTACCAAATCTCTTTTGTCCGAACTACAAAAATCATTCGGGGTTTAACCAAACTATTTAGGGTATCATAGGTTCTACCGGTAAATGGTAGATTTTGCCGATACTTGTACTTTTACCATAACATATATAAATGTTATTTTCTATACCAAATTTATAATTATATATTACTGTTCAATACATTAACTAATAAATACAAAAATTAAAATATTATTTTTTTAACTTTAAATTAATTTACTAACTTCTCCAACTATTCCATAAGGATGAATTATTGGTACAGGTTGGATCTGTGATTGCCTCGGAGTATTTAAAGTTGGGGTTTCAATATAAGTCGGTTTAAATTGGGAATTATTTTTTCCAAATTGAAAATTGATCAGCTCATTGTTATTCCTTGTAAAGGATGTGCTATGTGCAAAATTGTTATTTCCTGAAATTAATTTTATAAAACAAAGAATTAATTTATATATTTATTACTATCTACATTAGTTCTAGTCATACAGTACATAACTTAAAGACACATTATATATATATATATATTTTTTATTTCAATGACATAATTTTAAAATATATTTCACAATGTTAAACATACCTTTTATTTCATTTGGCATTTTCTTGAAGTTGGAATTACCTCTATTAAATTGTGAATTGTAATTTCGAGGTGGAAAGTAGTTTGAACTATTATTATTAGGCGCAGATGGTAATGAACCGTTTCCCTGATATTGATTTTTAAAAGTTTGTTGAAAAACTTTATTTTTTTGCGATGAATCTTTACGGTACCATGAGTTTGGCTTTCTAAATGTATTCTAAATTTGTATGTTAAGTAAACAGAATATCATGGAGATAATACAACAATAGTTATTTAATGAAAAATGATTATAAACATTAAAACTAACCTTGAAGTTATTGTTTCTGAACAGATGAGGTGTAGGTGCGTTACTTTTAGAATTAGTATAGTTAAATTTTTTATACGGTTTCCACCTTTTACCTTCAGTATTAGATAAGTTATCCTAAAACAAATTAAATCAATGTATGATTTAATAATACAGTGAAACCTGTATATAACGGACAGTCACGGGACCAAAATAATTGTCCGTTATAAACAGGTGTCCGTTGTAGACAGGTTTCAATGTTTATAAATTAAAATGTTTACGTACATTTGTATTGTTTTATATTTTATAATATGTAAAATATATATACCTATTATTTATACCTAACCTAACCTAACCTAACCTAGGTATTAGGTAAAATCTTTATTAATATTATACACATACATTCTACATTATGAGCTTTACCAATTTAAAGCTTTACGCGGCACGGGAGGTGGCATTGCTAAGGAAAAGATGTACAACTCTGACTGCTAACAGTGCGAACCGATAGAAACTGAATAAAAAATTAAAAACGTTTGATACTCATGATGGTTATCAATTTATCATTTATACGTATTGCAATTTATATCTGGATATTTTGGACTTTATAAATTCAATAGGAAATTAGCGTTATCGTAATCGGTGATAATGTAATTGGTCGTAATCAGTATTTTCACTGAATGACCTAATTGCGTTCCTTATCGACGCTGTTTCGTAGTATGTATGTATGTATTTTTGTCCGTTATGAAATTTGTTGGATTAAATATTAGTGTCCGTGTCCGTAATAGAAGGAGTCCGTTATAGACAGGTCGAAATATATTAGAATGCCTATCTTTTTGCCGGGACCTGGTCATTTTGTCCGTTAAGAGAGGTGTCCGTTATAAACAGGTGTCCGTTAAGTCAGGTTTCACTGTATTATTAATGATTATAGTTTTTATCGTTTTTTGCGTATCATAATGTATTATTATGTAATATAAATTCAGTCACCACACATCAAATTTAATATTTGTTTTCTCTGTCTGTCTCACACATGATATAGCAACATATGTGTTCTATATTTCTAAGAATACGGATCTTTTTTAGAGCATACTAGAACGTATAAAGAGGTATATTCCCTGTGAATTGGTCGGTTAGTTTTTAAAAATTTTCATTTTTTATCCTGATAAGCATGTTTTAATTTAACTTACCTATTTTAATATAGATATGTTTTTAGGATGGAAACATTTTTTTTTATTTCAGTATACCATTTAGAAGTCTACATACTCAATCAACAATCGGTTATTTAGTATGGTATTAGTGTAAAAGTGTTAAAATGTATTAGTGATCACTGATCAGTATGTTTCTGTACGTCTGTTATAATATTAAATATGGTAAAACATTAATGCATTAATAAAAAATAATGTATGTATACTCCGTGCCACGAGAGAAGAACCCTTTTCGCAAACTTTGCGACTGTTACCAAGCCCCGTTTCCCCCACTGTGTGCCATTCGGTGTCGCAGTGTAGCTGAGGCGTGGATGTGCGGAATCAAATGAGTTTTGGTCAGGACACTGGTTACTTCTCTCGAACCACGAAGTATAAATAGATAATTTCAATTTTGTCTGACACCAATTTATATGGTGTTTTAAAAAATGCCTGATTACTTTTAAAATGTAAGTTAAAGATAATTTAAAACATACATTTTTAGTAATAAAGTTAATTTGATTTATAAAATTACATATATCACACAATTATTTTGAAATAGATAAATATTAAAAAATTATCTTTTTTTTGTCTGGACAATAAATGCTGATTTTTATCATTATCTAGATCAGTGGTTTTCAACTGGTGTGCCGTGAACGCCCTTGAAGTGTGCCGCGAAAATTCGCGTATAGATTATAAATAGTGTACCTATATATGTATAAATATTATATATATAAATATATGCTAGGTATTATATCACGTATTATATGAATTGGTGTGCCGCGAAAATTTTGTAGGAGAAGAAGTGTGCTACGTTGTTAAAAAGGTTGAAAACCACTGATCTAGATAATTAAATTATTATATATCTTTTATCTTCATTTAGATAACTATTTTACTAACTATCTCTTATCTTTATCTAGATATTAACTAATTTTGATTTTAATTATTTGCCATTTGTCCAGCATTTTATTTTTATTTTGGGATGATTTTCTTGAGCGTTTTGATTCAGTCAACAAGAAAACACAATCTGTTTTAATAGAATTCATTACTGTATTAAATATATACAACTCTCTGATTAATAATTTCATACTTTAGCAAAGCACTTGTGTGTTTCACAAATATAAAAAGAAAGCTCTAATATTATATAGTGTAAAGGGATATGATAAAAAAATACATAAAATTGAACACAATGAAAAGAGAAAAAAATGAGGTTGATCTTGATGTCAGATCTTTGTTTTGAGTAAATACTTAATACTTATACCGCAATTATAGATATGTTAGTATCTGAATAAGAGAAAAAAAATTGGTATATGATAAATTAAATAAGTTTTGAATTTTTAAAGTTTTTAATTTTTTGTGATTTAACTTAATTAAATTTTGTTGAAATTACCAATCTATCAATAACAAAATCAGTATAAAGATATTTACCATCAACATTTTAAAGGTAATCTACTCAAAAAAATTACAAACTGTCACCACAACTATACTAGAAATGCACCAAATAATAATTGATAATAAAATGCAAGAAGTTTTTCCTTACATAAAAAGAGCTATTAGCATGTTCCCAAGCATTAGAACTAGCAGTAGTTTTTCAAAAAGAATTCTATCTGAATTTAAAGGAATTAAAAACTATTACAAATCTAAACTAATTGATGATTACATTTGAATGATTAAAAATAAAATAAATATAGACATCATAAGAATTTTAAAAATTTTAAAGGTATATTTATGAATATTATATCTGCGGCCTATAATAATAATAATAATAATAATAGAATGTGTTATAACTATTATTTTAACTTCACCTTAATTTTATTTTATGACTATTATTACCAAGGTTTGATGAATAAAAATAATTGGATTGTTTTATTTTTAAGATTTTTAAAATAGAATATCCAAATTTTAGAGAAAATATCAAGTAGCAAGCTACATTTCAGAAAAAAGAAAATATTTAAAATGTATTTTGCCGATGTACAGGAAATATACTTCTTTATTACTATATTCCACAGGACACAAACAGAAAACAAAATATGATTGTGTTGTCACAGTTTTAGGAAATTACTTTGTATATAATATGCTATTAGCTAAGAGTTAAATTAAAAACTGTATACAATATTTAGACATTTTATAAAAATTCCAAGAAAAAAAATGATTAACACGTTAACCGCCATATGCCCGCCGGCGGCCATACGATAGCGTATTTGTGTCACGCCAATACTATTTTCGTGGAACGTTCTGTATTTGTTCCTATAAATAACTTTGGATATATTGGTCCTATTAAAATAATTCTAATATTTTCGTGATCGTCGATAAGCTCTAAATATAGATATATTAACCTTTTTGTATGGTAGCCGGCGGGCATATGACGGTAAGAAATGATTTTAATAACTTGTACGCCATATGCACGCCGGCTACCATACAATTGTTTATGTATAATTATATTTAGATTTATTATCATTATATTTATAATTATCATCATTATCGAATACGAAAATTATTACTCTTCAGTGTACAGTTGAACTTAGTGGACATCTGTACTAATACGTAAATAGTACATTTTTAGTGCCTATATTTTTAATAAAATTGAAAATGGAATCGTCGAATAGGCCGAAAAGGCAACGAATTAATGATTGTGAAATCGAAAAGGAACTTTTTTGTGACTTTGATGTTAGTGACTTAAGTGGTTTTAGTGAATTCGATGATTCAGATGCCGATAAAGATTTCCATGCACCATCAGAGAGTACAGACGGGTCCAGTAGTGGTAAGAAACATTTATGCACAATATTATTAAGTATATTATATGGTTTTAACTTCTAAAATTCACTCAACTTTGTTTTTTGATTATTAATATTTTATCAAATCTATGTATAAAAACATTTTGTAGTTATATTACAGACAAATAAATATTTTAATACTAATTGTTTATATTTATAGTTAGACTAGTTCATAAAAAAATTTAAAATACCAACCTGTACTAAAATTATGCAATAAATTAAAATAATATTTCTATAATTTTAGATACTAGTAATTATCGTGAAATTCAACAAATTGAAACCCCTTCTCAAAGTCCGAATGTGACCAATAATGCTTGGTTTAACGTAACAGGCGACTATCAAAAACAATTTGTATTCAATAAAAATCCCGGATTAAAAATTGATATTCCAGAAACTGCATCAGTTTGGTACCATTTTAATTTGTTTTGTAGTGATGATATTATCGAACTCATTGTAATTGAAACAAATAGAAATGCCGAGCAGTTTCTTTCAAAAATTAGATTATCGAAAGCGAGTAGATTTTCCAAATGGGTACCAACAAATTATAATGAAATAAAAAAGTTTATTGGTTTACTTTTATGGATGGGCTTAGTGCAAATGCCAAGCATAGAAAGTTATTGGAGTACAAAATCTAGATATATTAATAATATTGCCGGTAAAACGATGCCTAGGAACAGGTTTGAGTTGATATTAAGATTTTGGCACTTTTCTGACAATATGAAAGCCCCTATGGATGATAGGATTTATAAAGTTCGTGGTTTGATTGAACGTCTCGTTAAAAATTATCAATCTGTTATGGAGCCAGGTGAATATATGGCTATAGATGAGTCGATGGTCCCTTTTCGTGGGCGTTTGAAATTTCGGCAATATATACCAGGAAAGGCCCATAAATATGGTGTAAAGCTTTTTAAAATTTGCGAGGTGAATGGATATACACATGACGTGAATGTTTACGCAGGAAAAAACCAAGTTAACGGCAAGGGCTTAGCATGCAGAGTTGTCCTGGAGTTGAGTAATCCTTTTTTAAATGCTGGACGGACAATAGTTACTGACAATTTCTATACCTCTTTACCTTTGGCTAACGAACTTTTAGAAAAAAACACTCATCTTATAGGAACTTTAAGATCAAATCGAATAAGATTACCTGAAATTTTTAAAACAAAGCTACGACCTGGTGAAATTATTGGTAGAGAAAATATAAATGGAATTGTAGTCGCAAAATGGCACGACAAAAGGGACGTTTCCATGATGTCCACTAAACACAATATTAACATGGTTGAAACTGGTAAAAAAAATCGTAAAAATGAGTCTATTTTTAAACCGCAAATAATATTAGATTATAATGCAGGAAAAGCTGGAATCGATCTATCTGACCAACTTTCGAGTTATAGTTCCCCTGTACGTAAATCGATTAGATGGTATCACAAAGTTGCCACTGAAGTGTTACTCGGTACATCAGTGGTTAATGCATTAATTGTATATAACATGAATAAACCTTCAGATAAAAAAATATCCATAACAAAGTTCCGTGAAATGTTAGTTGACGAATTACTTGAACTAGACCAATCGCAGATTGCTATATCAGATAGTCCAACTACTTCAACTAAACGTGGCCGAAAAACTAATCACAAATTTGAAGAGACTGCAGAAAGAGATTACCGTAACCGAAAAGTTAGAAAAAGGTGCCTTCATTGCTACTCGCTCAAAACTACAGCTGTCGGTTCAAAAAAAGATAGTGTTGAAACAAAAAAAGTAACTACATATTGTTCTACTTGCAACATATACACATGTATAGATTGCTTTAACAAAAATCATATTTAAACTAATGTTTTTTTTTAAACAACAATGTATACAATATAATTTTTTGTAACAATGTATCCATTGGTATTTATTGATTTTTATAGGTAGATAACTATATTAATTTTTATTTAATATGTATTTTAAATATTAAAATTGTATAATTTGTTTACATACTTAACATGCAAGGTAAATTAAATTATATTTATTATAATTTTTTTTTTTTTATGCTATTATACTTTCAGAATTTTTTTATACCTATTATGTTCAGAAGTTCATAAAAATGTATTCTTTTATTTTTTTTTTTATAATAATTTCTTAAAACAAACCAATATTTAAGTATTTTTAATGTTATTAACTGTATTTAATACCAAGTTGTGTATAAAAGTATTTATAAATATTGTCATTTTCATTAAATATTTTCAAAGGTTCAAATGAACAAAATGTTGTTTTTTTTATACCGAAAGAATTGTCATATTCTTCTCTACGCCATGGTACTATTTAAAGATTTATCATCGTAGCGCCACAAAAATTATAAGCATTTGTTTAAATATGCATATTTGGTCGCCAGCGGGTCATATGGCGTGGTAATAATGATCAACTATGGGCGCCGGCGGGCATAAAAGTATAGAATTTGAACATTGCTATACGGCCGCCGGCGGGCAAATGGCGGTTAACGTGTTAAGAACATAATATAAATTGACTAGGGTTGCATCAAATATAAAATGTTATTTATTTAAAATCACTAAATTTATATACTTATAACTCACTTTAATATTGTCATCTTTCAATGTGAAAGAGAAGTTTTCCAATTCATTGTCTGAATACGAAATGTTACTAGTGGCAGCACCTAAAAGTATTAGTATAAACTTAGTAGTTTAAGAGCAACATTAATAAGTAAGAACAATTTTACCTGTTGAAAAAGCTTCAGAAGAATGATGTTCAAAAATAGATTTTTCCTATAAATATAAAATTATAAAGGATATATTTTAAGCAAATAAAAATTGTTATTGGAACTTTTCACATTTTTAAGAATAATATAATATACTTGTAATATATAAGAGATAAGTTTAGATTTAGTTGGATAAGTGTTTTGTGATAATGGGTTATTACTTATTTATCTAAACTACACTATTCAGAATTGTAAAATATGAATTGATATGAATTTAAATACATTAAAACTATAATTTAACGGCATTTACTAGAAAACAAAATAATCAAGTTACCAAAAAGAAGACAGTAATTTAATTCCTCAAAAAAAAAAATTAAAATATTGAACAATCTGGCAAATACACATGAAATATTCTTCTTTATAAACTGTAAAAAAGGTCCCTTAACTTTAAAATGATCCAAAGAGTGGTAATAGTGAAAGTATTGATTACCCTTATTGCTATATTATACACAAGTCAAACAGAGAAAACAAAAATTATGCTGATGTTGCTTCCCCTCATCGGAAACCAATTTTTATAAAACATGCTATTAGCTAAGAGATAAATTAAAAACTGTATACAATGTTTAGTTAATTTATAAACATTACAAGAAAAAAAATGATCAAGAACATAATATATATTGACTAAGGATTGCATCAAATATAAATATAAACATGGACAATTTATATTTAAGTTGTGAACTGTATTATGTACATTGTACATCTTTATAATTATTTATTATTTATTTTAAATCACTAAATTTACATACTTAAAACTTACTTTAATATTATCAGTTTGCAATATGAAAGAGAAGTTTTCCAATTCTTCATTATTTGTACATGAAATGTCACTAGTGGAAGCACCTAAAAGTATTAGTTTAAACTTAGTAATTTAAGAGCAACATTATTAAGTAAGAACAATTTTACCTGTTGAAAAAGCTTCAGAAGAATGATGTTCAAAAATAGATTTTTCCTATAAATATAAAATTATAAAGAATATAATATTATAAGCAAATAAAAGTTCTTATTGGAACTTTTTATATTTTTAAGAATAATACAATATACTTGTAATATAACATTACTGTAGGCAAGTTTTTCTTGATGAAGAGTTATTACTTATGGACCTAATATTTGTAAGCAATACAATTTAAAGAAACCAAAAAAAGCTTTTAGCTTATCATAAAAAATGAATTTTCATAAATATTTAAATACATTAATACATTAGTTTAATAGTAATTACTAAGAAACAAAAGAGAGAAGTCTACCAACAAATAATGCGGAAATGTTATTTGCGGATTACTTATAGTGGTTTAAATGATTTTTTTTACCCAAAACCAATATACATTCAAGAATGTAACAAGATTATAACCGATAAGTGTACAAAGGGTAATTTTTTACAATCTGAGAATTATACATTGTTAAAAATACAATGTACATAAATAAATAAAACATACTTTATTAGACTTTTTTTAATAAATCTTAAAATAAAATATTTTTTCTATAATATAATATGTACTTATTATTTAGGTATTCATACAAATTATATCAATATGCGTTAATAAAATATTACCTGAGTATCATCATGGTTAAAAGAGAATGATTCCAATTTATTTTCAGAGTCGCTGTTGAAGTAATCTAGAAGTATTAACACATCTATTATAAATTACAAAAATGAAGTTTTTGCAACATTTAAAAATAATAATAACCATACACTAATATAGTTGAATATGTAACTACTAGCTAGAATATGGAAAAATCGTTATTTATTTTTTAATAGCTAGAGATAAATTTAGTGTTGGATTGTATGAAATAGTTAAGCTTTAAGCATATAACACATACTATAATATGTACTTATGAAACGTATAAAACACACAGTATGAAATTACTTAATTTTATATTATAAAAAGTATTCATTATTTATGGTTTCAACAATCTAGAAATTAAATGTACTGGTCAGTAATTCTATTTTAGAAGATAATGCTACAAATTTAGCTTTGCAATTAGGTGTAGACATATTTAGTTCAAAAATTGGGTGGTTTTTAAAAAAACATGTAGAGAAAAAAAAATCCAAATTATCAAGATGCAGAAGATTACTAAAAAGATTTTATTGCATCTTCTAATTATGAACCAAATGACATATATAATATAGATGAAACTGGTTTGTATTATCGAGCTCTTCCAGATTCTACTTTTGGTTTTAAAGGGAATAGTCAGTGGATGTAAAAAATAAATGCAAAAAATAACAATTCTAATGGCTAGCAATATGACAGGTACGAATAAAAATCCTTCTTAAATAAAGGTAAAAGTAAAAATCAACATTATTATGCTAATTCAAATGCTTGGATGACTAGTCTAATTTTTACCGATCTTTTTTATAAATGGGATAGAGAAATAGAAAAACCATGACGTATTTCAATACTTTTTGATAACTGTATGGCACAACCAAAATTAAATTTTCAAAACATAGATTTGAAATTTTTATCGTCCAGCACTATGTCACTCATACAACAGCCTCTTGACCAGGGAATCATAAAAACAATGAAAACTTTCTATCGAAAAGCAATATAAAATTGTGCTGTTGAAACAATAGATGTATGATAAATTCCTGGATCACAAATATCTCCTAAGATAAATGTGCTATAAGCATAATATGGTGGTTAATTCTTGGGATAAAGTGACTTCTAAATGCATTATAAATTGTTTTCATAATATAGATTTTCACATATAGAGTCCAACGAAGAAAAATTGCAGGAACTAGAATTTTTAGACACAAACTTAGAAATTTGGATTTTATTGATTTAATAATATTTATTGATATATCATGATTCATGATATACCTATTTTTGGAGTATATTCTATTAAAGAAATAACCGATTTGCAAACAACAAATTAAGAAGAAGTATTGATGATGATAACGACAACGAGGACCTTCATTAGGGTTTAACCTTTGGTATAGATGAAGGAAAAACATTTCAAAATGTTCAAGTCACTGCCCTTAAATCGGTTCTATTACTTAAAAAAAGCATAAGAACATTTTTTTAGACAAATTGATCAACTTTAACCTTGCCGCAGTTTTAATAACAAAAAAATGTTTGAAATTGTTAGTTTTTGAATATAACTAATCATAACTCTTGACAGTATGATTTTACAAAAAAATTGTAAAGACTTTAATTGTACATTATTATTATTACAACAGTTTTATATTACATTTTTTAAAAATATTTGAGTTAAAATTTTAAAAATAAAAATTTGTAACTACAGTAAAACCTTGATAAAGACGGAATTGCATGGGACCATGAAATTTTTCCGTGTTAACGGGGTTTCCGTCTTGACGGGATTCAAAAATATTAAATTGAATTAAATTAAAAATTACATATTTATCTGAAACCAGTTTATACATAATACATACATATAATTTATATTTTTAACTTAATTTTATATTTATACTTATTTATTTATTACATATTAATTTTTAGCCTACAGTATACTCTATACCAGTGGTTTTCAACCGGTGTGCCGTGAATGCCCTTGAAGTGTGCCACGAAAATTCGCATATAGATTATAAATAGTGTACCTATATATGATAGGTATTTTATCACGTATTATATGAATTGGTGTGTCGCGAAAATTTTGTAGGAGAAGAAGTGTGCTACGTTGTTAAAAAGGTTGAAAACCACTGCTGTATACATTAATAATACATAATTATATTTTTTGAATAAAATCGGTTATTGATTTTTGATTTTTATTTCGTAAGGTGTCGCGTTAAACACACTCCTTGGCTCTCGAAGTCAAATCCAAAATCTCACTATTGGACACTGTGAGGGAAAACTCAGATAATAATGTTGTATAGTGTAGGTATACATATCAATTTTATTAGTTTTTAATGGCATCGTATACGCGCTCGTATATCGATTATCTATGATGTGTATCGACAATAGGAAAATACATTTATTACACGAAAATCATGTTATATTTCCGTCTTAGCGAGGGTTTTCATAGACTTTTATCACAAAAAAGTGTCCATTTCCGGCTTGGCGAGGTTTCCGTCTTGGCGGGATAAAATTATATGAAATTTGAAACGGGACCAAAAATTTTTTCCTTAATACCGGGGTTTCCGTCTTACCAAAGTTCCGTCTAAGCGAGGTTTTACTGTATTTTTTTACCCGATACTACAGCATCATACTCGGGTCGCTTAAACGGATCTTGTGTTTTGCTTGAGCAACTATTAAAACGCAAAATAGTATATTTATCATGCAGCATTCATAAATATGAAATTATACTGAAGTGTGTTCGATTTAAAATTTGGGGCAACATCGGGCCCAGACGTGGCATTTTTTTAAAGGTTCCAACAAGCCTAGGGAACAATTAACCCTAACAATTTTAATCCTGGCATACACAATAGTAATGTAATAGATAGAAAAAATCTTTTACATTATACCTCTATAGATAAAGATCTATCTCAGAATGCAGCTAAAAAGTTTTGTGGTATTTATCGGCAGAATTATGTGTATTTGCTTTTGATGAGGATAATTAAAATTTTTTTCTATTTTTGTTACTTTAGAGCTTTTGTAAACAAGTAAAATTAAAAAATTTACATGAAAATTTTTTATGGTCTTTTTTGTAATTGAGTCTTTTTAGGAGGGGTTATCTGAAAAAAATCACTAATGAAAAATAAGGGCGGGTGGTCTTCATAACTTGTAATTTGTGAAAATTAAAAAAAAAATTTAAGCTTTAGTCTGTATTAGTTTTGCACAATAATCTTGAGTTAGTTTCGGCCAAATCACAAAAATAAAGTTAACTATAAATAATAAATATCGATAAAGTAGTCTTCTTGTTCTAAAACCTTGTTAAAACAATACAGTCACATTTTATTTTTTATTAGCAATTAAAGTTCATGTGTTGACAAAATTAGATATTTAAATAAAAATTAACTATGTTAGTTATATATAGCTAATTTATTAATAACTATGTTATTTTGTTGTAATTTTTAAATAATTTTTGTGGGCGATTGAAACTTTAAAAGTACCTAACATATAATTATATTTTATATTTATATATTTTCAAATGCAATGTTTTCGACAAAAAATTAATTCAACCTATTAATTTAACCTGTATTATTAAAAAAAAATTGAATTACTTTAAAAGCGTTAATATTACAAAATACACTTAGTAATTTAGGCTGACAGACCATCTTCACTGAGAATCTTGAAACTTTTTAAGTATATTAAGATTTTTTATACACTCAATGACAGTTTCAAAAGCAATGTTGTGTGCAAAAATTAATTCAACCTAGTGTATTATTAAAAGTAATATGAATAATTTTAATAGCAATATCATAGAAAATACTTATGTAGGCTAACTTCGCTCAGAATCGTTTTTCGAATGCAATGATTTACATCATTCAATTCAAACTTAACACATCCATTACAGTGACCGACTCGACACCTACTGTACAGTAGAGCTGTAACCACTTGCTAATTTTTTTATTATTTTATTATTGCTGCACCAAACAGCAGCTTTCAGGTATAATAATTGATGTTGGTAGTTGCAGATATCATAAATTAATGTTAACTTTTATTTTTATTAACATTCTCAGTATTATTCATAATTAAAAACAGAGGAATTATTTGTCTTTTTTAAAATTTAAATAAAACATTAATTTAATAAGATATATGTGATTTGTTGTAGTAATTTTTAGATTTGATGAGATTGGTATTGTTTTTACAACAAAGAGATTTATTAAATAATTTTTATTTAGATATTTTTTAGCTGAACTGAAATATATGTCAACACTTTAACAGTTTAGTACACAATTCAAGATACTTATACAATATATTAGGTACACATAACTTTAAAAAATGTATAAACAATATTGATGGATATTAGTTAAAAATTAAAATCAATAAAGTACTCAATAAATAATTAAAAATGTCAACAAAAAAATTGTAAATGTATGTTTTAGATATTATTAAGTTTTAAATGTTTAAGTCATTTTATAAGTTTTATATGTGGAACATATATAATATTATATACACATAACACATATACTACCAACCCTAGAAAACGGATTTTGAAATGTATTTTTTTTAATTACCAAGCCATTAGAAGATATTATAATGTATGCATAGTTATTAATAATTGTAATACAATTTCAATATTTTCCCTCAGCTTAAACACTGTATAAAAACCAATACTAAAACAACTAACTAAGTACTAAAAAAAAAAAAATTGTAATTAAATTTGTAAATAAAAACAATCAATATAAGTATTCAATAATTACCATTAACAATTTCAGTCTTTGGCTCTACTTTGACAAATTTTTGTTCACCCTGAAAGAATACATTAATATCAAAATAATTTTAGAAAACAGTCAAGCTGAATATGTTTAATTTAATTAATTAATTTTTATTTCTAATTATTTATTGTGCAAAACGAATAACTTACAGGGGGGAGTGTTTTATAAAAAACATTCCAGTTACATTCATTTGGATTGTGCTCGTACACACCATAATTCTCATGATCTTCTAGGAGTTGAAACACAGCTGAATCTTTACTAAACATTTTAAAAATTTTAAAATTTTAACTTCACAGAAAAATAAATCTTTAAATATTTGAAACAGAAAAAATATTACCCAACAAATTCTACATCAATCTGATTGGTAGAAGTTCTATTGTTATCAACTAGCTCCTGAATAATTATGAAAAAGACATCAAATATTTATATATTTCATAACATTCATTTCAATTTTAAATTTATATGATACTTATACACTTAAAATGATTTGTTTATTTTAGATTCTGAGTGGAGTTAGGAATGTATTTATTTTACTGTTGTTTTTTTCTTGTGTCTGTAATCACGTTTTAGTGCAGTAAAAGATTTCAGCATTTTTACTGAAAGGAAAGTGAATCTAATTGGTAACTTTAGGGGTCAAAAGTAAAAAATTCCCAATAATTTTTAAATGCACCAGGAAAAACGGGAATTTTTTTGCAAAGCAAATTTTTTTAACGATTTGTATTTCATTCTATACAATAGGAAAGAAATAATGGTTCAATTGGATTAAAGAATAGTAATCAATAACTAAAATACTTCATAATCTTAATTAAGAAAATAATAAAGCATAATACAAATTATATTTAAATGTATAAAAATGAATAAATAAATTTATAATGTAAATATAATTGATTCATTAATCTTAATCTAAGCAAAAGCTAAATATAAGAATGGATGTGTATGAAATTTACATTTAATTTTTAAAGAATGTTCATGAATACTATCAGTTAAAAATTCAGTTAATTTATTTTTTAATGTAGTTTGATTTGAATCATAGCAAGCTTTAATATCTTGTTTCATCCTGAATGTTATTTCTACTTTAAATGTGTCTTAAATGCCCATTTAATAAAAAATTGTATGAATTATGTTTTACAAAAGCCGAGATTATCATCATTAGGTAACTATAAAATATCGCTAAATGCATTATTGCCTGAAAATAAATGACATTAACATTTATTCTTAGTCAATATCTAATACAATCTTATTTGATTGGAAATATTTTTATTGACTAGACATTAATTCCTTAATTTATGTATGATGGTAACATACACATTTATAGCTGCAATTAATATACCTTTCTGTTTGTTCTATTGGTGACTATATTGACTTTACAAACATTAGAATAAATATAAACATTTAATTTTCTTTGTGAGTGACTGTTTTTGAAATATTATCATGTAGGTGTACAATACAATTATAGAGAATTGTAAGACCTTATGGATAACAGACTGAAAATATTTATGTGATATAATATATTGTAGTATTGGTTAACATCTAATGAAAATAGTAACAGTTAATAATCGTATTAATTTGAATATATATTTATGTACATGGTGTAAGATTCTTACCAAATCAGCTGTTTTTATTTCATCAATTATACTATCAATGTCTTTATCATTGTTTACTGGTAAATCAGCACCATCAGATGCAAGTCCTTCAAGAAATTTGTCAATTCTAGGGAATAAACAAAAAATTAAATGATTAGATAAACACACAAATGGAGAATTTTCAAGGGGACAAAATATGTAAATGCCTTAACATCCATTCTTTGATAATAATGAATACATATCCAAGGATTTATTTTTATAAACCAAACTTCTTAAATAAGGTATAAGCTCAAGCTGTATATATTTAAACAATTTTGTAAAATTTTGATAAGTGATTGATAAGCACTTAAAATATATATCAACCTTCAAGAATCAGTAAATACTTACTAGTATTGAGTGACATTTTAAATGAAAAAGTAAAAAAGTACTGGTTTTTGAATGCAATTGAATATTTTATTAGTCAGCATTAATACCAAAATTCTTGTTTCTAAGAATCTGAAACTATGTCGTTAAGGTGTAAAATATCTATAGTAGGTATTCTAGAATAGAAAATATTGTCTACCTATACTAGAAAATACTGAATAGTAATCATATAAAAGTCACACACTGTCACTTATTTAAAGCAGTATTATTTTGATTTTGTATTGTTAATTAATTTCTTAAGAACATTCAAATAATTCTGTGTTGAACCAGTATTAATTCAACCAACGCAGAACGATAATTTTATCGTTTATAGTTTATCGAATCTTATTTTAATGCATTTAATAGACACAATGACTCAATGGTCAATTTATTTTACCAACACCAGAAAATATTGGAAACATTTGTTTTTAGTGCTGTTAAAAAGCATGACCAAAATGTCATTTAGTGACATGTAATAGTAATAACTTAATTCAAAACATATTAAAACATGGCACTCACTCGTGTACTATATCCAAAGTGCAGCCTAAATCGTCCAAATCATAGTCGTTAAGATCGTCGTGGCCTGAAGCGGCGACAGTACGGGGCGACGGCATGATACGAAAATCAAGAATTACTGATCAGATTGAGAACAGACTAACTCGGAGCTCCTCGACTGCGTACACGAAAAATTGCCAGTTGGTTCCGTCCGTTTAGTAGAAAAGTCAGTCACCAGAGACGCTAGTTATTCGATCATAGGTTAACCAAAAGTAGGGAAAAAAATAAATACCGTAAATATAGTATAGTTCAAAAGTCAACCATTAGGCTACCATTTAGCGCTACGTATGCGGTACCAAATTCTCGGCCGTCGGCATCAATCACCGACTAAGATATTATAGTATATTATACAGGACTGGAAACGATTGACTGGAGGGGTGTAGAGCTATGGCACTCAAATGTTTCGGTTTGGTACAATGGTGACTGTAACTGCTACCTGGTGTACTGAACTACTACTAAATTGATACAAAACTAGGTATACTTATCTATGATACAAAAGTACAAAACACGAATTCGTATTTTAAGAATTAAAAACTATTTAAAGACTTAAAGAACAAATTATTTCAAATTTTACAATCACGAGAATGCAACAGTATTTATTAATAACAAATAAAAATTCAATTAAACTTAATGCAAAAAAAAAAGCTAGCTAAATTGGTAAATACATAGTACTAAATCATAATTGATTGTGTTCTTATACGTATTTGTACCTATATATTCAAGATTATTAAAAAATATCTATTGTTTTATACATAAGACATAACCTTAGTAGTAAGTTTTACTAAAATCACTATTATTTTTTTCCTGGTTTATATTCATATATTATATAATCCTTTCATAAGTCCACAGATTCCTTTGTTACAGATTTTACTGTTCTTAAAGCTCCTCGTTTTGGGGTGAAATAAAACGAAAGTCTTTCTAAATGGTCAACTATCAATGTACAGTTATGAGCACAACAAACTATTAACTACCTATATATTAAGTAATTTTGTTATACTATCGATTGTTAAGTGTGAGTAAGAAGTAGTTAAGTAAAAAAATAATATAAAATATTTCCTTATTATAAAGCAACTGATATTTCTGTACATTAATAGCGCTAGGTACACACATTGTACCTATTGAAAACATTCTAGGACTACTGATAAGGTCTTCGTTTCCAGTCTTGTTAGACCGTGGCATCAATATTTTTTATTTATGTTATCTATATTAACTGTTTTTCGTATTCAATGATTTTATATTATTAAATTAAACTTTATCACATCTATTACACCATTACAGTGAACCACACAACACCTACTGTACTGATGAGCGGCAAGGCCGTAGCTGGAATACATTTTTTTGGGGGGAGGGGAGAGGGCTTAACCAAATTAAATGTTTTAGAATAATTGAAAAAAAACGAATATATACCTTAAACAAATAAATGTGTATTTATATCATGTTAGGTAATACAACAAGATAAAATATATTATGTCATGACATAAATATTTAAGTATGTAATATTTTACAATATACTGCAGTTAAAATACAAAATGATAATACATAACATATAGGTACAATTCAAAATGTTTTGAGTTTTTTTTAAGCTTAGATTTTTAACTTAACATTTTTATAGCACAAGATCTAGCAGTCTTTTTGTCTTTTGCAAAACGGTCGATCACATCATCTGGATTTATTTTAATTTGTCTATGCACACTCAGAAGAGCTAGACCAGTAAGACGTTCTTGGTCAGGTGAATTTCGTAAAAAGTTTTTAACCCTTTCATAGAAGAAAATGAGTTCTTTGGTGTAGAAGTCGAAACTGGAAATTTTTTTTTTCTTTAAAAACAAAAATACAGTTTGACAAAAATTGTACATTTGAATTATCTATCTTCTGTAAGCTAAGCTTGTGGCGAAGATAGAGAGTTACAAATTGCTACATAAGCTTAAAAGCTATAAATTAAAAAATTAAAACAAAACAAATTTGCGTAATTATACAATACAGAAAGAAAGAAAAAGAGAAAATATAATAAAGTTAACCTAAGTTACATTTTTATAAGTTACAGTTAAAGATACATGTAGCCATTCATTAATTAATTTTTTAGCGATATTATTCGTCGGTTAATAGGACAACTGATGTAACCCTCACTTTTTACGAAATCGATGTTTTGATTGAATTTGATTATATAGAGATAAATACACATTTTGGCCAAATATTGTAACCCTCATATGCATTTTTCTAACCTAAAATTCGTTTTTAATTTTTTTTTTTTTGATGTAAGCCACATCGACAATCAAATTACAATTAACGTAAGCCACGAGGGTTACCCGAAATTGTCCATTCAATTAAATGTTTGTAGGCCAACTAATGTAAGCTACAACGTAACCCTATACAAAACTTTACATAATATAAAGTTGAACTGGCCAATTAGTGTATCCCACGAAAACTAATTTATTGAATTAATTTTGTTTTTATCAATTAAGTATTTTATTATTATAATAACACGGTTGTTGTATTATCTACAACCGAAGTATTTACTAACCAAGTGATATGACTGATTATGTGATATTGTGTAGTTGGTATTAGGTTGTGTTCACGGACTAAGATAGTATTTATAGCTGCAGTACCTTGCAGCTCAAGATCTCTCTAAAAAATATGATAGTTCATTTTTATGTACTAGTTTTGACTTACAAAAAATATTAAATACCCCCCTTAATTTGTAAGTCAAAAATGCAACTATTATTATTTTGTTTTTAATAATTATTAAAATTTAATTGAGGGTTACACTATTTGGAACTGTTTTTTTATTTAGTGTCAATTGTAGTAACCATCACCATAAAAAACATTAACCCACAATAATATAATATTATAAAACACCAAGTAATGTATCCAACAGGCTAGTCAGCTTTGGACTGATATACAATAAAGAACATTCGATTTAGCTTAGTAAGTGTAATATTAATACATAAGTATACTAAGTTAATATCTTTTAAAAAAAAATTCAATATTGTAGGTCTTAAGGATTACAAAATAACGCTATTTTAGTGCCTCCTGTAAAATTTCATTTTTGAGGGTTACATTAGTTGTCCTATTAACCGACGTTATGTTTGTAATTATTAATATTAACATTCTTCTTTATAGAGAAAGGCATAGAATTGTAATATATAGGACCAAGATAATCCACAAATTTTTGACCAACTGATTTTTTAAAAAGTGATGTTTTAGCATCGAATGATCGAAAAGCTCTTTTATTACTAATTTCATTTTTATCAACCCATTGATCTATGTGTTTAACCATCCACAAAATAGCCATTTTTTTAAAAACAAGGTCAACTGGTAATACATTGAGCTCCTTCAAGTTATGAACAGTTGATCCAACATAGTTTGTTTTTTGTAAACATACGCGCACTATCTGCAGTTGCTGCAGCAGTAAAGGTTTTAAAGCGTTATCCGAGAGCCTTCCCCAGATTAACAGACCATACTGAAATATTGATTGATAAAGAGCTAGATATACAGCGCGCATGACATGCACAGATACAATTTTACGTAGCATATAGAAAGTGTAATTTAGACTCCGTAGACTATGAAGATTCCATCTCAGGTGATTGTCAAACGTTTAACCTAGATATCGGGTACTAGATACTTTAAAGAATTTTTGACAAGTTGTGCCATTACACCATGTGCTATTTTCACAGAAATGTAGCGTAAGTTCATCAAAATTATCACTTACATTATTTGTCAAAAAGTTCATAAACATAGTTCACTAACATCGCCCCAGGAGTCTCCACAATAGAGTAAGCAGGTGTCATCTGCATATATAACTATTCTTCCGTCAATGTCCAGATTACAAATATGATTTATGTACAATATAAATAAAAAGGGCCTAACACACTTCCTTGAGGAACACCGCAGCTTATAAAAAGATCATCACTCGTAATACCATTAATACGAACAGTTTGCTGTCTGTTTTCCAAGTAGCTTGTGAACCAACTTCAGCACCGGCGCTAGGTTTTGCGGGGCCCGGGCCAGGCACAATGGATGGGGCCCCAATATATAAAATATTGAAAGCTAAAACTTACAAAATATCAAATATGCTTTTATAGTAAAGGATTATATTTGAGGAAGAACTGAACTAAGAAGTTTTTATATTTGACTAGTGTCTTATATCAAGCTTACCATATGACATTTTTTTGAGATTACAAGTATTTTATTAAGTGTATACAAAAAATATTAAAGTATGAATTATAACTTATACAATAAATGTTCTTATATTAATTTTTTGTAATTCACTTTTATATTATAAACTTACTCAACATTATTAAAATAAAACAACAGTATAATATAGTTAATTAATTGTTAATGTTATCTTTTTCAGTACATAAAAATAACAAGTAAATATTTAAAATTATAATTGATAGGTATTAGTTAGTTTTAGTGTTTAAATTCTAAAAAAATTTCTTTCTGGCTTTTTTTGAAGCGAAGTCATTTATTATTTCTTCATAGTTCAACTGTTCGGATAGTTCTTTTTCAATACAAATTGTGGCCAGTCCAGTTGTAACGAACATTCTTTGTATAGCCCGCATCGCTCGTATAGCAGCATGTAATAGTACGTCTTTGTGGCAACAGAGGGCACTGCTCATGCGCAGCGAGTATCGGTGTACTGGCAACCCTACACAACTACATAAAGAACTACCTCGGGCTCGGGAGTGGTTAAGATCATATAAGAGCCACGGCTGACCCAGCTAGAGATGGGATGATTCGGTCACTTGAGTGATTCGAATCATTCGAATCGAATCAGTCAAATGATTCGGTCATTTGATTCGTTCATTTCGTTCATTCGGTTAATTTTATAACGAAGAACGATAGAATGAACTATGAAGTCCTTAACCGGTTTAATCTCCTTAGAAGTTGCAGTAGTTATTATCAAATTATATGTTAGTTTTCCCGGTTTTTAAGGTTTAAATCGCAAAATCAATTTTTTGAAATGTGACACATTTTACTCAACCATAAATTTTTTTTTATTTTTTTATTATCAAGTGTTCCTGACAGTCATCTAACTTATTGATAGTTTATATAACATTTTGACTGTTTTACAATTGATAAAGCATAATTATTTACAAATTATTTACAACTTATCTACATCATGAGAATATAATATTTATATAAAATAAAAAAAAAATTGGATAGAGACCATAACAATAAGAATAAAATAAATTATATAGTTAGAATTACTGGTGTTGAGATAGGGCATCACGAGGACGATAATTAAAATTAAACAGCAATACAGCATTACTTTACGAATAATTTGTTAAAGGGAATGCTTTTTAACCACATTTAGAGGTAGGGTGACTGAGTCTCCACTTTAACCCCTGTGTATAACTTAATATAAGTAGTTCATACTAGAATATGTACTTTTAAAAAAGAATCACCCTATATAAAGTATAATATACTTGTATACTTAATATACTAATGTATATTATACATTATAGTTATAGATAATATATAGATAAAGAAGACATAAATCAATTGATTTCAAGATAATACTCGTATGTAGGTAGGTAGTTTATCCACAAAATGCCATGTTATTTCTGTTCAATTTATGGCATTTGCTGGCATTTTATTGAAGGAAATTCCCTTCCTTTGGTTAAGATAGAACTGTTTTATAAAATTAATTCAGTCTCACCTGTCTATTTGACCAACTGTGATATTTTTTCTGTGAATGTTTTCTCCATACAATCCAATATTAAATATTTGCCAATTGACTATTACATTTGTTTACGGTAAGCATTACAATAATTGTGTTATTGTGTAGTTAATAATAATAATTATTTTTTCTTAAAACACATGAGAATTAAATTTAAAATATTAAATTACGAAATTCAATAATATTCAAATACTAATAAGGTATAATTAATTAAAATGCCCAAATATTTTTAAAAAAGAAGTCATATTTGGAATCATTTCACAATAATAGATGAACAATATGCAAAATGCAGTTATTGTTCCGCTAAAGTTAGTTATGGTGGTGGTTCAAGTAGTAACTTAACTCGCCACATCAAAACAAAACATATAACAGTACCACTTGACCAAGGCATGCGAAAACAGGCTCAAAACTTAGTGAACGAGGAAAATGTTGATGATCCTAGTAGCTCAGGAACGACAGGAACAACTATTTTTAATCAGCCATCAACATCATCACAATTGACATATTCTGAACCCGAACCAGCCCAGACATCCATAAGGCCATTACAATTAGTTCCCAAACCAACCCAGACTTCTATAAATTCCTTTATTCAGAAACCTATAACAATTTCAAAATCAAAAAAAATCGATTCACAAATTTCAAAATTAATTATTAAGCATTATCACCCTTTTAGCCTGGTCGAAGAGAAAGAATTTAAAAACTTAATATATTTACTGACACCTGGATACACACTTCCAAGCAGAAAAACAATCGCAAATAGTTTAATACCTCAGTTATATGAGTCCACGGTAACTGAAATAAAACATAAATTAAAAAATATACAAGCGATTTGTTTAACCACAGATGCATGGACATCCATTAATAACCAATCTTTTATAGCTCTTACCGCTCATTATATAGATGATAATACTAAGTTGTCTTCAATTCTATTAGGATGTCACCATTTTCTAGAAAGACATACAGCGGTAGAAATGTCTTCTTTCTTGAAAGATTTGATTAAAAAATGGAATTTAGACAATTTAGTGACAATGGTTGTAAGTGACAATGCATCAAACATACTTGCTGCAATTAAATTATGTAAGTGGAGAAGTCTTGGATGTTTTGCTCACAGCATAAATTTAGTTGTAGACTCTGGCTTGGGATATAAGGATGTGAATGATATAATTTTAAAAGTAAAGGCTATAGTACAATATTTTAAACAGAGCAGCCAAGCTTTAATTCGTCTTAATGATCACCAAATAAAAGGAGGTCATCCCATTTTAAAACTAAAACAAAATTGTCCAACTATAGGTGGAATTCTACTTATGATATGATAAATCGTATTTTAAAAATAAAGGACCCAGTTTTGTCTACATTGGCTGTCTTAAATAATGATTTAAATAATATAACGAACCACGAATGGAATATTTTAAATAACCTATGCAAATTATTAAAAATATTTTATGATATAACCAATGAAATAAGTAGCGAAAAATCTGTATCCATATCCAAAGTTTTAATATTTTCAAAAGCAATGTCTAACTACGTCTTGGTATACTGCAATGATAAAAGTATGCCACTTGAAATAACTTCAGTAGCAAACATTTTGTATGAAAAATTACAACAAAGATTTAATCCCTTGGAAGACAATGAAGTAATCATACAATCTACTTTGTTAGATCCAAGGTTTAAAAAACAAGGATTTTTAAATGATAGAAAGTATAACGTTGCCTATGAATCTTTATCCCGTAAAGTTCAGGGAATATCTATTGGTAACGATAATGAAGAAATAGAGGAAAATACCCAAAATAGTGAATCTGCTGGGTCAGAAACTATATGGAAAGATTTTGATATAAAAGTAAGTCAATTATCTGGAGGGACACGTACAACTGTGGCTGGCATATTAGAACTTGACCGATATTTGGCTGAACCACTGTTAAAAAGAACAGAAGATCCGTTAGTTTGGTGGCATGAGAGAAAATTGTTATATCCTAGATTATACATATTGGCCTGTAGAAGATTATGTGTTGTAGCCACATCTGTTCCATGCGAACGGATATTTTCTAAGGCTGGCTTGGTGTTGACAGATAGGAGGTCAAGACTAAGTACAGATAAAGTTGAAAAATTATTATTTTTAAATCACAATTTAGATTAAATTTTTACTTTGTCTTACCTTATTAGACAATTTGAATTTTTCCATATATTTACTATTATAATCAGATTAGATTTTTACTTTTTATACAACTTAATTTTACAATTTGACTATCATTATTATTATTATAACTATTATTAAACTATTTTTTATATATTTATTAAAATATTATAACTATTTCACTATTTACTATTATATTATAACTATTAAACTATTCAACTACCTATTACAAAACTATTTAACTATTACTAAAATACTATGACTACCAAATGGCAAATGCTATTACAATTTACATTATAACATTTATGATAATGAATAAATAAAAGAATATTATACTATTTATAGTTTATCGTTTATCCTTTATAATAATTCATTGTAATTCTTAAAATTCTTTATCTTATTATGTAATAACACGGAACAATAATAAAGAAAAAGAAGTGACCGAATCACCGAATCAGTCTAGTTAACCAGGTTAACCTCAAAATATAAACGATTTTATACGTTGAAATTACAGGAGCGTTTAAATACAGGAATGCACCGCTCATAGTGCGCATGCGCAATATGGTATCGTCCGCATAACATAGATATGAGATAACATGTTGATTATTGATTATCAGTGATTTAAGCGGCAAACTAAAATTTTGAATAAATACGATATTATGGTGTGGTATTCAAAACTTACCAATTCTTACCCAAACAGGTTTTAGCTATCTTTATGATGCTATTTTATTTAAGGTCACTGGTAAAACACATTTTACCTGACACAGTAACACGCTTATGACATAGGAATTTAGAGTATTTAGACATGTTCTATTTCCAACATATTCATTGAAGTAAGATAATAAAAACGTAATAGCTGGGAATTTCTGAATATGATATACTAAAATTCCATTTATATTAGCTAGTGTAAAACTTTTTTGTACTTTACGATATATTATTTCTTTTTACAAATGGATTTTGTTTGTGATATTTGTAATAAAACCTTTACAACAAAATACTCACTAGAGAGACATAAAAAAAATGTCCACAAGGAAGAAAATATTATTTTTGAAAAATCATATTTTTCAAAATGTAATAGCTGCATTAATCTTAGTTTTAAAAAGAAAACTCTATTGATTGATCATTTAAATTCTGAGCATGGCATGTCGATCAATAAGGAAATTTTACAATTTAATAATTTAACAGGTATTTTTTTAAGTTTTATCACTACAATAATATTTATTTAAGTCACTTTTATTCATATTTCGAAGTAATAATCATTTCAAATATTAAAAGTAACTAATGAATTTTAGATTCTGAGTTGAGCGATAAATGTATTGATTTTAGTTTTTTTTTTTTAATACAGTAAAAATGCTTTGATTTTTTTCATCATATTTTCTGATAGGAAAGTGAATCTAGTTCGTACTTTTGGGTGGTCAAAAGCAAAACCATTTTACGCAAAATCGTCTCCACTCAGAATCCTTTGTTGTATAGATACAATGATATTATATCATTGAATTCAAATTTAATTGACTTTGAATTAAATTGGATTAAAAATTATTATTTATAGAATTTTATAACTGGAAAATGATGCACGAATTAGAAGAAAAATGTAAATATGTACTTAATACAGGGAAAAAAAATTGTAAAGACGGTAGTAAAAGTTACTATGAATGTTGTCGTTCAGGCGCTTATAAAGAGAAGGATAAAAAAGAAAGATCCACAAAATCTCAAGGAACTAAAAAAATAAACCTTAATTGCACAAGTCATATTATATTATTGGAGCCTTTTGATAAAGAAGAGTGTATTGCAACAGTGTATAGACAACATTATGGACATACAACTAATGAGCTTCAACATTTAGATATACCAATTAACAAAAAAATGGAAATTGCTTCAAAAATTTCTCAAGGTGTGACATTTGGTAAAATTTTAGACAATATCAGGGATAATATTGATACTAATTTAAACCGAGAAGACTTGGTTACAAGAGTAGATCTTCACAATATAAAACGCAGATATAATTTGGAATTACAAGATGGACAATTACATAAAAATGATTCTACTAGCGTCAATATCTGGGTAGAGCAAATAAAGGAACAGGGAGAAAACAATTCTGTTATATACTATAAAAGACAAGGTAAATATTAATAATTAATTTATTAAATTAAATTTAATAATATTTTTTGTGCGTCTTATTTAGGTGAAACAGATAAAAATGAAATTTTAGATATTAATGATTTTTGTTTAATCATAATGGATCCTGGACAGTTATATATGTTACAACAATTTGGTGAAAAAAAAGTAGTTTGTTTAGATGGAACACACGGACTTAATGGATACGACTTTGAATTGGTAACTTTATTAGTAATTGATGATTACGGGTCCGGATTTCCTTGTTGTTTTATGTTTACTAACTTAAAAGATACAAAAGTTTACACTGTCATGTTTTCCGCAATTAAAACTGTGGCTGGAATAATAAGTCCTAACACTTTCATGACTGACATAGTAGACACATTTTATGCAGCGTGGGTAAGAATAATAGGTCCTGTTCCTCATAATATCTTATGTTCTTGGCACGATGATAAAGCTTGGCGTCAAAACTTGAAAAAAATTAAAGGTCTTCAAAGTACTGAAAAACAAAATAAAGTATATAAAAGTTTAAAAGTACTTCAGTCTATCACTGATGAAATAGAGTTCAAACAAGTATTAGATGAATTAGTTTACCAATTGTTGAATGATGCAGACACTAAAGAGTTTGGTGATTACTTTAATATTTATTATGTAAACAAAGTTAAACAATGGGCATATTGTTACAGAAAAAACTTGGGTGTCAATTGTAATATGCATTTAGAGTCCATGCATAAAACAATCAAGTACCATTATTTAAATGGTTGTAAGGTCCAACGTTTGGACAAATGTATTATGGTGCTTAGGCGTTTTACAAGAGACAAAAAAGTGGAGCGAATGGTAAATCGACTTCAAGAATAAATGAAATAAAAAAACGACATAACAGAAGTGTGTCTCTAAATCTCAATATAAACTTTGATAATAATAAATGGAATGTTGAGAGTGAAAACAATAAACATACTTTTTATTCAATAACAAAATGTTTGGATGACATATGTTGTCCACTGATTTGCTCGGAGTGTAAAATATGTATTTATTCGTATCAATGCACATGTCCAGATTATCAAATTAAATCAATTATATGCAAACATATTCATGTTATAGCTATGGATACAACTTCCACGAATACATCAATTGTAGAATTAACACCTGAAACAGATTGTCAAACATCAAACATAGGCAAAGAAATGGAAGTACACATAAAAAGTATACAAAGAAGTGAGAGCTCACAGAACACTTCAATACTTCATGCCAGATTTAAGGACAAAGCAATCAATTTAAGTAACCTAATTCAAGGTGTTAATAATCCTGAACATCTTAAAGTTGCGATGCAAAAATTAGACGCCTTAACTGCATTTATAAATGTCGCATCAAATGAAAATGAAGTTATTCCATACAAAACGGACCAAAAAGAACCCGCTAATAAAAAAATCACACAACAAAAATCATTCTTCTCAACCAAAAATAAAAGGTTTAAGGCAACAAGTACTATAACACGACCAACATCAGACGAAACTAGAGATCTAAACGATACGTTACTACATAAAAAATGTGTGGTTTTAAAAGAACAAGATAATGAACATTCATATTTTTAAATAACATTTCTTATATATTATTTGTATTTATTATTATTATTATTAAATTATATTTTGCCATATTTTAAATTTATACATTGTGATTATTGTTTTTATTAATATTACTATTGACTAAAACTATTCTATATTATTAAAAAATGTTGTACCTACCATAGTCCATAGACTAAATGTACCAAATTGTATCAGTATAACTCAGTTAAAACTTAAAATATACTAAATTCGCAAATTGCAATATTAATAATTTTATTTATGTTCAATAGGTATAATATCACATTATCAGTTATCACTGAGTTATCAGTTACTATAGTTATGCGGACGATACCATATTGCGCATGCGCACTATGAGCGGTGCATTCCTGTATTTAAACGCTCCTGAAATTACGTTCCAGTCCTTCCAGAGTCCAGACCATAAATCTATATAATCAGTCAATTTGACCGAGTCAAAGTGTACTGAGAACCAAAAGATCTAAAAATCATATGACCGAATGACCGAATTATTTAGATATTAGATTCGGTCGCAATTCGGTCACTAGACTGATTCGGTCATTTTGATTCGTTCGTTCGCGACCGACCCACCTCTAGACCCAGCACAAACACACAGTCTTCCCTCCCCGGAAATCCACCTCTACGGTAAACGGTACGGTTAGTGGTAGGCATCGCTTGGCCGCCTATCTTCATAGGTGAGTTAGCGGAGCTGATACCATTCGGCCTCGTTGACGTTTGGTAACGATTTCCGTTTTCCCTCCGATCACTTTGTCGTCCGCTCCGGAACCTAGTCATTACTCTCGGTACGGTTAGTGTAGATTTTTTTTGCTTGGCCATTTACTATAGTAAATGAGTTAGTAAGAAACTTCATTCGGCCTCGCTAGTAATTACGACCATTCCAACGACACGATCATTCACACGATATTCATCCCCATAACGCGAATCATCAACATTGTCAGTTTTAACCGTTTTTCTTTAAAAGTGATATTAATCACAATAATAATAATAATAATAATACTTCGCGCTGTATGTATCGGCTTATCGCACGCACGATACATATATCTATATCGATAATACAACCGAACGACGCGCCGTTCATTATCGTAATCGTATTCCGCCGATAATAGCGCGCCCGTATACCGACACACGAGGAAGACGACGAGTCGAAAGTCAACAACCTCTACCGACAGTTGTATTAACGTATTAACATCAGTACCATTCTTCGTTGTACCCGTTGAGGCCCAAAGCGTCAAATATATTATATCAGCCACCCACAACGAGGCAACTGTAAGTACGCACCCAATTTGATTACAATGTGAATGGGAATATTTTATTGTATAACAAATCCGCAATTCAGATTGTACTTCATAATAATGCACTACGAACGGTGCAATATTAAATAAAATTTTCTTGTATCAATATTTTATATTATATTCAATATTATATGTATCAATGTTAATAATCACATGGTTATTGATGGTAATAAATTGTTATTAAAAATAAATCAGTATTGATCTACATTTTTGTACAATAATGAACTGGCGCCCAACCAAACATTTGAGGTCATTACACAGTGAGTCGTTGTTGGGACATGGTACTCCGTAAATAAGTTTTTATTAATTTAAGCTTTGAAAAAGATCTCTCTGCTCTAGCTGATGTGAGTGGAATGGTCAACATAATTCTCAAAGCTATACTTATATTAGGAAAAGTGTTAGTTTTTTTTACTTCAAAAAGTACCCGAAGTAATGGCATATTTTCATCTACTAAATGGCGGAAAATCAGAAGTTCTTCATACAAATCACAACCATTTAAATCTTTTGTTTCATTATCAGTTAAATGTATTTGTAGGTCTTGACAACATTTTAAAATTTCTGTATCTAGAATAACCCGAAGCTTACCAATATTATATAGAATCCAAATATATTATTAAAATTCGTTATTTGGTCAAATAGTTTTGTTATAGCACTAGTAGCACCATCAACTAACACCAAAAAGTAAAAAATTTTAAAATCTTCTTCTGGATTCTGTACAACATCATCAGCTCTTTCATATTCAAACATTCGTTTTTTTTTTCGTAGTCAAGTTTTTTTAAAAACAGGTTCCACCTCTAAAACTTTTGCTAAATCGTTTGCTTCTATTTTGGCTTTTTCAAATCCATTATCTCTATACTCAGTCAAAAAGACTTTAAGCGCTTTGAGTAACTTAGCAGATGTTTCCAAATTGGTTTGTGGGTTTTGAAGTGACTTGCTGACAATGTTTACTTCACTCAAAATATCATACCAAATACATAAACTAATCAAGATCTCACAAGTGATAATCTCATTTACTAGTGAATTAGTTTCACTCGATAAAAATGAATCATTAGTTATCTCATATATTTCATTTAATGCATCTATTATTTCCTTTAACTGGAATCAAACAGCCTTAACACTTAAATGACGGCTTTCCCATCGAGTCTCTGACCATTTTTTAACTGTCCAGCGATGAAAATGTTTTTTGAAAATATCCCAACTGTTGATGCAGAAAAAATAGTATAAATTCTCTCTATAGTTCCAAAAAATGCATAGCTTGCACAGAGACTTTGGCTGTATCTTTGAGAACTAGATTTAAACTATGTGCCCAACATGGCAAAAAAATGCTCTCGAATTTTGGCTTAAGATTCTGCTTTGAACGCCTTGATATTGGCCAGTCATATTAGCTCCATTGTCATAGCCCTGTCCACGACAATTAGCTATTTCAATTTTATAATGTTTCATCTTATCTAAAAGAATATTAAAAAGATTTAAACCAGTGGAAGAAAAAATATTAGTAAAGTCAATAAAAAATTCTTTAATTGTTGGACATGTAAATTCATTATTTAAATCCATATCAACAATTCGTAGAACCAAAGAAAGCTGCTCTTGTCTGCTAATGTCCGGAGTAGTAACTGGGTCCCTGGGGCGCCACCACCGCCACCGCCACCGCCACCTAGTCCTCCTCCTCCTCCGCCACCATTCTTATACCAAATTGTTACCGCCACCACCACCGCTACGTCGCGGCCCGACTCGTCACGTATGTTGCGTATATTTACCCCTCCACCATACCACCATATATATTAAACACATATACATGTATCTTAGTAGCAAGACTCCGTTTTCATCGCTATCCCTACCACTAAAATCCCTCTAGTCTATATACCCCCACCTTATAACGATATAACAATTAATAATTTTTTGTTAGATTATTTCAGTCACAGTTTTCTTTTCACAGTGTCAAGTCTTAGTTTTGTTCTAACAGTGTTAATATGGCTGGATCAATCAATGAAATGAATCGGTTATACAAATATATTCTACCTACATCACCGACCGAACTCATCGATTGCACAAATTTTACAATCGACTTTGAAAATCGTAAGTTTTTAAACGTTGGATTTGATTCAAGAGACAAATTCAATATCATCGTGCAAATAATTACACCCTCGCGCTATGTAAATTTATCTACGGTCTTCTTGAAGCGTATTTATTCAGTGATGGGTCATGTCTTATCACACATACTCAGTACTGATATACGATATAAAAAATTTATTTTTTTGGATGATGAATATATTTTGCTCACAAGCATGGTACATAAGAGAGAGCAAGTGTTGATCATAGAGTCTAAAAAAACCAACGGATGTAGAGTTTTATTGAATCGAAGAGAGATCTTATGACAATTCAAGATTTAGAGTGGGTCATTTTTGAAACCATAACAAGAAAAACCACTACCGTACAACCTATTATTTTAAATCAACTCAAACAAATGTCTGAATATTTAAATACTGATTTTAACATTGATGAATCCGCTACACTCGAAGAAGTAATTTCAATAATCAAAGGAATTCATATTGAAATAATCGCAATGCATATACCGAAAAACAAACAGAGTTTTATTAACCAGATAAAATTACTAGCAACTGAAAAGCTGGCAATCAAATGGATGGAGAAACTGAAGAACTCGAAAAAAGTATGAAAATTAATTTTAAATAAATTTTAGTGCTTATATAAACATTTTAATACGAGATAATGTAATATAATAAATAATGAATAATATTTATTTTAGCATTGTACTGAACCTTTCGCTACAGTCGTCACCACCAAGATACGCGAGTATGTCTCCATTGATGAATTATGACGAAGACGATTTATCACAGTCACGGGTAATTTAAAATTGAAATAATAAAAATATTTCAAGTATTAACTGTGATTCCGTTTTTTAGGGAGCTGACGAAAAAAGGTAGTTCCGAGAATTAACACAATCGTGTATTCCCGCAGAGACACCAAAGAAGTTCCGAGAAGCAGTATGGAGTATTCCTGCAGAGTAAGTATGGACACCAAGTGGGAAAATCAACAGACAGCCATCACCCCCTCTATCTCCGTCCGACTACGCAGACTCCAAGTCATAAAAAACAATCTACTCAGCGGAATACAAAATTATTTTTATAATTAATAATAGTAATATCTTGTTGATAATAAATATTCTATATATCATATTATGTGTTATTCCATACGTTATCCCCACCATTGATTTTACTACAGAGTGGGGATTCATCCCCGCTTGTCTCACATCACTGCTTATAAAATGGGACACGGCCTTAGGACAAGTCAGTCGTAAGCCTTCCGTCGTTGTGTTCGTGATTAGTCTTTGTGTGCGTGATTAATTCAATAAATATGTCTGATACTCTGTTCGACTGCTCAACTTTTTTTATTGACAGCAATGTCAAGTTGCATATTGGTTTAGATCCAAATTGTTTACTAAATTGTGTCGTATACATTTCGACAAATTCTCAGTGTGTTAAAATGACAGTTGAGTTTTACGAAAGATTACGTGAGGCGCTCATCAATTTAAGTAGCTGCTCACCACCTACTCATGTATTGATACTTTTGGAGGAACTTAAAGTGGTGTCATGGGTGCAATGCCACGGATTCAACGTTCTTTCAATAAAGTGTTTGCAGCAAGACCAAGGGGTGCAGTTAACTGAGGAGAATGTTTCACGGTTTATTCAAATAAGTGCTGCAGTCCAAGAAGCTGTTCAAACAAAAAAGGTAGTAACACGTGGACAGGCATTGCTTCATGCCTGTAAAATGTCGATGTTTCTTGGAAACGAAATGCCAATACCAAAAAATACTAAATTAGAAGACGTTGAAGATTATTTGGACCGTATCATCGCCGGGGAATTGAAAGAATGCATACCATTCTGACATGCTTCCATAATAGAAGAGTTGAAGCTTAAAGCACGCAGACAATTGGCAATAGGATGGTTAGCATCATCAGTCGTTATAGAGGTAATGAGAATATATATTTTACATATTATTATAAATCTAAAGAAAATTTTTTTTTTTAGCCTGAAGTCAACAGACCACGGACGAGGGCATTCATAGCACGTTTAAAAGCAAGCCGTCGATTGAGTTTTCACAATGATTAATATTGTATTTTTTATATTATTATTTATATTATTATTATTATTATATAAATATAATTTTCATTCAATAATAAAAAAAGACGTGATATTAAAATAAAAAATGTTTTTATTTATACAAACTATTTACAAATTCCTTACATCACCAATAAATGGGTTATAAGTTATAATTTGATCGTGTAAGATGAGACAATAAGCTGCAGTTCTTGCTGGAATGGCTTTGTCCGTTTCGAATTCGATGCGTAAGTCTACAGTAGATGATTTTACGTTGTCGTTCTGTCGTGATAAATCCACGACTATGATTGGTACATATTGTTGAAAAATATTTTTTGGGAGTAGAGGGTCACTATATTCTCTCTCGTAGTAAGATTTTTGGAATTCTGTATACGCCTTGTACAATATGGCTGTTACGTTGTTGGTGAAATCTGCACGGAAATCTTCATATGGATATACTTCAGAGTTTAGGTGTACTTTTAGGTTTTTCAGAAAGCAGTGATCGAATCGTCCTGATGGATTAAACAAATTATTTTTTCGATCGGTTTGAAATCCAATTAATGCGAATCTAGGTTTCTCAAGCAAACTGCTTGATTTAACCGTCCACGAATGAGAAGTGTTTTGAGGGAGAACTGGATATTCACACAAGTCCCAATTTTTGAATGCACATGCAAGCGGTTTACGAGAATCTAATACTTTTAATAGTTTTATTTTTTCTTTGTCGCTTACCCTGATGATGGGCATCTTCCAAATAATTTTACTCAATTCGATCGCTACTTTTTTAAGTTTTTCATTAGGATTGGTTTTCAATATATATATATATACATTTAATATTATATACTCTACTCATTATTTTTTAGGTTATCAGTACCATAGTACCACCCCATCTTTACCGGGTGCCAGACTGGTTATGCGACCTAAGAGCCAGGATGTGGGGGGCCCTTGTGGTCTTTTACAACTACCATGTCACCTACATTGAGATTTGTCCCCTGGGACGTCCATTTATTTCGAGTTTGCAATGAACACAAATATTCGTTGGACCAACGTCTCCAGAAGGATTGATGGCATTGGTGCAACAGCTTCCAACGATGTACCAACGTTGCATGCCCTTCCGGAATATGTACGTCCGGAACAGCAAGTAGCGGTTGCCCAATCAAAAAGTGACCTGGCGTCAGATAGTCCAAATCTAATGGTGAAGTTGTCATTAGGGTAAGCGGCCTGGAATTAAGAACAGCCTCAATCCGACAAAGAACGGTAGACATTTCCTCCAGGGTGGGGTTATGACAACCCATGACACACACTAACAACGTTTTGGCGGATCGGACAGCAGCCTCCCATAGGCCTCCAAAGTGCGGGGCGCTAGGAGGATTAAAATGCCACGTGCATTGCGTATGAGCGGAAATCTGGTTGTGGTTATCGGGATGGTTTATCAAACTTCGCAACTGTTTGGCTGCCCCCACGAAATTGGTACCGCAATCAGAATAAATATCAGACGGAAGACCTCTGCGCGCCACAAACCGGTCCAAGGCTGCCAGGAACGCATCCGTGGTTAAATCTAACACAACTTCGAGATGTACTGCCTTCACGGTCATACACACGAACACGGCAATGTAGACATTGTAGTATCTGGCTTAACGTAATATACGTATAATATTTTATCGAAGGCAGTGTTGCTTGCGTAAACAGATGTACAGTGCATTCTCGGAGTCAACAACAAGTACTTTATTAAAGAAATGTCTATAGTAGACACGGGGACATGGTGTCATCAACACTGGATATTTAAACATACGTCTTTAATACAAGACGCAAAATCTCGTAGTGTAAACAGCTGGTTTAAACGTTTGTATCACGGACTATCATTGGAATACGGTGATGTTGAATACACAGAAATACATAAAATTTTTCCTACATTCAAATTCGACAGAATTTACGTTAAAGGTTTGCAGAAACAACAGATTATCAACAAGTTTATACCACACATTACCATCATCAACTTGGAAGACTTAGAATGTCCAAGGCTAAGGCAATTGAACGAAGAAACACTACCATGTTGTATTTTTCATATGGATTTTAATCCTCATCACTGTACATTGTATAAAGTATTTGCATTAAAAAAATGGTATGTTAATAATGTTTAAGATTGTATTCTATATTTTTAATAAACAATAATAATAATAATATTTTAACATTGGTGTGTTGTTTTATATTACATGGTATAATTATTGAAAACAAAATACATGATAATAATAAATTATATATTATGTACACAATATAATGGTTTTTAACATTTAGTTATTCAAGTACCCCCATGGTAACGTTTCTATAATGTCACTTTCCGAATACATAACCATTCGTTTATTGTATTCCATTTTGAAAGTTTTTGATGTAAATGTGGTTGCTAATTGCTTAGTTTTAGAATTTCGTGTTATTTGTTGAAATTGCAGTTCTATGTTCTTTACTTCGTCATTTATTATTTTTTTCATACTGTCCATATTTAATTTTTGAACATTTTCATAACTAAGTGTAAATCCTTTTATTTTTGTTGTTGTACGGTTTTTATTATCTGTGTGTGCTATACTTTTAGGGCCTGTCGACACCCAGTCGGTTATATGTACACCTGGACCTAATTCGTCCGTCCATTCGCCCAGCATACACCCCGTGTTTACTTCTGTATCATCGAAAATATATAATACACTATCTGTGTCGTAATAGACGACTTTCTCACTGAGATTGTCCAACATTTTATACAATCGTAATCTGGCATTTGATGTTGTGAACGCAGCTATGTAAATGTTGGTATTATGTTCGTTTCCGACGTATTCATTAATTTGTTTATAACTCACTTCGACTAAATCGTCCGTCAAAAACACTATGTTTTGAATTTCTAATTTACTGTCCAGCAATAATTGATACCACCTGATGGGTTCTGATGTTATCTCGGTTTTTGTTTGATTAGGTCTTTGTCCAAACTTGCCCCAAAACGAATTTAAACATATTTTAGCAAGTGCTCTTAATCCGGGATTTTCTTTTATATTTTCTATATCCAAATCGATTCCTACTGCATTTTTTACTGCTGAAGTATAATCATTAACTGTTTGATAAGTCATTTTTCCATGAGCTTGTTTCTAGCTTAATTTTTAAAAATCTTCGTATATACTCCTTAAACAATGTATTATATTTTTTTTCAAAATGTTGCACTTCATAAATTTTTATGATTTTATAACCTTTCTCTAAAGCTTTTTGCACTTCGTCTGTAGTCCAGGTTCCTGTAAACGCCTTCTGATCTTCGTTGTGTGTACACTGTCTAATTTTATCTATATAACATTGCTTACAAAGTGTGAATACTAATTTGTTAGATTTTAATGCAAGTACGGGGTGATATAATTTGGTCGGTGGTAATATTTTGCATTTGATAAAACCATACCAATTTGATTCCGAGTATTTTTTTATTGATGGATTAAAATTTTTTTTAGGATGACCAACGGGATAATTATCATAATACATTACTGTTGGGTATAAACTGCACACATCAATGTACTTTATTTTTTTGTTTTTAACCATTAACTTTGTAGTGTTAGTTCTTCCACCGAAAAATGCATCTCGAAGTAATACCAAAATAAGGTAAAATATTAATTAATTTTTTATGATTAACAGTATCAAATGCTTTGGTCAAATCAAGAAAAATCGCGATTACTTTCTTACTGTTGTCTAGAGCGTTTTTTATAAAATGTGTTGCGCTATATAAAGCATTCTCCGTTCCCAATCCTGGTCTAAACCCAAACTGCTGTTTCAAAAGTAAGTCCATATTTTTCTAAAAATTACTAAGCATGGATATTGGTCTATAATTGTTTATACAGGTTTTATCCCCATTTTTATATATTGGTTTAATTACAGCCAATTTAAGTTTCTCAGGAAAAATACCATTTTTAATACTTAAATTATATATGTATGTAAGAGGGCTAGAGCCCTGCTAGAGGGCTTATAATACTGTCTATCACAAGTTTTAAAATCCTTACCGAGATACCATCAAAACCCACAGCGGTATCATCTTTAAGTTTATTTATCATTACTCGGACATCTGATTTTTTAATGTTTTCATTAAATGTACTGTTTAATGATATAGGTGTAATGTTCTCCTCAAACTTAAATGTTGACTCCCCAATGTTACAAGCTAGACTGTTACCAATATTTATAAAGAAATTGTTAAATATATTTGCAATATTGAATGGCTCATTTTGGACATCAAAAGTGTTATCATCTAATGGTAATATAGGTAGCTAATAATTTCAAAAGAAAAGATATATTTGGAAAATATTCATAATTACATTAAATATATGCATAATGAATATTACAATGAATTTGAACCATCTCCATCTAGTTTGTAAGTCCATTTTATTTACCACATACGAATTTCCTGGGGGAGTACTTCGAAGTCCAGAAATTCAGAATATATTTTAAATTCTTTTAAGTCAACTTCAAATTTGTTGCAAATTGTTGATAATCACTTGTGAAGTGAAGAAATTATATTTTTATGATCATTGAACCTTGTTTGAAGTTGTTCAATAAAGTCAACGAAAAATAAATAGCTATCGTACACGGAAATTCTCTTTAGGTGAATTCGTAATAACATTACTTTGACTTTTTTGGATGTCCAAAAATTCTAGGTAATTTTATGCCTTCCTCGTGATCAATTAATTGTATAAGAGCCTCTGATTTTTTAAAAATTATATTACTCCGCATATCATTTATTTTGTGTAACACAGGATTAACATACTCCATTGATTCGGTAAAATCACAATTTACAGACTGTAAGTTCTTAGACAGTGGTAATGTTAAGGAAAAAAGTACAGATGCTGAGACCAAACTTATAACAAATGGTTTTAATGGTTTTTCCTAATTGTAACGCTTTTGATGACGTTTAAATATCACGAGTTAACTAGTTCTAAATGTGTCATTTTCAATACGATCAGTCATCGGTATATCACCGCAGTTCATTCGACTAACAGAGTCATATTACAGAGTTCTGCAGTATTTAATAGAAGACTTAGATTTAAATTTAGAAAATGGAAATCTACTGATTATATCAAATATTGAACAAGCATTAACACGTTTGCTGCGCATAAAGCACATTTAATTTTCTTTTTTCATATTAAAAAAAACAAAAAACATAAAAATATTGAAGGAATATATGAAAATATTATGGATGAAGTTTAGCAAAACACGGTTCTAGACGGACCTGGATGATCTGGACAAGTTGGACAGAAATATGAAGTATCTTTTCGTATTTTCTTTCTTGCGCAAACACAACATCTTTTATGAAGTGCCCTTCCATTTTTTCCTACCTCATGTGTTTTTGGAGTGTGTATTCTTTTAGCATCTTGTCTTGGTTTTGGATATGCTGGTAAAAGTTCACTGAGAATAGACAAATGAAAATCATAGTGTCATCTTAGATCCGACTTGTGATTGATTGTACAAATTATAATTATTTAATAACAAGATCACGTGTATTCCTATCTTCTTGTACCAACGAATGGTTTTTCTCGAAAATGGATAATAACTGTTCATCTGGTCCTGCCGATCAATTCCACTCATAAATGTATTAGAATTCGCAATCGGTTATGTATCTAAAATATCTATTGTTCTGTATTAGACATTAGTAATTAGTACATTTTATGAAATATGAATATTCAATTATTCATATAACAATTAATAAATAATTTAAATTTAACTAAACTATCAAAATTCACATAACCTTTATTTCTTTTTAAGTCAAAACATTAATATTTAGACTTAACTTTTATATTGATAATACTATAACAGTATACCTATTATAAATATCACATTATTTGCCTTTTTGGTATCTGCCTTATAAAATGTTTCCTAATAACATACTTATATTTAATGTTCTAACTTCTAATATATAGTAGGGGTGGCAGAATATTGAACTATAATAAACTATATAAACAATAACAAGTATATCAGTATTATAAATGATAATATCACAGTAAGTTCCTTTTTCGATTTACCTACTTTGGTTCAACCTGTTTATTATAATAAACACAAAACAAATTATAATTATTTCAAAACTTAATAAAACAAACATAATTCTCTATAGTTGAGTTACAAGTTGCAATATTGTACATATAAAAACTAAAAAGTAGTCAAGATTAAGTTGGAGTTTCAAAATTAGTCCTTGTTCAAATTCATCCCATTCTGAACATGAAGAATAGCTTTCTGAGTCAATTGAATCATTCACCAAATTATCTGTGTCCCATTCTTCTTCATCTGAACTAGAACTATACTCCGGCCCACGAGAGAAGTAACCCGCTACGCGCATGCAGACTGGCGGCAACGACCGTTCCGAGGCCTCTTACCCCCACTTCGTGTCATTCAGTGTCGGGCTGTGGCGTGCATACAGCGCGAAACAAGCAGTATACAGAGTGATTATAATATATTGTCATTCTTAATATTATCGTATAGTGCGAAACAAATGTAAATTAAAATTGTTTTTATTTTTATATAATCAATCGTTTACAAAATTCTACGTAATAGTATAAAAACATGTAAAATTAAAAGTATATAAGTACATAATATGTATAATATAACGTGATATTTTACATTTAGGTATTCAAAAGTGATTTAGGTATGTTAGTATTAATAATATATTTTACAATCGTATAAAAAACAAATATATACATATAATATTTAGTACATAAATACAAAAAAAATTTAAGTCAATCTTATTAATAATATATTTTACACTTCACATCTACCTCTCGTTTTACTAAATTGTAACCAGTGGGCCCCTAAGTTCCCTAACCTCACATCTGAAGTTGTTGAAAACAACTGTTTGCCCCTTCTTGGTTGTAGACATGGTCTATCTTTTGAAGTCCCTGGAGATATATCCGTTGTTCTTTTTAGGCCAGATTTACCTAGTGTTATTAGTCCTTGAGCAACTGCTCTTCGAAATTGTAGAACACTTAATTTTGATTCATTAAGCTTGTTATTAATTACAAATGAATTGACAAATATGATATCAATAACACCCCAAAACAATCTATGCCACCATTTTTTTGATTTTCTATTAATATTATATAGAGCTCGTAATTGGTCTGCTTTGTCTACTCCCCCCATGTATTTATTATAATCATTAACTACAGTAGGACATTTTATAGTTTTTTTTGTTCCGTCACGTTCAGTTCGCAATACACTACTTTCTTCAACACCATGGAAATTAGATGCCAAGTGTACAATTCTATTATCCTTCCACTTATAAACAGCAATACCTAAACGAGAGGTCTTAAAATCATACATGCCCCTTTCTAAAGTTTTATCCTGAGCTAGAAGTGGAATACCCTTTCTATTTGATCGTATGGTACCACATGCAAAGGTGTTTTCTAGCTTTAATTTTTCTAATAAATTTATAGATGTAAAATAATTGTCAAAAAACATCTTCATTCCTTTATTCCAATAAGGCTTTGTTAGGTTTAGAACTACTCTCTCTCCCAAACCAAAATCAACAAAGTCATCAATTACTTCCTCTTTCCCTTGATAAACAGAGAACTTACTAATATATCCATATTGATCAGCCAAACACCATATCTTATAACCTCTTTTTATTGGCTTCATTGGATTGTATTGCTTTATTGAGCTACGCCCTTTAAATAAAACCATTGACTCATCCACACTCACTTCTCTAGTTACTTTATATAATTCCATGAATCTAATATTGATAGAATCAAGGAGTGGTCTTAGTTTAAAAAGTTTATCCTTATTATCAGTAGTCTTAGCATTATTGTTATTAATATGCAAAAAACACAAAATATCATCAAACCGCTTTCGACTCATAGCATCAGAAATTATTTTTACACCTAAATCATTACTTGTTGACCAATAATCTTTCCAGGATGGTAATCTTTTATATCCCATTACAAAATTAATACCAATAAAAGCTTTCAATTCTTCAGTTCTTAAATTCAAAGTTTTCCCTCGTTGAGTGGCATACAAATTAGACTGTGCACAGATATTTTCCAAAATAGGGCCACACACTTGAAGAAATACATCAGTTGGACTTGCACAGTTGACAAAAATTCCATGAATTGGTCCTATATAACAATTTCAATAACAATTTTACTTTTATATTAAACATATTAAGTACTTATAATGTACCATAAACAATTAAATTAAATTATGAATAAATAAGTAATATAAAAATACCTTCAAAATCATTGTAATCTGGAATATCGACATGGTGATCCAATTTTTTTTTCCAGCCCATGTCACTATCAGGACGATTTTTCTTTTTATATTTCATTTTTTTTTCTCACTACATTGAGTATTTGTCTCTTCAGAACTGTCATCGACATGATCATCAAGCACATCTTCATATATAAGATTATGCATTGGCACAGCATTAGATGGCCCTGCAATATTTTCAGCCTCTTCTGCAAATTCTATTGGAAGATCTATACAAAATATAATATTATTATATTTATATAATAATGCAAAAACAAAAAATTATAATTATATTATATACATTTTTTTATTGATTACATACCCATTATATTTATTGCTGAAGTTTGTATATTCGTGCTTGAATCTAAAAAGTCTAAATAATTGTTTTCTTCGATATCGTCGTCACTTATGTCTTCAAGATCAGTTAGACCACCATCATCGCCAGGAATTTCAATTAATACATCTTCGATCTCACGATCGTTTAATTTTGTAAATTTATTCATTTCACCAATATTAAATAAATTAAAAAACGAACGAGTAAATAATAATAAATAAATGTACAAACAGTTCTCAAGATCGAAAAGAATAGCGTACGTATAAACAATATACTTGGCGCGCGAATGCTTGACTGAGAATATTCGTCGAAACTATAAAAATGTCGCAATAGACCATAGGGACTTCAAAGTCCGTTGTGATTATTGTCAATAAACACATATTTATACACAATAATAATGACATTCAATGGTACGTTCTGTTTCTCGGGATTATAACGAAAATAATAATAATAAAACCTAATGCTTATCTATACTGGTTCGCGCTGTGGCTATTTATATAAATATCGATATTTATTTTATGAGCTAAACTATATTTATTTTATTATGTGATATATTTAACGCCATCTATTGATTTCACAGAAAATTTTCGGGAATATTATTGATTAAAAATGGTGTGACTTATAAGTCACTATGGTCAGATAGTACTTAATTTATTTTACCGATGTTTAAATGGATAAAATACATGGAGGACTCAAAAGTCCTGTTGGTTGGCAAAGGGTTAAGGTGGAACCAATGAAATACGATGAAATGTACATGGCCAGCATAAGGTGAAACCAATGAAATACGAGTATTTTTTGGTGGCAAATTTAAATTATAAAATATTTGTATCTTGTAATTACATATTTTGGGTGTAACACGATTACGCCCGGCTTACCTTTTTCCATTCAAAAAAGACAACACGATTGCGCTCCAATATATTATATAAAAATGTTTGTCCCATATATGTATATGTTATATACTCTAACAATTTTCTAGTACATTATTTAAAAATAATTTTCCTTCCCAATTTTACAGGGTTAGGACTGAAAACAAAATAAAATTTTTGTCGGTATGAGCATTTTCAATTAAACACGAAAAAGCATGACCGACTAAATTTTTGGGTAAAAAACCAAGAGCGAAAAAACATTTTAAACAAAGGCATATTAAGAACACATATTAGGAAATCAAGTCCAAGGAAAACCAAGTCCGACTGTATTTTCAAATAGTGTACTAGAAAATTGTTAGAATATAATATATATATAACATATACATAATATACGGGACACATTATTATATATAAAATGGAGCGCAATCGTGTTGCCTTTTTTTAATGGAAAATGGTAAGCCGGGCGCAATCGTGTTACATCGCATATTTTAATGTTTTTTTTTTTTTAACTGTAAATATTATAATTGCATTTAATTAAGTTTATTATTAATATGTTGTTGCACTATTGTTTTGTTTCTTTTTTTTTAGAAAATCTCAAATTATTCCTACGAATAAAATAGTTATTATTCAATAAAATCATGCATTTTTATTATTTAATTGTACTTATAAAGCATTTGTCTATATTATAACACATGTACTGATCCATATATTAAAATAGTACATTTATCCAGGGGGTAAAAACAGTTTTAAAACCGGGTAAGCCGATAAAAATTGAAACGGTTTTCAGACACACAACCCTAAATTTCTGTACACGTTTTTATACCATGTATTTATCAATGTATGGTTGACAATTTGACATATAAAAATTAGGATGTATAATATACTGCTTACCTATAGGTATATTATATGTAATTGTAAAGAATGGCATAATAAAAATAAGTTTTTTTAAAGCAAATGTGATTTTAAAAAACTATTGATGCCTATTTCCAATAAAAGTGCTGAGGAGACCATATAGGGTAAACAGTTAAGAATTGGTTTGGTGATTGGTTTTTAGCATCATATTTACACAGTTTAAGATTATTAAAACTGTTAATTTATAAAACAACATTAAAAGAACTATATACAACCAAATCACTTATAAACATATTAAAACATATAAAATCAAATATTATCAAATATCTTGATTGTAAACTCTATGTTTAAATTTATTTAAATCATAAACATCATAGTCTTGATAATAAAAAATCCTCAGTAAACACTTTCAATTGGTCTTTTATCTGTACAAATCAAGGTAGTTATAATACAAGTTATATTATATAGTTATATTAGTTATAGTTGGTTATATTATAAGTACCTTGGTAATGCATATTGCATATTAAACATTTGCACTGTACATTTTAATTGAATTTCGTAATATTTTAAAATGAATAAAAAATATTTCAAAAAATCCTGTGCAGTGAGTGGTAAGTTTGTTTTATTATTACCTAATTTCAATAAAAGTTGAATTAATATTTATTTATTTAGGGTGTAGCATTAACGATTAACTCACTCCAGATGAATCTTTTTTTAAATTTCCCACAGATTGTTTTGTTAAAAAAAATGGATGTCTCTAACTGGAACTAAACAAAGTTAGTTGAACAATATATTTTAGTTTATATTTAAATTAAATAGTTATGCGCTTAATATGTACAATACTCAAAAACTAATAAAACCAACTATTTAGCATATTTAGCAACAATTATAAACTAATAAGTCCCGAAATTGTATACATTTGCATATTATTCGTATTTATTAAATTTTTATTACTATTAGACGAGTGAATGTTCCAAATTCATCATACAGTATATATTTGATAATTATAAAAAAAAAGCATAAATGCATGCGTTTCTAGTGCATTTAATTCTTGCACTACAGATAAGTATTAAAATGAGTACCTACATTGTATACATTTTAAATACTATTTCAATACTATGTATACTGGTTGTCATTAGAGCCATCAACAAATTAAATTATGATAACAATTAATTTTTGTATTTAGAACATTATAACTTCCGTAAAAGTTATTCACAAAATATAACTACATTTATTGCAGGTTCTGGTTATATTTGTAGTAAACATTTTTTGGAGACACATTTTACCCATAATCCAAAATTTCCAGGAAGGCGTTTAAGGTTAATTAAAAGTGCTTTACAAACAATGTATTTACCAATTTTACCATCAACTAATTCAAAAAATTGGTAAGCAAAAACATATAAATTAAATATTTATGAGCATATGTTATACATGTTTTTAATTTTATATCTTGATAGTACAAATATGATAATAAGTACTCCAAGAAAATGTGTATCATCTCCAAATGTATTTTCAGTGATGCCTAGATCTCCAGAAATAGCATTGTTGGAGAATAACAGTAGTTTATATATAATTTAAGTGTGTTCTATTAAAATATACAGGAAATCTGTCCATGCGATGAGCTCTCCAAGGAATGGTGTGTCAAGTCCTTTAGTTCTTGCAGCTAAATTGAACAATGATTGTCATCAATCTAGCCAAAAAACTAGTTTTCTGCACCCAAATGGGATGAATCGAACTCCACTAAAGGGACGACCCAGGTATAAACTGAAATTAAAATTGTTTTAAATTTTAAAAATAGTAATACAAATGTGTATAATTTTAGAGTAAAACGAACTAAAAAGTTAATTAAAAATCTATTTACCGAAGAGTCTGCAAGTTCATCATCATCTATATCCTATATAAACGAAGAACCACTCCTTTTGGATGACCTTCCACAGAGCCCACAGACTAAAAAACTCAAAAGTGATATTGGAAAGATTTTGATTGATTGTAATATTGTTAAGTCCCAAAATAAATGTGTTATTGAAGTTCTTGAAGAAAATACAGAATTAAAACATTACACAACCTCTCTTTTGAAAGAAATCGAAATATTAAAGGAGGAAAATAATGATTATAATGCACGCATACAAGAATTAGAAATGACAACTAGTACTCAAGAACAATCCATTGAAAATAATAGTAAACACCTCAAAAACATTTTAGCGCATTTTTTTACGGAAGGCCAAGTAAAAGCTATCATTGAAGATAACAAAAACCAAATACGGTGGACTTCAAATGACATTTCTTCTGCCATGTCAATACATTGTGTTAGTGCAAAAGCATATAGATTTTTACGAGAAAAATTAAAATATCCTTTACCATCAATATCAACACTAAGAAGGTGGGCGACAACTTTAAAATTAGATGTAGGTATACTAGATAATGTATTAGATATAATGAAGATCAAGAGGTCATCCATGTCAACCAATGATAGTATAACAGTTATATCTTTTGACGAAGTATTTATTTCAACTCAAATTTGTATTGATTTGAAAAAACAACAAATAATTGGACCACACAATAAAGTACAAGTAATGTTTGCAAGAGGCTTGTTTGACAAGTGGAAACAATGATAAACAATGATAAATTCCATGATCTTTGCATCCGTATTGATAAAATAGATACTGACACCACACGTAAGGTAACCCAAGTACAAACTGATATTCACAATGATTTCCTTATGTTACAAGGTAATATCACTGAGTTCCAAGTCCAGAATAACCATGCCCATACATCCACCTTAGATGAAAGTATCAAACATGTGAATAGTGTCCAACGCAGTATCAATTCTCACATCCAGACCTTGTCTGACCGTGTTAGTGGTATCGAAGGACAAGCGTCTCGACTCTCTGCTGTTGAAAACAAACTTCAAAATACCACTCTGAACCCTCCCACTCTCTCTCAACCGACACAAACAACAAACACCTCATATTTACCATCAACTTCAAGTCATGTTCTCTCAAGCACAGTTCTGCCAAATATATCTCAACCAAATATTCTCCCACCACATTCTATTTCAGCAGTACCTTCTTTCCAGAACCGTCAACCTCTGCTAAACCATAGTTACAACTTTTCCAACAATCTTTCTCATACCTCTGGTGTATCTCTTGATCCAACCAGGATTACCAAGTATGATGGACAATTATCGCCATTACATCCGGCTGACTTTTTGGACAAAGTTGACCAATATTTTCTTATGTACAATGCCTCTGATAAGGTTAAAATTAATTTTGTAAGTGACAATTTCACTGGTAAAGCACAGCTATGGTACACCACTCTCCTTCCTCCCCCATGTATTCCGCAATTACTTTTGGTCCACAAGTCTTCAACGCTCCATACGAAACGACCTATACCGTCCATATCATCATCATGACACCTGCACAATGTCGGAGCATGCCATGGATTGGATTAATCGGGCTCGTCATTTACAACCTCCAATTGACCAAACAGAAATGGTGGACCAGATAACTTCGTTTTTTTCATATAACATTTCCCTTGCTCTCCGAGGACTTATGATCCAAACCACCAATGATTTAATTCAACAACTCACATATCTTCAACGTGCCAACGCACCTCCCAACAACAATAATTCTAATAACCATAGTACACAAAATCATTCACATCATAATTCTTCTGGTTCATATCAATCAAATCGTTATCCTCAGCGAACAAATAATTACAACAGGAACCAACATTCGAATAATAACCACAATGCTCCTCCCTCTCAACAACAACCTGATCAATCAGCACCACCTGCGGGAAACTCTGCTTGAGGACAACACCGGTGTCTACCTTAGACTGTCCTCCCCTATTAATATTACCTCACCCCTTGAGTCCAGATCAAGAGAATGTTCCCCAGCTAGCTACCTCTCTCATTTTAGGTATAGATGGTTATTGGATAATGGTGCGCAGATTGATTATGAGACCAAACAAATTGCTCTCCCCTCCCTTAAGGACAAATTACCTTTCACATTAATTGCTGATCATGATCCAAATAGTTTAATAAATTCTCTCAAACAATTAAAAATAAATGATCAATTTTCTTCTCTGTCTGAAAACACTCAAAATTCTCTTAATGACCTTCCCCCTTTTGAAAATGAAAAAAGTATTGCCTTAAATGATATCTCTTCAAATGAACAAGAACAATCACAAATTAACTCTCTCATCAACAATAAGTTAAATATTATTCACTGCCCTGGAAAGGACAACCCCATTGACATTCTGTCTAGACATCCCCTAGGTCGAGATGACCAGCTTTCTAAAGACCTTTCGGCCATATTACATTATACTTTATCTCCACCCATACCTCCGGACATCATTCCTTTTGCCAACAATATTGCTTCCGAACAAAAAAAAGATCCTAAAATTCAAGAAATCTTCTTAACTTCCTCGAACAATAAAATTTCAATATTAAGTACACAAATTAGTGAAACACTTCCCCAAATTAAAATCCAAACTTCTCTTATGTCTTATGTTGACTTACACCCAGATGTGTATTGCTTTATTCCCCCTGAACCAGACTGAATCAAAAAATGTCCCTCTTTCTATCACAACCATGAACCATACCTTATTCATTTATATTAAATTATTAAATTGTCTTGTATTTTAACTCTTTCCGGCACAAGAATTTCAATAAAAAAATTAAAATACCTTTTATTCATAATGAAATTAACTTATATTACACTTCAACATATTAAGAAAAAAAACAATCCTTTTTTGTAACTTTTTGTTTACATTCTGTGGTAGGTGGGATGACTTATGTCCCGCTGTGCATGAAAGGGTATACCCCTAAAATAATTGAAAAATTAAAAATACAATTGTTTTTATAGATAAAAGTTAATTAAATCATACTTTTTAAATATTGTGAAATTCGGCAAAACAATTTCTGGTCTTCCCTAAGCATAGAGGAACTTCACAAATTGTACAGATCCAGTCGGTTCTAACTTCTTTTTGTTTTGAACTGCAATTGTTGCACCTTCTCCTCGTTGACTTTTGTGGTTGATGAGCTGACTGTTCTAATCGGACTTCTTTGGGTACTGCTGGACTTCCTTTTTTTAAATGTTTAGGTGTGACTGGCGAGTCTGATGAACTATGACGTTTTTCAACCAAAGTTTTAACTACTAGATCTCTTGATACATGACGACGAAATTCTTTCATACTCATATTTTCATTGGTTATATCATTGTACAGCATTAACAATTGTAGCATCAAAAAAAAAAGAAAAAAATGCGGTGCCACCATTTTTGACTTTTCCTATCAATCTGGTAAGTTTTTTTATTTTGATCGAATTTATCAACACAATTCACATTAGAATTATAATCTTGAAGTACAATTGGGCACGGAACCATAGAGACAGTTCCGTCTTTTGCTTTACGTTTTACTTGTGTTACATTTTTAGGATCATGGAAATTTGATAATAAATTTACAATTCTTTTATCTTTCCACTTTACAATTGATACATCATTTTGGTCGCTCATTTCCCAATCATAATCACCAATTTTTAATGTTGAATCTGGTTGCATTTTTGGTAAATATTTACGTGCCGCATTTATAGTTCCACAGGCATGGATTCCTTTTGTTTTCAAAAAATTTAATGATGGGACACTTGTAAAATAATTATCCATGTATAAACAATGGTTTTTATTTTGTATGGGGAGTGATAATTTTTTTACAACACTACCTCCAAGATCTTTTTGAACAACATCGCCAACTTTTCCTATATACATATCAAAATTCCATAAATAACCTTTCTGATCCACTAAAGACCAAACTTTATAGCCCCTTTTTATAGGTTTATTGGGCATGTACTGTTTTAAAGTAGACCTTCCTTTAAACTTGATCATCGATTCATCAACTGCAACTATACGGTGTGGATTGTAATATTTTTTGAAATTTTTTTTGATTTTTGTTAAAATAGGTCTTACTTTATAAAGCTTATCATATCCCACTTCACCACGTTTGGGCATCATCACGTTATTATTTATGTGTAATGTCGAAAGTAACCAACCAAACCGATTAACTGTCATTAAACTACTAATGTAACTGTCATGGAGATCTGGATGCGATGACCAATAGTCCCTATAGCTGGGCATACGTTTTATACCCATCAACAAATTTATACCAAAAAAAGTCTTTAGCTCTTGAATATTAGTCTGAGCATATAGTTTCCCGGTTTTCTGACTTTTTTGGAATGAATATAGGTTGGTTTGTTCAACTAACATGTTCATTAATTCGTTAGAAAATAAATAATTAAAAATTGAAAAAGGTGAATGACATTGAAATGTATCAACAAAATCACTGGGTCCTACTGAACTTTCAAAATCTGGCAATGGAGGCCATATTGAAGTCATGTTTTTTGTCTAATTTGGGGGTATAAATTCAAATTCTGATGTTTCAGCTGTTATAATTTCATCAATAACCGGGGTGATATTTTTTGAATTATTATTTTCGGCAACTGTTGGCGGATTGAAAAGGGCTCGAGAAATTGTTTTTTTTATTTTTATTTTTTTGATTTACAGTACTTGGTTCAGACATAGAATTAATTAAAACTACGCCTGAGTTTAATTTTGATGTACTACGAGTTTTTTTTGGACTAGGTAAAGTCAAAAAACTACCATCATTTAAACATAAAATGTCTACAAACTCGTTACCTTCTTCATTTTCGTCAGATGAACTACTTTCGACGACTTCAATGGCTTTTTGCTGGGGTGGTAAGTAATCTAGGTCATCAAAATCGTCGATGTCAGTGAGACTGTTATCATCAGAAGGTATTTCTTCAAAAAGATAGTCCACACTATTATTTTCATTCAGATTAGAACTCATTATAATCCAAATAAGCAATCGAAATATAATAAAACAAAAACGATCCAACCAGCACCACGGGTTAAAATTTAAAGCACTACAATTAACCAACTATCACAAAAACTAATAATAATTGTTTGATTATTATTACACACGCGTAGAGAATACAACTTTATCTAAATAATAAAACAAGTCCGGAGTGATTCGACCTTCGGAAACGACTGATATGTACAAATGAATATCAAACGTCAAAAAAACGAATTGTTGACAGTATCGAAATTATATTATCGTGTAAAATTAATTGAAAAAGACATAGATATGTTTTATATAAAATTCAAATGTGTTTATTATCAGTAACCATGTATGTATTAATAGTACAGGGACAATAATATCTATTAATAGTATAAGAATAAAATACGTTTTTAGGTGGGTTATAATTCGTACCGCCGTGCTGGATCGGTCGGCATTTTGGTGGGATAAACGTTGTCCCGCTGTGCCGGAAAGAGTTAAAAAAAAAAAAATTCATTATATTTATTCCCAATTAAAAAATTATTATTACTCTCAATCAAATACTTCCTTGGACTCAAGTGGGGGGGGGTCATAGGTGGTGTACTCTGCCTGATCCGGAGTCACCACCTATATGCATAGAATGGTAGTACATCCAGAAAACAATACACCAAGAGGTACTCAATTATTTATTATCATTTATATCATTCATTTAAAACCATATCAACAGCCCCAACAAATTAACTAAAAAAATAAATAATTATTCTATGTTCTTCACTTTCTTTCAATAATACCCACAAATACAAAATTAACCTAATATAAATAAATTTCAAACTACAAATTAATTTTACAATAGTGACCCTGCTCTGTGGTTTAAACTCCATATCAAATGGGGGGTCGTACGTGGTGTGCTCTGCTTAACACAGGGCCACCACCGTACGCGAGCCTTTCTCGAAGCTACAGGGTTATACGTGGTGTGTCCTGCCTAACACGGGACCACCACCGTGTAGGAGCCTCGCTCAACACATAAAGTGTTGCGTTTATGGTTGTAGTTACAATCGCCCCGGGTCATTTAATTCGTAACTTTCCATGTTTCCCCCCCCCCCCTATTCCCCCTTTTACTCCGCCTTTTTTCTGTCTTATTATTCTTCTTTTAGATTCGTTGACCCCCACCTCGGTAGGGTCCCCGTCGTGCAGTGTGTGCTGTGTATGCACACTGACAAGCAAAGGATCTGAGACATTCTTCTGTTTAATGACACCGGTGTTGTAGTGACGTCCTGAACCTGGGAGGACACGACCTTGGGCCGATCAGGTGCGGTCGCCTTCGGGCCTAAGCGGTCGTGCGTGTGCACTGTGGGGAGCGTTGGCTAGCAACTAGCAATCCCTACGGGCATACATACACGGCCGGGCCGATCACCTGCGGCTTAGTGCGTCGTGTATATCTATGATCCGGAGGGACGACTCCCACCTGGGAGCAAAGGAGCCACCAGAATACGTTTCTTGACCGCTCTCTCACTACAACATGCAGGAACCTTATTGATAGCTTCCCTTAATAATTGAAAGGTCCTACCATGGCTTGCCATGAGTGTAATAATTTTGACCAGAGTAAATTACACAGTGTAGAGCCTCGATGTCCTGCCTGTACACAATAATTTTATTTTTATTTTTTTTGTCTTGCCCCTTCCACATTACGTTCCTATAATGTGGTCGTACCTGTGCAGTAGTGCCCTCGTAAGACATAGCTGACCGGAGACCCTTTCCCTTACCCTGTTAGGTTTCCCCGTTAGGTTTCTTAGAGTATGTCATCAGTTAGGTCAATCTGTTGTATTTTTGTTAGGTTTATTATTATATGATATGTTTTGGTCTGGTATTTTACGGTATCTTATTTTTATTATGTATTAGGTACAGATCTCTTATGTTACTTTTATTCAAAATTATTATTCAATTATGTGTCACTTTATAAATATTATTATATTCAGTTCATAAATCAAGTTTTCTTTATTATTATTAAAATTCAAAATCATCAAAATTAAATTTCTTAATGCTCCTTTTAACAATGGGAGGTCGTCCCCATGTATAATTTCTCTATATTATTTTATTTAAAACAGTCTTTATTATTATATATTTAATATTCTTCATTTATATTGACTATTATTTTATCAGTATGTCTTTACCTTATAACTTTTATAACCTTATAACTATTCATTTCAACATTTAAAATTATTATAACTTTCTCTCTCTACCAATATTTTCATTCTCAAAATTTAATGCCTAAAATTCAGTGCCCTTCTCTCTTACAACAAGTGGTTCTTCATTCCCACTGACGTTGCATTCCCAACAATTTGTTGGGGGGGTTATGTAACGTCACGGAATTTAGGCCTCTTGTTCATTTAAAGCTAATATGATATTCCACTGTGTATGCACTTTGTCCCCCGACCCCCACACAAAAGCAGTGTCCACCGCGTTCAGTGTTCAAGCTGTCTGCCCGTCGTCGCCGTTGCGCGTCGCTGTCGCGTTCGCCGGCACGTGCCGACAGGGCAAACCTGTTCCCCCAAATATTATTGTACAATTCCCCACACACGCCGACACTGGATCACCCCACCTGCCAATCCATCGCCTGCAGGCCAACGGCCGAAGCAAAGACGCCGTCAACATTTTTTTCCATCGCGACCGCTGATCATCGCACACGTGTTTAATTAGTACTATAATGCTATAGTATTCAGTCTCCGCATCAAGCCACCACGTTTTGTTTGTTGTTTCGACGGTCTGTAATCCATCCAAGATGATGGGCTAAGGACCATAGGCGGAGATTTGATCAAATTTGAGGGGGGGCTTAAATGTTGCTTTGCAAAGTAAGCCGTGGGGGCTTAGCCCCCACACCCCCACTCTAATATCTATCATGCTTTCACTCTTCAGTACGCATCAACTACTAAATTACTAAATTACAAAACTACTAAATATGAATTACTAACTATATAATATTATGCACTTTAAAAATTATTAATTTATAATATAATAAATATTTTATTATTTTAATACAATAAATCTATTTTTATTAGCAAATATATCAATAACTTTCTCAATATTGATATTGATATCTTTTTCAATGTACAATATTGATGAGTTATTAAATTTTTCTTGCAGCATACTCGTGCGTAGCCATGTCTTGACTTTGCGCATTGCAGAAAAGCTTCGCTCACATGTAGCCGAGCTGATTGGTATAGTTATGGCTACCTGTAGAAGTTTGTATAAGTTGGGAAACACTCTTTTAGAGATATTTTGTTTTATTGTTTCATAATTTATTTCATTTCCTGTTTGCAAGATGCTGTTTTTTGCTACGGTCATCTCTGACTGAATATTAATTTTTGATAAATCCAATAATCCCTGAAAACAGTTAAAATGTACTATTGTACTAATGACTTTTATCATAAAAGTAAAAACTGAAGATTTACTTGATAATGATCAATAAAAAATTGATTTTCTTCAAATTTTAGTTGAAAAAATTTATCAACAGATATGCCCATTTGTAAACTATCATTCGAAAATCTTTCTTTTAACTTTGTAACTAGTGTGTCAAGAATCACATAGTACGCATTTATTCTGTAGAAATCTTCAGTTGTCTGTACGTTACTTTGTGTAAGTTCTGTGTACTGTGCACTAGTTCTAGCAGTGACAATGACATTTTTAAGATCATTTGGTTCTTTCCTATTTCTTTTATTTCCTAGATTTTAAATTAAAATATAATTAATACAATAATAATTTTTATTAATAACATAGTTAAGTAATCAATTAATTAAAGTATACCTTGGAATGGGTTTTCAATAGATATATTATTGACTGTTGCAAATTTCTTTATATCCGACCAAATTTCAGCAAAACATTCACTGGTCTTATCATCCTCTAAGGATTTGATTATAGATTTAATAATAATTGCTGAATTTCCAAGAGTTGAAGATTTTTCTTGCAATTTGCATGTTAAAATATTAATTATTGTTAAAAATTTATGTAAAAGAAACAAATATACAACAAATGGTCCTTTCCTCATATTGGTTAAAATTCCTGAAAAATAATAATGAAGAGGTACACATTAACTTCAAATTAACAAAATGTATCAATAATCTATATATTAAAACATTAAATACAATAATCAAAATATTTACCTATTGCTTCATTTACATCTTTATCAGATTCATTTTCAGTCTCATTTATTAATGTATCTACTATTGCTTTAAAACTGGACATTACAGCTTCACAATTTCTATAACGGCAATTCCACCTGGTGTTACTTAACCTTGTAATTGACTTTTTTTTAACACCCAACTTATTTTGAATATCGATTAATTTTTTATTATTAGTCGGATATGAAAAGTGAATATGAAGGGCCTATAATGTGTTAAAAACGTTTCTGGTTTCCTGTAATTTAACATTTGAAATATTATTAAATTGGTTTTTATTTTAAAACAAAACAAATTTATTTAAAAATAAAAATATAAATAGGCAATTTAAAATAATTAATTCATACCTTTACTATTTTACACATACCTAGAACTACTAAATTAACTTTGTGTGCCATGCAGTGTGCAAAAATTGCATACGGATGTTTTTCTTTAATCTTTGCTTGGACACCATTAAATCGCCCAGACATAACGCTGGCCCCATCGTACGACTGGGCTACAATTGCCAATTGAGGGTTTAAATTACATTGCTTGAGGTAATCTAACAATGTTTTACTTAAAGTCTCTGCATCTTGTTTATATAAACAATCAATGAAACCAATAAATCTTTCTTTGATTTCTAACCCTTTGCAGTATCTCAAACATAAAGCCATTTGCTCATCTTTAAAACACCTGAAAAATTCAAATTAAATTTTAATTGATCAAATTTCCAATTAACATTTTTAATTTATTACCTAGCTTCATCGCACATTATTCCAAATATGCCCACATCTTCAACCTCTTGTATTATGGTATCATTTGATAAACCTGCACAAATATTAATAAGCTCATCTTGAACTCCATGGCTAGTATAATTTGTTTTCATTTTATATTTCTGGGCAAATTCAGGATATAATTTAGATATCATATTACAGGCTTCTTTAAAATTTCCTAAATATAATTATAAATTTAATTTAATTATTAATAAAAAAAATTACTTTCCACTTCATACCTTGATTCATGGAGCTGGGAGCTTCATTGTGGCCTCTAAATGCTAGGCCTTGTCTGCACAAAAACAGTGTCACTTCACACAAAGTTCTTATATATCTACGATTACTTTCAATAAGTAGCTTATGTTGAGAAGAAACCTGTGACATTACACTACCAGTTTTTTCAATTTTTTTATGTGACTGCCATTTTTCCATATTAGTCAGATGATATTTTGTTGTTGCATGAGAATGAAGTCTACTTTGATGGCCTTTTTTAGATCCTCTTGAACCACTTAGCTGTATTAAATTTAAACGTAATAAATAAAACAAATGTATTCAATAAAATTGTTTAATTATTAAAATGTTTACTTTATTCCATTTTTTAAAAGCAATTTTGGTAAATGTATCTTCGGTATTGTTCCCAGAACCATAAATACGACAAGCAAAACAGTACAAAGCGTCATTGATGATACTATATTCAAGCCATTCAAAGCAGTCGTAATATGATGCATTAAAACTACGGTTTTGTTGACCAAATTTTGTCATTAGATAAGACTGGAGCATAAATTAAAAGTAGTAGTCACTATAGTCACTCTATACATTTTAGCATGCAAATAACTTTAATAAAAAATAAGCTACCTAAGCAATATTGTCAATATTTATCTCAAATACATAATATCTACCTTCATAATTGGACGTGATGGACCAGAGTTAATATTACCCAAATCATTTATATCACTAATATCGCCGTCGGAGTGTACTGTAGTTTTTTCAGGAATTTCCGTCGGCAACACGTTTTCAGATTTTACAGTTTCTTTAGGTTTTTTTTTAATATTAAATAATTCAAAATAATTCGACATTTTAATAAATAAATAAAACACTTATGAAATTACTGAAGTACTACAGGTTACAGTAATACACAGTTATACAAAGTTATACACAGTTTTACAAAATACAAATAGGTATAACAACAACGAAAAGTACGACGTGACACGTGTAGGTAACATTTACAATATAATATTATATTCGAGTCTTCGACCGAAATTACGATTTACAACAACAGTGAACAACGCAACACGCAACACGAAAAACGAAACGGTTGAAACAGCAATCGGCAATCGGATCATTAATAATGTTTATCAGTCTGATTATTGGAAATTTCTATTTTTGTCATTGCGATAATGCGATAACAATCCATCGCGACGGTCAGCCGGTGCGCACCGATGACGATTAGGTATAATATGGTATAATAATTATTATTATATTGACATTTATTTTGACAACATTTGGGGAAAAAAAAATATTTTGTAAAGTTCCAAGATTTTGTCAATCGTTGTAAAATAAGTACCTATTTTAATATATAATGTTAATTTCATTAAATGTTTGATAATTTTGGGGGGGCTTTCGATCTTTTTTTTTGGGGGGGGGGGCTAAGCCCCCCCAAGCACCCCCCAATCTCCGCCTATGCTATGGACACCATGATGGGCCCGTGGTGGGCGAAGTAAACCAACACCATGCTTCAGTCGTCGTTGTCATCGTAAAGTATTTTTTCCCAAACTTCCCCCGTATAAAATCATACAGTTTTTTTCTTTCCTGAGTTTCATTACAAAATATTATATCTTTGTTAAAATCTATCAGCCCGGTAACCGTATTGCGGAGCCGTGGGCAACCACTGACTAAGTCTCTCGACTCGGTAACCGCACTCCGGAGCCGTATTTTGTGCACCTGCCATATGCCAATTTTTATATTCTATCATTTATCCGCAAATATAAATTACCATGATCACTATAACTGACTATTCCTTTTTTTTTTTTAAGTATTTCACACAAAAACCCATAGGTTCTACCGACATGCCATAGGCCATCACGCGGCTCGGCCTATGGGTCATACCACAAGTGTTTCCCTTGTGAGGTGGGTGGTTTTCGGCTTTTAAAAAGGTCGTGATCTCACATATGGCGACCGTGACAGGACAATGATTAGTTTGGAGATTTGGTGTGCCGGTACTATACGGTAGTTGGGCCGTGCACTGCTCGGGGGGTCAGCTAACCACTGGTACCCCGGGTGGTCACTACGTACGCTACCGGTGAGGTACCGTGCTGCTGAGTCTTCCATACTATGAGTCCAATCCCCCTATTTAACCTAATACATTTTTTTCCCTTTTCTTCTTCTCTCATCTTTTTTTTTTCACCACATTAAAATTGTAAAAAACACAAAAATTATCATCTTTAATATTAAAGTCTCCCCTTTTCAAATAAACTGGCTATATTATATAATGGGCAATGGCAAACCACATGGCTACAAAAAAAAAAAATTTTAAATTAAATGAAAACTATTATATCTATTCTGATTCCTATTATTTCTCTAGTTCCTATAACTGTGATATGATTATTAATTATATTATTCTCCCATTGGTATAAAAAAAAAAAAATGTTATATTATATATGAAAATGTTATGCCTACCAGGGTAATTACCAATTTAGGCAATTACAAATTGTTTAGTTGGATAACTTCAGGACAGTGAAGACATGTCTATGTGATTGCCCAGCTGGTATAGGTGAAAAATGTAAGCATATAGCTGCTCTTGTATATTATATAAATAATGAAGAAGCTTCACCAAAGATAGATTTGCTTCAACAATGGGGCAAACCTTCTAAAGCTGGCTAAGATAAGTACAAGAAAGGCAAAAAAATATCAGATCTATTTCCCAGTAAAAAAAATATACAATTCCAAGAACCACTTATTAGCCACATTACTTTCGTAGATCAAGATTTGGGGGGTCGTACTCCCCCATGACATTTAAACTGGCGAACCACATTTGTACTTATTTAACTATAAATATTATTTTTTGATATTAACTATAGGTACTGAAGCACCCATGTTTTATAAAATTAATAACAAACAACCCGAATCCTCTATGGCTTATGCTATAACTATTTACATAACTAAAATAATATTAGTTATTACTTCGTTATATACACTAATCACTATTGTACTAATATATTGAAATACATTATATTATAATATATTGTGGTACAAAAAAAAAAACTGAGCGTTCGAATATTATTTTATCGTGAAGCGACCAAGCAAATCAGTAATGTGCCAAAGCCAAATTAAATGTTTAATATATACCTTATAACTATATAAATTATCTAACAATATGATACGCGATAAAAATAACCTAACCCTAAAGAAGTACTTAATGAATTAGAATTGAAGCTACGTAAAATGGATCTTTTGTTGTGATTTGTGAAGAAACTGTACCTATCGGCTATCTATAGGTACCAATAAAGTTAAAGTTCCTATAATACCTATTTGTAAATGTTAATATTTAAATATTATATAATTATTTATTTTAATATACACAGGTCCTGATGGTTTGTATTGAGAGGTGCTTATGATATAAACCAATTTTTTTTTGGGGTATCAGTAAAATTTACAAACATTTTACTAACCCCGGGTCCTCTTCACACTTCTACATACATGACCAAATTAAGCCACTACTACTTCCCTCTCGTGCATAGTTATTGTAATCGATTTACTTCGTTCATAATGATTATTCCGTCAATAGCTAATAGAAGGTCTTCCAAAGTATTTTTCACTATTTCAATTTTCAATAACTTTTTGGATGCGATCGATTTCTTGTCTTAAGAATATGTTCATAGGCTGCGTCGGACCCATCAATGGCAACCTACCATAATTCGTAAATATTTATGTGTGTATAACAATTCATAAATAATAAATTTAAAAAAAAAAATTATCATTACCATTTTAATAATATCTTATAAATTATAATAACCTTTCTTTGATTGTAAACATGTTGAAAGCGAGTGGCAGCTTTCCCAACAATTCCGAACTCGTAATGTACACTTTTTCTTCACGAGTCACTTCACTACCACCGCCAGAACCTTTTGGCTGAATCATTATTATAGTGTTGAACATCTCTTGAACCATGTTAGTTTGGTATCTAAAAACATATACTGGTTTATTGTATAGTATAAAATATGATTTTATTCGGTACCTAATATATATTATGTACGGATAAGTGGATAAGAATGTAATTCATGTATCGGTGTTTGGATGAAGTCCACACGCTTGTGGAGTATATTTCAGTGGCATTTCATCAATCACCGACAGATACTCAGAAAGTTTATTAAAAACCAAAACTTTGTAGCCTTCGTAGAAACAAAACTGTTCGCTAAATAATTCGTTGGTAACCCATTGTTCAGTAAAATTGTTTAATAGCCGTCGGTCATAGTCATTAATTTCTAAAATTGTGTTATCATCTATAATTCCATCTGAAATAAATTAAAATTGTTAAAATTAAATTAAATTTATATACCTACCTCGCGATGCTCCTAGAAATGGTAATATATTGTCTATAAACAACCCACAATGTTTTATTTTTAAACTTGTTTCTTTTTCAAATTTTTCAATAGCCAACTTTTCCATACTTTGTCCATACCTACATTGTACTGGCTGTTTACAATTAAAAGTAGTCGAATTATACAGTAATTCATAAACTGTGTTCTTACATGATGTCGTGGGTCTCATTTCAATTATTTTTCCAAAATTAGATGCTGTTTTGCCTTTCAGAATACCACTTTTGACTGCAATTTTGATCTCGTGTCTCTAGCTCTAATTGTTCACCTTCTTTTTGTGTCAACGTTAAATTTTGAATAAATTGTTGTTTTTTTTTTATCATGAGGTCTATGGTCATCCTTTCTTCTAGTGGTAAGGGTTCTGGAAGACCGTAAAATTCGTCTGGACCGGTAAATTTTGTTTTGTTAAAACGCTGTGTTGGAAATTTAAGTCTCCTTTTAATAGAGTTTAGATTTTTTTGATTTTTCATAGCTAGAAATTTTTTTCCCACCGCTCCTATAATCAAGATGTATGTAAATAATGTATTAACAAACTAAAAACATGACTATTAGTTTTATTAATTTTAGATTTGGCAAAACAATTTTAATTTTTTACCTGGACTTTTTTTCATAATACTTTTGTGAACAGCTCTTAAAAAATAACCTCCTGAATTAAATGAAATTATTGCAGCTCTTATTCTCGTATTGTACGACTGACTTAATGAAAAATTAATCCTTTTTCCTCCAATATATTTGTTTACTACACTATGAATGTACAGCACCACGAAGTTCGTATGTGGTGCTTTCATACACAAGAATCTGTGGAATGTCACTCAGCTTTACTAGAACCATGCTAGCTGCTTCAGTACTACACATGGATGTATCATTACCTACCAAAAATATAAATATGTTTAGATTTTTAACTGATGATATAAATTAATTTTAACCTATACATCTAAAAGTATATTTACCTACCCACTGTAAAACATCAATAAATAAATGGTGGATTGATATTTTTGAATGGATAGTTTTCATTCCACCACAACTCTCACCACAATCCAAATATTCCATACCAGTGCGTTCTTGTATGAAATTCTGTAAGCCACTTAAATTTCCATTTTTTCCAGTCTGATACGTTAAATACATCACTTCCCACTTGGATGTTTTTATGCAAATGTTGGAAGAACATTTTGAAAATTCTTCAATTGTTGGGTAATCTTTTAGCAAAGCTTTCATAACATAACCCATGGTAGCATCACATTTAGCTAATGTGATGTTATACTGCATTGTTGTAATTCTGGTTTTAAATAATGCATTATAACTTCAGTTCTTTTGGTGTAAGTTGAAGATGTAATTCCATTTTTCACTAAACTTGAAATGAAATTGAAATATATATCATGATTGAAGGAATCCATTAACATTGAATATATTTGACTATCACAATATGATACCTGAAACAATTATAATTTTAAACATTAGTTAAAATAATATAGACATTTAAAGTTTAATATTATCATAACACTGTACAACAAAATTTGATACCCACTAAAATGAATTTCTAAAATGTAGAAAACATTTGGATTATGTATATTAAAAATATGATTTTAACCAACTTTCATAAATATTTTTGGTTGAAAATATAGTTATTATACCAACAGTTATTGTTACATACCATGAGTATGGATGATAATGCATCAAATGCACAGGTGTTACTCAAAACAATTCTGTCGGGTTTTTTCACAGTTCTAGAACTTGAAATCTTGACCCATTCTTTAAAATAGGTAACGATTGAATTTTATTGCTGTTCTTCAAATTCAAATATTTTAAACGCGGGTTTGGAACTAAATAAGAACAACTTTTTCTTTATTTAAGGCTTTTACGATTCCATTCCTCAAGTGCGGCGTGTTCTTCAGTAAAACTTGTTTGTCTATCGTTTTCTATATTGTCCTCATCTATATTATCCTCATTTTCATTAAATTCATTTGAACTTTTACCACACAACTGCTTAATCAATGTTATTTCATCTTTCAAATGTGTTTGTTCATTGACTGTATCAACTACAATCAACGCATCATTTTCATCATAATCTTTGAATTTTGCCAAAACAAACGATGGTGACACAATTCTTGAGAGAAAAGGATCACCTAAATCTTGTTGATCATTAACATTGTGAGTTTCTAACAAATTAAGTGAAAATGAATTATTCAAATCAGTGTTATTTTGATCTTCAACTTCATCAGTAGTAGAATATGGTGACATGGATTGATTTTTGGCTATTCTGATAAGTGATACTCCTTTTAAAGACATAACGTGATTTTCTAAAAATATTTCTATATTAGTGGGTAAAACAACATTTTTCATAGTGACCGTTTTTAATTTTTCGAAGCTAGATTCAACTGCAGCTGAACTACATGTTTGTTCTCCGTAGTTGAAAATTGGTATCATAACACCTGACCATAGAAGGAGAAGCTTCATGCATTTAATTGATATAGGGACTAGTGATGGAATAAATAGAGGATTAATTTCAGTACCTTCCTGTATTAATGATTTACTATTTTCATAAGTTTTTTTTGCCCATTCTTCAAATGGATTATGAAGTTTGTCGAGCCCTTCATTATAACGTTCATACTCTTCCTCAACATATGTCTGAGCTTCATCCTCAGATCTTGCCGTAGAAATTATGTCTTCAAATTGTTGCTCAAAATCCACAAATCCAGTAGACGTAGCTTTTATAATAATTTGTTTGTGTTTTTCACATGGTGTCTCTTCATGTGTATGCATATTGTTTCCATCTGTTTCATTAGTAATTACAACAAACAATGACAGTAACATGGATTTAATTTCAATAAGTGACTGACTTTTAATTAAAACCCCAATAGAGCGAAGAATAACTTCTTTGACCCTTCGGGGAATAATTTTCAGTGGTATCCATTTACTGCATGTTTTTACAAAATAAGCAACATCAATCCTCATGAAACAATCAAAAATACAAGGAGTATAATGCAATAATTAACTTTTTAATATTGATCAGTGTTAAATAATCATTAATTCTGTATTCAGTGGTGTACGCAGAATTCTTTATAAATCAGTACAAAACTGACTGTTATTTAATTATATTTCAATTAATGTTTTAATATTTGTATAGTTAATTGTAATAATATGAATTGCTGCCTACTTAAGACAGTTGCATTTTCAGACCAAACAAAATATAATAAGTATATTAAAAAACAAAAAACACTTACACATTTCATTTTTCTCATTCTTCAAAACTACTCGTTCTTTGAATGTTAGAACTGCATCAATTATATCGGAAGGCGGAAGAACTCCTTTGCGTCCGACCATTTCAATCAAATCGAATATTCAATAATATTATTAATTATGAATCAAATAATTTAGGTCTATTAACTATTCACAATAAACGTAATAACACTCAACTTTATCGGTAATTACAGTATTGTTTAACTAATATTTTAACAGAAAAACACAGGTGTTAAAAATACTTGTTACTCGTATAACATTTTGTAGATTGAAGTTTCCAAACACGACACCAAAACAATATTATTGCTATTGTTATTATTTCTATTTTCTTACCATGGTGAGCAGCTGAAGGGGGATTCCAACATGAGAATCAATTGAATTAAATATGGTACAATATTAGTATAAGATATAAATAGATGAAGAGTAATATTAGCTACTGATAAGATATAAAAATAGTATGTTAGGTAGGTCCGTTACATAAGTATCAACAAATACGAACATTCAACAAAAAAATTATTCTTATAAACTATTTATTATCGATAAGAAAAATACAGCCGACCACCAGATTCTGAAATTAGAAAGAAAATTCTAAAAATAACTTGAAAACTACATTATCGTTTAAAGTAAATAGTTATAGGTAGTTGTGTATAATATATACATGATAATTTATATTATGCTAGTCATCTGTAGTACTTGTAGACAATAATACAATATAATGAATTATAGTACGCTTGCATCGACCAAATTGATTTATAATTTATAAATTAGAAATTAGAAAGACACATTCACTCTTTATGTGATTTACGTAATAATTAAAAAAAAATAGATTAACTTTTTTAAAACTGAGTTTAGTTAATTTTTTTTTCTATATTAACTTTTAACTTATCGAGTTAAATTTATAATTTGTTAACTGTTAACTTTTAACTTATCGATCTTGTGTCCTCTTAACTTAACTTAACTTGAGTTAATTATTTTTATTAACTTGACCACCTTTGACGGTTTCGAAATAGGTCACACCAATTCACGCCAATAGCACGCTAAATATTGGCGTTAAACAAAAACTTAAAATTCAAAATTCTGATTGGGGGGAAGGGGGGGCTGTAGTAATCATTATAAGAATTAAATTAAATTAATGGTATGGGTACACAGATATTTTTTTTTACATAAACATTAAACTGTATATTATAATCTACAATTAATAAGCTATACTAGTGTATATTGTTTAACGTAAACACAATTGTGTAGTATTATTTAAATTAATTTACTCAAACATACTTATATACATACATAAGAATAATAAATATAAGACAATATATTAAACTGACCATTAATGCTAAATTCTAAGATATTATACTGGATTTTATAATAATTAATATACTACTCTACATTTGATGAGGAACATTCAATTGTATATTATAATGGTATATGTAATAATATATTTATTTATCTATGTCTTAATATTGTATAGCTAGGTTTTTGGATTACGATTTCCAAAGGTGGGCATTATCTAGTTAAAAAGTTAATTTTTTTTTTTAACTTTTTAATTTAACTAGTCAGTTTGTTTTCTAATCAACTTATGAACCTTACTAGTTTAATTTACAGTTGAAATAACTTAGCTTTTCTCAGTTGATTTAAAAAAAAAACCAATAAGTTAAAATCATTTTGAACATTTTCGTTTATACGTAAATATTACTATATCAGTATAAAATAAAAATAATCCAATACTATAATAACACAAACATAATTTTGTGTATATTAATATATTTTATTTATTAGAAATGCAATAGGTTATTATTATAAATGACATTACAAGGGGCAAAGCGCACGGTACCTGGGGTTTTCGGTTTACGATTTCGAAATAGGTCACGCCAATTCACGCAAATAGCACGCTAAATATTGGCGTTAAAAAAAGAACTTAAAATTCAAAATTCTGATTGGGGGGGGGGCTGTAGAAACGTTTCTACAGCCCCCCACCTTGTTTTAATTTTTATACTTGCCCTAGTGCCAAGCAAATTTCAAAACTAGTCACGCCAATTCACGCTAATTACACGCTAAATGTTTAGCCAAAAAAATGTTTGAGATTCGAAATGGTGGGGGCTGGAGAAACGTACGTGTTACCATGTGTGATGTCCGAAAAGCGTTTTCAATTTTTACTAAGATGTATTCGTTTTGATGATATTCGTGGTAGAGATGAAAGAACTAAGGTGGATAAAATAACACACATAAGGTGGGTATTTGAACATTTTGTTGATAATTGTAAGAACGACTATTCAGTTTCGGAATATATAACAATCGATGAAAAACTACAAGCTTTTCGAGGCCGTTGTAGTTTTAAAATGTATGTTCCTAACAAACCAGCGAAATATGGTATTACAATTTTTGCTGTGTGTGATGCCATAAATTTCTATACAAGTAACTTGGAGATATACGCTGGAGTTCAGCCAGATGGTCCATTCAAACTTGATAACTCAGCATCAAGTGTATTGAAACGGTTAGTACAACCAATTAGAAATACTGGACGCAATATTACAACTGATAATTGGTTCACTAGTGTACCACTTGCAATTGACCTATTCAATAATTACAAACTTACTCTAGTAGGAACAATTCGAAAAATCAAACGACAGCTTCCAATTGAATTTACATCTACAAAAAGTCGTCCTATTTACACGTCTTATTTTGGTTTTAGTGAAGATAAAGTTACAATCGTATCATATACCCCTAAAAAAATAAAATTGTTTTGCTATTGTCTACTATGCATCACAGCTCAACGATTGATGAAAGTACAAAAGAAATGAAAAAACCAGAAATAATCACTTTTTATAACTGCACCAAAGGTGCAGTAGACACCATGGACCAAAAAACCGAAAATTATACAGTTGCCCGAAAAAGTTGTCGATGGCCACTAACTGTATTTTATTCAATACTGAATATTGCTGGACTTAATTCACAAATAATCTTTCAAGAAAATACAAATATTAAAATGTCACGCCTAAATTTTTTGAAAACTTTGTCTCGACAATTGATGGAAGAACAGTTAAAATATCGCTTGACAATAGATGTATTGCCCAAGACCATTAAGTTCAGACTAAAACAATACGCTACGAAAACTAATGAAGCTGCTGGTACCAGTCAGCGAGTTCGAGCATCAGGGAGATGTGCATTTTGTGAAAGGGCCAAAGATAGGAAAACCACTGAAGTTTGTACGAACTGTGCGAGATTAATTTGTCGTGATCATATAATAGAAACATGTCCGGATTGTTTTATAGATATGTAATAAAATAACCAATTTAATTTAATAGTTTTAGTTTTTGTTAGTTTAAAATTAACAGAGGATCTAGTTAATAATATTTTCAGCTTCATTTTTTAATTTAAATTATATTCTATTCATACAATATGTGTATTATATTATTTGAAATAAAATATATAAAAGTTCACATGTAATGTATCTTTGTTAAGTAAATTATTTTTGTAAATTGTGTAAATTTTCAATTGATTTTCATATGGGGTATAAAATTACCCCACGCGCGTAGTTACGTTTATAAAAACCACGCGCGTTATCAAAGGTTAATAGAAATTGGTAATCTGAACATTTGGTGAAATGTTCAAATGTCTACAGTAATTCCTTTTTGAAATACATTAAAATAAGAAAATCGTTCCCGGAAAAATCTGGTGAATATCTAATGTCTAATTTAAAAAAAATTAGCTGGACTTTCCTGTAATTTTTTTTTTAGAAAGATTGAAAACTTAGATAACTTAGATAACTTGGATAACTTTTAGAAAATCTGAGATTTAAATATAACATTTTGTATGAATTCACTAATCAAAAAAAAAATTGCAAGATTTCGGGTTTTTTAAGTATTTATTCGAAATTTCAACTTTAGATGCTTATAAAAAACTATTAGACACACTTCACTTTTTTTTAATTACCACTCCCATGATAGGTTATGAGAAACCTTGTATTACATTTTTAAACCTTAGGTATAAGTTTTCAAAATTAGTTTGTATATTATCTTGATATTGACGGATTTTGTAAGAATTGTAACTTTAAACGCTTATTGTTTGGCAATCGGGAAGAGAAAAAAGAAAGAAAAAACCGGCTTCACCCTGTCTGCCAATCAGCCTGTTTGCTGGCACGAACAGGCGACAGGCGACGGAGACGACGTGCTGTTTAAGTCGCATCTTACATTGGCCGATACTCTTTAGGCATTAAATAATAAGGTATGGTGATCGTGCGTCTGGAGAAACCCTATACCTTTACCACGGGTATAAGGAGGGGAGCGTGTATTCATCAGGTGGTTAGGCGCATCGATCGGCGGAGACCTGATGCCCGCGGGACAAGTTGCCTTATCGCAGAACGTCGCTCGGATGTACGAGTTGATTCCCGGGTAAAATATTTCATAGGTAAAAAATTATTATTAAAAAAATTTAGTAATTTGGTAAAAATGTATGACAAATTGATTTAAAAATTGGTATTTAGTAATGAGATTACCAGTATACCGTGATATTACTTCTACCAAAAAAATTTGTTTTTCTTGGTTTTTCTTAGATTTTCTAGTCCCTTGCTCCTGCATTTTATATATGTTTTTGACTGCACTTCTAACAGCTCATCTATAAATACATAAATATTTGAGTGCCCACTTTAAAAACAACTGTTGAGTTTCGAATGAAAACTCTCACAAGTCACAACTATTCGTAGTTCTGTTTAAAGTAGTGGAGAATTGAGCCCATATACTTGGTGAAAAACATGCTTCTAGGGAAATATAATTAACAGCGCGCGTCGTGTGTGACGGTCGAACTCTTTACGGTTATTCCATTGATATACAACAATAGGGAATCAACTCATCCTTACCTCTTAATTACCCGGGAATCAACTCGTACATAAAGTAGGTCTCGGGAATCAACTCACTATTACTGCGCTCACCCAATTATACCTACACGGATCATCAATATGTGTATGTAAATTGAGTTGGACGTCACATAGTGTCTTACTAATGTTGTCTAATAATTCAATAAAATGAAGTCAAAAATATTTGTATAATAGATAGATAATTAGGTATTATGATATATACCTAGAACATCTGTAACCATTGAGGAAAATTAAATATATACTATAGAACAGGGGTGGCCAAACTACCGCTCGCGTCATAGACTTATGCGGCTCCCATCTTATCTTAAGATACAAAACGTTTTTACAAATACATTTGATTTTTTCACTTTTTTTTTCATTTTGGCTCTTCTTATTGTATTAGGTAATTATTAAATTTAAGTATTGTAATATGTAAATGCAGTATGTATTTAATTAAATTGTAGATAAGTAGGTAGGTAACACAGTAGGGAGGTACTAACAATATAATATTATGATGATAGCAGTTAACTTATATAATTATATTAATTAATATTTAATAATAGATAATAATTATTATTAAGTGAATTATACATTTTTAAACAAATTACAATGATTAGCTTATACAAAAAACAATAATATAAAATGTAGGTAAGATGGTACAATACTTGGTTAAGTAAAAAATATATTGCAAGCTTAAATTAAATTATAAAATACATGTATGTAAGCAACTATATTTAAGTTGTAAGTATTATATTATTTATGTTAGCGGCAATGTTGATATTAAGTCATTTTAGTGAATAGGTAATCACTAGTCAATAATTATAGTGACTATTTTGCGACGTTAATAACGATATTTTCTATCTATTATAAATAACTTCTAACTGTCTTAGGCAATGATGAAATGTTCATATAAAATTACCTAGTTGTTTTCATGAAGTGTAAACGTTCTAACAAATAAAAATAATATCAATTCGATACCTACAGTACGGCCAGAGAAATTAGAGCCACGATCATTCCTCTACTGGTGGTCAAATCTCGTCATATCTTCATAAACTGTTTCCCGCCAAAAGTAATTTTAAACCACTGTTTACACAGATTATTAATTCACACGCAATTCATGTATACGTAATAAAAAAGTAAAAAGGTTCGTTATCGTAATATATTTGTATACACGATCAGAAAATACCAACAATGCCTAGTCAAATTATACATATTTAACACTCCATAATTTAGGTGTATATTTGTGTATAATATGTAGGTATCTAATTCAATGGTGTAAATTATAATGAGTTATCGTTATTTTCTAAGATTTCTAGTTTCTAATGACATTGCCTAGTAGTTGTTGACAAATAAATGAAAATATCTGAATTTACATCATTACCGCTAACATAAACATGTTTTTAACTTTCAAAAGAATTTCTTCGTAGATACAAAATGATAATAATTAATAAATATACATATATTTTTTTATTACAATAATGTAGGTATTATAATATTATTAGCTGTTGACAGTAGTTATATTAAACACAACAAAGTATTTAGGTAAGTTAGTATAAGTTAATAAGAACAATAAATAAAGACGATCGCAAATTGGTTGTCAAGGAGTCAAGGAGTCAAGGGAATCAGGAGTATAAACGGGAATGCACTGGAATGCCTATAATATTTTTTGGAGAGGCTAACACTTTTTACGTCAAAATTAGCATTTAGCAACCTAATAGTATATACTATATACAATATACATACTTCTAATTACGAAAAGTCACTGAACATAGTACCCACCTACATGGCTACATTTTATTTGAATTTGATTTGAATCTTATGTCAATTTCTACATCTCATAATATGAATACTATATAGTATATATTATATAGTTGGATGGTCGACGTACCTACTATAGTATTTATCTAGCTATATGAGTATTTTAGACAACCACGTACCTATAAAACTACGATTTTCGGTTCTATTATAATAAAAACTTATTCCAAATTTTATTTTTTATTACAATATTTAAGACTTTTTTGTTAAGTTGAAAAATACGAATTCCTAAACAAAAATTACCTATTTGTATGCTAATTATATTTTTGATATTGTTTTTTTTTTCATTTTTCAGATATTATTGCTCAGGGTGATTGACGATGTTTTGTGAAGTATGTGTGCCTATATGGGACTGATGCAACTATAGGCTACTTTCATAGATGAAATGAAATACAAATATCACGTTAGCTTAGACCGGAAATAATAAACAAATCATGTATTAACATTTACTTAATTTATTAATTATAACTGATTAATAGTGTAATTTAAGAATTCAAGATTAAGTCATCTGTGGACTTCCTAGAACCTACATTTTATATTATCCGCAGATCAATATATACTAAATACTTATATTAATAACTAGGGCTAGAATTATATGATGCTATAAAAAAAAATTCCTTATAATATGATATGAGTCATAAACTTATAACTCATAAGAATCAAATATTATTGTGATGAAATTAGAAGATTATTGGTTTAGGATATTCTAGTCAATTCCTAATTGATTAAATGAGTACCTAATAAATACTTAAATAGTAAAAACAAGTTGTACAAATAGGTATGTATGTTTTACAATTAAACGTTATACAGTTGGCGATTTTAAATATTTTTGGGTAATATATAGGCGTGTTTCCGTGTTATACAAATTTTTAGCTTCAAAACGTTTGTTTTTATTTTACCTAGCTAGGTATATTATGAGTATGACTAGTTACTTGAAATGTCTATTAAGTATATTACTTAGATAAATGTATGCATAAATATCAAAATGTATAAAGAAATTAAGTATCATGTTATTCTTTATTAAATTGAATTCGATATTTTATAATAAATATTATATTAGGGTGAATAGGCGTATTTGAGGCGGGAATGTGTGAGCTTAACTCTTTTAGAATTTCACTCCAAAACTACAAAATCTTATGGATTAAAAGTATATCACAATATTAAGAAATATATTTAATAATTTAAACTCACTAGATACTTTACAAATATTTGGCAAAATAATACAAAAACGTTTACAATAGGTATTATTCATTTTTACATTCATTAGTTCACAGTTTTTCTGTTTTAATGAACATTTGATTTCCATTGTTTTTATAGTAGAGTATTTTACTGATTATTATTAGAACAATTATCGAAGGATATCAACCCCCCACCATGAAACTAAATATTAAAATTTGTTTGTGAGATTTGTTTTAAGTTATTACATCTTTCAACAGTCCAACAACCCAAAAATGGTGTAACTAACTTTAGTTGGGGTATTGACAGACGTTATTTGTTACCTATAACATTATTATATTATAATAACAGTATTTCACTATAAATCGGTAAATGGTCTAAACTATTATTGACAGTTATAAAATAACGTGTATTATGAGTTTAAAATATCTAGTGTGTAAATGGTTTAAATTGTTTAAAATTTATAGTATATTTAAAACCATAGTCGTGGTGTGTAATAACATCCATAAATAGGTAATACAATAGTGTCTATAGAGACTAATTAGTAATTACTAATTAGAAATATTTTATAATTTATTTTCAAATACACGAGTTAACTGTTAAGTGTTTTTACTTTTAACTAATCGAACTATAATTGCATTAGATTGTTACATTGTGAAATCTTCAAATATGTCTAGTAAAATGTTCAGTATATTAAAAATAACAAAAATTGTAATGTTCTTAAAATGCACGAAGAAGATGTTGATGATTCTATAATATTCTAGTTGGTTTTAATGTTTTATCAAATGATAATTTAAAATCATAAACATATAGTAGAGTGCATTAATATTAATGATTCAGACTTGGGAAATCTAGAAACTGCTAATATAGTTGGGTCTCATATTACAAGTAAGTGAATTAAACGCAAGCACTTTTTATTAGTTTTAATTAGTTAACAATAAACATTAAACATTTTAATAGGAATGATATTTAAGACCAATTTTTGAATAGGTACTTTATTTTACAATTTGTTAAAACGTAACAATAAATACTTTTCGGTTTACCTATTGAGCTATTGCTCAATAAAAAATGTATGGATTTATATTCAAATATTTGTTTTAAAATACAAATATTTTATCGTACCTATCTTATACTTGATAAAAGAAAGTATAATGTGCATTATATTCTGGTGCTTGTCGCACGAAACAATACTTACCTAAAAATATCTACCTAAACAATTCAAAGAAATTCGTTTAATAGAATTACATAAGTTTGGTTCTAATTTGATTTTTGTACACTGGTACTCTGGTACTCAAAAATATTTCGTTCAGCAGAAAATGTCTTTAAGCGGAAATTTGTTGTATGCGAATTTTACAATAGAGTGAAGTTTATAGGTTAGTACTAATGATTACACCCCCTTTAAAAGTCTAATGACATAAATGTGTTTTAATTGTTTAAACGAAACTTTATACACCTACCACTAAATGTTTCACAGTTTAAAGTCGAATATTAATGACCAAAAAATATGTGTATGTCTCAAAGCTTTGATAATTAAGCAAAAATATTGTTTATTCATTTTATAGATTACAAAAACATCTTAATTGTTTTTTAGCAGATAATAATAGCTCAAGAAATTAATAAAATATGTAGGTACTTTTTGTCAACTCTTTTATTCTATTTATGTAATTACTTAATAGGTAGGTAATATAGAGTATCTATATAGATAGTGGCTATATGGTTGTATTTTAATTGCAAAAGAAATGAGTAAATTTGTATTTTTTTTTTTTATCATTTTGAATTTAATTTACATAATTTCTGAAAACCTTAAGCAAATATCCTTACCTAAGTAGCAAAATTGAAATGAAAGCAGTTAAATAGCAGTTTTAAAGTTTCTATTCTAATTAAATAGATAGACATTTAATTAAATATTATACCTAGTTTAAAAATGTTTAATATAGGGTATGTAATTAGTTACAAATTCTAAAAAATGTTTAAGTATTATTATTCTTGATAAGATTAAAGTGTTTTTGTTAGATATTTATGGAAAAAAAGTAAGAACAGCTAAAAATTAAATAGTGAAATAATTTACCATAATATTGCGAATTAACTAATCTATAAGATCTGCGTTATTGCCTTCAATCAAAGGAGTTAGATTTGTTTCATGTTGTGGAAGACGAAAAATACGAGATTTTGGATTTTTTGATTCGCCGTTCTTCTCTTTTTCGTCACTCTCGGTGTTCTTATTTTCTATAAATCATGAATTTTATATTAAAAATACATTTTACACGTTCTAAATCTAAACCGTACAATGGAATGTAAATAAATAACTTTTTGTCTGGCTTTTCAATTTTTACGTCTTGAACGATTTGAATATAGTATATACTCGTAATATTTACATATTTTTGGTATCAATTGATTTAGTACTTACCTGATGTTTCTTCCGATGAATCTGTAATGCATTCCGGCATGATAACTTTTTTCGATACAGTTGGAACCATTCCCTGGACTAGATCCATACGCGAATCCAAAGAAAACTGTTTTCCCGACATCAGAATCCCGCGTATTCTCCTTCTCATCGCTTGAAAAATACGAATTGAAAATAATATTATTATTCTCATTAACAGGACGCCACGTACGCATATGTTTTATCCGTTTTACAAATGTAAAACAAAGCAAAAACTGTTTTACGAGGGAAAGAACTAAGAAGCTTAAAGCATTGATTAAATATACTATGTATATTATATATTATATTATATTTATATTGTATTATGTATATTTAATCAATGCTTAAAGTCATCACTAAGAAACGAAATTTTCAACCCTATAAAAAGAAGAACTTTAGCTATGCAATATTGTTTTATTTTTCGATTGAATAATGCATTTTGAAACAATGAAAACTTTTTTTGTAAATCCGATATTGAAAAAAAAAAACGATATTGCACAACCAAGGTTCTCCTTTTTATGCGGCGAAAATGTTGTTTCTTAGTTATGACTACAGCTTGAATGGTTCTATCCCGCGCAAAATAGTTTTTGCTATGTTGCACATATCTGTAAGACAGAGACAACACATACGGGTGTGGCGTCCTCTTAACCTCGTCGAAGATTCTAGAAATATTATATTTACAAGAACTGTCTTTCATTTCACTTCTCAATAGTTTCCGTGACCAATCGTCTCCGTTATCAAACAACGCGGCAAAGCTCCCGTTTACTACTTTTGGTGACATAGGCGAATTTGCTAAAAGTAGACTAGCACCGAAATTATTATTCCAATTACGTGTCTCTGTAATAAAATACAATTTTAAAAAATAAACAAAATGGTTATTTTTTATGCCTGAATTTCAACATATTACACTAAGGTTTGTACTAAGGCGTTAAGTTTTATCAAATGCAGTCATTTGTTGGTGTATAAATTACAAAATGAGTTGGAGTCTAACTTATGAGTTCAGATTATTCAACATGTTGTACTTTAAACTTTGGTTATCATCGTCGATTAAATACTTTAAACCGGCGTAGACTAGCGAAAAAGCAAAAGAAACCGTTGAGAATTATCTTAACATTATCTTTTTCGTCAATATTACATTATCATATATTCAGGACGTTTTATTGATTTGGTACGTACATTTTGCCAACATTTTTTTCTACATCAATTTCACTTATATCAAACGGGTTTAGACTCGTCTCAGTGTGCACTATAGAGCAGAGTCATTGATTCTCATAACAATTTTAGAAGTGAGTTTTCCAAAAAAAAAGGCTTTGCAATTTTTAAGACCGATTATTTGTTTACTCCCGAACCTATCTGCATTTTTCTATACTCTGTTATATCCAATTGTAACTCACTACGATTCTAAAATTGCATTTTTTTTTTTTACTGGTTTCACGTGGCGTATGATGGTTACATTTTGACTAGACATTAGAAAATTAGATAGAGATTTTTAGTGCTCTACACCCCAACCGATATGGACTATAATATATCTTGAGATGCCTATAATATAATTAATGTAATAAATGTGTATGGGATTGTGGAACTTTGTTCTCCAGTCAATCTCCGCCTAGTACTTTATGATATAATAAGTATTTAATTAAGCCCTAAGTTTACCAGCCAATGAAACTTTTGATTTATTGTAGGTAGAGTCAGCTTTATCGTCGTTGATGATTTCAGTAGCCGTCGCTTTAATTTCAGCCCAGTCTCTTGTAATATCCGAAATCGTAGTATATTGTGACGTAACAGTGAAACGTATAACGTATTTGCCTATAAAGAAAAACTTATTAAACAATGACTTTAGTGTATGTATATAAAAAATTACGTAGTGCGATTATCGAGGCCCGGCAAGTTAACTTATTGTTTTTAACTCTTTAAGTTAAGTTAATATAGAAAAATATAGCTTGAGTTTAAAGGTATAGTTCTTTTTCTTTTTAACTGCAGAGAAAAAATAACTAAACTCGATCAGTTTATTTTTTTTTAACTCAATATTTACAGTCCATGGACCAAGTACAATGAATTAATTTGACAAAAGTATAAACACAAAAACAAAATATATTTTAAAACTACTGGGTTCATATTATTAAGAAAAAATTAACTAAATATGACTACAAAATGAATTAACTGATTAGTAACTGCATAATATCATAGAACAAATTTATCTAGCTAAGTTGGAAATTACTTTTTAAAAAAAGTGACTTTTTATGTAACTGAACATTACATATTTAACTTGTTGATGCCCAACCTTACAATATTATTTCTGACTAATATTTCTTACACATCGATAAAAGTCTATATTTACAGGTGGTAAGGGGTCATGTGTTCGAATGCCATAAGTTCGAAAGTCAAGTGTACGAAAGATTGTCTGTAAGAAAAATTAAAGGTTCGAAAAGTCATATGTACGAAATTAGGGAGATGGTAAATTCGTAAATTGGTAAACTAAGGTAAAATTAACCTTTTTCTAAAAGTCGATATGTAAACTGTACAAACTACAAACGTTATCGATCATGAAATTAAGCCACCGATAAAATACGTATAGACTATAGGGTATAGCTGTCATTAACGCTTATTAAACCTAATTAAACGATAAACGATAAGCGTTTCGTATCGTATCGTTATCTTATTAATATGTATATATAATATAAAAACATATAAAAAGTATATTATGAAATAAATTGCTGCAGTTTGTATAATGTATCTTATCGGTTTTGCTTCAAATATAATTTGTTGCAATTATCGATAAATGAAAACAACATCAATTTTACCATAATATTTATTAACGTTGATTCGATCGTCTGTGTAAAAAATTTAATTTAAAAATATCAAAAAGACTTAAAATAATTAAGTCGTTAATACATGTAAATGCTAAATAAAAAGCTATGTTGCAAAAGATTAAAATTTGAAATTCAAGAACTAATGCAGGATTAATGAATTGTCATATTACTAATACCTATCACTAAACAAGTAGGATGTACTAGTAATGGATTCAGAAAATATTTTTGTTTCGTACTAACTTACTATTACTTAATAGGTAAAATTGATTTATTTTGTTTAAAATTCAAAATCAGATTTACATGATTTATTGTAATTAAGATCAACTATTAGAAATATTTAATTGTTACGACAATATTGTTTTACCTTTAAGTGATGCAGGAACGCAATGAATTCTCCCTTTAGAATTTAAGCGTTTTAACAGTCTTTCAGTTAAATGATTTTCTCCACGCAGACGAAAAACAACTAAACCTAAATGCCTAGCTGCAGGTATTTCGAATCTTTTATCATTCAACACAAGAAGTTCAAATTTGTTAGCCAACTGTACGCCCTATAAATACAAAGCATTTATTGTATAAATGTTTATTCGATTGCCATAAAATTGATATTTTTGTTAGTTGTATAATTGTATATAAATACTCACTCCTCTGATGTGTTTTTGAAGACCTTTAATTCCAAAACTGCGAATCACAAACCACAGTTTCAACGCTCTAAATCGTTTACTCAATGGTATTTGCCAGTGCTTCAAATACAAATGTTATTTTGTTGAGTGCATTTACAAAATAATAATTTTCAAATCGAAATAAACTTACCATATAGTCGATAGCAAGGCCTAAAAAATAATGATTGTTAGTTAAGATTTTATTTTTTAACATTTGTATAGTATTATATAAATAATTATTGCTTATGAGATATAGGTCCATAATGAAATGATTTTTATCTTCAAATAAACAGTAGAATTAAAAAAATTAAAAATACTCTATAACAAAAAAATAAGTACCTTACCACCCCTTACACTCGCATATATATATATATATATATACACTCTAATTTAGTGTGATATAAAAATAAATTGTTTACACATAAGACCAACTTAGCCTTGAACGAATACAGAATACGTTTTTAGCTTATGCAGTTTTCATTCTCAACATTCCGATCACGCATCATGATTACTCCAGCATCCAAGAAATTATTCCACGTCCAAACACTATTTTTTTAATTTTTTTTTTGCTTCGCTTTTAGACGGATATACGTAAACTGCACCCAAACTTTTATCTATGATAAAAAAAAATTAATGTATAATGCTCCGCGAATTTCCAGGCATCCAGCATAGGTCTGCTAGTACCTATCATATTCATTGTAATCCGTGAAGTTACCGAAAAATTCGTGTCACAGAGTGAAAAATGCTAAAAAAAAATTTCAAAATTTAAGTTTCCTAAAATTAATCAGCCTCTAAGTTCGGGTGAGGATAAGTAGCGATGTACAGTCAAAACTTGCACAGCATTTTTAAAAAGGGTAGGTGATGATGCCATAGTCACTGAACAAAATTTAAACCATAACCATGAATCATTAAGTGACCAAAACCTTCAAAAACAACTCATGACTGGTATTGTGAAAAGCAAGGCAACCAAAGATATGTGCACCAAACCTAGTAAAATATTTTGTAATGCTATTAAAAATTTGCTACTAACTGAACATTTACAAGTAAGTGATGTACGTAATATAAAAATAAATATATATAATGCTAAAAGAAAGTCATTGCCTCCATTTCCGAAATCAATCGAAGAAGTTCAATTAATTCTTGATGAACGTAGTGTTCAAACAAATAGAGATAAGTTATTTTTTATTAATAAACAACAAGGAGTTGAAATATGTTGTTTTCAGTTGCATTTCTAATTTAAAAGCTCAACGGTTGTACATGGATGGTACGTTTTCATACTGCCTAAATACTTTACACAAATGTTTACAATACATGTGTTTTATTAACGGCTATTATATACCACTTTTTATATGTTTACTCTCCGATAAAAATACAATATCAGACACTAATTGCTTAAAATCTATTTCTGTATATAGTTTCCAAAACAATATTACTATATCACTATCCAATGTTGTAATAGATTTTGAGAAAGTTATTCATTTTGCACACGAACTAAGATATACTAGTATAATATCTTAGTTCGTGATTTTGCATGTAAAACTGTTTAGCCTCAGATAAAGATAGACTTAACACAGTCGTGGAATAGATGTATCCAACAAAAGGGTTAGAGTAATGACTATACAAATAAAAAACAGTGATATTAGAAGGTGGTTAGTTAAATGCTACGGTTTACCATTTCTAAGCCCAGGAAGTGTATCCGAGTATTTTGTAAATTATTAAATGGATTTTAAGTCTGACGACGAAAAAGTGACACGATTTGCGAATTATTTGGTAGATGTATATACTCGTATCAGTATCCACCTCAAATATGATGCCGTGCATCAGCAGAGCCGACTTTAACCACTAATGCATGCGAGTTATTTTATTCTCACTTTAATTCTAGCTTTTATACAACTTATCCAAATATTTTCATGTTCTTAGAAAAGTTAAAGACACATAAACATATATTAAACTAAATAGTATAAATAAACCCTTTAAATACCAACATTCTAAAACAAAAAAAAAACGCGACGCGTTACAAAATTTAATTAATAAATATAACAGTGGTCAAACTACGATTGATCAATAATATTATGTATTAACAATATGTTTTTTTTTGTCCTAATATTGTACCTTTTAAAATTATATATATATTTTAATTTTTAATTTAATTTCATTAATTCTTTATATTTTATTGCTGTACCTAACGAATTAAGTATTAACTAAAGATTGTAATTTTAGATTAATAATTTTGTAATTTTGTTTAAGTTTGCAAAAATATAGTTATTCATTTTTAAAAGTTTACCCTGGCGCAGTTTACATGTGACCTTTTTACATTTGATGAAAATTCGGGTACAGGTTACATATTATCACCTTTTTACACTTGTTAAGAACACGGGCGCAGTTTACATGCAAGACTTTATGTTTACCTGTACTTTGGACACAGTTTACAATCGCCGCCCGTTTTAAACAGGTCCCTGGATACTCCAAATCTTCTTGAAAGAGTTTGCATTAGAATTCCGTCTTACACTACCCGCAACCAGCTACCTTTCGTCATCCTCAGTCACACCACCTCTTACGGCCATAACCACTCCCTTCACCGCATGCTCAGAACTTTCACCATCTTCTAGATTTTACTCTACGTCAATATATTTACTTATGCATATTTTATTTTATTATTAATTATATCTGTATTTTCTATTTTTTTTGTTTACATTGTTATTTTAATTATTTGTTCACTACTTCTTTGTAATTGCAGTCTGGCGTTTATATAGTAAATAAATAAAAAAATAATACACATACCCGAATTTTCATGTTGTAAATATAACGGATCGACGTTGAAAGTACGATGAAGGCATTCACTGTTTTTGACCCTAATAACAATAACAACATTATAAATTATGCAGTATGTGTCGTACATGAGGTGGAATGGGGGTAATGCTTCCATTCATGGCTCATATAATACGTATGTATATTATGTACACAACATTTTTCATAATTTTAAAATTAAATAATTATAATTATAATTATAATTTATAATATTACAAATTTTGCTTTTCTAATAAACCTAGAATTTACAACACAAATATCCTGCACTATTGGCTAAGGCACAATACCTTTCAATTAAGTTACATTTGCTTTGCCATTTTATTTAGATATAGATTTTGTATGTTGTAGATTTTAAATTTGATGGGGAAAGTACGCTTACCCCTAGGTAGAAACCTATCTGGGTTAGCGTTATTGACTATTGTAGGTAATCATATATAAATAAGTAAATATATAAAATAATTAATATTATAACCTTATGACCTAATGTAATGAGAATACTCGTGAAAAGTAAACATTGGATTTGCAATTTTTCACAAATTTTTTAAAAATATTTCAATCGAAAATAATTGAAAAAAAAACTAATAAAAATATAAAAATGTTTACGTTTATAAATATTTCAAAAAGATTCAATTATTTGGAAAATGTTATGATGTGTAGAAAATGCGAATATAAACATTCGGTAAAAATGTCGTATATCTATTATTATTCGTTTTTGAGTTAAACCAAAAATAAATCAAAATAAATTTTGTCAAAAACTAGTTTTTCGTAAAAATTCCTGTTTTTCTTAATCTTTTTTTTTTTGTTTTTTAAAATGCTTTTGAATTCTAATAGAAATTGTCAACTTAGACCTCTCCAAATCAACTAAATATCAACTTAATTCACTATTCCTTCAGAAAAAAAATACTAAACTTGAAAATCAAAGCATTATTTAAACTATTTATCGTGTACACACACAAAAAAATAGCTCTGCATAGAATCTAAAATTAGACTGTCCTATACCTAAAACCATGTTGTATTATTGTATTTAGTCGAATCCTTTTAATTTAAAATAAATACAATTTTTGATTTGCGTATTTATTTATTATTCTATCACCCATATTCAGTGTTGGGAATTTGGGATTATCTAGATAAAAAAACAATTTATCTTTATCTCATCTAGATAAATATAAATAAACTGTTGACAATTATCTTAAGAAATTATCTTAGATAAATGATTTACTTATCTAGATATTTAGATCAATTATTCCGTATTCGAGTACACTCAGTACATACTTTTTGGTTTTAATTAAACTTGTATTTTTTATGAAATAGCTAGGTTTATAATTATTTTAGGTTGTTTGCTATTATTTTCATGATATTATGCGTATTTTAATGTATTCTAATAAAAACATAAGTTTCATGTTTGATATTTTAATAGCATTCACTCATTCTACATAAGAAGTTTCTATGTACACAACTACGGAAGTATACGTATAAACTTCGGACTACTTTCATCGGAGACATCGAGAACTTGTCACTGTAGCATTTACCACATGGCCGTGCAATCGAAATGAACCATCATCCATTTACTTGGGTTGAACGCAATCGAGTCTGCGTATGCGACACCCGAGAGCCAATGACGGAATTCCGGACATATGAAAGCTGTTCCCGCGTACGCTGCATCGACATGAAACCACATGTCTTCCGCGTGGCCTAAAATTACACACCAAATTACCACATACGCAGAAAAGCTCGCAACAATTAAAAATAAAAAACGAAAATTGGTTATTTAATTTATTATAGTTACATATCGGTCCGAGTTCTTCGAGTTTGTCAAACGCACAGGCGCCAGTTGTCCCCAACGTCGCACATACCTGAAAATAACACACCACCAATATTGAAAGTTTATATTATGCGGTGTATAGTTTTCAGTAAATTGCCTGTGAATATAATCATACCTGCTTTTGTCATAAATGTGTTAAATGTTGTATACCTACCTAGTTTATAATAGTCTTAGGCTAGTGGCGTAATTAGGAATTGGTTCTGGAGTGGGACATAAGTTTATATACTATATCTATACTATAGTGGGGTGCTAATGTGCTATGCCCTCCTTTGTTCATTATGTGTCATAGATCACAATATTATATATATATTTTTGAATAGACTTTTGTAAAGACTATTTTTCTGAAAATGTTGTTGTAAAATTATCAATTTTGGTTCTCTAGTTCATTAACTACGATAATCTAAAGTTTAGTAAATTCATTAATAGTTTTTATCTAAATAATTGGTATAAATTTAATTTACTATAGCGCTAAATAATTTTTTTTAACAATCTTTTTATGTAATTTTATATATATTTATACACTTCAATCGTCACTTAAAATAGCAGCCCAGGAATTTTTTTTTTTGAGGCCATTAAGTATGTCCTCCTTGTAAGACGTAGGGATTAGAGTTGGACCAATATAACAACAGTTTTGAGAATTCTATATAACTACATAAAGAATACACATATTTTTTCTATCTGCAATTGTACGAATACTTAGGCTTCAAGTTTTAACATTTTTAAATAAAGTTTTTAAATGAATTATGTGCTTTTTATTCGAATTCAGAATTTCATATTTCTAATATTTCTAATATTCAGAATTTTAGTTCAATATAACATTTTACTGTGTGAATTATTTTTTTAATAAATCATCTTATAATAAAAGACACGACGTTAACATATTAGTTATCTAAGGCAATAGTTAATAATTGTATCATTATAGACACATAATATGTTATACTTACTATTTGTAATTGGGCATTAATTATAATATATAGTACACTCAATGATAATGCAATATCTACAAATCATTTGTGACGTTATACCTAATGATTTACGATGTATATTCCCTATATCTCCTATCTTCTCCACCGACTTGTTTATCTTTATTTTTAAATAATTTAGTTTATACAAATAAAATCATAACAACATGTAATAGTATCAGTCGATTTTTTTTATAAATAACTTATTTGGGCATATCAGTCATCACATGATTCACTCACAAAAAACGGTATCAAGTTTTGTTTTTTATCCGTGGCAATAGCTTCCATCAATTGAGCTCCCCTTAGTGATAAGGAATCGTCACTTTCGATAAATCGCATTTTTACGAGTCCGATGAGACCCGCTTTTTCGACTGATGAATGGGCCTGTAAACAAAGTAACTTAAATTGTCAAGTATGTGTATATAAACAATGTGTATATAAGCGTATATTCTAAGATAATTATTGTTACTACACAGTTCGATTTAGGTCATTTACCTCTTAAAATAACATGGTTAAATTACAATAAATTACATTTAAGTATTAATAGGATTTTAATAAATGTTGTCTAAAACACCAAATTGCACGCTAATACCACCTAGGACAACAGTCAAAGGCCACCCCTTAAATTTGTTTTAAATCAATATAAATATTAAATTTTGACCGAAAATCAAAAATCTTTCCTCCAATTAAAATTAAAAAAAAATCATCATTACAAAAAAATGTGCTGAAAAATATTAAATTATTCTGCAGTATTAGAGTTAAATATTTCTTGAACATGCTTCCGATTTAATTAACATTAATTAGGTATACATTATAGGAAAATAACCATAACAGACGATTTAGATACCTGATCCGAACAGTAAGCCACTAGTCTACCGTTTATTTCTACATCTTCTAGTTCTGGATTTATCTCCTGTATCCGGCGGATCGCCTGAGTCCTGGCAGCTAACAAGCAAACAAATGTAGCTTCACTCGATGTAGTCTGAAAGAAGAATGACGAAAGGGGTCAGGTCGGTAATGTAATACATATAAGCAATATAAGAATAGGTAGGTATAGACTTGTGGGTGGGAAAATGTGGCAGGCGTACTTGTTTTCGCTTTTAACTAAAAAAAGGATATGGTTTACACCTATAGAAATATTCAAATATTATTTATTATAAATACTCTTGTCTCCCCACAAGCTTAGGCTTTGGAGACAATTTTTTTCTCCTTTTATTAAGTTTTGTAATACAATTAATTTGTAACTATTTTTTGAAATAACAATAAACAATATCTATATCTATATATAATTGAAAAATATTTCTGTTACCACTGTCTGCGAGTGTGTATGATACGAGTCATGTGAAACCAACTAAATGCAGCTTATTAAATTCATGGGTAATAGTTTTAATAAATAATATGTAGTTATTAAAAATATTATGTATAGTATTATAGTTATTATACATATGTATCAGTGGAGTACGATTGCGCGCGTTTTACCTACGTTTGCGCGCAGTGCCGGAATAACAGAGAACATGATTTTGACTATTCAAAAGCGCAGAATTGAGCGTTTAATGATGCGACGTTGCCAAAATGTTTATAACGAATTTCAGTTATTTCGTAATTATTTTATATATTTAAATACAGATACAGTATTTGTATTCCATTCCGAAAGTTGTTAAATACATTTACTCAAATACTTTACATTTATACTCAGTCTATATCATAAAAGAAAATAATTATTGTGATAAAAAAAAATATACATTAAAACTCAGTCTGAATCATAAAAAAAAATATTCATTAAATATTAAAAAGTAAATAATTGAAAAAAGTTCACAAATTACATTTAATATTTTTTAATTAAATTTTAAAGCCCCGATACCGGATTCCAACTATGGCTAAAAACTTAAGTATATTTTTCGGCGTTTTATTTTTTTAAATATTCTTCGTATTGTTTACAGATAAATTCTATTTTCTTTAGTTCTTTCAACTAAAATAATTGAATCTACAAGGTGGTTAAATGCTCACCAATATTTTCTATCATTCTTTTATGATAATTTGTCATTAAGACTGTACAAGTACACTGTTTCTTACAGCACCTCCATCTGACATTTCCATCAGCCCACTGTCTGACGTGTCGACATTTGTGCCCTTTCACTACTAACAAATCATTCCCCCTTTTTGAACTTATTGCCTACGTAAATTTAATTTTCCATTTTAAAAAATAAATATAAAATGTTAGCACTGACCTACCTGTCAGCTGTAATAATATTTATACCTAAACTGTATGAAAAGAGCCTACCTGAATGACGCCTCCTCCTTTGCTCTCGTTGTGCGTGTGTAAAAACGCTTCGGGAAGTCCAATCATCTTTCCCAGCCAGTTCATCACTAAGATTTCCAACTCCGTGCAAGCGGGGCTACTGGCCTTCAAAGCGAAATGTGTGGCATAATTTATAAGTACATTATATATAGTATCACCGTCCTCATTATTATCATCGTTGGATGTGGTGAACTTACCCATGTGAATCCCAGACAGTTGATCGCATCCGCCAGCATGTCACCCAGCAGCGACGGGAACGAATTCAGTGCAGGAAAATATGCGTGCATTTGAGGCGATTGCCAGTGCGTGATCTATATAATATATCAATATAAAACATACACGTTGAACGGAAATCGGTATACGACAGACATTATCTCTTTGGTAGTTTTATTATTATTTTAGTATTACACTCGTACCCCAGGCATAATGATGTTCTCGACGTCGTCCATTATGTGGTCCCACGATTCTGGTTCGACGGGAGCACAATCGGGTGTCAAGTTCCTCAGGTATCCCGGATGCACGTTCGGATAGACACGTCTTTCCCGTATGTTTTCTAAATAGTCTGCTATATAGTCTATCATTATTTTTCCTAAAATCATTTGATGTGGGTAAACACGATTCAATATAAACAACAGCAGCTGATTGATTTTAAATTTGCCGGCAATAAGATGAGTCAAGATTTCTTCAACGGTTAAAAAATAATTACGTACAATAACAGTTATATAAACATTAAATGATAAATACACGGTTGGGTGTATATTTATTTACATATTTTATATGTAAAACACTCACATTTATTACAATACAATATTGTTTAAAATGTCTTAGAAATTTACTTCACACGTTAAATAAAAGCAAAAAAAAATTTTAAATATATATAGTCGCCGTGTGAAAAACCAATTTATAATATTTACCTATACTTACACAAATCATTACTATTAGGTATACATATTTTATTTACCTCTTGTTCTATATTCGTCGAAATCCATTAGTGTAGATATGGTTTCAAATTAGGCTATATCAAAATCAATTGTTCTAGAAAAATTAACAAGACACAAATTAATTAAAATCTATGAGCCAACCAAACGATTAATTGTTGAAAGATAAGATATGATAAGAAATGTCCAACAACAATTATACAAAATATGAATTTAGAATTTTAGAATTAGTATTCACATATTATGTCATAGTTAAGATCCGTTTTTTTTTTAGAAAATACTTATAATGTATTAAATTCAGGGCCGTATCAACCATTAAGCTCTATACTATTACAAGCACTGTGCCATGGTCTACAAAAAACGGACTGCTTACGAAAAAAGGGCCTAAAACTAAAACAAAAAAATCTATTTCTATAAAATGGATAATACACGTCGACGGGTACATTGTTCTTATAATATACAGTTGTACAGTTATTAATGTTATTATACATATATTTTTTATACAGCCAAACTTGTTTTATTTTTCTTATTTATAAATGCAAATAATACAAGGCTTTTATATCATAATATAATATACCTGTACAATATTAGTACATAGCGCAAAAATCTAGTATTTATATTAGCGCGGTACTCCATAGACAAGTACTCATCTCTAGTACTGAAATAGGTACTCATTTTTAAGTATCATTTTGCCCATTCCCACCGAGGACATAATACGTACATATAATAGATCGTAAACTAAATTGACCATATTTGAAAAAATAACAAACAGAACTAAAAAAATGTCCATACTTTTTATTATAGTATTTTTGTTGTTAATTTTTAACTGTTGTAAAAAAACATACATGATAGATACTACATATAGAACTATTAATATTATTTATATTACATATTCATAAGAATAAGTACAGAGTAATTGGATGGAATTGACATAAAAAACAGGACAACGGGATACAAAGCTGAAATAAAGGACAATCTTGTATAAACCAGGACGTACGGTCATCCTATCGTAAACGTAATATGTACTGTATTCAGTGGCGTACACAGATATTTTCAATGGGGGGGGGGGTTATATTAAAAATTATACATACATACATACATAATATTATATATATATTTATCAAAACGATTATTTAATTGTTTACTGTACAAGATCTAGTTTTCTTGGTTTTTTTGCCAACTCGTCAATGACCTCTTCAGGAGTTAAATGTGTACCACGGTACACCGACTACATTAGGGATCCCATACGTCCCGTATTTTACGGGATTGTCCCGTATTTGAATGAAGCGTCCCGGTGTCCCGGCAAAAGTTAAAAAATAATACTATTGTCCCGTATTTTGAACAACCCGTCCCGTATGTACCTTATTTTAAAGCTATTTCAAAAATTAATTTTTTTTTTATTATTTGGCATTTTAAAATTTAAATTATTGATAAATGATAATAACTAAATCAAATGATAATTATTTGATTATAATAACAATACATTTTTTTGTTGGTTTTGTGGTGGTTACACTGATTACTGATTAATGATATTATATCGGCTATCAAATCGGCTGTCGGCATGTACATTTCAAGTATATACCCAGTGTCCCAGTGGCGTATTTAGGTTTTTTCTTGGTGGGAGGGGGGATATAGCTTTATTAAGTTAGAGGTCTAAATATGGACTCCAAAAAATGATGCATATTATATACACCCCTACGCGGGTGATCGATCCCATTGGTCGGCTTGATCCCCCCCCCCGTAAATACGTCACTGTATATACCTACTATACAGGTATGTTTTAAAATAACCCGTATTTTTAAAAAATAAATCTGGGAACCCTAGACAACATTGTCAATCCGTTTAATCTGTCCTATGTATACAAATATATAATTATTTTTCAGTTAAAGGGGGGGGGGGGTTTGAACACCCAACCCCCCCCCCATGTGTACGCCACTGACTGTATTACCCAGTGATGACTAATGAGTTAGACAATTTTATTAGAAATCTAAAATGTGTGAACAATATAGAATTTAAAGTATAAAAGAGCCATTAATAGGAAAAAATATACCAGGATTGCCATTTGAACAAGTAATAGATATTTTGACCTACGGTGGAAATAACTATTTTGTGTTAATGGATTATTATTATTAAAGAGGATAGAAGTTAAACAATTCAAAAATAAAACAGTTAATCACATAATTCAAATTTTGAAAGGTATTTTTGCAGCATATTGCATATGATGGTTAACCTCAGAATATGGTATGTGATAATTAGGGCCCGGAACTTGATGACCTAAAAATTTTTAAAAAATGCACACAAAAAAGTGTTAAAATGACTTATAAATATCAAAAAATGACTATAATAACTGTGAAAAATATTAATTTTTAAAAATTTACGTTTTTTAATAATTAACTCACGTGTCAGAAATTATAATTCATAATTATTTTTGTTAATTATATTTTTTAATAATTTATTTATTATTTTATTAGTATGAATTTAAATTACGCAAATTTTTGTACACATTAAAATATTAAATATGTTTTTATTACTTAAACAATTTAAATTAAAGTTATGTACTAAAAAAAATGTGTCATATTGTATAAATACTACTAAACAATAAATCATAAATGTGTTACACTGAGTTATTAAAGTGTATTTAATATTTTAAAATAAAAAAGATTGTCCATTGTCCGTTAGTAAAGTCTAAATATAGTCTATAAATCTATTCTGGGTAAACCAATCAAATCTAAATTACAATAACGCAGGGGTTTCTCACGCACGTCTGCACTGGGCCTAAACAAAATTGAAACAATAAGATACAAAATAATATCAATACGTAAATAATTGAAGAATTCAGCTATACGATATAATATTTTAGTTTTTTTAAATATTTAATTTTATCAACATAATATGGAATAAAACATGTTCTCTCTGGAAGAAAAATGCAAATATACCTACAAAAGTAGAAAAATGCACTAAAATTGTTGAAAAAAATGACCTTAAAACTGAGAATTGCCAAAAAAATCCAAAAAATGCAAAATAAAATTTGTACCATTGAATTCTGCATGGCACAAGTCAAATTTCTATAAAGAAGGGCCTCGAATACAATCATTAGATAAAAAGATGCAAATGCATCAAGTTCTGGGCCCTAGTGATAATGTACAGTTTGGATCTTTTGAATTTGAAACATTTGCCAATATACACACACGCACTATCGATTATTAATAACAGTAATGTGTATAACAAAGTATGTACCAATTTATATAATTAAATATTCTCGACTCAACACTAAACAATCAATAGTACCATAAATCTAATGTATAATTGATATTTACTCATACCTATATAAGTTCCTAATTGTTTATTGTTTTATGATTTTCTGTTGTTAAACCGTCGTAAAGCAATAAAGTTTTTTTTCGTCATTTATTTGGCAACCAATTTAATTCGGTAATTACATATTTTTAACTATCTCGATAATACGTCCAAAATGTACTTGGTGATAAATTCTAGTGTTTTAAGTAACAAACGATATAAGGTTTGATGAAAACACTTATAAGATTAGTTTAGGATAAGTAGTTGTAATTTGTTAAGTGCCGACTTCACCTGGTACCTTGATCGATAAATTCTAATAAAGATACATATAAAAAGCTACATAGTGACAAATAACACTCAATTACTCTTTATGATCGTTATTTGTCAGACATCTTTCTAAGGTGTCTGTTTATAGAGATTTGTTTAACTTAATTTCCTGTTAGCATTAAGCTTGTTATACCTACCTATCCAATATCTTAAATACCGCCAAATGAACAGATGCAACATGCATAGATTGATGCCATGTAGATTTATTCTTTATATAACCGATAAGTGATATGTTTGAATGTATATATTGAATATAATAAATTATTTAAGTTTCTCTACATGTGAATTAGCCAATTTTTTAAAGTTTAATAAAAAGTTATTTTCTATTAGTTTTTTATTACAATTTTTCATCATTATATAATTTTTTGCATGTAACATATTATATATTATTATTATTTTAAAATCGTAAAAAATTAGATATTTATTACTGTTGCTAAAAAAAAAAATGTTTTGAGTGTTGTTCCGTATTATGATGGACACATTTTATTCGAAAAAGATTTATTTGTACAAAAGAGATTACATGACTACACCGGGAATATGTCGTATATGTACTTAATCTCCTAGTATTAAAACATACTGTAGACATTTATACTGTTATTTGACTCTTATTAGATACTCATTATTATTTATTGCTTATTATAAAATTGATGGCAATTTATCGCAATTAAAAAAAAAAAAGAAAGAAAGATCATTAAACGTTTTTATTTAAACGTAGTAATTAAATTTAATAAAAATATAAATTATGCCTATGTGAAAATAGAAGGTATAAATAATTTAACTGTTTGTGATGATTAAATTAAAATAAAAAAATGTTTAATTCAATCTTGAGCGGAACGATAGGTATTGTAGGTACTTATTATGACATTGATGGCTATTTTATTCTCACACTCCAGTATAATTTTTTCTTTGTCTTACACGCGTATCTTATAATAAAAACCTCTTTCCGTGATTTACTTATCACTTATCAGTAAGTCACTGATTACCTAATTCAAATTATATACTAATATCGAGACTAATATTATAGCAATGTATTTTTTAGATAGTTATTACAAATTATAAATAACTGAATTTCAAGGTGGATTTATAAATCTTGCTAAATATAAAAATCATTTGACTGAACATAGATAATATTATTCTTTATAATTATTCTAATGATAATAACTAAAATACGGTGTTAGGGTTTTATTATATTCTATGAGTGTAGAGATGTGATTGTTTTACTGGTGCAGTGAACTGTGTAAAAGTATTTTTCTAATCCAAAACATAATATTACCAAAATTCCAATTCTTCACAAATGGTAAAAAACTATTCTGATTAGTTTCTACTTTGTATACCATGCGTTGTGTATCTAAACATTTATTAATCGAAAATTCTGGTTGGAATATTTTTCTAAAATATTGGTTAGTCCATTGATAAAAACTATAATTCATATTGAACGAAAGTTTGATGATGTGGATTTTTCGTATGGTACCAATACAACGCAATCTGGTCATGTCACTATTCACATTTAATGTGATTCCAAGTTTAGAATTTTCAATTGTATATAATGTTTGTTTGTACCGATAAGTTAAGATTGTTTTTTATTTACATGGGATTGTTAGTATAATACTAATCCCCGATATAAATCCGATCATTATTTTATATTATTATTTATTATGTATCATAAGGTTTATCTCACACATAATACCAATATAGTATAGCTAGAATAGTTTATAAATTATATAATATATGTAGTTGATTATAACTGATTAAATATTATACCAAATAAAATAAAGAAAGAAGCAAAATTAATTTCAAAAAACTGAATGATCGCCGGTACTTACAGCTAAAAAACAATAAATCAATGGTTTTCAAACTGTTATACCAAGGAAGTTTTTTGTTATGATGTTATTTGGTAAATCATTAGATTTCAGTGAACAAACTTTAATAAATAATATTATGTATGTAGCCGTGTAGGAGTATCTTTAATTTACTGTTATTCGTTGCAGTTAAGTTATCTATTTCAATATTATCAACTATGATGTGTAAATGTGTAATAATCATTTAAAGGAATGTTTTCTGTTCATTTTAAACTGAACGAAAGCAGTAAAATTGTAACATACAAGTCGTACGCAAATAACACAACTTCGAAACCATAAAACTTAACGTGTAATTTGATATAGAAAATCAATAAGTAGTAAATATACGTAATATACTCATTTGAATAAAACGAAATTCGTGAAAAATAAAATATAAAATAATATATACCTATACATTTATTTACATAGTTTAAATTAATATATCTGTTATTGTTATTATTATTATTCGAGACTTTTACTTAATAATATGTATTTAGATATATTATTATGTAGGTATAGGATTTTTACTTGCAATATTTGTACAAACTATGTGTAGGTGAAATTGAAAAACAAAAATAGTAAGTACCTATTTAAACTACGGACACAAGCTCACTGTTCGTCTTCACGACATTTATAGATGGTCAATAACATCAATGCAGCGTTTTACAACTTAAATTTGTCAGATAAGTTCATATTTCTGTATACTATATTACTATCTATAAATAAATGTACTTATATAAGAACCTAACTAGATTTTTGAGATGAACATAGTTATTATATCCAATATATTAAAATATTTGTTGTTGTGATATTTCACTTTTCTATTGAAGGATGTGTACCCATATTGTGTACTTGTAAGTTGTATTGATCCATTTATTTTATACATTGTGATAATTTCCTACTTTTTCATTAATAAAAATGTGATTAAAAATTGGTCAAAGTTTCAATTATGGCCAGTGTTGTAGATACAAATCAATCTTTTTGATCACGATTATTACCTAGGTACCATATTTTATAGTTAAAATATATACAGTGAAACCTGTATATAACGGACAGTTACGGGACCAAAATAATTGTCCGTTATAGACAGGTGTCCGTTGTAGACAGGTTTCAATGTTTTAAAAATTAAAATTTTTACGTACATGTATGTATTGTTTTATATTTTATAATATGTACATATTAGGTATAATCTTTATTAATATTATATATATATGTATTATACACATACATTCTAAATTATGAATTTTACGTTTTACCAATGCCAAATTTGTTAGCAAGTTTACGAATAGACCAACCTCCGCTAGTCTTTACAACGAATAATGTCCACCTTTTGTTTTAAATTTAAAGCTTTACGCGGCACGGGAGGTGGCATTGCTAAGGAAAAGATGTACAACTCTGACTGCGATCAGTGCGAACCGAAAGAAACTGAATAAAAACGTTTGATACTCATGGTTATCATTTATACGTATTGCAATTTATATCTGGATATCTTGGACTTTATAAATTCAATAGGCAATTAGCGTTATCGTAATCGGCGATAATGAAATTGGTCGTAATCCGTATTTTCACTGAATGACCTAATTGAGTTCCTTATCGACGCTGTTTCGTAGTATGTATGTATGTATTTTTGTCCGTTATGAAATTTGTTGGATTAAATATTAGTGTCCGTGTCCGTAATAGAAGGAGTCCGTTATAGACAGGTCGAAATACATTAGAATGCCTATCTTTTTGCCGGGACCTGGTCATTTTGTCCGTTAAGAGAGGTGTTCGTTATAGACAGGTGTCCGTTAAGTCAGGTTTCACTGTACTTCAAAAAACTTAGAAAAAGACATAATTTCCACGAAGGATAATCAGTTGAAAATAGTGTAATTATAACAAAAGATTTCAAATATTTATGTTCTATTATTAATATATTTTTTAAAAACTATCAAAATAATAAAATTTATTTTCATTATATGATGTGCATGCATTTATCAAATAAAAAAAATCTGTGTAGAACTAGAGCATAGATAATAAATAGAAAATAACTAAAGTATTGATAATTTTAACCAGAGAAAGCAGCAGCTAGTCTAATATAATATTGATCGTGTTCCAGAATTTATAAATAGTATTATATATATATTATATTTATAATGTAAATTAGTATTTATTATATTCTCTAAGTAATTACCTGCATTGTTACAATATTGGATTAGTGATGTTATTATCTTGAATTTTTTTATTACTGATCCGAAAAAACGTAAACGATTACTTATATTTTAATTTTATGATAAACCTTCAATTCTCATAATAGTTTTTAAAACACAATAATATAACAAACTTTAGCTAAATATTTTTATTTTTATTTATAATTTTATTTTACACGGGTTGGTAAAAAAATGAATTTACATGATATGCAAGTGTGAGTTTCACTTTACTACAGTCGATGTGTAATGAGTGCAAATGAGTTTATTGAGATATAATATAAATTATTAGTTTCATGGGAACGGTTCGGACTCCAATATCTTCAATATTTTATTTAAAATGAATACAAATTTTAAAATTTTAGTGTTCGGAAATCAATTAATTACAAGGTATTTATAACCACAATGGCATCTAGAGAAATTAGAAATGTGATATTTAGCCCTTTATTATGGCCACTCAAGGATATTTTTATTCGCATAATTTAGGCATCGAGATCACAAACAAAACAATCTATTAAAATATCAACTTTGAAGAAACGATAAAATATATGAATATACTCGTATACTATACCTATTTTCGTATTATAAGTTTGAAAAAAGGTCTCGTCCTGAAATCGGTAATAGATACAACTAAAAAATGAACGTTTTTACAAGAACTAACCAGCTGTATAATTGTACCTAATAAACTAATAATATTAACGATATCCGACATACGAGATATTTGGAAAGACAAAGGGTGAACAAAATTCAAGCCATATAATACAATATATTATGTTCTAATATATACTATAGGTTATATAATGAGAAACTATTCTGTATGATTTTTTATCATCGGCTGCCACGGTTTATTACCATACGCAAGGACTTTTACGTAAAACTATTTTTCAAAAAACGCTTAGAATTCTGTTTCCAAAAAAAAAAAATGAAATATTTTTGTAAATCAGTGTTGTATTAATTCTTACATCTCAATAGACTTCACATCAGTTTTAAAATTTTAAAGTCATCCGATCTGCATACAATATATTGTAGTTATTAATTGAACAATTTATTTTTATTTCATTTTTTTCGACTCAAAAATAATACAAATATTTCACATTTTAATAATATTTGTTTAAAATTAGATATGAATCAGAACAATGTTTTAAAAAAGTCATTGGGAATATTTAAAATTTTATATATGTTGTTTTTAAGTTTATTTTTGTATGAGTTCCGTCCATATTTTCAACTTTGTTTCAATTTTACGAGAGAGTATTTAAAAAAAATATAATAGACCCATATCTCAACATATTTGTATCAAGATAAAAATAATTTGTCATTAAATAATCAATAGATATTTTAATTTACTTTAGACACGGACAATAATTATAATAATTTATCACACGTTAAATCAGATTGCTTTTTCAATTATTATTAAAATCCTACTAATGAATGCTATTAAAAACTCTCGGACTTATGAACATGACGAAAATCGTAACTGTTTTTATTGTTATGGCAAAAAATTTAAAATAAACAATTGTAAATAACATATTATAAAAAATCAACAGTCGGCAATAATCGTGAATAACCACTGCAAAAAAAGTGTTAAAGATAATAATAATAAAATGTGATACATAATAATTACCTCTAAGAAGCCGGGAGACGATATGATATTCTTATGCCGACAAGACGTCTCGTGAGCACACGTAAAAGAAGAATGTCCAAACTACAGTCGGTCGGCTATAGTGATGCTCACCGTTGTCGGCCGTTTAGCGCATGCCTTTTTTTTAGCGCTCTCGTTGGTGTACAGCTCGCTCGTAGGTTAGGACGTAGGAGTGTATCTATACCGGTATTGGGTTTCAATATGCAATCACTCTATAATAATTAAACGCCTCAGTCAAATTTTCGGAGGTTCCGACGTAATAGGGATTTTGTTTTATTATGACATTGTGAGCCAAAGTCGTACGACCGTATTTTAACTTTAAATACTTTATATACTATAAACGTAACTGTGATGGACGTATTTATTTATTTATTTCCTATATTTCTATGATTACGTACCTACTTACTACAAAATGAACACTTTATTAAGCTAAAATCAAAATTATCAAAATATTGATACTTTACCTAGTATAATAATTATTACCTATATGGCTATACTCTTAGTAAGTTTAGGCTAACTATATACCAATTATACCTAACATATACTATGATATTAATATATTAGTTATATGTAGAGTTAGAATGTTGATAACCAAAAAAGCACACAAAAATGCCCTAAAAACTCCAAAAAAATCTACTTAAATAAGTAAAAAAATGTTATTTAAAAATAATAAAAAAATAAAAAAAATATGAAAAATAAAAAAAATAAAAAATAATAATAAAGTAATTTAGTAATTAAAAATATGAATTGTAATATTAATAGACAATAGTATACATTGAAATTTTAACCATTATGTAAAATTATTAAAAATAAATTAAAAAGTGAAATAGATATTAAAAATATTCTCATTGATATATCTGAAAGAACACTTGTTTTATAAATGTATAACACTCATACGGTACATCTTATCGTTACGTGATAAATGTAATCACATCCAAATACCCGACAGTATAATGATAAAATTAGTTTTTTCAATATTATACAAATTTTCTTTAAAATCTAAAATTTGAGAAGAATGCCCCCACATTGAACAAAAACTACAAAAACTGATCTAAAATTAGAAAAAATGACTTAATAATGTTAAAAAAACATTAAAATGCAAAATAAAATTTGAATATTCTGAATCAAGGAATCAATGAAACACATTTTAGTTAAGATAGCATTGTATAAAAGAAAAATAAATGTAAAAGTTGTCAACATCCTAACGCTAGTTATATGGTATTTAAGTTTGGAATTTCTTTATTATCTTGTTAAAATGCATTAGTTGTAAATCATAGATTTATTATTTTCATAATAGTTGCTAATAATTTTGAATATAGTCATTATATTACTGTTTCTTTATGTACAATTGTATTTAATAAATAATATTTCAGTATATTTATATGAATTTATAAACATAGCTTGTTGTTTAAACAATTTTAAAGTCCTAAACAATTAAAACTTGTGTTTTGTAGGTATTTATATCTTTAGTACATTTTAAATAATACCACTATGATTTATACAATTTTTACCAAAATGTAATGTGCCTACTTGTTAAATAGAGTCATAGACACATAGATAAGGTATAAGAAAAATAAAAAGTTTTGAAATCTAATAAACCAACTGATCAACTGATCAAAATGTTTTTCTAATGCCATAAATTAAACTTACTTAATTTATTTTATTCAATAATTTCTAGTTATTACTAGTTAAATTGCTAAGTGTTTTCATAAAAAATATTTCATGAGTAAATTACGGTAATTTATTTATTGATAGGAAATGGAAGAACCCAAAATATGCCACTGATTCTTTGTACACCTACTGCTCCAAGTGATGCCGAGAGGTGACGTTCGAGTAGGTACTAGGGCATTCTCACAGTAACCTATAACAGGGGTGGCAAATTTCGTTGACGCTAAGTACTAAAAATTACTATTTTTTTTTTTTTTGGAGCGTGTCGTTAAATTATGAAAAAAATATATATAATATATATAAATTATAAGAAAAATTCATAACTCAAATATATTAATATAAAAAAGGTGGCAAGTGGATGTCGCTCTGCTGTACAGTAGGTTCCAAGTGGGTCACTGTTATGGATGGTGTTAAATTTGTATTCAACGATATATCATTGTATACGAAAAACGATTCTGAGCGGAGACGGCCTGTCAGCCTAAGATAGGTATATTATATTATACTTATATTGCCATTATTAATGATTTAAAACGCTCATAAAAATTAGTTGGACTTTCCTGTACATTTTTTTTTTAAAAATAGAACAACTTATAGAATATCTTGTGTTAAATTTTAAAATCTTAGATTTAAATATAACATTTTTTATGAATCAAAAAAAACTGAAACATTTTGTGGTTTTTACATATTTATTTGAAATTTCAACTTTAGACGCTTATAAAAAACTAGTAGACATACCCTTCACTTTTTTTTAACTACCACTTCCATAATAGCGTATGAGGAACCTTTTATTATATTTTTAAACCTTAGGTATAAATTCTCAAAATGTTATACATTTTTCAATACAAATTATTTTGTATATTTTCTTGATTTTGACGGATTTTGTAAGAATTGTAACTTTAAACGCTTATAAATTTTTAAGTGTTTTCCTACCAAATTTTTTTACGGTAGAAAAACTTATTTAAAATCTAGTGTTAAATTTTCAAGCCTTAAATATAAATAGAAAACTTTTTATGAATTTTTAACCACAAAACAATTTGCAAATGTTCGATATTCTGATGACCAAATGTTGACCTTAAAATATCTATAAAAAATTATAATTGTAATATATCTTTTTGATTTTTTGGTTACACTATAAACTACTTACGTACAACCTTTTTTTGCATTTTCAATCCTTAGTTATAAAAGCTGAACATTTTATAAATTTTTAACTACAAAACAATTTGCAAATGTTTGATAATAAATTTTGGCCAAAATTTGAAGTTTAAATGCTTATAAAAAAAAATTGGCTCAATGTATTTTTATTATTTAAACGACTTATGGAGAATCTTTTATTACATTTTCAAGAAATTTGTTGAAACAAAATTTTTTTTATCGATATTAAAAGACCTATAATTAGCTCAAAAATTAACAAAATATTTTTAATTTTTTAGGTGTATATAAATTGGTAATCTGAACATTTGGTGAAACTTTCAAATGTCTACGGTAGTTCCTTTTTGAATTACATTAAAATAAGAAAATCGTTCCCGGAGAAAACTGGTGAACATCCAATGTCTAATTTCAAACGCTCATAACAAATTTTTTTGAGTTTCCGGTGAATTTTTATAGAAAATCATATAGAGAATCTTGTGTCAAATTTTCAAATATTAGATTTTTAAATAGAAAAGTTTTTATGAATTTCCTAATTGGAAAAAATTCATAAATTAGTGATTTTTTTGTATTTTGTCGAAATTTTAACTTTAGACGCTTATAAAAAACTATTAGAGACATATATAATTAAAATAACCTCGTAATATACTTTAAAAGTTTCAAGCACCCACAAAAAATATTTTTAAATTACAACGAAACAAATAACCAACAAACATTATTCTTCATTTAAATAGCTAATTTCATATAAATTTAAACTTAAAATGTCTATACAAAGTTAATTTTTTTGATTTTTTGATAACATTATTGAATATTTACAAAAAAATTTTTTTTAAATTGTCAATCCTTAGTTATAAAAACTGATCATTATATGGATTTTTAACTACCTTCAAAATAATTTGCAAACATTCTAGATTTTGATGAATTTGGTCAAAATTTGAACTTAAAATGCTTATAAAAAAGTGTGCATTTGTATCTTAAACATTTCTTAGGCCTACGATTAGCTCAAAAATAGTCAAAAAATTTTTTGTGTATAGGATTGATAATCTGATGATTTAGACTGAAAATGTATAAGGTAATTCCTTTTTAAATTACATCAAAATAAGAAAATTGTTTACGGAGAAAACTGATGAATATCCAATTTCTAATTTCAAACGCTCATAAAAAATTACTTTGACTTTCCGCCAGATTTTTTTTTTTAGAAAAGTAGAAAAACTTTTAGAGATCCTTCTGTTGAATTTTTAAATCTTAGTTTTTTTGTAATATATGTTTGATAACGGTATTATAAGTTGTAAGGGGTTTTTTTTTAAAAAGGTTTACCGGCTTTAACTTCTAATGTTATGAGTTAACATTTTTTTTTTGCTATTAAATATACAATTTAGTTAATATATACAATAATTAGTTCAATTGAGCTTACATTATGATTTGTTTGAGCTAGAGTTTGTTTGTTAGATTGCATTTTGATAGAAAGTTGATGATTGTTGAGGTTTGATCTTCATTGAAAATGTCTTTGATGTTTAGTGGGAGATTAAGATATTGTGCTTGTAGGTTCAAATATAGGACATTCTTCAAATATATGTTTTATTGTGATGTGAGTTTGACATACATTGCATATTGGTGGATGGTCTTTACTTATTAGGAAGGAGTGCGTAACAAAAAGTGTGACCGATTCTTATCCAGGTGAATGGTGATAATATCTTGACGTCGGCTGAGATCCGGAGGTCGGGAGGTGTATAGTGTATACCATTGTTTCAGTGAACTATGTAAGGGTTTTTATAACCACTTCATTTCCAATGTTATTTGTATATTTTTTTCACATGATATAAGCATAAGTGATTTTAATCTATCTTCTCCCATCAGTGGATATTTTAACTAGTATGTTAGGCGACACAATTATCACGCGGTGAAATATTTTAGTCGCCTAGTGAGTAGTATTTTTAATAACTGGGCTACATTTTTATTTTTATATATTAGCATGCTTAAAGCTTACTCAATCATAACGTATTTTAATAGGAGGAAAATAACTAAAATGAGTTTTTCTATCTAATTAAGTACAGAAATATTCGACTACTATTATTCATCTAAAATGTAGGAATCGCTTTTCATTGAATACCTACGTTTATTTTTTAATTAAACCAAAGCTTGTTAACGTTTTAATAAAGTTTTGATTATACATTTATAACGTTATATATGACAAAAAAACAATCGACATTAATTGTAAACGTAATTAAAACAGAAAACGGTTCCATCCAATACCTACAACTGTAGTTATATAATTATTAATGACGAGGTACACTCGACACCTACTATACGGCAGAGCTAGTTCCCCGGTTTTTTTTTATTGAATGGAATTTTTTATACGTCTGTCAAGAAAGATAATGGTTATTAGTTGGGCTCAAATTTATATTATTTATCTACTAAAAAATCACGAAATATGTTCTTATTTTCCTATTTTCTGAAAATTGACTCACAGTCCTTATTGCTAGAGCTTACAGTTTACACACTACACACACTTAATATAATTATTTATTTCTCAGTTTTCACATATAAACGCCATAAATTACCTAGGTATAGAATTAGTACAATACCATTGAGTACTGCAGCTGATATACTCAATTCTAATAGTCTAATACCTACTAATAGTGTCAAAAGACTGTTTTTCCATCACAGATCTAAACTTTTAACTTTAAAGTTCTCATTCCTCGGATCACCTACCCCTGTAAAAAGGTGTAGTGGTTAGGTTAGGTTGGTAAGTACTATGACGTTGTAGCTCTATGAAACTGTAAACAGTTTTTAAATTATGTGATTCGCTTTACGATTGTTGTGCGTATCTATATATTGTGTTATATTATATTATATCGCATGTTCGTATAAACGTATAATAATATAATATGTGTAAATGAATGTGATTTCGATGTGTATTAATGTTGTTTTGGACTATAATATTGCGCGTGGCAGGCGAAATTAAATAAAATGCATTCAGGCTGTGCGATCAAATTGGAAACAATAAAATATCGAACAAGATCAAATAAAACGTGCATTTACACCCCATAAAACTGGAACGGTGTAATCAAAACACAACTAAGCACATGGGGAGGATTTGCCGGCTCTAAAAAAAAAAGTAATCATTACTCCTTTCACTAAATTGATGTATAAATATCACATATAACTCAATATAAGTATATTAGGAAAACGTGGTCATTGAACATTATGTAATTGGACATGTTTGGTAAATGATTTTTTTTTAATACTTTCTTCATATTTATATAGTATTAACTTGAAACTAATATGCAAAGTAATGATAAACTCTAGTCTCTATGTACATATTATTATGACAGAAATGAAGTAATATATACGAAATAAGAACGATAGTGTTAGTTAAATACTTATGAGTGTATAGGCCCAGAGGGAAATCGGGCCATATCTTTATCTACTTTATAAAATATAATATAAAATGTCAACAGATCTCTATGAAGTAAAAAAAAAATATTTTACTTACGTCATAAGATAAACACGATTAAACAAACAGCTCGATAAAAAAAATACTTATTTGTGGGATTTTGTTGTAACATTGTATTATGGTTTGTAAAAATTAATTGGCCGAACGAAAAACGTAATGAATGAAATGTGTCCAAAATATTTCGTGTCAATATAATAATATACCATATATATGAGGTATCTCTATAGATATGTTACTCGATAATCGTACATGTTGTCAAATGAATGATGCCTACTAATAACATATTTGTTTCTTTAACTGCAGTTAATAATAACGAACAAAATGTATAGCTTTTCTGTATGAGATATGTATTATCATCATTATAATTATTATATGACAGTACGTAAAAAGAAAATAACAATATCTCATTCGGGATTAAATGTATACATACGTAGGGCCGTAGGGATTGTTAAAATGAAAAACGGAACTCTTTGACATTTATCTTTATAGTGTGTGCGTATAATAATAAACATAAATCTATATCTATTTTATTTGGGGTCATTTATTTATGAATGAAAGTCCTTTATCGAAAAAGAGTGGTTTTATTAGTTTCCATGGGAGGGGGGAGGGGCCGGAAAAATTGTACAAGATAGTTATCTTAAAATCATTAGTACCTACTTAAGAGGACGTTATACCCGCATGTGTTGTCTCTGTCTTACAGACGTACAACATAACAAAAACTGTTTCGCGCGGGGAAAGAACCGAGAAGACTACAGTTATAACTAAGAAACCAAAATTTCACACTTTAAAGAGGAGAACGTTTACTGTGCAACTTCGCTTTAAATCGATATCATATATACAAAAAAAGTTATTCAAGTTTTAAATAAACCATTTTTTTTTTAATTTTTTAACAATAAGAATTTTTTTTGTATTTGTGATATCGAAAAAATAAAAGCGACGTTGCGCAGTAAATATTCTCCTCTTTACAGTGTGAAAATTTGGTTTCTTAGTTTTAACTGTAGCCTTCTCGGTTCTTTCCCCACGCGAAACAGTTTTTGTTATGTTGTACGTTTGTAAGACAACACATGCGGGTATAACGTCCTCTTAAGTGTTAATTTTTATTTCGAAACTTTTTTTTTAGTTAAACTTATGTTTGTACTGTATTTTAAGATGCACGCAAAGCTAACATTTTACACTGTAATTTTCCCATCTTTATATGTTTTCTACAAAATCACTTTTATTACAAATGTTAAAACTGTTAATTTTTTTTTAAAAAGTCTGAATATTAATACTTAGGTATATTTTATGTACCGATATGAAAATCAAATGTTTAAAAAATAGTTGTTGATTTTGAGTGGAGCGACGGTGTCGATTAAACAATGATATGTTATTTTTTGTGTATGAATACACGATTATTAGTAAAAAAAATGATCCGATCTTCAACTTTGAACGTGGTTTCTAATGGCAAAGTGAATATCATATCGTCCAAATTCAATCTTAAATTGCATATAAAAAATAATAATGTTTAAGGTTAATTTGGGTAGTGTGACACAAAAATGCAAAATTCTATTTTTATTTTCAAAATACATTTTTAGTAACCTACAAATAAGTTAACAATTTTCTATATACTTTTTAATTTTTGATATACGTATAAAAAAATGTATATAAGTATCAGTGAAATGTTTTTAGTTTTTAAGATTAATATTCTACGAACAACAAAAATCAAAATAACATAAATTGTTTTGTGAATAAATCGTTGTTATATGGTTGAATATTCAATCTTATCAAAAGATGCGACACTTTTTTTGTAAATTTTAGTAATAAAAACTCACGAGTAAGGCTGGGAATTTATGCACTTAAAAATCCAAAAACTTCCCTAAAAAAAAGCATTTATGCCCAAAAAAATTGAAATAATGCACCTATAAAATGCTCTTAATATTGTTATTTTAAACAAGCTTTGAATCAACAAATACTTTTTAATTTAATTAAATTACATTTTTTTAGGACTGCACAATTTCTAGTCTATAATATGGAGTTTTAATCTGAAAAAAAATTATTCTCATTAATTTGTCGTCGCTACTAGTAGATAATCTCTATTTTACGTTGCACGGATCCGTTCGAAAAATTACAATTGAATAATAACACTTTAATAAAACCAGGTGTAAGGAGGGTTTAATGACCTAAAAACCCTAAAATGCTTTAAAAAAATACCTAAAAATCAAAACTTTTTATTCTGATTTAAAAATACACGAAACGTATATGTTATAAATCGAGCATCGCGTATCTAGCTTTGAAAAACAATGCAATGTGGCCTAACCTTACTTATGAAAAATCTCGTATTAAATTTTAAAACCTTAAATTGAACATAAAGTTAAATTATGGTTTTACTAAATTAATGTAGATTAAAAACTGATAAGTAATACATTAGTGTACCTACCTATACCAAAAAAATACCTTTTTTTCATACTTGCATAGTTACATCTCTGAATATAAAGAAATGAAAGTCAATATATTATAATATTCAAATGACTAAAGAATATTATTATTCCTAAAAACTAAGTCGGATACCGTTATATTATTACAGTGCTGAACATGTCAAAATAATGAGACACATGATAGAAGGTTTGAATTTTTATAAGTTAACATAGTGCTATTATTAATTTTTCATTATTATCATCTAGTAATAACCAAATTAAAAAATGGAGTGGATAGATAAAATATATTTTGCACCTTTCATTAAAATTGTTTACAAATTAAAAATCGGTTATCGCTATTATCAATAAATTCTCTGTATGCTGAATAATCAACATATGCCAAAAATATTGCGCAACTAATTGAATCAAACGGACATGTATTATGTACCATGTACTTCATTTTTGAAATATTAACTGATGTACATACATTTTCATTTTTTAATAATGTGTTTAAGTTGGACCTTGTGTTTTTTCCATTTGATATTCTTTTTTTTCTGGCATAGATTGCACGAATCTATGCATTATATGAATCTATATTTTGTATGTTGTTAACCTTAACTTTTTTTTAGTTTTTCTCTAAGTTTCGGTGTCATATTACCGTCGTTTCCTAGGTGTAGAAATGCTACAATAATTTACAATGTAGGTACAAATTAAGTTTTTATAATTTTGTATAGGTAAATAATATATATTTCAAAATATGAACACATGATTAGGTATACCTATGCATAATGAGGCATACCAGTAAATCAGTACCTATATAGTATACACAATAAACTACACATTTCCTTATAAAAATCATAAGCAAAAATAAACGAAATATATGTGGCTATATAATGGCTAAGGCACAAAATACCTTAATACATCTCTGGTCCTACCGAACAAATACAATTTTAATCATAACATTTAAGTAAAATAACTATTATATTATTTAATTTAGTAAAAGTATGTTATTACTTATTAGTATATAATAGTATCACTACATCTTTAATTTAATTTTACTAAAGGTATACATTAGTCTTAGATAAAATAAATGTTTTAATTCATATCCAAAATGATCAAAAATACAATATTTACCTACATAAAAATAAAACGCTATAATAAATGATATAACATTAACACGTCGTAAACTTTAAATATATCGATTGGCGAATAAACGTCGTGTAAAATATTACAAATTAATATTTAGTTCTTGAAACGCGTCCTTAATAAACGGTAACATTGTCTCGAAAGCTGGTCGAATAAGAATTTCAGCAACCTGTAAAAAAATAAAATCGATTTAAGTACTAATTATCTATGAACCATTATTTTACAAATTATTCAAATAAGCAATACAGCGTTAATTTAAACGTTTCCTTTACAAAGAAACACATGCAATTTCATGAAATTGTTATAAGTTAGAACTATCAAAACGTTTTATACAACTTCGATTTTTAATTCTCGATCATATTATATTATAATAAATATTAATTATGGTTTATATAAATTTATGTTAACACTAAGCGGTGCGGCCAAAGCATATACGATTGCATCAGCTATATTTGAGGGCTTCAGTATTGGTATATCGGCCATAAAGCCCTCAGCCAATTCGGTATCTACTAATCCTGGACTGATACTCTACAAAAAAAAATTAAAAAAATTAAAAATAGTTGATATTTATAATTAAATTGTATTGTTATAATAACTCAATAGATATTATATATTATTTAAAAATAAACGAATTACAGTGACTCTGATTGGTAACATTTGTAAGGCCAAAAGTTCACGTAAACTTTCAGTTATTGAAACGCTACTGAGCTTCGTCGCACTATAGACAGACATGTTGGCCATTAATGTTGGCGGATTATGGCCTATATCACTGAAACAAAATATAATAATATCAAGAGCATGAAATATTTAAATATTGGAATAGGATTATTAAAATATATCACGCATAAATGTGTAAAAAAAAAAAAATCGAACAGCACGTAGTGTTTCGTCCACGTAGTGGAAAGTACTAAATACCCATCCAAGTACTAACTACGCCCAACTTAGGCGACTTTGCTTAATTTCAGTGGTCGGATGAAAACTGTGTATTCAAAGTGGATTGGTCTTAGGCGACACATTTTGATTATTAGAGCAGATACAAAATTATTGTATATATTAAATACAATAAAATAAACTTAGAGAGTTTAATTATTAGTGCTCGGATTTAAAAGCATATTATGCTTCTTTTTTTCTTTTCGAGATAGAAATGTAATTTTAATACATAAATCCGTTTCATGTCATTCTAATTTTGTATAAATCATTTTTTATTCATTTTTTCGTTCTTTTTATGTTAATATTTTTTTGCAATTATTCCAGTTTTGGAATTTTATTAAGTTTATTGTGCCATTATAATAAAAAAAACCAGGAATACGATGTTATAAATGTTATCTGTTATCAGTAAAACCAATAAACGCCATATTATTACTTTATAACCGTAATGTTATCTACCTACATAAAAATATAAGGTAGTACGCCGTTTACTTATAACTTGCATACGTAAAAATAATTTAAGACTTAATTTTGTGATTGTAACTTTTCAAGTAAAATGACTTAAGTGAAACCCGAGATAAAAACAGTTGTTTTAGATATTATTTGTCTTGCTTTTTTTGCTTTTTTCAAGCAGTTTTAAGCTTTTTTCTTATTCATTGTGCTTTAAAATCGGAGCCCTACTAATTATATTTTATTATTTAGATTAACAATAAAAGTTCAAAAGAATGTTCATACACTTTTTGAGTTACAACACAAAAAATACAAATATATTAACAAACAACAAAAAAAGAAAAAATATAGATGAATTTCATGATATGAATTTTTGAAAAAAAAAAATGTTTTTTACGACAAAATATTAAATAATTTAATATTCTAATTTAGAGTAACTAGGTACGTGTAGACATTATTGTACCATTAATTTATTATTTTTAATTTTTTTTTGGTTATACGATCTATTAAAATAATTTTTTATATAAGTAAATATTTTTCAATTTTATAATTAATTTTTTTTTTACTTGTACGCCTATATATTGACTCTTGTTTAGACGCGGAGTCAGGGGGCTAGCAGGCATCCTATATTGTCCAAGCCACCAATACAATAAATTTGTATTAAAAATGATGTAATTTATGTTATTTAAGATAAAACCATTTTTTTTTGAGAACCCCCTGTTAAAATTTTCTGGATCCGCTCCTGCTCCAATTGACTATTTGCTCATCATAGACCTATAATAATACGCACATATTACAAGATATACGTACTTACAAAGTTATCGATCATGAGGTAAGCCACTGATCAAATTCTTATAGCTACGTTATAATACGTTATAATACCACAGGGACAGGGATGACCAAACTTTTATATTAAATAAAGTCTAACATGAACGACTTTGAAATGGTCCTCGATCGATGGTTTGGCAGCCCCTGGTATACCTATTATAGTTATTAGTAATAACTTATTACTTATTAAAAATGATGTAGCATATTGAAAGTATATAAAATGTATTATATTAATAAATAATAATTGTACGCAACACAATTAAGCGATAAACGTGTATAATATGTTATCGTATCGGTATGCATAATATACTATAGTAGTTATATAAAATTAATTGCAGCAGTAAATTATCGACTTTTAGAAATCAAAATATGATAAAATGTGTTTTCACTTGTGGCTGTGATTATAAAGAACTTAATTATTATCGTACTGTGAAGATTTATATTAAATATTATACATCTATAGACTGTAGTACAGTAAAACATCCATTAACGGTCACATGTATGTACAACAGTTATGTCATTTGGTCCCGCTGGTGTTATGGGGACAATGTATTAATACCTCTATGTAGTTTGGACTCTAAATAATAGAAAATATATATTAAAAACGTAAAAGTGCTTGGTTTGCCCAAATTATTTATGATAGCTTATAAGGTAACTTATCAACCTTTTACGATAACGCTAGTTAATTAGCTGTTTTCAAAAAGGTGACGTAAATGGTTTTAATTTATCAAAAACAACAGAAATTTATATCGAAAAAATGTGTTCAAATATTAAAAATGTAAAACAAACTAATATTAATCAATATTTTTAATTTTTATACATATTTATAATATAGGTACATCACACATTATTTTAAATTCGAATATGCAACAACATTTTAATTTTAAATAATTGTTCTTACATATTATAGTAAATAACTCTTCAGTGTTGCACATATCATAAATACATATTTTAGTATGTGTATATTATTAGGTATTTATTTATTTTTATACACTTTACAAAGCGGTCATCTCGAAGTACTGTACTTCTGTTAACGGTCATCTCTATAGGACGACCACCTCTAAATATCCGTCATTATTTCCGGTTCCTTCGGTGACCGTTATATGGTAGTTTTACTGTACTAGGTGCATATCGTTTTCATATAGTTATTAGTATATTGTTATCTATACATTTAATATATCTGTTAGTTGTTGTATTATTTGATTTTAAATTTATTATAGAACTTTAATGTATTTATAATTGATGAATAGCACTATACCTAAATATTGGAACATAATATTGCTATTGTAACTTTGTAAGTTGTACACTTGTACTTAGATAGGTACGTTTTATACACTTAACTCATTAATAACAATCATATATGCCAAACTAGTTACTATAGTCAACCTATATACGTTAGGTCCATACTGACTTAATCTTTTATAAATTATAATTTTATGTTTGTTTTTAATTAATGAATAATATTAATTTTTATAATTGTTACTTAGTACACGTTTATTTTTAAATTCATGTACAATTTGTAGGGTTTATAAGTAATTAGTACTTTTTTATGGCATTTTCTTAGGTAGATACCTATTAAAAGGCATCATACATTTCCCTACTTATAAATAATAAAGGTTTTTTTTTTGATTTTCCAAAACGATTATTTTATGAATAAATTCTAAGTAATCTAAACATTTTAAACCATACATAACCTAAAGTATTAATAAAATACATCGTAGAATGAACAATACATTTTATTAATTCATCGATTGAAAACTTAAGTATATAGTCTAACAATTTGAGTAATAAAGATATTTTGAATATTTAACAAAATTTTCAGTTTTTTTAAATTACTACAAAATGAATAAATTCATTATTTTTCTTTTAAATATACAATTTTGTCAAAATTTAAACTTCAAATATCTATCAAAAAAGTACCTAAACACTTTCAAATGTTTATAAATAGCTCAAAATGATCCAAAATATGATGAAAATTAGATTATTTTTAGAGATTTTTGAGATTATTTTTAGCTACCTTATATAAATATTTGGTGAACATTTTAAGTATCTAAATTTATTTATTTTATTTTTAAATTACAATAAAACAACAAATTTGATTTTTTCAAAAATTTGTTTGAGTACTTAAATCTTCCCGTTTTTGTAACTTTTTTTAGTTTTTCTCAATTAATAAAAAAAGTACCATAATTTTTTTACATTTTACTGCCTCAAAGTACCTACTAGATTAAATTTTAAACTCTAAACCACCCGCAAAGTTCAAGTTAGCATTTTTACTAACCTAAAAGGTATATTTACATACAGAAAAATACACCATTATAAAACCAACAATTTCACAGTTAGAATCTTTAAGAGAAGAAGTTTTTCACCTACCTATTTATATTTACTATATGCCCTTTGATTTTCAACTCCTTCATGATATTTACCACTTCTTTACTACAAAGGCTAGGTCCTAACACGTTAGTGTCAAACATCAGTTTCCAGTCTTGTGGATTTCCTGAAAAGTATAAAACGTAATAACATGAATAAATTGTAGTAGGTAATAACTAATAAATTATGTAGACAGTTAGCCTTTACGTCAACGTTTTGGGCTTATATATTTATGCAAAATAACCTTACTTATAAATATTTTATATAATTAAATGACTTGTAAAAGTACAAAGACAGTGTTTATTGATAATCAGTATTTATTGAATGTAGCATACCAATGTACCATCCTACTTAGGTATTGCCTGTAGAGTAAATAATAATACAATATACTAATTTATTAATACACCTACAACCCAAGTATATTTTATTCATAAAATATAATTACAACTTTGTATTCCTGATTGTTAATTTTATCGCATTTAAATTATTAATAAAAACAATAAAGTATTTACGTATATTATGGATACAAAAGCAACTTGCAAAGTTGTAGTTTATACAGTAGTATATTAGATTGTAAACATAAAACAATAATTTAAATAAAAGTGGAAGGTCTCAAGTTTCACTGATTAATATTTTTTGAATAATATATTGACATGGTTGTTTTTATAGACATTTTAAGTTTAAATTTGGACGAAATTAGATATTTAAATGAAAAATAACAATGTTATTTATGTCGTTGTAATTTAAACATATTTTGAGTGGGTGCTTGGAACCTTAAGAGTATATTATTATATTTTATCTACTCAATTAAATTTTCAAATGCAATGTTTTCTGCAAAAATTAATTTAACCTATTGTATTATTAATAGTACAATTATTTTAATAGCAATAATATCCTTAAATGCACTTAGTTATGTAGGCTGACAGAACGTCTTGGCTCAGAATCGTTTATTGTATACAAATATACAATGATTTTACATCATTGAATTCAAATTTAAAAAATCCATTACAGTGACCCCACTAAACACCCACTCTCAGCAGAATGGTTGGAGTACCCACTTGCTAACCTTTTTTTTTGTCTTTCCTCATTATTTTGAAAATTTTTGGAAAATTGTTTCAACCACACTCGAAATTTAAGATCGGAGTTTTTTTCTACTACTATTCATTAATAAAAAGTGTACACGGACATAATAAAAATAAAAAACCACACATTGTAAAACTAATACATTCATCTCCATTATATTGAGATATACTAAGCATATAATTTAAATACCTTTCTACTTACCTAAAACGTCACTACTTTTCCAAACTCCAGCGTTGTTTATTAATACGTCGACCGATTTCAACGTGCTCTTTACCCACGCAAAACCTTCTAGGATGTTTTGTTCCGAACACAAATCGACTCTGTAGTAATGAAACTTACCCGGTTTTCCGATCAACTCTTTTTGTAACTCCTGTAGGATTCAAAATTCAATTTATGATTATGACATAGGCGGAAATCCATTAAAATTTCAGGGGGCTAACATTTTTAACGTCAATGTGAGTGGGAGAGCTTCGATCCCTCACAACTCAAAAGCTATCTGTTTTTGGTTGGGTTATAGGATATTTTAGGGGGCTAAGCCCCCTAAGCCCCCTCCCCCCAATTTTCATCAATGGATTGCAGTGATTAAAAGCGTTTACAAGCCTGCACATTCCATAGGAATAAGAGAAAATGATTGACTAAGGAGATTCGATCTATAACCAAATGTCCAGGTAATGCAGGTGTTGAGGTGAAAAAGTATAGCGTTCCTTACTCGGAAGTCGGAGGGCGTATATGTATAAGGACGATTCAACATTTATTACAAAACACGAAAATCAGCAAGAATATATTTTGAAAAATGTCTAGAATGTCTAATTGTTATTTTATTATTCTGTTTATTATTATTATCATATAACGTAAGTATGTATACGCCATATTAATTTAAATAGACTTAAACAAAAAATATTTACACACGCCCTCAATAATTGTTGTCTCTTTCTTACAACAAGTGTCTAACATAACAAATTTACGTTTAGCTTCGTTAATTTAAAAATTAGAGCGAATCGACCTATTATGAAACCTAATTAAGAACATAATTTGTTTATTTATGTTTGTTTTGTATGATAATTAATTTTTTTTAGCATGCTTTGAGTATATAAAATAGCGCAATTTAAAAATGCTCATACCAGTCATACCTTGCTTAAAAACTGAATTATAGTAGAATACCAACACACGAACAAAAATAATGTTCTTACCATTAAGTTTCTTATAATAGCTTAATTCACCCTAATTAAGCTAACGAAGCTAAACATAAACAACGTAAATTTGCTATTTAATGCCATACTACGCACTATTGTAAGTCGGATACAACAAATGTGGGTGTATCCAAATAATCGTATGTCAAAAATTGAACCTCGAAAAATAGTTTTGATTAGGGCTCGGCACTTAATGAATCATTATTTTTTTTTAATGCTTTTGTACGATGTTCGTTTGAATGCAATTTTTACATTTTAATATTAATTTTTATTTTTGTATTGATTTTTTTAATGCCAATCAGAAATTTATAATTGCAATGCATTATCTAAATACTCGAAAAAGAAAGTAACATGTCATTTAGTCTAAATGTCTAATCCTTCAGCACCTTCATATTTCTATTATCTCTTTGGGAATATTAATATTTATACTAATTTTATATTTGTTGAAATTAGGTAGTAATTACAATTTCCATTCTGATAATTTTTTTTTTTTATAGTTATCTATTAAATATTTTTTTTTATTCTTTATTAATTTTTTTTGATATTTTAGTAAGTTTATTTATGTTTTAAAACAATTTTTTGTGCATATTTTTTTAGATGTTTAGGTCATAAGAATCGGGTTTTAGAGTTATGCTTGAGTTATTTGTATACCAGAATAATGTAACTAACCTTTTTCAATGTTTATAACGTACCTATATGTATTGATAATAATCTAGTTTGCATTCATAAAATGTAATCAAATGTTGCTTGTACAGGGCCCATTATATAGATTCTCAAACAAAAGTCAAACCGATACTGCGGGTGTCGTAGCCTGTAGGTATTAGTAGGTATTATTACAATACATTTCGTATTATTGATACAATAAAAGCATATAATTGCAAGACAAATAAATTATGACTGTATAATCAACGATTTTGCCAGCTAAGAACTCGAGACAGTTTTTTTAGGACATTTTTTTTCATAATAACTTTTAAATTCTATTTAAATTGATATGTTTTGAAAGTATTTTCAATTATAATTTTACACAATTTTATTGTTTAAAACTAATACCTCCACATAATAAACCTATACTATTTAAGGAAAGTATTAATTTTTTGTGGAAAAGATGGCATAAAGTGCACTGGCTTAGGTATTCACCTTGAGTCTGTCTTCCCTCCTGGCAAATCCGACGACGATCATTCCGCTGTCAACCAATCGCCTACATGTAGCTGCTCCGATCCCAGACGACGCACCTGTGACCACGGCGACTTTTCCTACCCATTTGTCCATTTTCTTGAAATTATATTGCCTTAAACCTCTATCTCCGTGTGTGTCAGACGCCGCAATATAATAACACAAAAATAATTGAAATATATATTATATTATATAGCTGGTAATATACAGCGAGTAATAATAGATACACGGACGCCTGTCGCACTGACAAGGTACACACTGAACGAAATAATAATGTATAGGCACTCAATAATTTAAGCATTTTGTTATCATACATGCGCGGGACCTACGCACAGCATGTAAGAGTGTTCCGTCGATTTCGATAAGAGCGAAGACCACGCGCACGGATTTAATTAGGCGATCCTCCTGACCTTATTTTTTTTTTTTAATATTTTACATCTTAAGGAAATGTATGTTCAGATGAGTAGTTCTAAATATTGAAAAAAACACACTGTAGTAGATACTTCGTACTTGGCAGTACAACTGTTTGAACAACGTCAATAACTGCAATAATAATTAATGCTGATATAATAATCTAATAACGTTCATTATTGTTCGGACCTAACAATATGAATTTTAAAAAAAAATGTGGAGGTAATTATAATTAAATAATGTACACATTCCGATATAATAGAAAATTAGATTTATTCAACAATGTGGTATGCTTTGTGTAATTTAAATGCTACATAGGTATTATATTATTTTATTATAGAAATTCAATTTTGTTTTGAGAGGATGTACCTAAGCACAATATTGTTTGGTTTTCTCTCTCACACCCAAGTGCAACATAAATAAAACGCTTTCACGTAAAAACGTTTTTTTCTGAATGTTGAGTAATGTTAGAGTAAAATCACTTATTACAAAAATTATATAGAATAATAATATTATTGAGGGTAAGACATATCGGATTTATATTTTATTATTAATTGACTTTGTATTCGACTTTCAAAATAAAAAAAAATGTTGTAAATATAAATGATTTTAAAATTGTTTTTAGACAAATCAAAATGTCATACTTCAAAATTATTATACTCCATAATTACTATATAATATTATAATTTCGGTAATGTATTTTGTGTTGATGCTGTTAATAATTTATTATAATTAGTGGTGGAGGGGAGCTTGAGTGAGAAACCAGTGGTAGGAAAGTAAATCTAGTTGGTACTTTATGCATCAAAAGAAAAAAAATCTCTAATAATTTACAAAAGAATAGGCTAGAATCAAAAGTCACATGTTCCAAAAAATGGTAAAATGAGTTGTCGACACTGTCTAATAGAAATTTTGACGGGGAATTAGAATCTATAATTAGTTGGTTTAAAAACACAAGAACTCGTGTAAATACCACTATGAAACAAATAGTAAGTGTCAAAACTAACATGTTCTGTTAGATCATGTGAGTTTTGTAACTAATAATAAAATTATGCCTCAGAAACATAAATAATTACTGTTGTTTCTGATATATTTTATTGTTGGTCTTCCCAGAACAAATATAATATGTACGTCTTATTAGAACGTATAAAACTAATATACTTTATTCTATTTTATTTTTATTATAAGCTATATGTCATAACTCACATGTTCACATGTACCTAGTTATAATCACTTCACTTAAGGTTATAATCAAAACTCACAAGTTTCATATATTGATATCAAAATTCACATGTTAAACTTCTAACTTAAAAATATAGTATTTAAACGACGAAAATCATATTTTTTTTATTAAAGATTTGTGTTTTTAGACATAAATTATACAATAATGATGTACTTTGGTTTTATTTAATGTTACAGTACCTTTCCTCTAGATTTTGTAGTTTTCTGAAAAAAGTGATTTCTGGAACATGTGACTTTTGATAATAGCCTACTCATTAAAGCAGTGGTTTTCAACCGGTGTGCCGCGAAAATTCGTGTATAGATTATAAATAGTGTACCTATATATGTATAAATATTATATATATAAATATATGCTAGGTATTATATCACGTATTATATGAATTGGTGTGCCGCGAACATTTTGTAGGAGAAGTGTGCTACGTTGTTAAAAAGGTTTAAAACCACTGCCAAAAAAAAATTTCAAAAAAAATATGAATTTTTACGTAAAACCAGTTTTTGACATTTAGTTTTTTTCAATGCTGTTACACAAAAACAAAAAACCGTAAATATTTTAAATTTTTACCAAATGTTTATTTTATTATTTTTTATACGCATTATCATTTTAAAAATATTTTGACACTTTTTGAGCTATTTACATTTTTGATTTCTTTTAGTTTTTTTTCAATTATTGTCGGTAAAATAATTGTTCGATCAGTCAAAAACTTGGTATTGTAATACAAGATTCCTCATAATTTGTTATGACTTAAAAGTGAAAAAAAAAAAAAAATTGAACATAAATTCATAATAGTTTTTAATAAACTAAATTTTGACAAAATTCGTCAAAATCGTGAACATTTAAAAATTATTTTATAGTATTTTGTATTATTTTTTTATATCGAATATTTTTTTAATTGAAAACAAGATTCGTCGTAAGTTTTTTTACTTATAACAAAAAAAAAGTTACATAATTTTTTTATAAGGTGCGTTACCCCGTCGGCCGTCACCCACGATGTCAAAATGTCAACCATGTTCACATTGTTCTACGGTAAGGTGATTTGACTCGAAAGTTATTAATAATAGTATCGTTATAAGATATAAATATACACTATTATAATAATTAAATAATAATTATATAAAAAATGCATTGTTTTCCTCAAACATAAATCAATCTACCTTAATACTAAGAGTTAAATAAATTACTGTTAACAACTTCAAGACGGAACCATCCCAATTTCAAATTACGTTAGAGATGCGTTATGATATTTTACTCTCAACAAATTAATCACACGTTTCATGCGAGTGGTCTTCAACCGAATTTCAAAAATTCCATATAAAATAACATACTCACACCATCGTTTACATATAACAATTATTGATCGATTGTAACGATTATTTACATAAAAAAAAAAACAATTATTTGCTCCACTTGGAGAGTCACGGGTAATTTAATTCGTAGTACCTGTAAATAATAATAGATTAATAATATATGGATTTATTTTCAATGCAATTATTAATTTTATCATCAATTATTTATAATTTTCTTGGACTTTCACGTGTCTGCTTGACGTAGCTTGTTTCAGGACAATAATAATAATAATTATTATTTTTTTTCATAAATATGTTGTTTATATAACATGATTTAGATTTTAGACATATCAACATATACCTGTCAAGTACATTATAGGTATACATATTGGTATTTGAGTTATTTTTTATCTATATAGCCACTGTTTTTATTATTAGTGAAAGTACCTATACATAATACATGTGGCACTTACGATATTAAACTGAGCATTCTAAGTAATTGTAAACAATTTATGTATTGTATTTTATTATTTGATGAGTTAAAATGTCTTAAAAAAAATTATGGAGACATAGTATTAAGTCGTGTATTAAATTAGTTTAAAAAGGAAAGTGCAACTGATAGAGATGATGATGTCGATGATACTATAGTTATGAGTAGGGCCCAGATTTATATACAATAAAAATCTATAAAATATGCAGATTCATATCATAAATATGCAAAAAATATGCTAAATAATTGTTTTTTTAAAAATCAACAAACTATAAAGATTTGAGTAAATAAATTACACAATCTAAAAATATTATGTATAAAAATGTATAACTTATGAGGAAGACTTTGTGAACCTATTTTACGAATTTCTAACCGCGGTTGCATTTGAAGATGTATGTGAAAATTTTGTTGTGATGGTTGACGATGATATAGCTGTTCCATTTACTGATAATAGTCATAATAATAGTGGACCTCTTTTAACAAGTAGAGATGGAGAAGTTAGTTCATTAGAAATAAGAATGTATGTATAAATATTAAATATACATGTCCAATTTCAATGGGAAAAAGTAAATCCTGCACCCCAACCATATATATATATTATATAGTATACATAATTCTTAGACACGTGTGTCATCTTTCATTTATATGAATATTAAGTATAGTTATTTCGTTGTGATTTAAAAATATTTTTCATGGGTACTTGAAATTTTTAAAGTATTTATTATGGTATTTTATACACTCAAATAAACATTCAAATGCAATGATTTCTGCAAAAAATAATTCCACCTTACTATTATTAATAGTAGAATTATTTTTAAAAAAATAATAATATTAAAAAAATAAAAATAAATAAATAAATAAAAATAAAAAAATAAAATAATAAAATAATATAAAAAAAAATAAAATAATATATATAAAAAAAAAAAATAATATTTAATATTTTATTTTAATATTTTTTTTAATAATATTTAAAAATACACTTAGTTATGTAGGTTGATAGACCGTCTTCGCTCAGAATCGTTTTTCAAATACAATGATTTTATATTTTTGTATCATTGATTGAATTTAAATTTAACACACTCATGAAAGTGACCTACTCGGCACCTATGGTACAGCAGAATGGTACCTATTTGCTGACCTTCTTATGTTTAAATACTGAAAATATAAAATTTTAAATCTGATTAAATTTTTTTTTTTTTTTAATTCAAAATATCTAATTTGTAAATCTAGTTTTTAGAAAACCTTTGATTGTAAAACCGTGTACAAAAGGGTAATCAAATAGTATAGTACTCATGTACTCAAAGGGTTAAGTCAAGTTTTTTATTTTTCTTATGATTTTTTAAAATGTCAACATTTTTTAAAAGAAAATCACAATTTGAAAAATAATAATTTTTTAAAAAAATATTTTGATTTTAACAAGTATTTATTTAAAAAATATCATAAAATATTTTCAAATAAAGTTTATACTTTTTGTATTTAAAATGTTTTTTACGACTGGATCAATTTTACTTGACAAAAATAATGAGATTTCTAAAAATTGTAAAAAATAAACTACTTACAAAATAAATGTTTTTACAGTCAACATTTTTCTAAAAACTTGACTTATTACAAATTGACTAATTTCAAAATTAAGTAGGTACATGAAAAAAAAATGTAAAAAAAAATAAACATTTTGCACCCGTGTGTATTGCTGTCTTTCTGTATGTTTACTGTATACCTTCAAGGCTTCAACAAACTTTAATCTTCTTGATTTCTGTTGAAATATACAATTAATATTAGTATTCAATCATTGTAAGCACACGGATGCACGTATCAATAGTGTATTTGACAATTAACCTTACGTTAGAACATCACTGATTACGATATCACTTTCCATTGTAACACGGATATAGAGTGACCTCGATAATGCATATATATAGAGCCTTTTAATATATGTAAAGGGCACTTGCTCACAAATAACCATACCGTGAGTACTGTCAGTGATACAGTCCAGTTATACGTTACATTTATATTATAGTTATACTACAGTTTATACATAATCATAAAGTCGTGTTACTTATTAATACCTAAAACGTTCGTTCAGTCAAGCTTCAATATTCAACAATTTCCTACTAAAAAAAGTAGAATCAATAAATATTTAGACAGTTAGATAGGTTATTTTTTTTTACCTGTGTTGCACTGAAGTAATAGGTGTTTTCTTATGTTTTTGAGTTTTAATGATCTTCGATTGTCAGTCAAGAGATTTTTATAAATTGAGAAAGATCTATCCACGTCAACTGATGTAATTGAAGCAAACTTGTAAAAACTTAAATCATGTGTTGTAAGATCTTCAGGTAGACCATCCATGTTGTCACTTTCTCTACCAATTATTTTTGATATCTGTTTTAGTATTTTTAATCAGCTGTTTTTGTTTAAAACCGTTTCAAATTTCTTATATACTTTTTGCCCATCATTACCCTGAGCCATTCGTAACTGAACTTGAACTTTTTCCAGGATATCTAAAGATTCAGCTAAAGGCATATTTTTTTGTAATTTTACAATTGAATCTGAAAATACTTTAAAATTTGATTTTATGTATACTAGATTACTTTTGACACATTTTTTTTTTGCTATGTGACTGGTCGACACATTTTATGGTGTATCGAGAGTCATGTGGTCGCCCCAAATACATCACAGTCGCCAACCACGGACCGAGACCCGAGAGTCGGAGTGTCGTGTATTTTTATACGTATAATAATATCATGGATACCTTGGACCTGTTCCGTGGGTGACCGACAATAAAACACAACACCTCAATTTAGGGAAAAGTCTATATTTATTTGTTTCTTTATTTTTTAATAATAATTAAATTTGGTGCCGAGAAAGCCGACTGGCATAAAACTCGGTCAGAGAGAAATAACTAAAATAAATGACATACATTTCCTAAATAAATAATAATAATAATAATAATAATAATACACAAAATACACATCGCACGGTTCCAACGTAGTGGTTTACCGGCTAGTGATCAGTGGCGTATATAGGAATTATTTTCACTATGGGCCAATTTACCCCCACCATAGCTACAACTAGACATTTTTTAGGGAACGGGTGGTTTTAAATATGACATAAATGATAAAACTATAGAAATTTAAATTTATTAATATATATTTATTATTAAATGAGATACATAATAAATTAATAGTTAATACTACGTATATAAAATTCATTTTTCTATTTTTTTAATAAAAATATTAACAATTTCTGTAACATTTAGCGGTATGTTACGATGAATCGTCATCAACGCAAGGCCCGATAATCGAAGATTTCCTTGTTGATTTCTCAAAAAGGTTTTAAGTCGACCTAGTGTTGAAAAACTCCTTTCAACAGATGCAGTAGTAACAGGTATGGTACATAATATTTTCAACAAAACATTTATTGTTGGGAATTCATCTTTGTTACATTTTTTTGAAGCTTCAATAGCATTTTTGGAATGCTGTCAGATGAATTTAAACAAAAAAGTTTCCATTTACTTCTCCATAGTTTCCATTCACTTTCAATAATTGATGGATTATAGCCATCTTTAAAATCAGTTTGATAAAAGGTAATGGCATCTGATACATCAGTATAGATAGAATTAATCACATAAAATGGTACTATATGTTGAAGACTTAAAAGAACTTGTTTATGTTTGGTAAATCTATTAGTTAATGACATAAATAGCTCATCAAGATATGGAATAAACAAACTAATTCTAAAATATACTTCTGGAGAATCGGTAGAATAGTTTTGTCTATGATTTTGTGTACCGACAATTCTTGGCATAAATTTTGTAACACCGAGATTATTAGCTACATTAAGTGCAAATTTAAATATTTCTTTAAATTCTCTCTCGACATTTGATCTTATCTCACTGATGACTGATTGAACAACTTCTATACTTTCAACGGCTGTACATAAATCAATATTAGGCTTTTGGAGATAAACAGATACTTGGTACCTATGTAATACCTAACAATTAGTCAACAGTAAATAGAGTAATAATAAATTCAAAATCGTATATTTTTTTATGGAATGAGCGAGGCATTGAACCATCGTCTTTATTGTCAGTCATTATTTGTTCAAGAGATGCTATAATAGGCAACATTTTATCTCTGAACAATGCAATAGCTTCATGTCTCTCGACCCATCATGTATCACAGTAGTTCATCAATCTCGACGATTTTAAATTAAATTGTATTAATTTAGATTTTAAAATATTTGTTATTCTAACCGAGGCCCTTAAAAATGTACTAACTTCTCTTAATGTTCCAATGGTATTTCTTATAGTTTGAAGCTTTGATGAGTCGTTTAACACAAGATTAAGAGAATGTGACAAACAATGTGTATAAAAAGCTGATGGATATTCTTTTGATATTAATGCCTGGACTCCATTAAATGCACCGCTCATAGCTGCAGCTCCATCATAGCCTTGCCCTCTTAGGTTCTTCATATCAAGTCCAAAATACATGAGCTCTTTTTTTATTATATCAGCTAAACCTTTTCCAGATACATCAGTTACAGGAACAAATTTTAGAAAGTCTTCCCTAACTTCATTTAGTTCACCATCTACATACCGGAGACATAAAGAAAACTGTTTAATACCTTGCACATCTGAGGTTTCGTCAGCAAGAACAGTAAAAAATATAGATTTTTTAACTCTATCAATTATATAATTTTGAATAGTAGATCCAATTAATGTTATGATCTCATTTTGAATCAAGGGACTAGTATACATTTGTTTAGCACCTGAACTTAAGATATGCGACTTGAGAATATCATCTCCACTTCGTGCTCTAAAACGTAATAATGCTCCAAAGTTTCTATCATTATTTTCAGGTTCATTCAAACTTAAACGTCCATAGTCTTTATGACCTCTATATGGAAGTTCTTGTCTGCCGCAAAATATTATTGTTTCAATAATTGCATACAACTTTTGTTTATTTTCAATGTTTTCTTTTTTCATTTGCTTATGTACTTGAAAATCAACAGCGTCCTTTTTACCATCAAATGTTAAAAGAAAATTGCTAGATTTGATCATCGCAAGTTTATGATATTGCAAATTACTATGTGTTGAAAAAACATTTTTAGCTGATTTCCAATTTTGAAATGGTTTTAATACAAGTTGCCCAACTTGTAGATTTGAACCTTTACCAACAGAACTTACTGGACCAAATAAAACACAGTTCTTACAAAAAGCTCCATTTAAAGATTTTGAATATGCCAGCCATTTAAACTCATCCAACCAAGATTTTTGAAAATGCCGCTTCTTATCTTTAATTATCTGAATGTATAAGTCAGTAAAAGAATTTGGAGTCCATGTCTTCCTCAAAAGCTTTTCTTTAAGTACATCATCATCCATGGTAAAGTTCTGATTTTTTTTTTTTTGTCACATACACACCAATATTAGTACTATTGTCTAATATACGTTCATCAGTACACAGAATATTTGCACAAGTAGATTCCTAATATGTAAAAAAAAAATATATTAAAATAAACTTCTTTACTCTGGCCCATAAATATATTTTACTTGATTCATATTTTCATCAATATCAGTACTATTGTCTAATATACGTTCATCAGTATACATAATATTTGTACAAGTAGATTCCTAATAAAATAAAAATATATTAAAACAAACTAACTACTTTACTATGGCTAATAAATATATTTTACTTGATTCATATTGTCATCAATTATAATAACTATGTTACAAATCTGACCAATAGACCTCTCCACGGTTGAACAAGATCTTTAAAATAAACAAATAAATTAGGTTAATTAATTAAAAATAAATTATTACACCAGCCTAAAAAATAGAGACTGGCTTTCTCATAAAACATCATTTGTTTGAGTCACCTTATTTAAAACTTGAGTATCTTCCATGCATAGCCTTTTGCAATTCAACTTGTTTCCTAGTGTCTAGAATTTATTGTTTAACATTAAAATTAATAAAAAGAATAATTAAAAACTATAAAATACATTAAATGCATTAAATTATAATACATTATTATTAAACCTATGTAGGTCCTACACCTATTTTAAATTAAAAAATAATAATACTTATTAATAAGACTCGGATTTATATATAAATAAATATTTTTACTGTGACTAGATAATTTAATTTAGTCAAGTGATAAATTTGTTTCATATTATTTGTAATAAAATAAGCCTTACTTGATATTCTATATTTTTACATATTTCTCAATTCCATTTTGTCCTACATATTTACACAATTTTGATTCTACATCAGCAGTGTTTATTCAAAAAGTATTAAAATTATTGAACAAAAATAAAATAAAAAATAATTTAATTTATATTTATATTTGTTTTTCAATTTTGAAAAATATATACTGTATTAAATAAAATATTCATATACATATTTTGGTCATATAAACACATATTTTTGTATTAGAAAACACATATAAATCCGAACCCTAATCTAGTACTCTTGCTCACACTTACTTGCAACAAATATTATACCGTATGTATATAAGCTAATAATTATATAATAATATAATAACATTTAACAGGTACTTACTTCACTTGATTGACGAGGAACAAACAAAAAAGTTTTCAATTTCTCTTTGAAACTCGTGTTGAAAATTGAAATCAACAATATACAGACACAGTTTTTAATTTTTATTAAAAATAATAAAATAATAACTGTAAAACTGTATAATTGTAAAAGATGTGTAAGACAATCGACAAAGGACAGTTGACGAAACAATTCCTAGCAACCCGTGATAAATTGATAAGATTTTACAACAGTTGAACAATGTAAATACATTGGTAAACAGAAATCCATTTCTAAAAATAGAACGCGCTATCAACGTACTATGTAAGCAATTAATACACAGCTTTATTTATCGAGTCCTTTCATAGTTTATTCGTATTTTGATGGGTAATTACAATCATGGACCATGGTAATATGGTATCAGTCAGTAACGTGAATTTTATACCTCAAAAACAACATACTAGGTACTAGTATAGAACGACAACAATATTAGTAGGTACGGACTACGGTCGTCGGGCCATGGTATCATATAAATATATATTATTATATAATTTAGCAATAAGCATAAAATGTTTTAATTGAATCTGAAATTTCACTATGGGCCTAGCCCCCCCCCCCCCTATATACGCTAGTGATGTATAATAAATTTAAAGATACTATATTAGTATCGATACACATAATGTTGCGGTTTCATAGCGACAATGCGTTTCGGTACGTCCGTCAAGTTGGCACCGGCACAATGTGTTAGGAACATAATTCTTATATTAAAAAATTGCTAGTAATTTGCTAGATTTTGCTAGGTTATTTTCAGAATTTGCTAGTGTTTCATTTAAGCACAAATCGAAATTCAAGTATGCCGTTGCCAACTTGACATAGCACCGGCACATTGTCCGATCAGTTCGAAAGTGGTATCAAAAAATTGCTAGTCATTTGCTAGAATTTGTTAGGTGATTTTCAGAATTCGCTATACTATGGTTTTTCTAGAAACCTGGAAAATGTAAAATAAATTAGCACCGGCACATTGTCCGATCGGTTTGAAAGTGGTATCAAACAAAAAGATACTTTAACTTATATCACTATGATACTATGTTAGATGACTAATGAGTAACACTAGTAACAGGTGATAATAGGTACCAGGTACCTGGTACCTGCCTAGTTATTTAATATTTGGTCGCCTCATATAAAAATAATCTCGAAACCACCACCGCTCATAATACCTACTTGTTTTTTAATACCAATATTAATGTAAATTAAATTGAAATTCATATGGGTAGGTAGATGTACACTTAACTACTTTAATAGAAAAATAATAACAATATTAAGCTTCATTTTACATAATATTAATTCTAATACGTGAGTACATAAACTCTTATACTGCAGTTTATAGTATTCTAATATGTGTACCTATAGGGTATACATTTATAATTAAATACCCACTGTAATTATTCTACACCAATATTTGGTAATTTAGTAATTACTACATAAGAAAAATAAAAAACTTACCTTTTGGAATTCCATTTCAATGTTTAAAATTTGTTCTTCTTAATAAGCAGTTATTATTGAATATTTTTCAACTAAATATTTACTGATAACGTACACAAATATATTAATGTCTTGTCTAATGTTACAGCAGTTACAAACTTAAAATACCTATCTGTCGTACCATAATATTTATTATATGATATTATTTTCATTAGCTATAGCCTACAAGAGTGTATTATTGCGCTATATGTTTTATCTATTTCTAACACACGCGCAAGATACAATATCACATTCAATAGCACTAATCTTGTATTAGATTTAATATTAGTGTGATTGACCTATTATTAATTGTATAGGTTAAAATTTATATAGGTAATCGAAATTACCTTAAAGGCTATTATTGATATTTAAATTTTAAGCGAGTTGTGATATTATTGGCATGGATAAAATACATAGTAATTGCGTAAGTAGTACTAGTTTGAGAATATCAATCTACACAATGTTATTCAAAAAAAAATTTTATTCAATAACTATTCCAACAATTTTCGTAATTTTTGACATTAGTGTGGAATGGATTCGATAAAGTATGTCAGAGGGAAAATCAAATTCATTAATTATTATTATTGTTAGTTACAATTTTGATTTGTAGTCTCAAAACGTAGCTTGCAATAATATGTATTTAATTTGGAACGGATACCATAAGTTTACAATTGATTTGTTAAATGTTTCGTGATTGTGAATATACGTATACAAGCCGACATTTTGAAATCCATAGTATTATTATAAGAATTGAAACAAGGATGTTACATTAACTAATCGTTTATTAACACCTGCAATATACATGATATAATAATGTATTATTATTATATCATTATTAATTGGATGTAAATCAGCTGGTGTCAGATAATAGGAAAAATCATACAATTCTTGATAATATTTATTTTTGTTTCATTTTGAATGTATTGATTTTTTTAAACCACTTTCAAAATACACGCTTCCGACAGCAATCCACAGCAATCCACAGCTAAATCTAAATTGTTGTAATAATTTTTTATAGAATAATGATTATAATTTTAAAAAAAAAATGCATCTTTCCTATATTAATTTAATTTATACGATTTGATTACAGCACTATAATCATCGGATCGCACACTTAGTCTAAAACTAAAATAGTAGGTACCTATAATCAGTATTTAAATATTTAAAAAATATATATATTTTTAAACATATTTTTGTACCTAACATTAGGAAATCCTAACTTAATTAAATGGGTATTAAACAGAAGTATAAATTGTATTTTTTATTATGATGCATCAATAAAAAAAATATGATTCTAGGAAATTCGAAAAATGAGATTTATCAAATGCACCGGGTTCCCGACAGAACCCTAGTATAGCAAATTTTGAAAATCACCTAGCAAATTCTAACAAATGACTAGCAATTTTTTGATATCACTTTCGAACCGATCGGACAATGTGCCGGTGCTGAGCCATTTTCCATTTTCCGGAAAAACCATAGTATAGCAAAATCTAAAAATTGTCTAGCAAATTGTAGCAAATGACTAGCAATTTTTTGATACCACTTTCGAACTGATCGGACAATGTGCCGGTGCTATGTCAAGTTGGCATCGGCATACTTGAATTTCGATTTGTGCTTAAATGAAATACTAGCAAATTCTGGAAATAACCTAGCAAAATCTAGCAAATTACTAGCAATTTTTGATATAAGAATTATGGTCGTAACACATTGTGCCGGTGCCAACTTGACAGACGTGTTTCGGTCGTAATTAAAATTACATTAATTTGTACGGAGCCATCTACATTGTGCGTTTATCGGTTGCCGTTTATTCATTTTTTTGTAAGCTACCATTGATTTTTTAAAAAAAAAAACATGTATTCAACTGAAAAATTAATATCTGAGATCCAAAACTACCCATGTATACGGCCACGGGATATGAGTTGTAAGGATTATATGCATAGGGATTTAAAAAAATCATATTGGCTAAAAGTTGCCGAAGCAGTATATTGTCCGGAATGGAATAACCTAGAAGATGCTGAGAAAGAAGAAAAAAGTAAGACAATTTATTCATCTATAGGTGGTTAGTAATAGTATTAAAGTTAAGTTTTTTTATTTAGAAGTTATAATAATAGTATATCTATATGACATTTTATGATATTATTTACATTTGATAAAAAGTTATGGAATTAAATGTAATACATGGTGACTTAATAAGTACAAAAAAAATAAAAAATACTGGTTCCTTATGTTATATCAAGTTAAGTATAAACGTTTTCCTAAAGCATCCCGTGTTGGAATGGAACCCTCCCGTTAAGGCGTCAGCCATAAAATAATCTGCAAAGTTGTCTCTGACATCTATTCCATTCGTATTAATATTTCTTCCGTGTGTAACCAAATCATCAAATTTTGACGTAAAAGAAAAAGTTTACTGATATTTTTTTATGCCTATAAATAGCTTAAAAAGAGTTTAAATATATTGAACATTTTATGGAGTATAGAAAATGCTTAAGTCGGGTTTACACGAGGTGAATCTGATGCTGTGGAGTTATATGTTTTTACATATTGTTTCTGAGTAAATTCAGTCTTATGAAAGTAAAAACTGTAGGTAGTAGGTACAGTATACAGTAGACAGTAGTATAGCCGGCACAGTTCAACGGGTAAGTGATAACAGTCCGTAAGTTTGGTCTGAGTGGACAAATCCAACAATTCCAAGAGTAGGAATATTTTTGTGCAGTGAGAAAAAATAGTTAAAAAAAACCCTGAGATTTATTGTAATATATAATAAATAAATAGTTAATGCTCCACTCTTTGTAATAAATTTGTATACTGTAATATAATTTTTTTGATTTAGCATACCCTAGTTACTATAGATAAATGTGGCATATTTATTATAGTGAAACGAGTCGATTTATATTAATTCAGTAATATATTTCATTCGTTTACGCGTCAAACGATCATAATTTTTCATCGTTGCTATTTACTAAAGGAATATTAAATAGATATCGATCAATCAAATTTAAAATGCATATAGAATACGTACTTATATAGTAGTATTTTATTATTTGTTTATTTCATATTTATTTTACCTACTGACTGCTTGTGTTAAGACTTAAAACACATAGCTCTTTTGCGAAATTTGCATGATACAGTACCTAAGTATACTGTATAATATTTTAATATTATACGTTTATTTTATTGATATTATTCTTAAAATATTTAATTTTGCTTATACAAACTCCAAAAGTATATTCTGAGAACTTTCTAAGTATAAACTTTGGCCAGCGAAATAGTAATATGAAAATAATAATAAAATAAATGATTCTCATAATATTTTATATTGTTATGTTAAAAATCATTATTTCAATAATGTTTTTAGAACATTTGGATATATAATATATAACTATAGGTGAATTAACTTTTTTTATATATTTTAACGGTAAAGTCAAATGTCTACCTTTTTTTATTATCCTTTAATTATTAATTAATATTTTTATTTAAAAACTTATTTCAACACAAAATATTCAATTTATATCAGGGCTTGCATTTGAAAAAATAATTTTGTTTTACGTTATTTACAATTAAAACGTTTGTAGTACTCTCGTACTGCATTTGTACACTTAATTATTTAATGACGTGCTTCGATGTCTCGTTGATAATATTTGGTAGAGTCACAAAGGTATGTTGAAATAAGTGAAAAAGAAAGTCAATGTTGTATTGTACGTTAAATTGTATGTTTAATAAAATAAAGTAAATTTAAAATAGTAACAAATGTTATTAATTTGCACTTCAAATTTGTAGGCAGAGTTTACTCTCGGTACCTGAGAACTACGTGCAGTAAGCTTGTAGAAGTAATTCTAACTTATGTTCTAAATGAATACCCTTATATACAGGGGCGGATTTACCCATAGGCCACCAAGGCACGTGCCTAGGGCGCAATATTTTTTGAGGCGCAATTTTTTAGTTCATTTTTACTTTTTAGTTTTTCTTAATTTCATAATTATATTTACCTACATTTGTATTGTATATTAAATTTTTTTTGGCATACAACTTGCATGAAACTGGAGAATGGCTCACGTAGTCACGTTGCAGTAACGTTTGAATTTATAAGCTATAATAACCTTGCCATTTGAATTTAATCCTGCAACCGGTGCGCGCTTCGCTGCGCCGCCAACGTTAGAAGTTCGACATCGACACTCGACGAGGCAGTTGCCGGCGTTGCTTATGTTAATGCATGGGAGGTGGTATACGGGTGTGTGGCGTAAACACATAAAATATTGTGAATGGCGCATGCGCAAAAGGCCAGCCAAGGCAGTCAAATATACCGCCTCGGGCCGCAGGGTACATTGTATATAGCTGCTCTACTATACTCGTGCCGGCGAGAGAACACTTCTGTTGACGGTGGCAGCGGCCGCCGGCCAGAGTTGACGGCGGCCAAGCGTTCGGGAAGGTTTAGTGGTGGGAGTGCGTGAGATCGGACGAATATTGTTCGCCGCCCAAAAGCGTTCTCTCGCCAGCACGAGTATAGCTAGGTGGGGGACAGCTCGCACAGTGCATACCTAACAAGTAAATTATTAGATATACACGGATATACGCGGGCGCGCAGCCACCATACTAGTCTATTCTTAGACTACTGGAATTAATTCTGGAAATCAGATGTCTTGATAAAGGAATTAATAATAATAAACATTGCGACGACGCGCGACGCTGGCACTGCCGCCCGTCTCCTGCACGGCTAGCACAGTGCATACTGCTCAGAAATCTGCTAATCGATTACGATTATAGAGGCTACAAAGAGTGCTCACAGTCTTAATCGGTACCTACAATATTAAAGTTTAAACATGTCAAGTAAAAAGAGTGGGCACCAGTTTAAACAAATAAGGCAAGAAAAGTTGGCCAAACAAGCAGATATAATAAATAAAACAAAAAAAATTGATGGATTTTTATGCAAAGTATGTTCAAATTAGTAATTACAAAATCATCTTTATTCAATTTTTATATTTTAAAATAATATATTAATAAATAATAATTAATAATTATTATTTATATTTTTTCATTCTTTATTTACAAAAATTGTAACTTTCTTAGAACCCAGGGAAAAAACCTATAGAATCAGCTGAAAAAAATGATAAAATAAAGTTGATTGACGACAGTTTAGAATTAAAAAGTTTATCACCTATGTCCAAGGTATGTATATAAAATATAATATATGAATGCTTTAGAATAAGAAAATAAATAATTAAAACAAAATTGTGATCGCATCTTGTATACAGTATACTAGTATACTGATGTGAGATGTCTAATAACCGTATCCGTCAAACTGCACGCATTATGCACTTATGCCGTTATACACGTCTTTACAGTAGTATTACGTTTTAATTACACAAAGTATCTATGAAAAAACTATTTATCTTGAAATTACGTTTACAAATTTGGTTATTATTCTCCGTCCTCCAATTCCACAGTAGTTATGCATGCGTAGTTTATTATATTCTATTTTGTTTACAGCAATATGTCTGCGTGTGTGTAACTTTAAAGAAATATGTTGTTTGAAGTTCAAATTCTTATAAATGTATAAAATTGACGGGTTTCATTACTGAATTTATTATATCAAAAATATAAAATGTTTAGGTTGATTTGAGTGATGTAAATGTCGACGAAATGTGTAATGGTAAAAAATTGATGGAGGTGCAAGATGACAATTCAGAAGAAGTTATGCGTTTTCCAACCGATCCGGCAGATTGGTCACGTACTGCAAGTTTTATAAAATTTTGTGCAGTACATGGGGTAGATCAAAATAATAATGACAATTTTATTCAATCGAAAAATCAATATTCTGTAGGCAAAGTGAGATTTTGTAACAAAACTATGTTTTTTTCAAAATTATCAAATGGTGAACAAATTTCACGTGCATGGCTTGTTTACTCTCATAAATTAGGAAAAGTTTTTTGTGCACCTTGTTGGTTATTTAAAAATGAATCTTCTAACTTAGCTCATGATGGTTTTAATGATTGGAAAAATGCACATAAGCGTCTTAAAGAACACGAAGGATCGTTAAATCACAAAACATGTTTACTAAAATTGAAAGATTTAGGACAAGAACAAGGAAGATTAGATTCTATGTTATTGGTTCAAATTAACCACGAAAAAATGTATTGGAGAAGTGTTTTAGAGAGAGTAGTATCTGTAATTAAAACATTAGCTTCGCGCGGACTTCCATTCCGGGGACAAGAAGAGATTTTCGGATCGCCTAAAAATGGAAATTACATGATGCTTCTTGAATTGTTATCAGAATTTGACCCTTTCTTAGCACAACATATTTCGAAATATGGTAATTCTGGTAGTGGTACTACATCGTACTTATCATCAACAATTTGTGATGAAATTATTGTATTAATGTCCAAAAAAGTTAAGGAAGCTATCATAAATGAGGTTAAGAGTCATAAATATTATTCGATTGTCGTAGACTCTACACCAGATATAACACATTCTGACCAACTTGCTTTTATACTTCGCTATGTTGGTAATAAAGCTGTACCGACAGAACGATTTTTAGAATGTATTCCAAAACTTGGTCATAAATCTTTGGAAATAGCTGAAACGGTCATTATGACAATCGACAATTTAAAATTAAATATATCAGACTGTCGTGGACAATCATATGATACAGCTAAAAATATGTCAGGTTGTTATAATGGCCTTCAAGCTCGAATAAAAAATATAAATCCTTTGGCATTTTATATCCCGTGCGCAGCTCATTCACTTAACCTAGTAGGGTCGCATGCAGTTGAATGTTGTAATGAAGCAGCTACATTTTTTGGACTAATGCAAAATATCTATGTATTTTTTTCGAGTAGTACACATAGATGGGATCTCCTCAATAATAATATGGTATCAAAATCACGTACATTAAAAGCACTTTCCAATACGAGATGGTCATCGAGAGATTCTGCATGTCTGAGTTTAAATGAAAATTGGTCTGCCGTTTTAGCTACATTAACTTTTATAATGGATGATAACACTGAAAATAATATTACTATAAATGAAGCAAAAGGACTAATGAATAAAATGAGTTCTTTAGAAACTGCAATCATGTCAGTTGTGTGGGGTTTTTTGCTTAGTCGATTAAACTTACTAAGTAATAAGTTACAAAATGTCAATATTGATTGTTTGGATGTACTTCAGTTGTACGATAGTTTAATTAGATTAATAGAACAGACTCGTGAAAATTTTGATGATTATGAAACAGAAGCATTGGAAAAGGCAGTTAGAAAGGATTACAAAATAACTACAAGAAAAAAAAAGCGAAAACTTTTCCATGACGAATCTGAATCTGAAGATGTAAATTTATCGGCACGATACAATTTTAAAATATATACATTTATTCCTATCTTAGATAAATTAAAAACTGAATTAGAAACTAGGCGACATGCATATGATATTTTCTGTAAACCATTTACATTTTTAACACAAATTAAGGAATTGGACAATCAAGCAATTAGAAAATCGGTTAAATTACTTCAAAACATTTATACAAATGATGTAGAATTTAACGATTTTATAAATGAAGTGTTACATTTAAAAGCTCATGTCGATGTAATCTCTATAGGGGAAAAACACAACTTACTTGGTCTTCAAACATTTCTATATGAAAAAGACTTAACAAATATTTACCCAAACATAGAAATAATCTTACGCATTTTTACTTGCACAGCTGTCACCAATTGCTCAGCTGAAAGATCGTTTTCATGTTTAAAAAGAGTAAAAAATTACTTACGTTCTACTATGACTCAACAAAAAATGAACTCACTTGCGATTCTAAACATTGAAAATCAAATAACTCGTCAGTTATCATTTGATGAAATCATAGATAATTTTGCTACAGATAAATCAAGGCGCAAAATGATTTAATTATTGTACTAATATTGTATTAATATTTATTTGTTTAGTTGGTATGTATAAATATATAAATACCTAAATATAATTTTTATAGTCTTTGTTTTATTTATGGAACTCCCCCCCCCCGTGGGAGTACGCCAATGTACGGGGCGTTAGTGTTGCAATGCCTAGGGGCGGAAAAATGGTAAGTCCGCCCCTGCTTATATACATATCAGCAGTAAGATGACATCTTACTCTATGGTTTGGACTCGTGATAAGAGGCGGAAACGTCGATCTGTGATAAGGCACGGCGATTTGGACGGTTTGGCGGGAACGTGTTTTCGTCATCCGAATTTCAGGGTCTAGAAATTTGTGATCGAACGGGCGCGACAGTCGATACGGTCCAGTCTTGTGATTTTATAAAAGTCATCATCAAAACGAAAAGAGTAATTCGATAGCCACATTTGAGTGTCTATAAAAAGTCACGTCGAGTGAAAATCGATTGACGTTCAACTAATGTAGCCGGGTAGGCAATCCGACTGCGATGGATCGCGGGCACGGCGGGGGGTGGCTGTAATATAAAATGGTATTTTTCTCGTTCAGAAAAGTGCAAGCGTTTGAGTGTCAGTCAAGTCAGTCCTCGCCAATGTTTGGTACCAGGTATACGGTTTACGGTCCAGTCTTGTGCTTTTACGAAAGTCAAAACGAAAAGTGTAAATCTGATAGCCACATTTGAATATCTAGCAAGTTAGTTGAGTCGAGTGAAAATCGATTGACATTCAACTAATGTAGCCAAGTAAACAATCCGACTGCGTCGGATAGCGGACAATGTAGGTCAGCACGTCAAGTAGGCAATCCACCTATAGGCGAACCCAGCTGTAAGTGAAAAAAGGACTGTAGTGAGTTGCGGCCCGACCTGTCGTTTCCGGTGAATTCCGGTCCGATAATATTTGGCTGTAGGTGAGTAGCGGCCCGAGTAATTATCACAACCTATGTACCTATTACCCATGTACCTGGCAGATGCGGTGTTGAATATAAACATATAGAGGCGATGTGAAGGTTAGGTTAGGTTAAACAGTACCGGATCTAGGGTGGGGCCATCCGGGGCCCATGCTCCGGGCGCTTATCATAGAGGGGCGCAAATTTCAAATTTTAAACTCATCATTTTTATTACATTTTAATTTTTTTTTGAATTACACAAGTATTTCAAATTAAATAGTTTTAATTCAATATAGTCACACTGGTAATGATTAAGAAAAGACATTCGACATATTATATCATATTATACTTTCGATTTTATGATTTTCCTGAAAATAGCCAAAAACACAATCGGGGCAATCTGCAATTAAGATAAACTTATGTTGTATAGTGTATACTATTGTATCGGTCAGTCGTAGACGTAGACGAACTAATTGCACAGCGATAATCCGATAACCAAGCATTGCGTATTCGTGTGTGCGTATTTTCTGCTATTTAACAGTTGTATTTATTTATTATAACAGTGTTTAGTGTTCACTTCACTGTTCACTGGACGGTATCTAATGTTACAGTTTAAGTTTAAGTGTTAAAGCATATTTTTTCTGTGATGGAACAGTCTAAAAAAAAAAAAATTATCTGGTTGTGAGTTCCGGAAAAAAGCTCTCGAAAAAAAAAAGAAAATGAGCGAACTTCGGCGTATTTTCATAATTGGCTTGGTAATACTAACACGCAATGTAGCACAGGTTAGAAATTATTTATAATTATTATTCTATATTATAATTACTATTAGATCTGTATTGTATTATAATAATTAATGACGTAATTTAGTATTTTTATTATTTATTACTATCGATATTATAATACGTACTATTTCAGAATTTAATACCTAACCGGGAATTTGAAACAGTTATAATTTTTAAAATAATAGTTTTAGAAAACTTTGTGAATAATTTGTATAATAAATTACTATAGTATATTACTAAATAATACATTACAATAAATATCTAATATTTTATAGAAAATGAAGAAAATGGGACAGATGTAGAAAAGGATGAGAATACTGAGAAATGTAGTTCTGGGGTAATTGTCGAGGAAATTAATTCTGATCATAACAAAGCTAAAAGTCTAAATGTATCCGAATTTATGTCATTGAAATTAAGTGAAAATGAAACTTTGGATTTTAAAGATTGTGGTACATGGCCTGAAAAAATAATAGATTCTCAAAGAACTCATATTGTTAGAATGAGAATGAACTATATTGAAAAATTGGATCTTACTAGATCTGAAAGAGAAGGACGATCTATTAATGTTTCTTGGTTTTTTAAAAATCTTGTTAATGGAAATCAATGTCGTCGAACTTGGCTTAGCTACTCCAAATCAAAAAATGCATTATTTTGTGTACCATGCAAATTGTTTTTAAATTCAAATGAAAAAAATATGTCAAAATTAGCATTAGATGGGTTTATTAATTGGAAAAAAGTGTCAGAAAGAATACCAGAACATGAAAATTCTAATATTCATAAAAAGTATTTTTGTTCATGGAAAATGATTGAAATGTCAATTTGTGAAGGTAAAGGAATTGATATAGAGTTACAAAATGAAATTAAATTAGAAGAAAATCATTGGAGATTAGTTTTAAAAGCAATAATTGACATAATTATGCATCTAGCAATGGAGAACAGTGCTTTTCGTGGAACTGACGAAATTGTTTCTAATATAGGTAAATCTAATCAAAGTGGAAAATTTTTAAATCTGGTAAATTTAGTATCTCATTATAACGAACCTCTAAGAATTCATCTTGAACGTCATAAAAAAGGAAGTGTTACATATTTTTCACACGAAATTCAAAATGAATTTTTAGAAATTATTGCAAATAAATTTAGGAAAACAATTTTATCACAAATTAAAAGCGCTACATATTATTCATTATTATTCGACTGCACGCCAGATATCTCACACGAAGAGCAAATGTCTCAAGTTATTCGTTATGTTGTAAATGAAAATGGATGTGAAATCGTGGAAAGTTTTCTAGGTTTTTTACAAGTTTTTAAAAAAACTGGTGAGGCAATAACAGAAGATATTTTGAGAAGCTTGTCTAATCATAGTATTGATTTATCCTACTGTCGCGGTCAATCATATGACAATGGAGCTAATATGGCCGGGAAATGGAAAGGTGTTCAAGCTAGGAGCAGTTCTATAACCTCTTTGGCTAGGTTTATTCCTTGTACGGCCCACAGTCTAAACTTAGTAGGCTTATATGCCGCTAAATGTTCACCAGAATTAGAAAAATTCTTTGGTATAGTTCAAAAACTGTTCAATTTTTTCTCTAGTTCTACTCAGAGATGGGATATTCTTAAAGAACATCTTAAATTTTCATTGAAAGGTTATAGTACGACCAGATGGTCTGCAAAATAACGCGCTGTAAAATCATTATATTTGCAGTTAGGCCAAGTTATTCATGTTTGTAAGTTACTCAAAAATAGTATTTTATGTGAAGAAGCAAGTGTTGAATTTAATGGTTTGTTGAAAAGGATAACAAATTTTAATTTTATATGTATGTTAATAATATGGAATAAAATATTAACGGCAATTGATAGAGTTAATGTAATTTTACAAAAACAGAACATTACAATAGATATAGCGACTCAACACTTAAAAGGTCTGATACATTTTATTGAGAAATTTAGGGGAGAAGGTATTGAAGAAGCACTTGATGAATCAAAACAAAAATCAACTGAGCTATCAATAAAACCGGTATTCCATCGATTCGAGTTAGAAAAAAGAAAAAAATGCCTGGTGAATTAGCGGAGGACGAATCATCAACATTATCCGAAGAAAATAAATTTAAAATTTTAATGAAAAACGTCTGTGATAGAATCTTGAACGGTTTAAAAGAAAGATTTGACTCGATTGATGAAGCTGCAAAAGATTTTTCTTTTTTAGATGGAAAGTTTTTATTTAGTATGCCAACAATTCAATTAAAAAAACATGCTATGGACTTCTGTATAAAATATGAAAAAGATATTGACAAAAACGAATTTATTTTAGAATTGGATAGTTTTAGTCAACATGCAATTCAATTGGATAATAAATTAATAAATGCTCGTTCACATGAAATTTTAAATTTTATTCTTAAAAATGGTCTTCAAGAAGCTTATCCTAACATATTCACAGCTTATCAAATATTTTTGACATTACCCGTAACATCAGCATCGTGTGAACGTAGTTTTAGTAAACTGAAACTAATTAAATCATATCTAAGATCAACTACAAAGCAAACAAGATTAAATGACCTGCCAATTATATCCATTGAGCATCAAGTAGCTAAATCTATAGATTATGAAGATACCATTAACGAATTCGCGTCATAAAAATCAAGAAAAATAATTATTAAATATAGGTTTAGTTTCCAAATTATTTGTTTTTTATTGAAAATAAACATTTCCATAATGTATAAATATTAAATATATGTATAATATCTTGATTAATTGTATGAATATTTAAAATTTAAATCGCCTATAATAATAATCCGTACTTTGACACACTTTAGGACTCATGCATTTTTTATTGGTGACTTTTAGGGGCGCTAATATTATGTTGTGCCCCGGGTTGCATAATTTGTAGATCCGGTACTGAGGTTAAGAGGATGTGAATTTTATTAAGGACAAAGTTGGTGGAGGATAATCCAAAGGTTAGGACTTACTAAAGTGTACAATGATGATAACACAGACGATAGTCAGTGCCTATTTAATATATTTTTAAACGACAAATATTGATATATGACAATATTAGAAAATATGTAATAATATCAATAAATTTATATTATGATGATGTTTACATACTTTATATGTATGTATGTAATATTATATATATACATAATTGTATGGCCGCAATTCGTACGTACCTCTCATAAACCCGGGCCGCAATTCGTACGATATTTAGAGATTGGGCCGCAACTCACCAACACCCGAAAAAAGTGTTTGCAAAAGCTTATTAATGGTCCGGTGCGGTAATGATAAATAAATACCGGTTATGATAAGGCCTAGTGCTTTGGCGGTAATCCATAGAAGACTGGAATGTTTGAAAAGCGGATCTGGTGCGGGCCCATTACAATGTGACCAAAATTTTAAAAAAACGAAAGTCAAAAGTGTAGTTTATTGCCGTCAATACAATCAATGAATTAATCAACTACACTGTCCTTTTTGTTAATTTCGTTACCCGCATAGGTTACCTGTGTTGTAACTTTTAACCGTTTTCAAACAACGAACAAATTAACTGCAACGTTCTTAGACTGCCGACTGCCATTTAAGGCAGTTGTTTAATTTTCAAATCAAAAAAGCATCATGGCAGAGCAAAAACCGTGAGTATACAATGTAATATTCTTCTAAATTATATTAATTTATTGTTTTTAACACGTTCATCGCAGATCGTATTTAATAATGTGTATATACTATAATAATAATATAAATTTGCTAAGAAAATCGTAGCTTAGGTTTGTACGAACCACAAACATATATTATAAAAAACATATTAAATATTTTGACGTTTTTCGTTTTTTTTTTAACACGTTCGCCGCAGATCGTATTTATTAATTAAAAATAAAATAAATAAATAATAAAATATATAAATACTATACATATTATTAAACTTATTAAATATTTTCCACTACCATCATATTTATCGTATAATCACTTTTTCTGTATACGTCTTTATTTGTTTTTATTATTAATTAACTTTTAGAACCATAAACGTATACTTTACTAACAACAACATGGTGTTCGCAGTGCCGCAACTACCACCGGGGCAAGCAGGGCAAAGCCCTGCCAAAGGGCCCAAATTTATTTTTCATGGGGGCCCATAACGGGTGGATCCGATTATTATTTTTTCTTGGTTTTTGATTTTGTAAAAATGTATTTTGAATTGAAATATTTTAAATATTAAATATTAATGAGTCCATAATCGATTAGTAATAATGCGATTAACATAGACCTTATGCTTAAATAATAATTTAGGCACAAACTATATAAAAAATCTGTGGTATAAGTTTAAGGTCTTTGGCGGCAAATCAATTTAATTTCATAGATTTATTCTGTGATAAAAGATTAATGATGAAAAAAACACCGATCATCTTGGGGTTGGCTACACTGAATATTCAGTTTGTCTTATAAACCAAAGTAAGCACTACAAAAGTGCAAAATAAAAATAGAATGAAAATATCTCTTTTGTTTACATTTACATACAAAATAATAATACACCAATTATCTTCCTAACTAACCTTTATGGATCTATGACTCATGGTACTTCAAATTATTTCTTATTTATAATCATGAAGTTACTACTATAAAAAAAATAGGTACTTTTAATTTTTTTTCATCGAATAGTTTGCATTGCAAATAAATAAATACTTTTATTAATTATTGTTGTTAATACTTTAATACTTGACTTATAAGTAATTTTAATAATATTTACAATGTCAAAATATCTCAGTGGTTCAGCAAAAAGGAAAATAAGAATAAAAAAAGATGAAGAAATGAAGAAGTTGAGAGGTTCATTAAATGTGTTTGTAGTAAAAAACAATTTGGATAATGCTGGTAAGTGGTTAATATTCATTATTAAATACTTGGTAGTTATTAATATTCCTGAAGTAAAGATTTTCTTAAAACGAAGGTAGTTTAGTAAAAACTTAGTTTACTATTTACACATTTACCTAGTTATAATATTACATTCTGCACACAACTGTAAATAATATGATGTGAATATGTGATTTTTTTGTTATATTTTAGTTGTCAAGTGTGCTAAAAATGTAATTATTAAAACAAATGAATATATTGATGTGGAATTATCTGGGACTTGTGATGATACTGAGCCAAGCATATTTGTTAAACCAGGTAGGTACCTAAATTAAACTTTTTCAAATTATTAAAATGCGAAAATTTAAACTAGGTATACTAAATAAATGTATAAGGATAAGCACATCATAATATTTAATTAAATAATTTATAATTATGTTGATATTTATTACTTAGTGATATAAGTATAGTTTTACCATACTTTATTTGTTTATAATTTGCTAATTCTATTTACCAATGTTACACCAATGAAATAATTGTTCATAATATTATAAATTTTAATGAACATTTTATTTGTACCTATTTTATAATATAATTTATTTGTTTTTAGTTGATAACTGTTCCACCAACTTAGTGAGTAAAATAATGAATGAAAATAATGATGTGGACTCGTCTGAGACTTGTGATGATACTGAGTCAGGCATATTTGATAAACCAGGTAAAATATATTTCTTAAAATAAAGATTTCTGAAAAACTTAAACTATAATGAATAAATAATGAATAATAATAATTACATCTATTGTAAGTGATATTAAATGTAAAAAGATATTCATATAGCTTTTAAACAGTTCAACAATTTTGATATTCATGTAGCGTGCACTGGCATGCAGACAACATTTGGATAAGATGTTAGGATTTTTCAAAATAAATTGAATTATTAAAATGTTTTTATTGAAATGTCACTATGTTGTTATTATATTAAATTTTATACTTGAACTAGTTCAGAATTAAATAATCGAAATAATCTAAATTCACAAGTCCCTAGAATTGCATGCATATTAGTAATATATGTTATGTATTACCAGTACATAGCATTCATTTCCTACCTTATAATATGTATAGTACATTTTGTTTTATTGATAGGTTTGGATTTAACAAATGATTATCCAACTGACCGTGGACATTTTAAAGAGTTTGATACTGTAAAATCTGATTTGAAGAGAAGTATTTTATTGCATGGACCGTGTAAACCAACCAACATAGAATTTCCCTACAGCCCTGATGGAAAAGGTATCCTTAGACGTTTTTCGGCACAGTTTTATCACAAAACTACAAATACAGGACTACGTATCCCCAAAATATGGTTATGCTATTCAGTCATTTTAGATTGTGCATATTGTGAAGTATGTTGGCTTTTCGCTGATAGGCAAAATGGAAATTTTAAAATAAATTGGATATTAGGAATTAATGATTGGCACCATATTGGCGAAAAAATTGGAATACATGAAATTTCTCAACAACATCTTCAAGCCACTGAAGTCCGAGTACGTTGGTTAAAAAACGAAACTATAGACAAACATATGGAAGATAAAATTATTAAAGAAGCTAATTTTTGGAGAAGTGTTTTAATTAGATTAGTCAAAATTATTTTATTTTTAACTGCTGGGAATACTGCTCTCCGAGGAAATGAAAACAGTAAAACTAAAATAAATAATACAGAAGGAAACTTTATCAGGACTGTAAGGTTAATGGCAGAGTTTGATCCTGTTTTAAATAATCTGTTGAATAATGAAAATTATAAAACAAAATACCTGAGTTGGAAAATTTAAAATGAATTAATTCATTTATTATCCTCAGAAGTATTAAATATATTAGCAAACGAAGTAAAAAGATCTAAATATTATTCAATAATAGTAGATTCTACACAAGATATAACAAAAATAGATCAATTGAGTGTTTTACTCCGTTATGTTGTTTTAAACTATGAAACAAAATCATTTGAAGTAAATGAATCTTTTTTCGGGTTTTTTGAATTAAAAAATCATGGCTCAAAGGATTATATAAATCTTATTTATGACGTGTTGAAAAAATACAATTTAGACATCCAAAATTGTCGAGGCCAGGGTTATGATGGTGCAGCAGTAATGAGTGGAGCTTATTCAGGAGTGCAACAAAGAATATCTTCTACTGTGTCAAATGCACATTATGTACACTGCTGCGCACATAACCTTAACTTGGTAATTTGTGATGCAGCAAAATCGACGCAAGTTGCAACTAACTTTTTTACAACATTACAGTCTATATTCAATTTTTTTAGTTCTAGTTGTCCTAGATGGGCATCACTTGCATTTGGTGATGACACTGCCAAAACAATTAGACTTAAAGTATTAAAAAAAGTTTGTCCTACTCGCTGGGAGGCTAGGCATTCATCAGTATCTGCATTAAAAGAAAGGTATATAGGAGTTATAAAATCATTAACACATGAGTTTATCAAGTAATAAAGTAGATGAAAAACATATGGCAATTTCAATAAAAAAAAAAATAGAATCTTTTGAATTTTTACTTATGTTATGTTTGTGGGAACGAGTATTGCGTCCTTTGCATGGTATCTCTAAACTGTTGCAGAAGCAAGACATTGACTTCCATAAAGCATTAGATAGATTAACTGATGCCTATAATTGTATGCAGCAACTAAGGAATGACTATTGTAGTGTAGTTGAAAATGCAAGCAACCTGGCAATTAAATGGGGTATTCCAACTGATGATAAAGTGGATCGCCAAAAAAAAGCAAGATTGTTTTTTGATGAAGTAGATGGTGACAGACGGATGAATATCACACAAGATAATTTTAAAATAAAAGTATTTTTTCCAATTGTTGACACAATAATATGTCAACTTAAATATCGCTTTAAGGGTTTGCAAAACGTTTGTAACATTTTCAATTTTTTGAAACCTCAAACACTTTTAGGACCAGATGAAATTGTTATTAAAGGATCATATGACTTTATACAAATGTATCAATCAGATATAAGTTCTGATTTAACGAATCAACTGCTATCAATTAAAGAAATTATAAAAAATAAAAATTTGAATAGTATACAAGCACTGGCCTCATTTATTCTGGAAAACGACTTTGCTACGAGTTACTCTGATATATTAGGAGCCTGTATAAATTATTTGACATTGCCAGTAACAGTTGAAACAGCAGAAAGGTCTTTTTCAAAACTTAAGATAATAAAAAACTATTTAAGAAATTCAATTGGACAAGAGCGACTATCCAATATTTCAGTTTTAAATATCGAACAGCATCGTACAAAAGAAATTGATTTGGACAAAATATTAACAAATTTTTCAAATATGAAAGCAAGAAAAATGAAATTTGATTAAGTATGGATTAATGTATTGTTAAGTTTATTAAAATTATTTAAATATATATTATATAATTAATAGGTACAGATATTATTTTCACCGAAACATAAAATACAAAAGTTATACAAAATAAAAATCATTTATCATACCTTTTAATTTTATCAAAAAAAAAAAATATCTAGCAGCATTTTAGATTATTGTATACCCCTTATAGTTATAGGGCCCAAAATTTAATTTTGACCTGGGGCCCTAAGTAACTAAGTTGCGGCACTGGGTATTCGGTGAAGCGGCCAGGCCTCGATGTAAGCATAAATTAGTAGACATGATATAAAAGTATACCTATTAAAGTGCAAATGATGTTTACCCGTTTCAGTATGTTACGAGTGCCGAAAAGAAGGGTACTTGTCCCGGGATTGCCGTAAGTGTGTTTTTAAATTTGTTCTCATTAAATAAAAATTATATATAATTGTAATTTATATTATAGCCAAAAATAGGATCATTAGTAATGGAGGTAGGGGTGGAGGTGGCAGAGGTAGTGATGGTAGAGGTAGAGGTGGTGGCGGCAGGGGGAACAATCCAAGGTCCCGCTTTCGACACCGCTCCCGAACACCGCATTGTAACAAACGCCGCTCCCGATCCCCGCCAAGACCACCACGCGCGGTTTCTTCAAAAATTGTCGATGAACATATTGTAAGTACGGAAAATATTATCGTTTCGGTATATTGATAATTCTAATTTAAACATTATTTCGAGTAGGCCCATTACAAAGAGCAGAATAAACGTGGCCCCCCGAAACAAAACAGCGGACACCGCTCCCATTCCCCGCACTGCAACGCACGCCGCCCCCGATCCCCACCAAGAACACCACGCACGGTTTCTTCAAAAATTTTCGATGAACATATTGTAAGTATGGAAAATATTATCGTTTTGATATATTGATAATTCTAATTTAAACATTATTTCGAGTAGGCCCATTACAAAGAGCAAAATAAAGGTGCCCCCCCCGGCTAACAAAGGCAAGTACATTTTGTAGTAAAAATATTTTCGATTTCGGGTATTTATAAATCTTAGTAAACCCTTTAATTTATTATAGTACCTATATATATATAGAATAATTGAATCTAATTAAACGCATTTTTTTTCATTAGGTTTTAATAAGATGCGCCGCGGCCGCCAGCCAACCGTAAGTTTTTATAGGAACATTTTTTCTTCCACAAAAAATATTTGTTGCTACTAATGAATTTTTTTTTTTCAGTTGAACTACAATATCATTTTTCATTTTTTTATTTTTTTTCAAATAAATATATATAAATATAATTTTTTTTTTTTAAATTTATCTTTCTTCTCCATTCTCCACTGGGTATTTTTTTAATTTTTACGTTTGATATTATGTAATTTTGATACTGTGTGGGCAGTATGCATGGATTTTCAAATTGTTATTAGTTATTGACACATTCGTATTTCGTACTACTGTGGTACCCACGGTATATTATAGCTATAATATACCGTGGTGGTACCCCAACAATTAGAAATTCGATGTTTGGTGTGTAGTGGTGAACAACAATAGAATAGGATATTATGCTTCATCAATGAATTATGATAGTAGTATACTTATTATATACCGAATATACAGTATATTAGATTGTGAAATGAGGTATGTCGCATAATATTCTAAGGTTGTCAATGAAATAAATGAAAATAGGTACCTATATAGGTGTCAGTGAACTGTACAAGAGTGGTAAATACTACATGCCTAGTGACTGTTTTGGTCTGTCTGTCTAATTTAGTAATAATAATATGTATTATTATGATATAACTCAGGACAAAACTGTTTGCAGCATTTGTTGCTAATACAAAGTATTTATTGAATTATTTAGTATGTACCTACTACTACATAACAAATGTGTATAAACTTTCTTTAAAAATGACCATGAATATGACCTATGAATATGTTTCACAAATTATTGTTTGAAAGTTTGAAACATATTGATATTAGAATAACGAAAAACCAATACTCTACAGTAGGGTCTTATAATTTCATGAATATATAAATCTAAAAGTTTATAGTCATCAATTGCAATTGAACATTTTTAAAAGTTGGTTTGTTATATGTAGGGTTAGGATGTTTATGATTTTGCATATTTTTTTAGGTTGTCCGATAGCATCAATTCTTATACAGAAATATGTTTCATGATATTTATATTCAAAATATCATAATTTTATTTTGCATATAATTGCATATTTTACCATTTTTTAAAAAAAGTGCATAATTTGTGTTTTTTTCTGTTTTTAAGCGCATATTTGACGGTTTTCGATGCAAAATGCTGAAAAACACTGTAATTTTATATTTTACTGAATCTTATATAAGATTGATTATCTGTATTTCACATATTATCATTTATCACTTATTTATTGTTGAGAATTTAATATTATGGTTTTACCTATTCGGAGTAAGTAATATAAAGGTACCTACTTAAATAGAATTTTCGATCAGCTTCGTCAATTGTCACAGTCAAAACTTATCTTAAAACTGCGAGTCATTAAAATTTTATCAGATATTTTAACAGAACGTTTAAAAATGTATAGTTAGTTTCCGTCTTGTCTACGACCGATGTAGAGTACGGTATATTTCACGTTTCGTATTTTGTCGTGAACGTATTTGATTTATTAAATCACTCAGTTATGCCTAAAGTTAAAAGCTCTTGTTCTAACCGACTAAGAGGTTTTGTAAAAGAATTTGGAGAGCACGTTTTAACTACCGATAGTTCAATCCTTTATTGCAAATTATGCGAAGTTAAGGTCGGTAGTGAACGTCGGCTTACTGTTGAACAGCATATGAACACCGCTAAACATATTCGATTGAGTAAACAAAAAGAAAAAAAACGATAAACAACAATTAATATCAAACACAAAAATATCGTCATTCAACTTAGATTTATGTAGAGCATTGACTTCAGCAAACATACCATTAAATAAGGTCAACAACGCTATTTTTCGTGATTTTTTGGAAAAGTATACAGGAAAAGAGATAGCAGATGAATCGACAATGCGTGAAAACTATTTATCAGAGTGCTATCAAGAAACAATGAATACAATTCGAAGTTATGTAACCGACAAGAAAATTTGGGTTTCAATCGATGAAACAACTGATTGTGAAGGCCGTTATATAGCAAATGTAGTAGTTGGCACACTAGAAAAAAACGAATCCGGTAAAATTTTTTTGCTAACTTCAGAACAGTTGGAAAGGGCTAACTTTTCAACTATTAGTAAATTATTTGATAAGTCAATGAATTTATTATGGCCAAACGATGTACTTCATGATAACGTCTTATTATTTCTAACTGACGCTGCGCCATATATGGTAAAAGCAGCCAATAGTTTAAAAGCTTTGTATTCTAAGATGGTACATGTGACATGTTTAGCACATGCACACCACCGTGTTGCTGAGAAAATACGGGGTAGTTTTAAAAAAGTTGACGAATTAATATCAAATGCAAAAAAAGTATTTTTAAAAGCACCAAGTAGAATACAAATATTTAAAGACGAAGCACCCACAGTGCCACTTCCCCCAACACCTGTAATAACACGCTGGGGAACTTGGTTGGATGCAGCTGTTTATTATGCAGATCATCTTACTGATATACGCAAAGTTTTTAATAAACTGGATCCAGAAGATGCTGTAGCCATACAAAAATGTCATACGCTTTTGAATGATCCATCTTTAGAAGCAAATTTAGTATACATTCAATCAAACTATGGGTTTTTATCAGTCAATATAACTCGTCTTGAATCATCTGGGCAGCTTTTGTCAGAGGCAATATCAATAGTCAATAATACAACAGATAACATTAACAAAGCCGGTGGACAAATCGACAACGAAATATGTAGTAAATTTAAAACGATTCTAGAGAAAAACAGTGGATTCAAAACAGTATGTCAAATTTCGAAAGTACTTAATGGAGAACTTGAAATCATTGAGGGGATCGAAGAGGAATTAACTGCGGAGGATTTCGTTTTTTTTAAGTTTTCACCAATTACGTCTGTTGAAGTGGAGAGGAGCTTTTCCAGGTGACTATTATTATTTAAATTAAATTATAATAATTTAAATAAATACAATTTTTTACATAGAGATTTTTTGTTCAATAGATTCAAAAACTTATTAGCACCAAACAGACGAAGATTTACAGCGGAACATTTAAAACAAACTTTAATTATTCAATGCAACTCTTTTTAATTTTTTTATATTTTATTTAATTTTTTTCAGTTTTTTTCAATTTGTCTATAATAATAAAAGTTTATTGCATTTTTTGTCCAAAAATTTCTTTATTTTTTAATGCATATTTTTCAAATTGTTCATGCATATTTAGTTGATTTTTAGTGCATAAGTGCATACATATTCATACATTTTTTAGTGCATAAATATCCTAACCCTAGTTATATGGAACAAAGAATATCTTACCTACCATGTAACAAATTTAAACATTGCCGTTTCTTAAGTTACAACATCATAATGTATTTCAAAACTCATGTAAAAAAATGTTTTTTAATTATTATTATATAATATTGTAAATTGTTTCATATAATTATTTAAAACTAAATTATATTTCTAAATTTAAGTACCTAATTCAGTGTTAAAAAAAAAAAATAAATAATAAATACACATGATCACAATGATATATAGTGTGTACAACATATTACCCTACACATAATATTTATATATATTTTTTTTTCACTATAAATCCATCAAATGGTGTATACATACAATACAATATTGATATATTGTGAACATGGTGTAATTAAATTATTAATGTCAATTACATCAACTTATACAGTGACAAAACAAATAATAAATAATAGTAATAATAATCTATGTAAGGTAGATGTGAGGGCAGAAATTAAAAGAAATTAAACTCTCAGCCTATTTTGCAAATCACAATATTGCGTTTTAGGTTGTAGACTTGTAGATATGCTATCTCCTGTCTTGCAAGATATTTTTATGGATTCAAAAGTTTGCTCAATCACTAGGAGAGAATGGAGGAATACCGGTCAGCAGGTAATACGAGACAACACCAATCGTGCATTACTCTATATTCACTCGTCATATTGGTGAACGGTGCGGGCTTAGGGCTGGGAACACAAGGGCGTTAATTTACCGCGCGACATTTTTACCGCACCGTAAATTTACGGCGCGTTTTGTTGAAATACACTACAATGAATAGAGCACAACACACGAGTGTCGCGCCGTAAAAATACCGCGTGATATTTCGAAAACAGTCGCGTGCATCATGACTTTACCGCTCGTTAAAAATAACGCACGATCAGAAATCCCAGTCGAAATGCTTTAAGAGTATAATGATAAGTGGAGAACAAACACGCGACCGATTGTTATTTTATTTCAATATTAGTTCAATTTTCTATTATGAGGCATTAGTATAGTATTCACAAGTACCAACAGTTAACATATCGTCAGAGAACTCCGAAAAAGAGTCTGAAATCGACTTCTTAAATTTGACATCCGAAATTGATGTTGAACAGTCAAAAATGGTCAGTTAGACACAGAACTAGACATAGAGCTTTTAATTTCGTTTGTTGAAAATAAGCCTGTCTTATGGGACAGGACGTTAGACAAGTTTGAAAAACACACAATGAAAAACGAAAAGCTTGGAGAGAAGTGTTCGGTTTGATAAAAGGAGGCGGACGCTGATGAGGTTGTGTACTACGCTCGTGTACCTACGTTTTTCATGTATATACCTTCTTATCACTCATTTAACGGTAAGATATAACTATTAACTATAATGAATATCTTCTAGATAATCAAAAAAAAATGACCAAGGATTAATAATCATTTAATCATTGGTTTTAGATGACATATTGGCTAAACGAGCAAGTTGTGACGAGGTGGATAGTACTGTGGATTTATCTACACCTTTAGCTTGTTCAAGCCTAGATCGTTCATCGTCAAGTTTGTATGTCAGCAGTTCAACCTCATCCACTCAAACCTCATTTCAAATGCAACTCCTAGAAAATTGGAGTTGAGGAAACAGCTACGATTAGCCAAGGACCATATTAGGACATTAGAGAACAGGCTCTATTTATTAGATCAGCGGTTCCCAAACTTTTTTTTCCGCGGTGCCCTTCTCGGGGCCCTAAGTTAGCCATGGTGCCCTGCTGTAGGTTATCAAGTTATCTGTCACCACGATTAAGGACAGTAAAAGTGTTCTGATTTTCTTCAACAGCATCTTTTCTGATAGGAAAGTGAATGTAGTTGGTACTTTGGAAGGTCAAAAGTAAAAATTTCTTATTTTTTATTTTTGGTGTACACATGTTGATGCTCAGCCAGGCATAAGCAGTGAAGCTTTATATGCTTTAAAATTAAAATGTTCTATTTCCTCAAAACCCATATACTGTGCACTTGTTATGGATGAAATGGCCATTCGAAAACATTTAGAATGGGATGGACAACAATATCATGGATACATAGACATTGGTACAGGGATTAACAATGAAAGTGTAGAATTGGCTTCAGAATACTTGGTTTTTGTTGTAGTTGCGGTAAATGAATCTTGGAAACTACCTATTGCTTACTTCTTAACAAATCATTTAAGTAGCTCTCAAAAGTCTGAACTTATGGAACACTGTTAAGATCAATTAATGACAACTGGAGTGAATATTATAAGTCTTACATTTGGTGGTTGTGCCACTAATATCGACATGGTTAAAAAATTAGGTTGTAACTTTGACACTAATAACTTAAAATCTGATTTTGCATTGCATAATTATCCTCCTATTAATATCATACCTGATCCTGCCCACGTGATAAAATTAGTTCAAAACACATTTGGTGAAAAAGGTAACATAATTGACGATGAAGGAAAAGTAATTAGCTTTGTTTATTTAAAAAAATGTTAGAATTGCAAGAAAATGAAAAATGTCATTTAGCAAACAGACTTAAAAAAAATCACATATCTTACTTTAAAAAAAAAAATGAAAGTAAATCTTGCCACTCAACTCTTAAGTAAATCTGTTGCGGATGCCTTAAAATGTTGTAAATATAATTTAAAATTAAAGGAGTTCGATGATTGCGATGCTATTATTAGCAGGGGGCGGACACTTAGCTGTATTATCAAAATCAATTCCACCATTTTAAAGAGGGACTACTCTTATCATTTGACATTTGTTGTTGTGATAATATTCAAAATATTGTTCCGTTGTCAGTTAGTCAACTGTTTCGACATTGAACTTACTTTAATTTCGCATTTGCATTTTCTCTATTTCGCATACCTATTTGTTTTTTGTTAATTTATTGTTTTACCAGTCTCTTAAATGGTATTTGTTTATGCCGTTAGAACGTGTGTGAACAGCAAAATAAAAAGCAAAACTAGGAATTGTAAATTACATAAGTTTCCCAATGACACAACACTGTAAGTATATTGTGTATTTTACTAGTAGGTAACACAAGGAAAAAAACGTTAACAAGTATAACATATAACTAAAAAATATATTTATCATTTTATAGTGTTCACGAATGGTTAAAAAATTGCGATGGACTCGATCTTCGTTTCAAGCCATTGGAATTCTTTCTAGCCAATGTACTGACACGGTCCGCGGCGGCAAACCGGTACAAAGTACAGGTGCCGCCTCGACCTGTCTGCGCTCTTACCAACCGCCAACACGGGTGACAACGGCGCGACACTGTCGACCCCCCACCACCCTGCAAAGGCAGGTGGGACGGGAAGACGTGTCGTACCGGACGAGCACCGGCCGTCGGCGGGCGCCCTCTCGATCTCCAACCGTCACGCGACACACGACCGCGACAACGACGTCCGTGTATCACACATTCACACCGTTACCAACCATTGGTTTTTTTCTTTTTGTTTTTTTTTTATCATAGTTGGGTTACTCCTCGCCGCACAAAAAAATCGCCGACCGTTTCCGGAGTGGTAGCGACACTCTGCCGCAAGGGTAACGCCAATCATACATATCGTGTCAACCAAATAAACGGCTCACGCCTTTGTCAGTAAAACCAAATTCATAGTGTTGTGTTGTGTTATACCACCTTTTCACTAAGACCGGCTAGCCGCTACAACAACAACGCCGCAGCCGCGTCAAATTGGCTCCCCGCTGAGGATACCGAACGAGCAGTCAGCGCTAAGGTAAAAATTTTGTTTTCACGCTGACACACATAATACCTCGGATTAAGTACTAATAATATTAAAATAGTATTAAGTTACATAACCAGGAGTGTGTTTTCACGCTAGCTAGGATTCCCAAGTTAGGATTACATAATAAGTATTCTGGTACGCAAAGAGGAATTCCGCGCGAACCGAGAATAACCGTGATACGGCTGTGGGAAGTATAGTTACATAACGCGATACCACCCCGCCGAACACTTACCTTCGCACCGCGACATTACTACCGATAACAACGCAGCGCGCCGCACAAGTATACCGAAACCGGTTATCGCCGCCGCCGTCACCAGCTACCACCGCCAAGGCCGGGACCCAGTAAACTTATTTCTGGAACACGCCGCCGAGGCCGTCATCAGCTGATCCGCGCTACGTTATCACATACAACAGATACGCATTTCCGTAAACAACGCGCGAAATCCACGTATCTCACAACAGTATTGTCAATTACTCTTCTCGATATTTTAGAACCGCACTACAAGCTCGAGCCACCGACAACGTAACAGTGTAACAACCATACATTATGTCGGGTAAATCGTTACAACAGTTGACGTCGGTGGAACTCCGTAGCGAGTGTACGGCCCGCGGCATTAGTATGTCCGGGACGAAAGCGGACCTAATAATTAGGTTAGAGGACAATATTCGGCAATACGGACAACAACCTGGGGACGTTATTTTTTACCCCGCACAGCCGGAAATCCAAGGATTTGCCAACAGTACGGGGGGTCAACTATTCACAACGTCCACCCTGGTAGACACGGAGGCACCTCTGTCCGACGTACCACCGACCGCGGGAAATTTGACGGTCCTCACAGGCCGGCAAACACCCACGGTCGACCATGTAGGACAGAGCGACCTACAGTCTACCGGACACCAGGGCGAGTCCGCATATACATTAGGGGCCGACATATTCAAAAACGCAGCGGATCAACTGCAAAAACTGAAACAAACGTTGCCACAAACGAACGACGCAACGTCGTTCGAGGCACGTTTAATGGCGCTGGAAGCGAGTATGACCCGGTTCTTCGCAGAATCGTGCTCAGTACCCGCCCAGCAGCCACACAGCTATGCAGTCCCGCAGTCCCCTAATCACCCGTCACCCGTACGAATAAGGCCTCAAACACACGAGAGTTATGAGTCGGGTAGATCGTGCGCGTACAATGTAGGCGGCACTCAGCCGAGCGCTAGCCGCATTGCCGCCGTAGATAACCGTCCGTTTTTCACGCGCGAGCAACGACACGATTATACGGGCAACACAACGGGTACGGCACAGTACGTACCATACGAGGCACGCACATTAGAACGATCGGTATTAATTCCGTACGACGACTTGCGCGCAGCAAGGTCCTCATTGCCCGAGTTCTCAGGGACAAGGGCTGAGGACCCCGTCAGGTACATAAATAATACTGAGTCGATACTGGTGCAAGCCCGTATACACCCATCGGGTTAGTTAAGGACGGTCGAGCCGCAATTAAAAGGAACGGCGAGTGCATGGTACAAGGCTATCAAGACACTCGACCTATCCTGGGAAGAATTTAGGATCGAATTTTACGAAAATTTCAACAATTCCGAAATCCAGTCCCAATTGCGCGCCGACATCGTATCAACGCGACAATCGCCGAAACAATCGCTAGCGGAATTTGTACTGATAAAAAATCAGTTAGCGCGCCGCGTAAATACCGGCCTATCCGAATCGGAGTTGGTAGGTATTATCGCCGGGTTGACGCGCGACACGTTCCGTACGCACATCCGTTTACACCGACCGCTAACGTTCAGCGAGCTACGACGCATCGCAGGCGTTTTGGACCCGGTAACGGACAACACCAACCCGCCCCCCAAACAACACACAAATCCCCCCCTAACAAACAATGGACCCCCCCACCCAAAAAAGTGTGGGACACCCCACAAAAAGCACCACCGGTTAAAAATAAATTTTTTAATAATTCAGTGGAGCGACCTCCACCGGGGCCGTGCAAATATTGTGGGGAACTCCATTGGCACAGCAAGTGCCCCCATAGGCCCTCCGGGTCGGGAAATGGCGGGGGAGTCGACGGAAACTGATACCCCCCCTCGACTCAACACCACCCCCCCTCCCATCAACCACTACATTCGGTATTACAGACGGAACAAAATTATGTAATCGAAAAGCACGCAGTTCGGCGGTTCGTATTAACGAACAGTCAACTGCGAAAATTTTTTCCGTCACAACACCTTACGACACTCGCTCACAGATCCCCAACCTACACCACCCCACCACCGAACACACTCACCTCGCCGGTGACATGTGTGTTCAAACACAACCCGCTCATGGGGCAGCTACAGGTGTAGGGACAAAGGCAACAGGGACGCGAGTGTTCACCTCCATAGGTGACGGGGACGCCAGCACACACACTGCGCACATCCCCGCATTAGGTCAGTCTGCGACCGTAGAGCATCAGGTGGGCACAGAGGCAACCGATAGGGACAGTATGGTCATGGCGGTTAACACCGACCACCAGACAGCCTCTGTCGCGGTTAAGAACCAGTTGTCCCGCTCAACCAATGCAAATACGACTAATAACGTCACGCGAACACGCCCGGACAAAATTCCGACACCCGCGGTCGAACTCGAATTTCCGTCAGGCTTCGTAACAGCACTATTAGACTCGCAGGCGCAAAAATCGTATGTAAATCCGACAGTAGCCCGTAAATACGGGAAAACGACCACACACGGACCACCGAGTTCCGTCCGATTGGCGGATGGTCACACTGCGACAACCAGTGGCACCTCCGTTTTCGAAGCTAAGATAGGGGCACTAGAAGTAAAATTCGAGGCAACTATACTAGACAATTTGTATTGCGACGCGTTACTAAGACATGATTTTCTTGTTAACCATGAAGTCTCTTGGGATTACGCCGCGTGCACAATACACATGGGTAGGCAAATTCGAACGTCGACATGTTGGAAAGGGAAGTCACAACCACCCACCACTAGTCCCGACTTGTCACAATTAAAATTTGGGCACGACACCGAAACTCGCGCGAAGCTCACCGAGGTATTGAATAAATACGCGGGGGTATTCACCGAAAAAGTAGGACGTACCAAATTAATTGAACACGAAATTTTGCTAAAAGACCCGTCCCCAATCGCGCTCAAACCATATCCGTACCCGCAACAGAAACAAACTGCTATCGACGATATGGTGCGCGATATGGAAACCCAGGGGCTCGTAGAACCTAGCACCTCACCGTGGGCCGCACCGGTAGTACTGGCAAAGAAAAAAGACGGATCATTTCGTCTCTGTGTCGACTACAGGAGGCTTAACGACGTAACGGAGTCCGACGCGTACCCCATGCCAGATCTCAACAAAATGATTAGGCAGATGAGGGGCGCAAAAATTTTCAGCGTTTTTGACCTCAGGTCGGGGTATTGGCAAGTGCCATTACACAAAGACGCGCGAAAATTTACGGCTTTCCGAACACGTAGGGGGCTATTTCAATTTCGAGTCCTCCCTTTCGGTCTCAAAAATAGTCCAATGACTTTTGTACGTCTCATGAACGAGGTCATGAGAGGATACCAGGATGAGTTCGTGCAAGTCTACCTAGACGATATAGTAGTATTTTCGAGGGACGAGCACGAACACCAGGCCCACTTAGACAAGGTTCTTGAACGTCTTAAGAGGTTCGGACTAACGTGCAACACAAAAAAATGTAAAATCGGCCTTCGCGAAATTTCATTTTTGGGGCACATTGTAGATTCGGAGGGCATTCAAAAACAACCGGAAAAATTGGTCTGCATTGACAATTTTCCGGTTCCACGAAAGGTTAGGGACGTAAGAAAATTTTTAGGAGTATGCAACTGGTACAACCAATTCGTAGACAACTACGCGGACACCATAGCACCCCTAACGAATTTGTTGAAACAGGGGGTAAGGTGGAAATGGACAGGTGTCGAACAACGCGCGTTTGAATCTATTAAAAACGCGCTAGTCACATCACCAAAATTGTCGCCACCCGATTACAGCAAACCGTTTTGTCTACAAACCGATGCAAGCGAGATTGGAGCGGGTGCGGTACTATTCCAACGGGGTGACAGCCCGGAGGAAAGACGCATAGTGTCCTACGCGAGCAAAAAGTTTAGCGAGACACAAACAAGGTACGCCGCGGTCGAACGCGAGTGCCTAGCTGTAATTTGGGCAACAGACAAGTTTCGTCCGTACCTAGAAACCCGACGTTTCGAACTCCTAACCGACAACTCGGCACTAACGTGGTTACATAGGGCCAAAGACAAAAATTCGAAATTAACGCGTTGTTCACTACAACTAGCTAATTTAGATTTTAGTACGGTACACGTCCCGGGAATACAAAACGAAGCACCCGATTTGTTATCCCGCGATCCGGCGCCGGGCCCGCCAGTAAACGAAGAACGGCTTGAGGAAAAATTGGTAGGGGCGCCCACAACGCCGACAATCAATATTGACCCCGAGTCCGATCGCATCTTCGCAATACAGGATACCCACGATAGTGTCGACACACCCATCACCGCGACAACGCTAGGAAAGTGGCAGTCCGAAGACGCTACGATCCGAAACGAAATCGCCGGTCTCAGGTGGGACGGCCCTGCGCGTAACACTAGGAGCACACAATCGGGAACCACCACATACGTGTTCTCCGACGGTCTCTTACGCGTAGACGTAGGCTCCCACACACCCGTCGTGATACCGAAGTCCAAAGCGCAACACGCGATTTGGAGGTGTCACGATCACGTTCTATCCAACCACCCGGGTTGGAAAGAAACGTACCGGGCGGTTCGACAACGGTACTATTGGAAAGGTCAGAAAAACGACGTCAGGTTATATGTCGGTGCGTGTCACGTATGCGCGTGCACGAAACCACTTAACTCACGCCCAAATGACCCAATGCAACCTAGGACCCCCCGACAACCGTGGGAAGTTATCAGTGTCGATCTTATGGGTCCCTATCCACGTTCTGGTAAGGGATAATCGTACATACTGGTAGCAACCGACTGTTTTAGCAGGTGGACCGAGGCTTACCCCTTAGGGACAGCCACCTCGAAAACAATCATCGAAACGCTAGAACGCGAGTTCTTTTCGCGTTTCGGTTACCCCCGCGTGTGTCTCAGTGATAACGGCCCCCAATTCGTGTCAAACGAAATGTCAAACGCGTTAGAACGATGGGGAGCACAGGGTTGGACAACTCCGATTTATCATCCGAGGGCCGACCCAGTCGAACGCCGAAATCAAGATTTAAAAAAAGGTTTACGCGCGCAACTGGTAGGCGGCAAACATAAATCTTGGGACACAAAACTACCCACAATTCTGTTTTCGATTCGGAACAGATGCAACGAACAGACAGGCTATCCACCCGCGGTCCTCGTCCTAGGCAGGGAATGCAAGCGACCCGGAGATTGGGCACTGTCGAATTCGGGGACAGTTCACATCGAAAAGTCACAGGAAGAGAGGGTAGTGCGGGAAACGCGTATATTAGGAAAAAAGATAGAGGTAAAACCGAGCACGAACACCCGCCCATCGGGGAAGTTCGGCAAGGGCGACGTAGTCTACTACAAAGCACACCACCTATCGAAGGCACATAAAGATTTTCATGCCGGGTTCGCACCGAAATGGTGGGGCCCGGTGAGCTTGGCGAAACGGGTCGGAAAAGGAGTGTTCCTTACCGATCAACAACCGCCGCGGAAAATACATGTGTCATGCCTAAAACGCGCGCCCCCCGGGCAATAAGGAAATAAAAATAATAATAATATTTCTTTCTTGTAAATTGTTTCCCCTGTCATGCATAGCCGTCATTTTCTGGTATCATGAACGGTCAAGACCTCAACAACAGGTGGCAGCAGGTGGTAGACCTGATGGCACACCTGGGGCTGGTGGATGCGGACCACGGCGAACCGCGGACTGCCGCCCAGTTCAACCGGATGCCGATCCGGCAACTACTTCAGGATCCGGTTCGGGCGGCCATCTACAACCGTGGCTGGGCTGACAGGACGGCGGACATCCAGCGGCAACTGAGGGGCCCAACCTCAGCACCGATGCCCCGTCCACAATAGCAACGCCCGCAGCCACCACGTCTGCAGCCAACACGGCCGCAACCACCCCGACCGACACCTCCACGCCGACAAGTGGCCACAACGGTGAGTGGTCCCGGCCCTATGACGGCCAGGACACCGGCACCGGTGTCCGAGCCGTCAGGGGCACCCCCCACACCAAAGGCCAAGGAGAAGACGGCGGCTCAGCTGGCGAGAAGGAGCCGAAACCTTCAGAAGCTGAAGGAGAAGAAACGGGCCAGGCGGCTTGGGCAAAGCCAAAAATACAGGCTAGCCGGGCCGCCTGAACTAGTTTCAGATCCGGAGGCCGCCAGCAGACCGCCGTCCGCTTCAGGGCCGACGGTAGCGATGGAGGTCGACCTACCAGCAGCCGAGGGGGAAGAACCCAAGGCGCTGGAAGGGGAGACAGGGCCGCGGAGCTGCACAGGCTCTCCGAGGACTCCTGGTTACTCGGTCCAGGCCTGTCGTTGGAGGGGTGGCCGGAGGTGGAGTACGAAAACAAGAGGTACTACACCCCGGTCGGGTCCCCGAATCGGCCCTAGGGGAGGGGCACGGGAAAGGCAAGCCTACTTCGAGCGTAAGCAAGAGGTAGTGCGAACCACCCGCCCCAAAGCGGGACGCCGACATCGGGCAAGTCCGTACCCCGTGTGGCGGTTTGGCGGGGGAGTATGACACGGTCCGCGGCGGCAAACCGGTACAAAGTACAGGTGCCACCTCGACCTGTCTGCGCTCTTACCAACCGCCAACACGGGTGACAACGGCGCGACACTGTCGACCCCCCACCACCCTGCAAAGGCAGGTGGGACGGGAAGACGTGTCGTACCGGACGAGCACCGGCCGTCGGCGGGCGCCCTCTCGATCTCCAACCGTCACGCGACAACGACGTCCGTGTATCACACATTCACACCGTTACCATCCATTGGTTTTTTTCTTTTTGTTTTTTTTTTATCATAGTTGGGTTACTCCTCGCCGCACAAAAAAATCGCCGACCGTTTCCGGAGTGGTAGCGACACTCTGCCGCGAGGGTAACGCCAATCATACATATCGTGTCAACCAAATAAACGGCTCACGCCTTTGTCAGTAAAACCAAATTCATAGTGTTGTGTTGTGTTATACCACCTTTTCACTAAGACCGGCTAGCCGCTACAACAACAACGCCGCAACCGCGTCAGTACGTGTGTGTAGTAAGCATTTTGTAAGTAAAATGTTTAGTAATACCGAACACACTCGATTGTTACCTAAAGCAATACCTACTGAATTTGGTGAGTAAATATAATTAACATATTTTTGACTGACATATAATATTTAGCTATATCCCACAATATATAATATTATCGATTGTAATTTAGAATATTGTTTAATGAATATTCACTCAATTGTTACCAAATAGAAATACATGCAATATTAATTCGTTGTATAAACTTTTCATCAACATTTAATATTATTGTCTAACACACTATAATTATTATATTGAATTTAAAATACATTAACTAGATATACTTTTAGCTACCTATATTATTAATGTTATGATAATATTTGTTTAGAATCGACTAAGACTAATTCTAATGACCCAGTACATTCACCAAATTTGGACGAAACTGTTTGTGAAGAACTTCTAGAAAGGCCAACCAATTCAAGCACACCATTAAAATCCAACCAGTCAATTTTGGCAAATACTATTATTGTATCATCAGACACAAGTTCAACTTCTAAATTGAGTATGGTTTCAAGTTCTGCATCTACTCAAACTACACAGGTACTGTCTGTTAACACTCCCAGAAAACGGAGTTTAAAAGCCAAAGTTAATGAACTAGAAAAAAAGTGTAATCAATTGGAAGAACAATTTAAAATACAGTCAATACAACATAAACAAACCGTCACTTCTGTAGATCATTTCTATGAAGTTTGTGATTTGCATTTGCCTCCCAACCTTTCAATGATTGTAAAAAATTATGTCAGAATGTCACAGAGAAAACCTCAAGGTTTTCGTTATTCTAGCTAGCTTAAGCAAATGGCACTTACAATTTATTTTTTTGGACCAATTGCTTATAGGTTTTTAAAAAAATATTTTACAACTGCCGAGTCCCAGAATACTACGCAGTCACAGAAAAAGTGGATATAGTACCAGGATTGAACGATATTTTATTTAACTGTTTGGAAATTAAAATTAAAAACTTGAAAGACGATGCTAAGGATATAGTTCTTTGTGTTGATGAAATGCCTATCAAAACCAATTTATTTTATAACTTGTCCAAGGATTATATTATTGGTTTTAATAATTCTTACGACACAAAAACCTATGAATGTGCAAAACATGTTTTATGCTTCATGATAAGGAGTTTAAACTATAAATGGAAGCAACCAGTTGCATATTTTTCATAAATAATAGTTGTACAGGAATTGCTCTGCAAAATACAGTATTTGCTGTTATTTCTCGACTTCAAAACATTTCACTCAATATTAAAGTGTTTACTACCGATCAAGGATCAAATTTTTATAGTTTTGCCAATAAAATGCATGTTTCTATTGAATGCCCATATTTTTTTGTAAATAGTGAAAAAATTTACTATGTATTTGATGCTCCACATTTGTTAAAGTCCACAAGGAATAACTTTTATAAATACAAATTGGAAATTTTGGATAACACTACAGATAAGAAGTTCCTCAATGATTTTTATAAAGCTGACCAAGGTCTCAATCGCTGTGCTCCTAAATTAACTGATGCTCATATTTATCCAGGGCCTTTTCAAAAAATGAAGGTACGATTTGCCTCACAAGTGTTTAGTGCGACAGTAGCAGCAGGTATGAGAACTTGCATTAAATGCAATACTTCGCAAATTGCTGCAGAGACTACTGTTAACTTTATTGAAAACATGGATATACTATTTGATATACTTAATTCAAAACCAAAAGCTGATGGTAAAGAGTTTAACCTTCCATTCAAGAACAGTTCAAAACAAAAAAATTATTTGATCATAATGTTGAATATTTTTAAAAACATGCGTGTTATAGAAACTAGAACTGTAAATAGAATAACTACAGACGTCGATGTTACTCAGAGAATGAAATTTATAAATGGATGGCAAATTACAATTAAGTCATTATTACAATTATGGGATGATATTCAAAAGCCTCAATATTTCAGTATGATTAGTGAAATCCACTAAAATCGCACATTAAATCCATTGTAGGATTTTGCATTATTGATTATGCAAAATTGATCTGCGTTTAAAACAAATTACTGGAAATTATAATTCAGATTTAGGCGGTATTGACGTCATTTTAATTGGTGACTTACGCCAGGCACCACCAGTAAGAGCAACATTGATATATAAACCAATCAAAACAAGAAAGATCGGTCCCCATATATGGCGAAACCTTAAATTTTTTCAACTGTCGCAAGTGATGAGACAGGCTAATGCCAAATTTTCTTCAATATTGACAAAGATTGGCAATGGTGACGTTTTGGAAAAGTCTGAATTTGAAGTTATTGAGGCAAGATTTTTCAAAAAAGCGGAAACTGAACAATTAAGTCCCCATGGCATTCGTTTATTTCAAACAAATGTTGCTGTTGATAGCTACAACAATGCCATTTTACAAAAATCTCCTGATAAAGTTATTTCAATAGCGACTGATGTAATAATTGGAGTTTAACAAGTGAAAAAGCTGAAAAAGTGCTGAACAAGAAGCTACTTCTCGACTACAATTACATAAAAAATCCATTATTGATACGGGTGGTTTACCTTATCAAATCACTTTTGTAAAAGGAATATAATGTATTACCTTATTACAACAAATATTGATGTGACTGACGGCTTAGTTAATGGCGCAGTTGGTAAGTTACTTAATTTAACATTGCATGAAAACAATGTTGTTTGTCGTGTTTGGTTAGAATTTTGTGGTTCAACTAAAGTAGGACAACAAATAAGGAAAAAGGCTGCGTCATTAGCTGTTTGAAGCAACGTTAATAATCTTGCTGTGCCTATTGAACTCCGAACGTCCAACATTACTATCACAAGGGATAAGAAAATTATAGTTAAACGAAAACACTTTCCTCTGATGTCCGCCTATGCTATGAATATTCATAAATCACAAGGTGGATCTTTTGATCAAATTGTTTACGAGTATGATAGAAGACATCCACAACAACTTGTAAGTGTTGCACTTTCCTGTGTAACTAGTTTTGAAGGATTATTTATCGTTACGCTTGCGGATGATGAAACTAAATTTCGATTTTATCATAATCGAGTACAAGCTATATCAACCCCATATTTGTTACAAGAGTCCAAACGGCTTTCTTTAAATAAACTGCAAACAAGGGCGCAAACAATTATTGATTTTATGGGTAATAATAAAAATGTCTCATTTATAGCTCTTAACGTCCAGAAAACATTCCATTGATTTAAACGACTCTGTGCCACAAAAAAACAACTTTTTATTACTCTCAGAAATATGATTAGATAATGAAGAGCAATGTGAATTACCAAATTTCGATTGTATTGCTAAGTTTAAGCGTGATTCTGTTCGAGCAGGTGGAGTCGGAATTTATTTCAATAAAAATGACAAGACTAATCTTGTAACATCGAACTTGGATCTAATCCTGAACAATTTTAACGCTCTGAGCTTAAGGTGTTCTAATGTTGGAGATATATGTTAAGCCGTGTGTAACGGAAAATGGTATAAATTTTATCATGGCAGTCATTTACGTCTCGCCAAATCAAAAAAATGATGATATTGCAGAATTCATTCATCGATCACTAACATACGTGACATATTTCAGCTACCACAGACCAATAGTTACTGTTATTAAGAATACTGATTAATTTCATAACTGATTTGTACTTTTGTGATGATTATAAAATAAAATACCATTTTTTCATAATAGTAAGAAAAAATTGATTATAATTTTATTGTTATGCACGCGATTTATTTATACAAGCATTTATTTCTTTCTCTTTCTTCATATTTTTCTAACGATATATTTTTCCACGTCTCGCATCACATGCACTGAACTTCGTTCCTACCGAGTGTTCAACAACACTCACTACTTTTTTATTTTATCTGGCTTCATATTTATGGCTGTATGTAGAACCCTAAATCGACTTGTTATAAGTCCAAATGCATTTTCTACTACGTTTCTTCCTCCTGATAATCTATAATTAAATATCCGTTCTTCATATGTAGTGCCACTTCCTGGATATGGTTTTAACACATGTTTATGTAGTGAAAATGCAACATCAGCTAAGAATGAAAAATTCAAGTTTTGATCAGTCTCATCATTATTAGGCAAATCTAATGTCTCAGTCAATAATTTTTTATAAAATGTGTGTTCAATTACTCCTCCATCAGAACATCTACCGTTTTTCCCAATATCAACATAGATGAACTCATAATTAGAGTTAACCAATGCCATCAACACCATACTATAAAACCCCTTATAATTGTAAAATTGGGCTCCAGAGTCTTTCGGTGGTATTATCCGCACATGCTTTCCATCTAGAGCTCCTCCGCAGTTAATAACCTGCGATTGGTCCTTAAATCTCTGGCTGATTGCTTGCCATTCATTTTTATTTTTTGGAAACTAAAAATTTAACAATAAATATAAAAAAATTGATTTACTTTTTTATTTTCATTATTTCTAACTAGTTGTGGTGGATGTGGTCAATTTTTTGATTTGGGTAAATATTTTTTTTTAGGAAACTTTTAGTTCATCCAAACCACAGTTTTCTATAGCATTAAAGAAACGAAAAAAAGATGACAGTGTTAGTTTTGCAAAAACAATAACAGAAGCCATTCAGAGTTGCAAAGAAATGGATGAGTTTGAAGAATTAGGAATTTGCGTTGCTGCTAAAGTACGCAAAATGAACCAAGACCAATATCTTATGGCTGAATCCTTAATCAACACTGTACTGTCAAAAGGACTTTTAAATACTTTGACACCAGACACTGTTATTGGGCTACAGAATACTATAGGTTAGAATTGTTTTGTTTCATTATGGTAGCAATGCTATAGACTTATATATTATAATTTAATCACAATATTGTTTTTTTAATTTACAGGTCATACTAATAGTCATCAATATTTACCAAATCCTGTTATTCCTACATCCATTACCACTATATATCCTACTTCTTCAAATGAAACAACTACCTATCATGCCATTAATCCTGTTACATCTCTTTGTTCTTCATTTTCTAACACTAAACCCACCTCTTCCCCAAGCTACACTTATTCTGTTTCTCTTACAGCCCCTGTAACTTATGCTGAAAGACCTGAATCTGAGACTCAGATGAATGATACTATCCCAACTTCACAGTTGAATTATCATAATTTAATCTATGGGTATAATTAGAATCATAACTCTACACGATAAATTGGAAAGTGAAACAAAAATTATTAGTCTGAAGAAGTTACCAACAGAGGAAGAGATGGCAAAAGTAGCACGTATTCCAATCAAATTTTATGAAAATATAGGAATAAAGAGATTGAAAAAAGTTACCGTAAAAACTATTGATTGTGATGAAATATCAACATCATTGATGCTTTGAAATGCTGATGTCTTATGGTTTTACGCTAAATGGAACAACGTAGAAAAAATTCCAGGTTGGAGTGGGCTACACGGAAAATTTAACTGCGGACAAACCGTATTCCAAATCACGGATACTTTTTTTGTCATTCATAAATCAAGCAGCAAGTGATTATAATACTCTTTACACCACATTAAACTGATTCACGTACACTTCCCCGTCTGTCATTTCCCCGTCTGACGTTTCCCCGTACCCACTTCCCCGTAAGGGAAAAGATTTATTAGTATATGCGGAATATATTTTTGAAAAGAACTATACGAAAAATGAAAAAATAAATTGGAAATGCATCAAATATAATATGTACAAATGTCGTGGACGGGCACATACAGTAAATGATGAAGTTGTTCTGCACAAAAACAATCACAACCACACACCAAACATGACAGAAATTAGTACTAAAACTATTATTAATGAGTTGAAAGAGACAGCATCCATTCAAGTAACTTCAACTCATCAAATAGTTGCTAATACTATTTCTAATGTATCATCTCAAGCAATTTCTGGAGCTTTACCTTCAGTTGCCGCAATGAAGAAAACGGTCCGAAGACTAAGGTGCCGTAAAAATGCACCTCCCGTAAATCCGTCAACGTTATCAGAAATAATTATTTTTGAGCCGTATACCCTCACATTAAACAATAATTCTTTCCTTCTCTATGATAGTGGTTCTGATGATGTTAATAGAATATTATTGTTTTCAACTGAACAAAATTTAAAAATATTAGCGTCCGACCAGTGTCATTGGTTTATTGATGGTACATTTAAGTCATCCCCACAACTCTTTTCTCAGGTTCTTACAATACATGCAATAAAATACGACACAGTATTACCGTTGGTGTTTGCACTTGTGCCAAATAAAACACGTGATAGTTATACTAAGATTTTACAAGAACTTCTAATTTTGGAAAAAAACTTATGCCCAGCAAGTATTATGGTTGATTTTGAACAAGCGCTGTTTGGCGCGATTGCAGACGTTTTCAAGGACGTTCAAATAAGGGGCTGCTTTTTTCATTTTGGGCAATGTATATGGAGAAAAATACAGTGTACCCCTGAAGTACGAGAAAAATATGTTTCAAATGCTGACTTTGCCTTAAATGTAAAACAGTTAATGGCCTTAGCATTTATACCAATACCAGACGTCGAAGAAAAATTTTACGAGTTAATGTCCCAGCGTTTTTTTGTAGAAAATGAAGAACTATTGCTTCCATTGACAGACTACTTTGAAGACACTTGGATCGGTAGACCAAATAGACGAAGAACTCGATGCCCACCTACATTTAGTTTAGCACTATGGAATCAATGCGACGCAACACTTGCAGACTTGCCAAAAACAAACAACTCCGTCGAAGGTTGGCACAGAGCATTTTCGTCATTGTTAGGTGCATCTCATCCAACTATATGGCGATTCATAGACATAATAAAAAAAGAACAAGGGTTAACGGAATTAAAAGTCAATCAGTTAATAGCAGGGCATGATCAGGTAGCTAAAAAGAAAAAATTTAAGGATACAACTGCACGGATTAAAAAAATTGTAAGTTCTTACCATGAACGAAGTCTAGATAAGTATTTAATTGGAATCGCTCATAATTTACAATTATAAGGTATTAATATATTATTTATATTTATTCGTATTATTTTATTATTATTTTTATTAGATTTTACAAAATTTCTTTTTTTTTCACAATTAAAATTTTGTAAAATTTTTTTCACAATTTTTTTTCACATTTTTTTCACAATATTATAATTACAGAAAATGTTATGTTATTAATTGGACGGGGAAATGTCTTACGGGGAAGTGACCGGGTACCCATTAAACTATATTATGGATGACGGAAACAAATACGGGCATTCGTTTATTATCGTTACATTTGACCAACCACTTAATTTTAAAGCAAAAAAAATAGTTACAGCAGCAGATAAAAATTCCCCCCTTTCAAGAGTAATTGTGAGGCTTGGAGGTAGCATTTGAAGGCTGGTCTTCTAATTGTTGCTCCTCTTGTTTTCTCTCAAAGTGTAATATCGTGTTATGTTTACGATGACATTTCTTACACGAGTAACTTGACTTACAATTGTCGGCCGTGTGAAATGGAGCTAAGCAGTTAAAGCATAATCGATTATCTCTGACTACATCTAACCGTTCTGATGTCGAAAGATTTTTGAATCTTTGACACATATATATCCGATGCATTTCTGAATAGCAAGGACATGGTCTACTAGGTTTGCTGTCTGTAGCAAATAGTGCCTTTTTTGAATTGGTCACTCCACAACCCTTTTTACACTTGAACCACCTTGCACATTTTCGGTATTAATCGGTTGCTTGTTGAACGCTAATGTTTCTAAGACAGCACATCGATTAGCTAAATATGCTTCGAAGTCTTCGTATTTTGGAAGATCTGGGTTTTTTTGATATAGTTGCCAACTGTGAGCTGTACTTCTGTCAAAAAGCTCAGTAACTATTGTTATCAGCTAAGCATCCCAATATTCGACTGGTTGATTTAATGACTTTAGTGCCGCAACGTGTGTGCACACGGTAGAGTGAAGCCTTTGTAACGAATTAGGCACTGACTCATCGACAGGTGAGCAATCTAGAATCGAACGTATGTGTGACTAAATCACGAGACTTTTGTTGTCATAACATTGTATAAGCCGTTTTTGGGATCAATTGGCTATATAATGGGTGGAAGTAGGCTAAAGGAAGTCTAGTCTAGTCTATAACTATCCGTTATTTTCGCTCCTAACTCTGTTGACCATATATTATCAGGTGACGCTTACTCTCGTGCAAATAGGGGTCACACATTACTTCAACTTGCTGTGGCTCACATAATATTGAACGAGTTATCATTAAATCATGAACAAAAAGAACTCCTGAATATTTGTTTATCAAATTTGTCAGATTTTCAAAGTGTCAAAGACTCGAGTGCAGTCAAAGAATTTAAAAAAATATTTGACGAAAAATTGAAGGCAATTAAAAATAGAGGTCCAACGGCACAGTTGTGGGTACAATACTTTGAGATGGTGACAATTCTGAAGGAATTTATAAGATCAGAAAGAATGGGCAACTGGAGAGGACACTTAGCGTCTATAAAAAAAATGATTCTTTATTATCACGCAACAGGGCACTTTCTGTACGCAAAGTCAGCTACTTTGTATATTTCAGATATGTAAAATTTAAGAAATTCAATGGATAGTGAAACTTTTGAGAAGTTTACAAATAGTTTTTTCACAGTTAAACGATCAAACAAATATTTCTGTGGAACGTGGAGTGACCAGATAATTGAGCAGACTCTGATAAAGTAATCAAAAATAAAAGGAGGATTCACACATGGAAGAAGTACTAACGAAAGTGTATTAAATAAATGGGTTTATGGGCTTCTGACTGCGAGTAACATTTCTGAATCCCTTGAAATATTTTGCCAAATTTCTTTTTATTCTGGAGAACAACACGTAGACGCAAGGGTCTATCGCATTAAAAGAAATAATGAAGATGTTCAAAAACTTTTACAGTGGTTAGATTTCCACTACCCTTTTGCCTTTATCGAAAAAATAATGTCCATTGCATCAGGAGTCACTAGAGATGAGAAAATTAATTGTCACGATGCTAATAGGATTGGTAATATTGCTATGCAAAAAATATAGGCCAAACATTTTTCGATATTAAATTTTTACGAGCAGATCGAGTACTTCCACTTTTAAGCGTTAACAGTAATGTTAAAGTTCACAACAAAACAGTACCGATCGATTCGTTATTATTGTTTCAAAGAATTTGTGTTATGAAAAGATCAAATGAGAAGCTCCGAAATTATTTAGCTTATGAGTTGGCTCCGTTTCCAGTATCGCTTTTTGATGAAAAAGGAATGTGGAAAACAAATAAATCAGCATTGTACGGCAGTTTCAAATCACTCACGCCTGAACAAGAGCAAGATTTACATTTCGAAAATGGCACATACGTGATATGGAGGATTTTTGTTACATCGCGTGGTGTGGCATCAAAATGAAACTTTTGAAGCTATTTGCACAGCGTATATTAATTATGTGAGTAAATACTTTGGATCGAACTGTATAATAGTTTTTGATGGTTACAGTAATCCCAGAAACAGCGTAAAAACAATGGAGCATCTCGCCGAGCAACAAAAACTTCATCTCCTGATATTAATTTCGAAGACACGATGATTTGCACAGTAAGCTAAGAGAACTTGCTTTCTAATAGAAATAATAAAATCAGGCTGATTTCGATGTTGTCTGCCCAATTTCGATTGAATAATTTTATCGTCAAACAAGCTACCGATGATGCTGATGTTTTAATTATTGAAACAGCCATAAATGAGGCTGTGAATAATATCACAATAATTGTAGTTGGGGAAGGCGTGGATCTCTTTGTGATTTTAACTGCTCGTGCCCTAACGATACAAGAAATTTTCTTCCTCAAACCAGGTAAAAAAAATGAAATAAACTATATTCATCTCAAAGCTTCGATCAACATCATCTTATTCGAGATCAAATTTTATTTCTCCATGCTTTCTCGGGCTGTGACACGACATCTGCTCTTTCCTACAAACTAAAATTGAGCTATATACAGCAAGACCATTGTTATAGTTTACATCAAGGTACAATCAATATATCTATTATGTCAACTGTTTTGTATACAAGTGATACTTCAAATGAAAATTCAACCATATCTCCAACTTCTGAGTATAGTATAATGCAATCTAAGGTATAATTAATGATCTATATAAATTTGTTAGCTTCTATTTTGAGTTAAATTTTTAAATTATATTATCATAAATATTGATACAGCCAGTTACTACTACATTATTTAAATCTGTTTTGGAAAAACTAAGTTTACTTACTGTTACACCAAAATGGTTCACAAATATAAGTTATCATCCTAAATATGAAAAAGTAGTTGCATTCCAAAAATTAGGTTTATTTAAGGATGATTTTTCAAGATTTATTGAAAAGCAAGTAGTTATAACAAAAGGTTAGTTTAACAAAAAAATACTAACAATAACATTTTTAATTGATTTATTGTTAATTATTCAATAGATTTCAATGTCTTTATACATGTGAATGGAAAAGAAATGTCCACTAAAGATATTGATTTACCACCGAATCATAAGCCACAGAGCATTGAAGATCTTGAAAATATTATTAAACTACTTGAATCTACCAAAGTGTGTATAGGATTAGTGTCTTCAGATAAATTTGTAAATATAAAATCGACATTTGGCTCACAATTTGTGGAATCATTTGGTCAGTGGAGACATTCAAAATGTTCCATGATACTCGGTCCAAATAGTAAAAGGTAATTAGTTTAATAAGTATGTATATTTTAGTATCAAACCAACATCGGTATTATTTAATTTTAGTAACACATGTTTATGGTGTAAACGTCTTTGGTATTGTGTTAAAAATAAAATCTATCGATCAACTACAAAAATATGTTTTTCGCCCAATAAAAAGAAAATTTTAAAAAAACTTAAAACTAGAAATGGTGTAATAAGAAAAAAAATTCAAGATTTATTAAAAAGAATGTTCAATTACTTAACAAATTAAATAAACTTCAATCTAAAATGAAATAAATTTCACATTCCAATCTCCAAAACATAATAGAGAATTCCAATATTCCAAAATCCCAAACAGATTTAATTTATGAAATATTAAACGCTTCAAAAATGAAAAATCCAAAAAATAGAAGATACAGCGAGAATTGGATGATATTATGTTTATTGTTTCAAATCAGGTTTTACATTTTTATTTTTTAAATATTATTAGTATTAATAAATAATAGTTTTTATTTCTTTCATATTATGTTATAGATCTCCTAGCGGTTATACATTTTTAAGGAATCAAAAAATTTTACCTTTACCTTGCGCTAACACAATTTGAAGACATTTATTAGCTGTCAAAATTGATTGTGGTTTTGATCCTAATTTATTTAAATTAATCAAAAATAAATTTTCTGGAAAAAAAGATCAACATAAAAAAGGAATTATTCTGATTGATGAAATGTTCTTAAGGGAGAGTTTGAGCGTTAATAGTCGTACACTCTCATATATTGGGTTAGAAAATTTTGGCAATGAAGTAGAAAACAAAATAAGCAGTAATAAAAAAGCCAACCATGGTCTAGTATTCATGTGGCAAAGTTTGGCAGATAAGTTTGTACAACCAATTGCAGTTTTTGCGTCAAACGGTCCAGTCAAAGGTGAAATGATAATAAATAATAGGTATAATTTTCACACAAAATGTAAATTTAAGTTAAACTATTTATTACACTTATAAAAAATGAATTAAAATATATATTATATAAAAGTGTTACGACAGAATAATTGCTTATTCTACCGGAGAGTAGTGTTATGAAACGTTTCCCTAGAGGCTTCTGGTAAGCTTGGGTGAAACGTGTGTGTGCTTAAAGGCGAGTATGACTTCTCTGAAAACAACTCTGAAAAGGACTCCTATTTATATGGAGACATGCTGTGATTAGGAAAGGATGATTGACGTCATAGATGGTACTAAAATGAGCTGATTCAGTATACGCCAATGAGATGGCCGGATAAGTGGCCTGTTTCGGTGGCGTGATGTTGTTGTAATTGGACTTTATACTTTAGGCTTTCCGTAAACTCGGCGGTTTACTACAACATGTAGTGGGTATAACTAGTGATGGAGCATCGACTAACCGAACAATGTGGAGTACATTAGGGGTAAACATTTATGTTCCTTGGTAGTGAACAAATTTAAAATATATATTTTTATTTTTTATATAAACTGACAATTGTCATCATATTACTAATATAGGTTTCAGCAAAAATGGACAATTTCAAAAATGTTTTTAACAATCCTTTTAATTCTTCCCGAAAAGTGTATGTCTTTTCAGATGCGCCTCACTTATTAAAAACTATTAGAAATCGGTTATTCCAAAATAAAAAATTAATGGTACATAATATGAATTTAATAATCAAACAGTAACTAGATGAGAATTCAATAATGAAATTTTATTTTATATAATGCATTTAAACACTTTAGATTAGTCCGTCACAACCTCTAATAAAATGGGAATATTATTCAAATGTATTTAACATTGAAAGCAATAGTCTAATTAAAATTTGCCCTAAGTTGACTAAACAACATTTTGAGTTGAATAATCTTTCAAAAATGAAAGTAAAATATGCAGCTCAGGTTAGTACTTAGTATAATTTATATTATTTAATAGTATCTATGCATTAAATTTACATTTATTATTCTAATAAAAATATATTTAGATCTTTAGTAAGTCAATGGCTGTAGCTATTGAATTCTACAAGAAAAAAGGTTTTGAAGGTTTTAATGGTTGTGAAGAAACAGTGAAATTCACTAATTTTATCAATAATATGTTTGATGTCTTAAATAGAAAGTATCCCAAAGAAGGCATAAAAAAAATAGCACTGATTTACAGGTTATTTGTGTGTTTGTGGTACATGTTTATGGTGCATGTTTGTGTTATAACTTATAGGTTTTTATTACACGCGCAATTTCCCCTACCCCCCTAGATATGCCATTGTGTTTTTATGTATTAAATATTTAACTAGTTTCTATGATATTATAAATGTTTGTATTCTATTAAATTAAATTTAGTTTTATGTATATAATTTTTTTGTGATACGTATTTGGTTTTAGATTTTAATACAGGCAGTTGAATGGTTAGATAATTGGGAAACTAATTTAAAATTAGGATTGATTAAAGAAAATCATTTTTTAACTCGGTCAACATGTGATGGATTAAGAATTACATTAAAATCAACGATAGATTTAGTCAATTATCTTTTGAATGACTGTGGTTTTTCATATGTCTTAACAGCTAAATTAAGTCAAGACAGTTTAGAAGTATAATATTTAATTTACATAATTTTTTTATTTCAAACATAACCAATTTTTTTTGTTTTAGAAATTTTTTGGTATCCTGAGGCAAGTATCTGGTCCTAATGACCATCCTACTGTACCTACTTTTTTACAGTTATATCGCATGTTATCGGTTTATTCAATAGTAAAACCTCCAAAAACTGGCAACTGTACTGTAGTACAATGTGTTTTTTAAATATTCTTATATTAATAAAAATGTTTTTGTTTTAATTTTACTGTACTATTTTTCAGATACTATTCCAGTTATTTCTTTAAAAGATTTGAAAGATATCATAATGAATCCAGAAAATATCCCGGAAAGAGTGTTAAAAATTTAAAATTTAAAAAATAAAATCGATAAAATAGTTGAAGATGATTGCTGGGATTTGGACGATATATTTTTGGAACATGATTATGAAGACTCCACTGTATTTGACCGTGTAGTTTATTTTTTAGCTGGGTATTTATGTATTTGCATTGTTATTGATATTAATGTAATATTATTAAAAATCTACATCAATGAAATAGGTACATAGCAAAGCGATTAGTATCAAGAACAAAATGTCAAACGTGTATTGAAGGTATAAAAAATATGAATTCTGCAATAGGCCCTGAAGCTGATTTGGTTCAAATGAAAAGCCGAGGATTTCTTACACATCCAGGTCGCAATTTATATAAGATTTTAAAAAAATTAGAAATATGTTTTTGAAGATACATATAATGACTTTTTTTCAAATAATTCAGGAATCCATTTTCCATGTAAGGCACACAAGGCTGACATACTGACCAACATATTTTCATATTATATAACAATGCGAATGAGACAATATACATTTATCTCAAACCAAATAAAAAAATTAATAAAAAAAAAAAAAAACTATCAAAATTAGTTAGTACATAAATTTGTATTATAAAATTAAAATTATAAATATTAATATATTGTACTATTAATGCAAATAAATAATTATATGTATATGGATTATAATTTATACTTATTATACTATTTATTCTATTATACTTAAATACTTGATTTTATGTAAAAGAATAAGAGAAAGACATAATTTAAAATAAAACTAATTTCCTTAGACAATAATAACAATTTTCCCTACATGTGGCGACACTGAAATACAATTTTTCTCGCATGGAGCCGTTGGGAGTTAATTTTTTTGAAGTATCAGTTCTCGAGTCACAATATTTGTCTTCGTTGTGCAACCTGTATATCTTAAATCGTGGTCCGTGCCTATAGACGCTGTGCAAGCGTACGATAGCGCTTCGTGGACAAATATTGTACTAATAGGAAGGAACATCAAAACGCATTATTACTTAAAGTGTATGGGTACAGTGATTTTTTTTATTTGAATGCTAATAAATAAATATAATATTTATGTTAATGATAATTAAAAACAGTACACTACCTATTTGATAATAATTTTTGATTAAAATAATCATATACATAATATATAACATATGATTATATATATTATATTATCATTGCTATTTAGTATTTTCCATGAACTAAGATAGTATGGTTGCCCAACGAGCTATGATAAGACGGCATACGACTTAAATTTTGACGCCGGTGCTAGCGCTTCTAGTGGACTGTTTTAAAAATGTTGTAACTATTTAATGTATATAATAATAATAATAATAATAATACTAATGATTCAGTTTTGTAAGTATAAATTGTTGATTCAGGAGTGACATCACTACTTTGAGACACAATACTGTGATTCACCAAGTCATAACAATGATCATGATAAATATCTGTTACCTACTCAAAATGTCTTTAAAAGGTATACTATACATATAATATTGATACATTTTTTTATATAAAAAAATAATTAGATACCTTAGATTGATGCGGTCCTTTGGGGAGCCGCGGGAATGTTGATGTGGGTGACACAATAAAAAAAAACACGGTGTGGTTTATGCGAATATTATGCAGCTTTATTGCCGGGGTGAATACGCCGGAAGTAAGCGTTTAAAAAAAAAACACAGTTCAATGTATATCAAAAAAAAAAAGGAATGCGGACGAAACGAATCGACCTCGTAAAATGAGTGGCCTTAGCGTTTTTACCGGTTTCGTGCGCGGAAACGTGGTGTCGTACCGGGCGGTCGAAAGAGAGAAAAACAACTGCCCTGATCCGGTTCACCGGGCGGCCGGCCGACCGTTCCAGGCGCGGTAATCGCGCGCCGGTGTCGTCCGTCGTCGATCGGCGGTTTGTTTGAGAAGCACGGCGCGGCTTTCCGCGTAAAAGGCTGTTTGAATTCAAACTGCCATTACGCGGGACCGCGTCATACTCCCCCCCCAAACCGCCGACGGCGGCGGTGTTCCGGCTGTTGCCGGTGCGGTGACTGGTGTGTGTGGGGGGTGGTTGTCGTAGACACTTTTCCGCGGGCACGTCTTCCAGCTGGTTGCAGCGGCCGTGTCCCGGGTGGTGTCTAGTCGTGGGGGGGTGATGTTGGGGGGCTGAAGTACGCCAGGCTGATGTCCATGTCCCCGTAGTCAGCCATGTCTACCTCCGCACACCCTAACAGTTCCGCTTCCTCCTCCGCGGATACTTCCATATCCGTGGTTTGGGGAAGGGCTGTTAGGTGAGCCGTAGCCTCGGTTGTTCCGGTGGGAGCTGTCCCCTCCGGCCCCGCGGCTACGGTGCTGTGTGTGGTGGTAGGTGTGGGCTGGTACGGGTCCGGTGTCGGCTCTGGGGCGGGGTTGGTGGGTGGTGCCGGTTTTTCCAGGCGGTGTTGCTGGGAGGTCTGTTGGCCTGTTGGTCTGTTGGCCTTGTAGTCCCGCATCCGCTGCTGGTTCCGGCGCTGGCGGGCGTTCGGCTGGGCCGGTGTTGTTGGCTTCTCCGCCGTGGTCCCCTTCGGTGCTGGTGAGGGTGGTGTTGGCAGCGGGTTGACCAGCGTGTTTCTTGGCGGCGGGACGGTCGATGTGCTCGGCTTGGGTACCGGCCTCTCCATTAGCGGTCGTGGTGGCGGTCGTTGGTTGGGTGCCGGTTGCGTGGTGGCTGCTGGCCGTGTGTTGGCCGCCGGTTGGTTCGCCCGTCTGGGGCTGCGCGACCTATTGTGCCGCACTGCGGTTGTGGGTTCGCCGCTCGTCGCCCTTTTGAACACGGCGGTGCGGTCTTCCCACCCGCGCATATAGACGGCCCACAGCACCGGGTCCCGCTTCAGCTGCGCCGTGGACATCTGCCGTACCCGTGCCGCCGTGGTGGTGTTGGTGCCCTCCTCCAAGCTGGCTGAACTCAGCAGCTGCTGGCTGCGTTCAAGCAGCTCCGCCGCTTGTTGGAGGGTGCTGAGGGTCGAGGCTGGTTGTCGCTCCATTTGGTGTGGTGGTGATGCTCCGACTGAAAATCGCGTACACTAAATGCTATTGTGGGTGTATGGTTGGGGGAGGGGGGGTTTGGGGCGCTGCGGTTGTTGCCCGTTTGAGGCAGGACACATGAATTTTGCGTGGTGGCTGTTGGTCTGTGATAAACACGCCTTTACCTACGCGTTTTTGCAGCCTTACCGGTCCCCACCATTTCGGTGCGAAGCCGGCGTGAAATTTCTTGTGCGCGCTTGACAGGTGGTGTGCCTTGTAGTACACTGCGTCACCTGTTTTGTATTTGGCGTCCGTCGGGCCACCTGTTACAGGTGGTGTGTCCAGGACGCCGTTTTCGCGCTTAGCCCTGTCCATATTTATTTGGTCGATCGGGCTGACTGCCGTCCGTGACAGTACCCAATCCCCCGGCCGTTTGCCCTCTCTCCCGAGGACGAGTACCGATGGTGAGTAACCTGTGCGGTCGTTGCGCCTATTCCTTATCGCAAAAAGTATGGGGGCTAATTTGGTGTCCCAAGTGTTGTGGTTGCCGTCGGCGAGCAGCGCGCGTAAACCTTTTTTTATTTCCTGGTTACGGCGTTCGACCGGGTTGGCCCTCGGATGATATACCGGAGTTGTCCAACCCTCGGCCCCCCACCGTTCGATCGCTTTACGCATGTCGTTTGCTACGAACTGTGGGCCGTTGTCGCTTAGGCACACTCGGGGGTATCCGAAACGTGAAAAGAATTCTCGTTCAAGCGTTTCGGTTATTGTTTTCGTAGTGGCTGTTCCGAGGGGGTAAGCCTCGGTCCATCTACTAAACAGGTCGGTGGCGACCAGTATGTACTGTTTTCCCCTACTCGTTCGCGGGTAGGGGCCCATGAGGTCGATACTGATCACCTCCCACGGGTGTCGGGGTATTCTGGCGGTCGCGGGGTCGTCTGCGCGCGTGTTCAATGGTTTGGTGCACGCGCAAATGTGACACGACTTGACGTACAGTCGGATGTCGTTTTTTTGACCTTTCCAAAAAAAACGTTGCTTTACCGCCCTGTACGTTTCTTTCCAGCCCGGGTGGTTTGCGAGTACGTGATCGTGGTATGTCCAGATCACGTTCTGCGTTTTGTCTGTGGGGATGACTACGGGTGTGTGTTCGCCTAACTTTATTCGCAAAAGACCGTCGGTAAAAATGTATGATCTTTTATTTTTATCCGCGGTACTTCTGGTGTTATGCGCTGGGTCGTCCGTTGTCATGTTGTGTGCTATGTCTCGTGTGTTGGGGTCATTGGCCTGCCATGTCACGAGCATAGCGTGTGTGATTGTGGGCCCACCCGTTGTGTTCATCGGGTCCGTAGTGGCGAACAGATTGTCGGCCGGTGAGCTAGTAGTGGTGGCGAGTGGTGAGGTGGGTACTCCTACTAGTCGTTCCTCGAGGCGTTCCTCGTCTACAGGGGGCCCGGTGGTTGGGTGGCGGGATAGCATGTCCGGCGCCTCGTTCTGTACGCCGGGCACATGCGTGGTTTTGAAGTCCAGGTTAGCCAGCTGTAGTGCCCACCTGGTTAACTTGGAATTCGTGTTTTTGGCTCGGTGGAGCCACGTGAGTGCCGAATTGTCGGTGAATAGGTCAAAACGGCGGGCCTCTAGGTATGGTCTAAACTTGTCGGTCGCCCAGATTATCGCGAGGCACTCGCGTTCTACCGCGGCGTACCTTGTTTGCGTATCACTAAACTTTTTGCTTGCGTAGGCGATTATCCGCCTTTCGTCCGGGCTGTCACCCCGTTGGAAAAGGACGGCACCTGCTCCTATCTCGCTAGCATCGGTCTGTAGGCAAAACGGTTTTCCGTAATCTGGAGTCGACAGTTTTGGTGAGTCGTACAGAGCGTGTTTTATTTTGGTAAATGCCGCCTGTTCGATTTCGGTCCACGACCATTTGGTCCCCTGTTTGAGCCTATTCGTGAGGGGCGCTATGGTGTCCGCGTAGTTGTCGACAAACTGGCTGTACCAGTTGCAGACGCCCAGGAACTTCCGTAGGTCCCTTACCTTTGTTGGTGGGGGGTAATTTTTGATGCCCTCTAGTTTCTCCGGTTGTTTATCTATTCCTTCGGAGGTGACTAGGTGTCCGAGAAATGAGATTTCGGTGGCTCCGAATCTGCACTTCTCGGGGTTGCATGTCAGCCCGTGTCTCTGTAGGCGTTCTAAAACTTTGTCCAAGTGGCACTGGTGTTCGTCCGTCGTGTTCGAAAACACCACTATATCGTCTAGATATACGCGGACGAACTCGTCCAGGTACCCCCTCAAGACTTCGTCCATTAATCGCACAAAGGTCATGGGGCTGTTTTTGAGGCCGAAGGGGAGGACTCGGAATTGGTATAGGCCCCGACGCGTCCGGAATGCCGTGTATTTTCGCGCGTTTTGCTTAAGTGGTACTTGCCAGTACCCTGACTTAAGGTCAAGAACGCTGAACACTTTTGCACCTCTCATCTGACGTATCAGCGTGTTGAGGTCGGGCATCGGGTAAGCGTCGGACTCAGTGATATCATTGAGCCGCCTATAATCAATGCACAGTCGGGGTGAGCCGTCTTTCTTTTTTGCTAAGACGATTGGTGCGGCCCACGGGGATGTGCTTTGTTCTACCAGTCCCTGCTCTTCCATGTCCCGTATCATGGTATCGATTGTGGCCTGTTTTGCCGGTGGATAGGGATATGGTTTGAGCGCTATGGGTGTTTGGTTTTTAAGGAGTATGTCGTGTTCTATTAATCTCGTTCGACCTACCCTACCGCTGAAAACGTCCGGATAGTTACGCACTACTTCGGCGATTTTTACGCGCGTTCGGGGGTCACCGTTTATTAGTAGTTTTTCGACATCAAGTGCTGGACTGGGGGTGGTTGTCCGGCCCTTCCAGCACGCTGTTGTCCTCCTATTAGAACCTAAGTGGATAGTGCTCGTGGTGTAGTCCCAGGTGACTTCGTTTTGTACCAGAAAGTCGTGACCGAGGAGCATGTCGCAGTAGAGGTGTTCCAGAACGGCTGCGTTAAATGTGACCGTGAGGTCTCCGATTCTGGCTACGAATGTGGAGGTACCATTTGTCATTGTGGTATGTCCGTCCGCCATTCGTACCTGGGTTGGTTGTCCGTATTGGGGTGTGCCAAATTTATGTGCAATTGTCGGGCTTACATATGATTTTTGTGCTTGTGAGTCGAGTAGCGCTGTTACGAAGCCTGACCTAAATTCGAGTTCGACCGCGGGGGTCGGAATTTTGTCGGGGCATGTTCGATTAACGTTATTCGACGGTGTGTGTGTGTGATAGCTGGGTAACTGGTTCTTAACCGCGTTATCGGCGTTCTGGGGAGCGGTTTGCACCGCCATTACCAGGACGTCCGTTTCGGTTACCTCTGTGCTATTTGTATGTGCACGTGTTAGTTTCGTGGTAGTGGTCGTTGTGTGTGGTGATGGTGATGATGACCTACTACTTGACGAAATTGTTTTTGTTTGGACGGGTGATATATCTGATGACGCCGAGTGTGTTGATGTGCGTTTGAGAGTTATATCCCCGTCTGTAATGCCGATGGTTGCGTGTGATGGTGTGGCAATGTGTGTGTGTGTGGGTGAGGCGGCGGTGTGGACAATTTTCCGTCGACTCATTGCCCGTTTCCCGAACGCGGTGTGTGCTCGGGGCAGTCACTATTCCAGTGAGGTCCTCCGCAGTACCTGCACGGGTTGGGTGGTCGCGGCTTTTCAGTCGTACCATCCCGTGTTCGTTGTCGGGGAGGCGGGCGTTGTGTGTGTACCGCGATCGGACCGGGTTTTTTGTAGTCCGATCTTGGTTGAGGTGGGGGTGGTGTTTCGTCCGGTGTGTATTCCAGGACTCCAGCTATTCGTCGGAGGTCTCCGAATGTCGCTGGTCTTTGCAACCTTATGTGCGTGCGGTATTCGTTACGCGTTAGTCCGGCTATCGTACCGACTAGCTGTACTTCAGTTAGTCCGGTGTTGATGCGGCGTGCTAGTTGATTTTTTTGCGTAACGAACTCCGTGAGCGATTGCGTGGGTGTTTGTCGGACCGACACTATGTCAGCGCGCAGCCGTGATTGGATATCCACGTTGTCGAATTTTTCTAAAAATTCGACGCGGAACTCATCCCAGTTGAGGTCCAGTAGTCTGATGGTGTTCCACCACGTACTGGCTACACCTTTCAGCTGCTGCACTATAATATTAGTCCAGGCCGACCTGTCTATGCGCGTTTGGTACAATATCGATTCCGCTTTATGTATGAAACGTACAGGGTCCTCGGGTGTTGTCCCGTGGAACTCCGGCAGCGAATATTTCGCTGCGCGTACCTCGTCGTACGGTATTAGCGTCGATTGTTCCGCTGCATAGGTGTGTGTGGAGGAGGGGGCATCGAATAGGTTCGCCGAATTTTCGAAACGTACCGATCGGTCGGCGTGTTGGTTTCCCGTGGCCGACGGTTCGCGGGCCGCGGGGCAACTCGTTCCGTAGTCCGTGCTATTCGACGCGCTCGCGTGTGGGTATTGGCGCGTGTTACCGGTTGTCAACATTTCCGGTGAAGTCCGGTGTTGTCCCGATGACATCGCGCTGTGAGGACGGGTCGGTTGTCGTACGTCGGTTTGGTGTTCCGATGTTTGGCGCGCCATGCCCATCTCTAGGCGTCGCATTGTCTCCGCAATGCGACGTTGGTCGTCGCCAAAACGTACCATGCAGCTCTCGAGCATGGCCAGTCGCGATTTCAGACTGTGTCCATGCGGCGAGCTCTCTGCCGATTCCCGTACCTCTCTTACAATACCACGGGCTGTTTGGATCATGTCCGTAGCCTGTTGTTGGGTGAGCGTGGGTGGTGGGGTGGGTGTGTCAAGTGGGTGTTGGTCGGGTGTGTGGTCGTCCGACGGAGTTTCGGATGGTCCTGTTTGGCGTACCTGACTCGTTTCCGAGTCACTTCCGGTTGACCTGGCGGTTTCCCTAGGTTGGAACCGGATGGCGTTGGCCTGCAGGTTCAGGTCCGCGAAGTGCTGGGCTAAACGGATCTCCAGGGCGTCTTTAGTGCCTGCATCCGATAACTCTCGCTGCCTGCATTCATAGCGTAATTCCGCGGCGGTCAATTCATTTATGTATTTTCCCGACATGACGTCCGGTTATTTTTCCGGTGTTGTTGACGAGACAAATATAAAATGTAGCTGTTGTCGGTAGAACGGGTATCGCGTTCCTTCGAATCAGCTGTGTTGACCGCTTGTCGGTGTTTATTTGCGTACGGTAATGTAGGTCAGTGGGTTGCTATTGTTATAGTTATCGCGGTTGCCGGGCGATCACAGTAACCGGTTTTCGCGAGTGTTGTCACGGATGCGCGTGTGTGCGTTATCCGGCCCACTACTGCGATTAGGGAAGGCGGCGGCTGTCGCTTTGAGCGGCGGCGGCGGCAGTCCGATTACTAGGTATTTTCGTCCCGGGCAATAACGTGTTTACGTTGGCGGGCGGTGGTGCTTGACGTGTTGGTGGACCCTCTCGCGCTCTTGCGTTCCTACCTAGTGCCTACCTACGTCGTGCGTGTTTGCACTTTGGAGTGTCGCGCGCGGTGCGATCGGTGCGTCTGTAAAACGGGCGGCGCGGCCGGTCGTTACGTCCTTTATAATTATGTAATATGTTACGTAACGCCGGTTTTTCCGTTGCCGCCTGCAAACCACGTTTTTGCCGGATCGCGTCGGGGACTTTTTCCAAATCGCGCAACGGTGGGTGATGTGGGGTAGTATGGGGTAAGTCCAAGTAAATAGAATTTCACTTACCGGTGATTCCTGTACGGGGAGCCAATTTGATGCGGTCCTTTGGGGAGCCGCGGGAATGTTGATGTGGGTGACACAATAAAAAAAAACACGGTGTGGTTTATGCGAATATTATGTAGCTTTATTGCCGGGGTGAATACGCCGGAAGTAAGCGTTTAAAAAAAAAACACAGTTCAATGTATATCAAAAAAAAAAAGGAATGCGGACGAAACGAATCGACCTCGTAAAATGAGTGGCCTTAGCGTTTTTACCGGTTTCGTGCGCGGAAACGTGGTGTCGTACCGGGCGGTCGAAAGAGAGAAAAACAACTGCCCTGATCCGGTTCACCGGGCGGCCGGCCGACCGTTCCAGGCGCGGTAATCGCGCGCCGGTGTCGTCCGTCGTCGATCGGCGGTTTGTTTGAGAAGCACGGCGCGGCTTTCCGCGTAAAAGGCTGTTTGAATTCAAACTGCCATTACGCGGGACCGCGTCAAGATTCCAAAAGAGTTGTGTTCAATACATTTAAATGATTTATTGGGATTGCACCTTTATGAAACCTCGGTGTTTTTAAACAAATTTTAAAACGAACAATTGAATATCAATTTTAAGACTAAAAAATAATAAAACAGAAATTTAAGTATTATTTTATTCTAACCTTGGACTTGCTGAATCTTTTGCCACACTCCCAAGTACTAATTACATCTTCCTTTTTAAAATGTTAAATACATACTTTTGAATATCGTTTAAAAAAAACTCCTAAAGCATTTGCCCATTTAACCTTTAAAATGTCATCATCAGGTACTTTAAGCAAAGAAGACTTTGTAGAATTAGAATTGGATGTACACAAAGGAACACAATATGACATTTTTCTAAGTTATATTTTATAATTACAAGTATAATAAAATAATTAAACTGATATTTAGAATTTTGGAAACAACAAAACAAGACAATTCGAACAATCATAAACCAAAAAAATTTAGCAATGTACCTAACCTAACGACCACAAGACACGATTATACAATAATAATTGTATTATACTATATGTAGTGAGCCGGGCTTGTATAAGTCCAGCTCAACACGATTTAACGACGAAGTCCACCTTTGTTGCAAATGTCACTTCAACGTTTGGAAATTTGTAGTCAGAAATAAAATAAACACTTTAAAAACTACATAACAGTTAGGCCGATGGTACAAATGTTTTTGTTCCTGCGACAGTGCGACAAGCTAAGCAGACAATACGTTTGGAATTCTGTATGATTACCGTATTGCCTTTTATATTATGATGGTCTGCACTCTGCATTGCTCAAAGCTGCGTTTAGCGTTGACGCGTTGTTGAGTTGTTCTTTACCACGAGATTCGAAGTGTGTGAAGAATTTTAATTTCGGAAGTTATTGGGTAACAAAAACTTTCAAGACTTCTTTTATCTGAAGAGCGATTTATTGCATAGTCATTTGACGCTATAGCGGTGTATGACTGCGGTTGGCCGGTCTAGTAGTGGGGTGTCCAAATAAGTTAAACGAACACAGAACTGTGATTATAACGTGGCTACGTTTATTTTACGACGCAACGTAAGAAACAAAAAAAAATACAACAAAATATAAGTCTTGCGGTGGAGTGTCGCTAATACTCGGTTTAAGCGGTCGTGTGGCTTTTTTGCCACGCACGGACGTCAATGGTGTCGAGAACAAAAAAAAAACAATCCGTCACGGAGACGTGTATTATCTAAGACGGCTGGTGATCGAGAGAGCTCCCGCCTAGTGATGGGCACAACCGAGTGAAAACTATCGAAGTACTCGATAGTTTAAACTATCTAATTACTCGGTTGTTTTATAAAACTATCGAAAAACTATCGAACTATCGAAAAACTATCAAACTATTGAAAACTAATCGAAGTATCGAAATGTTTACTTTTTAGGTTAGGTTATGAATTATTTACTATTTAGCCATGATATTATTGTCATTCAAGATTCGACATTCGACCATCGAGTATCGAGGTTGGTTATTTTAGTTTTTATTTTTGTCTTTAAAATGTCTATCCCAAAGACAAATTGTTCCATCGTTTGGAAGCATTTTTTAAAGGACCCAAATACCCCTGACGTGGCCATTTGTAAACACTGTAAAAAATCCTATAAACGATCTAATGGTACAACTAATCTGTTGGACCATTTGAAGAGGAAACATTTTACGGTGTTATATGGTAGTAATTTGCGACAACAGAACGAATATGAAACAAATCTACCAGGTAAGTCATACCTATTTAGATTTTGAAATGTCCTAAAAGTAAAAGATTCTAGTAGAATTAGTAATTAATAATTTTCTCCAAAATCTAATAAGTTAACTAAAATAATATTGTGATTTTGATTTTTTAAATAGGAACATCAGGGGAACAAAAACAACCGCAATCTGCAAGTGTTCTGCTTTATAGTAGTCCAGTAATGGCAGTTAGCGTAACCAATAATAATCTTGAAACTGGCAAGAGACACAATTACACAAACAATTATTGTTGTCTAATAGGTAAGATTATAAGCTATTATATTAATTTATAATATTAAATTTTCAGAAATAAGTTGAAGACAGAACTGTCATGTTAGTAACAGTGTTAATTTGTATATTTGTTAATTTTATACTGTTAAAATTAAGGACGCACCGTAGCTCCGCATAAATAAAAATATTTTGTGAATCCGTAACTCCGCATGCACCGTATCTCCGTACGATCGAAAAAACGATCGCACCGTAGCTCCGCATTCTAAAAATATTTTAAACACCAAAAGTCCGCATGCCATAAAATTAATAAAATTGTTAATAGGTGGAGACGAATACAAGCAGATGGTCTTGTTCAAGAATTTAAAAACAAAGACTCCGGCATAGGAAAATAGGCTTAGGCAATTATTTGGTCTTATATGTATCTGGATCCTAATAAAGTTGAACTATGTTTTGAAAATGACTTTAAAAATGACCAACCCAATTAAAACAATTATTACTTAGAAAAAACATACATAACAAACAATGCAACATTTCCACCTAATATTTGGGCTAAAAAAGAAGCAACCCTGGAGAGAATAACAAACAATTGTGAGTCTTTCCAAGCCAAATTTGGTGATTTATTTACATCGGCACATCCAAATATTGCTGTATTCGTTAAAAATGTATTAGCTATGCAGACAGAATCTTATATAAGAATGAATTAAGCCAATAAGAATGAAAGTTGGATGATTAGAAGTCAGCAACAAAATAATATACAATTAATAAATAAAAAAATTGAATTATATAATAACAACCAAATTAATAGATATAATTTTGTAAAAAGTTTTGCTTCATTTTTTTTTTTTTTCTAATGTTCATTGAAACGATCTCAAGGTCTTCGTCAATGCTTATCACAAGTGGGTAGTAGGGAGATCATGTGATCTATTTATCTATGTATATATCACTATATGCATGATACTACCCCCCTTCTCCAAGAGGAGACATGTGTGGTCTTCACTCCCAGTGGAGTGGGACCTAGTTGGAAACCGGATGATGCAATCGGACGACAGCACGGGAAAATGGTGATTGCGTAGAATCACACAAATTGTTTGCACTTGCTATGAATCGAACCGATGACTGTGTGAGTCGCAGTCAACTGTGTGACCACTGCGCCACTCCGGCCCCAGTTTGGCTTCATATAATAATATTTTATTTTATACCGACAACGACAACGACAATGTTTATTGTATTCATTAATTATTATTATTTTGATTAGATAATTGGTTACCTCACTAATATTATTTTTATTTAACTTTAATAACATATATTGTGTTTTGTATTTAAACAATAAAAAAAAAATTATGTGCGGAGTTACAGTGTTTAAAAAAAAAAAAAAACCTTGTATGCGGAGTTAGGGTGTTTTAAAAAAACCTCGTATGCGGAGTTAAGGTGATATATTACAAAATGGCCACGATGCATGCGGAGTTACGGTGCACCGAAAATTAAAACTAACTAGATTTCAGTATGTTTTCTAAATTTAATTTAACTGTATATGCTTACATTTATTTATATTTATAACTTATATGCTACATATTCTATATTACGCTATATTACGCTATATTTTATATGTACATGCTTATCCAGTAACCACTAGTTCAGTAGTACAATTTACAGCAATTGGATATTGTGTATTTACTACTTGGTACTTATTTACAATTCTCATATTTTATTTTTTAGTTTACAGGTTTAATTATTATCCAACTGGTTTGGAGAGCAATTATTATTTGTTAAGAAAAAACCGTCTTTTGTCTGCTATATCAGAAGTCAGTAGGTTAAGAGTATGGTTTATCAGCAGCATAAATACTAGGTATTTCAAAATAAAAAGAAGTAACTTTATTAATACTTATCTTAGTACCTACATTACCAAAACCTTTTCAATGGTTTAAATTGTATGTATATTAGTAATTAGTAATTAGTATTATTGCAAATTATCATAATTAATTTTTGTAGTCTATTATTCATACAATTTTTAAATTTTAAGTAATATTGATATTAAGTATTTAATTTAGCATTTCAAGATTTATCAGTAGTACCTATTTTTTTATTTCTTCTAAGATTTGGTTTAAGATCTTTAGCCTCTTTCCATAGTTGAAAACTCAGGATTTTGTAACATGATACAGCTCTTAGACTCCAGGTAATAATTAAATAATTAATTAAAACTTTTAATATTTCAATTTTTTTTTTAAATAAATCAACACTAACATCAATATATTATTAATTATTAGTATTATTAATATTATTATTGATTATATACTATTTATAATAATTAGTATTACTCTAGTTATCATAGAAATGTTATATGCTATATGATATATATATTATCAACACCTTGACTAAATGCATTTTGGCTTAATGGTCTTGATATTTTTATTTTTTTTATCGTCACAAATACAACTAAATTAATTTTTTTTAGATATGAAATTTCTAGTAGGAGAACACTTGGAAGGACGATAATTCCAAGAATATTTTCAACTGTCGAAAATAAAGTTAAAACTTTGTTAAACCAAGCTAAACATGCAGCGATCATAACTGATATTCGGACGTCAATGAACACTGATTCTTATATTACTATGACCGTTCACTTTCTTTTTCAAACTCAATTGAAAACCTTAGTGTTGTGCACCAAAAAATTGGAATCAAGCCATACTAGTGTAAATCTATGTGAAATAATAACTGAGGAATTAAACAGATGGGACATATTTGAAAAAGTTGTTGCAGTGGTTACTGATGGTGGATCTAATATAAAAGGTGCTCATGGATCTATCGCATTTGCCATGTACTGCACACAAACTTAATTTGGTTGTTCAAAATTCGCTCAAATTATCTGACAATCGAGAGATTGATCCCAGCGATGATACAGATGAAAGTGACCTGAAGAAATTATTCAAAAAGTGTAGGAATATGGTTGGCTTTTTTAGGCGTAGCGAAGTAGGGAGCAGAATGTTGGTTGAAAAACAAAAACAGCTTGGATGTGAATCAGTGTTGAAACTAAAACAAGACATACGTACTCGGCGGAACAGTACATTTTTGATGTTGGAGAGGCTTATAAAACTGAAAGAACCACTAACAATAGTTATGATTACCATAAGAGATGCTCCTAGTAATCTTAGCTCTGATGAATGGGAGCATTATTGAATATATAATACCGTTATATAAGACCTTTTGATAAATTGACTACTGAGCTCTCTGCAGAACAATATCCAACACTTTCAACAATTATACCATTGATACGAGGTAATTAACTTGATGATTCTGTATACAGTTTAATTTTTGTGCTTTCTATTAAATACTATAAAATGTTTTTAATTATTTATAGGTTTGCAAAGTTCATTAGTTTCTAAAACTCCAAAAACTCGACTGGGAATGTTTATAAAAAATAAACTAATAGGCGTTTCGATAGTATTGAAAAACAAACCATAACACCGCATTTTTCTCGGGCTACATTGTTGGACCCAAGGTGCGAGAAGGTTGCATTTAAGTCAGAACAAAATGCTAATGAAACTGAACGATATTTGGTCAATGAAACAGCTGCTTTAATTAGTAATGCTTCAAACACAGGTAAATAATAAATAATTGTTGCTAAATCTATAAAATATAGTTAAATAAAATTGGTTAACTAACTTACATTAGTATGATAATACAACTTAATAATAGCTAAAAAAATAAATAATTATATTCAATTAATATATTATCGAATCTATGTCTTATATCTTGTACATACATTTCTAGAAATTCATAGATCAAATGATCATGTGATCAATTCTAAGAAATAGATTCGATAATATATTAGTTGAAGCAAAGCAAATTAGTGGGCATGAAATCTTTTCTTTTGAAGAAAAAAGAAATAAACGAAAAAAATGTTTTCATGATGACCTTGATGTTCAAGACACAATATTTCACGGACAAGAGAAATTCAAAAACGAAACATTTTTACCAATTTGTGACACAATTATTTTATGTTTAAATGAAAGAAAATGGCATATATTGAGATAAATAAGATATTTGGGTTTTTTTTAAATATGGAGGAAATTGACAATGAAATTTTACGCGACAAATTAAAACTATTAGTAGCTATCTATAGTGAAGATTTAGAACCTGACCTCGAGAATGAGATCATTCAATTTAAAACTATAGTGAAACATTTTTCTGCAGAAGAAAAATCATCTATGCACAGTTTGCTTGAAGCATTAACAACATCAAAGTTAAACGATTCATTTCTTAATTTGGAAATAGCTTTAAAACTGTTTGTGTCCATACCATGCTCAAACGCTAGCGTTTTAAAGAGAGTGAAGAACTACCAAAGAACATCATTATCTGATGAAAAGATGTCATCGTTGGCTCTAATAAATATTGAGAATTGTGTCCTACAAAGTATGGATTGGAATGATTTTGTTAAAGAATTTGCTGCCCAGAAAGATAGGCATTATTTTGACACATTTCGGAATCTTTAGAGTTAAGCACATCACGTTCATCATCGCTTGATATACTCTCCTCAAAATTAACAGTGTTAGATGGGCCTGAAAAAAAAATAATATTACAAATAAAATAATAGATATAGTCAATTTTGTTCTAATGTGTTTGCAAAAATCTAAAAAAAAAAATTAGGCACATTTATTACGTAATTTAAAAACAAATAATTTTTATGATAGATATTATTTAATTAGTACCCAGTGTTTTGTGACGCCCATAAAACTTCGATGTTTTGTTGACCAAATATCCTCTGTTGTAGTATAAGTGTTCGTGGTTCAGTTGTAAACACATTTTTAATCTTGTCAATAAAATTTATAAAATCATCGTTAATACGACGACTTAGTGTTCTTTTCGAATACACTTGCAAGTCATTGTCTATGCCTAATTATTCTAAACTAATACAATTAATGGCAATTTTTGATATTTTGATATTCCTAATATTTGAGTATTAAGTGAATAATTTACCTTTTATTATTTTTATAAAATTGTCATCTTCAACAGTAGACAAAGGCCTCATATCCAAAACAATATAACGCATTATATTTTTATTTAGTTCCCGTTGTTTGTCTTGTTTAAAAAAAACATATTTTTGGTTGTTTAAGTGGACATAAATCTACGTTCGATGAATGGTCACTTACGCCCATGGTTGCTAGTTGCATTACGGTATTCCTGAGTCTTCAGCTGAATCTACCTCTCAGCGTATTACCGACGACAAATCCGCATTAGAGAAAATTGTAGTGCCTCTTATAGGAAACCTTCCTGCTCGCTAGCTACAAATTGATTCGCTTGGGTAAAGCTCAGCTTAACAACACTCGCCCCTTGAAAATAATTCTTGAGTCTAAAGAATGTGCCTCTAATATTTTATACAAATATTATGATGTTAAGAAAAGTGATATTAATCTCCCGCCTAACTTCCGCATTGCTAAAGATAAGACTCTCCTACAACGGACCCTACTGCGTAACTGCCACACTGAACTTGATCGTAGAACTCAAGCCGGCGAAGTCGGACTACATATAGCTCATATTAATGGTCTCCCGAAGGTTGTGTCTCACCACCCTAAGGATGGAAATTTCAATCAAAGGCCAACTATCAACAACCCCTAAATCATTCGCCAGTTGCCAACTCAATTTCTGGTTTTTACCAAAACTGCCGTGGTCTCCGGACAAAAATGTACAATTTTAAATGTAATGTAGCCTGTATAAATTATGATTTTTTTGTTTTAACTGAAACTTGGTTAACCGATTCTTTTACTGATTCTGAACTTGGTCTTTCCAATTATAATATATACAGATATGATAGAAGTTCTATTACTAGTAATTATTTAAGGGGTGGCGGAGTACTCATTGGTATAAGAAAAGATATATCTTCCAAATTAATTGTTGTTCGTGAAATCAATGTTGAACACTTATTTGTAATGCTCGCTATTGGGTCTTCCAAGTTTATAATTAATGCTGCCTATTTCCCTCCTCTTTGTCCATCTCATTTATTTGAAAATTTTATGTCCGTCTTAGAAACTGTTTATCAACACCATCCTGATCACATATTCTTGCTCTGTGGTGATTACAATTTGCCTGAGATTTCTTGGTCTAATGATTCACATGGCCTTACTTATACTTCTTCATCCGCTCTTCGTGTACCATGTGTTCCAGAACTACTTGCTTTCAATGGATTTTACCAAAAAAATTCTATTTTAAACTTTAAGGGTTCCATACTCGATTTAATTTGTTGTAACATAGACTCCGTTGTTGTTACCCAATCTCTTGAACCGTTTGTACCACCTGACCCATATCATCCTCCTCTAAAAATTTCATTTCCATATATCTCCACCCCTACTATATGTAATTCATCACATTCCTTTCTGAATTTCAAAAACGCCGATTACGATTCAATAATTTCTTTTTTGTCTTCCTTCAATTGGTACTGTACTCTATCCAACCTTGACTTAAATACTGCGGTTTATACCTTCACTGATGCTCTTCATAATTCAATCTTGAGATTTGTCCCTATATCACGCTTCTATAAATCCAGTTTTCCCACATGGGTATCTAAAGAGCTCAAATTGTTAATTTATCGTAAGAATAAAGCTCACGCAAAGTTTAAATCTACCTTCGACCCTGCTGATTACACTGCTTTTTCCCTGCTTCGTGCTAAATGTAAATATACTTCCAAAAAATGTCATAAAGAATTTGTCGAACAGTCTGAAAAATCTCTATCGTTAAATCCCAAAAAATTTTGGGATTTTGTACGCAAGAATTGTTCCCACAATGCTGTTCCGAACACAGTTTCCTTAGATGGTGTCAATAGTTCTTGTAAGCTGGAATGTGTTAATCTGTTTGCTAAACATTTTTGTTCGGTTTATTCTTCAGAGCCCGTTACCTCAAATCTTCAGAAATTAGATATACAGTTCTTCGACTTACCTAACAACTGTTACTTCTCTCCAAACGATGTCCTCCGCAAGCTTAATACTTTAGAAAATGTGTCTTCTACTGGACCCGATGGAATACCTGGCGATTTTCTCTACAGAACGAGGTTCATTATTTTCTATCCTCTTTGGACCCTATTTCGAAGATCCCTCGATGATAGTATTTTTCCTGACATGTGGAAAATTGGTTCTATTACTCCAATTTTAAAATCAGGTTGCCGTTCATTAGTCACTAATTACAGACCAATTTCTATGTTAGGGCACATTTCTAAGCTCTTTGAGTCTTTAGTCTTAGATGCAATTCAGCCTTCTGTAAATTTGATCTTAGCCGACGAACAGCATGGTTTCCGTCCTGGCAGATCAACGGTTACTTGTAACCTTGTTTTCTGCAATTACATATTCGGATCTTTTAAAAATGGAACACAGGTTGATGTCATATATACCGACTTTGCTAAGGCGTTTGACTCCGTTAACCATGAGGTTTTAGTCTCTGTTCTTCGTGCTACTGGATTTGGGGATCCTATCCTATCTTGGTTCAATTCATTTTTAGTAAATAGATCTCAATGGGTTAATTTGTTCAGCACTAAATCTGACGCATTTTTATCTCCCTCAGGCGTTCACCAGGGGGGACATCTATCACCTCTTCTATTCTCTTTGTTTGTTAACAGTGCTAGATCCTCTCTCAAACATAGCAAACTTCTTTGTTTTGCCGACGATATGAAGATTTTCCTCGAAATTAACTCTGTCGATGATTGTCACAAACTCCAGGATGATTTAAATAATTTCTCCGCATGGGCTGAATCTCTCAGTCTCACATTAAACATTGAAAAGTGCCGGTCGATGACATTCACAAGAAGTCGCACTCCTATTACTCATCACTACTCATTGAATGGCTCTAATTTGATTCCAGCTGACTCTAGCATCTGTGATCTCGGTTTTACTTTTACTTCCTCTCTTTGTCCTAGAGCTCACATAGACAGAGTTACATGCAAAGCCCTTAAGGTATTAGGATTCGTCAAAAGAATATCTAGTGACTTTAAGCTCTCCGCTTCTCTCAAAACATTATATTGTGCACTTGTACGTCCAATCGTTGAATACGGCTCAGTTGTTTGGGATCCCCAAACAACTGATGCTTGTCTTCAACTAGAACGGGTTCAGCGAAAATTGTTATGTTACATGAAACATTCTCTTAACGTAAACTGCGCCCCTCATGATTACACTCCTCTTATCAGTTTGCTTAACTTATCCTCCCTAGCTGACCGTCGTCGCTTCAATAATCTCTCTTTCCTTAACAAACTCCTAACAGGCTTGGTCGATTCCCCATCCCTCCTTTCTCTCATTAACTTTATAGAGTTCCTGTTAGGTCCACCCGCAATAATCATCCTTTCTTAATACCTCTCTGCACTAGAAACTACCTAAAAAATTAACCTATTACGAGATTAATGAAACTAGCCAATGAGGATCCGTTGTTTCTTTAATAGTTTTACTTTGTATTCATTGTTTAGTAATTTATATTTATATTTTAAATTTATATTTTATACCTTGTTGTATTATTCATGTTGTATTATTCATGTTATTGTTTGATTGTATTGTACACCTAATTATTTTAACCTGGGCTCACGCCCGTTTATTCAATAAATAAATAAATAAATAAAATGAATCATATTCATATCTTCGTCGCTAAACAAATGATTATGATGTTTTAGTACTTCATATATTTTTATTCCATCATTGACACATGCTTTAAGGGAACCAGGACATCCAAACTTCGATGCAAATTTACATTTATAGTAACTAAAAAGTATTATATTTTAATGTATTGTGAAATAAAGAAAAGTTTTAAATAAACTGTTATGATTAATATTGTGAGTTCTTTCAAGTAATACAATTAACATGGCAAACTCACAGTGGCGTAGTTATCGCATAGGCAACAGAGGCATTTGCCTCGGGGCGCAAAATTCTTTGGAGCACACTAATATGTGATGGAGGAGCTGGTGGTTGTCAATTATTTAGTGCTAAATTATAGTTGTGTTATCAGCATAAATTAGCATGTGAAGCACTGAAGTAGTCCTAATAGCTAAGTAGTTAAATTGATTGCGTTTTAAGTTCCAGCTGCATTACTGCAATGATCAGTTGATTAACTGATCATGTTCGTCCATGATGAAGTTATTCTTAAGACCAAACCCAAAAATAAAGTGACTCAATTAAGATTATACGATATTATCTAAAATATTAATGTTTTCACAGTTGAACAGTTCAGAAAATTTGATTAGTTTGTTTTTTATTGTGATGTACCTAACCTTTTTTTTACTGTTTGATTATTATTAACTAATATTTTGTAAATTTAATATTTATTCTAGAGAAGAATAGAAAACAATTGTAATTTTATATAATTACCTGAGCAAAGTATTTTATACAAATGTGTAATCTATGTAGAAAAAGTACAAAGAATATTGATTTTTGATAATTGTGTAGTTATTTTTATTTGAATCAAAATGTTCAATGTGATAAAGTGTAATTGAATTAATCTTAAATAAAAAAAAAACATACATAAATTTGGTCGCAGTTATGTTTTAATGACTTAAGTCGAAGAGTCTAATTCATATTAGGTAGGGCGAAAAATATATATAGCCTTAGGGCGTTCACGAGGGTAGCTACGCTACTGCAAACTCACCAGACTCCTCGACTATTTGAACCGTTTTTTACATAAAAGAAATCTTGATGCTTCATTTTAAAATTTTAATTAATCAAACTGAATTTAACCCCAGGATGACACGAGGGTACAAAAGACGATGGTTATTAACAACAGTTAGACATCTCTGTCCAACTAAATTATTATGCTAGCTCTACACTGTCGCCGAGGCGACGCGAGCACGAGAGTGTAGTCGGTTCACTCGTGTCATCTCATCTCGTCTCGCCTCGTGCGAGCTTCGTTCGGTGTCGGTATTTTGGTCACGAGTCAAAGGACGCGAGGCACGAGGCGTGGAGTACCAACTACACTCTCGTATAGTTTCGCGCGCACGCCTTGCAACCACGTGATTTTTATAACCGTGCTTGCAACTTGTGAGCTAGTTATCAGTGTAACTAATTAATAATTTTTTTGAACATTTGAATAATATTATATTTTAAAAACGACTGGACAACCGAATTGTCAGTAAAGTTTATGGAGAATTATCAATCTCAACCCATTTTATGGGACCCAAAGCTCCGGGGTCATAAAGATAAGGCAAAAACAAACGATACCTGGACCACAATCAGCAAAGATTTAAATATACCAATTGAAGAGCTGAAGAATAAAAAAAATGCAATAATGGTAACATTTCGGGGACATTTAAGAAAAAAAAAGGCTTCCATCAGATCAGGAGTTGGACAAAATGAGGTTTATCAGCCAATATGGTTTTTGTTCAACCAGATCGATAGTTTTTTAGGGACCATCAACGATTGTAAACTCTACGATTAATACTGAACAGGTACGTATATTGTACAAATAAATAAGGGGTGACATTCCAAAGTGTATTATTGCCAATTTTCAAATTGTTCAGGAAAATTAAACAGTAGGAAAAAAGTAAAATATGTTAAAATTCAGAAAAATATACATAATAAAGAATATTATCTGTCTACTAAGATTGATTAATTAAAAAAAAAATTTTGTAGACTTAGACAAATTGTTAATTTGACATTTATTGATTTTAGTTCATAATATGTTACAATTTACGAACGACTTAAAATGAAATTTGATGACTTCAAAAAGAGATAAAAATAGTTTTTTTAATTTTAGAAAGATTTTTTGTTCGATTACCAATTTAATCGAAAAATTATTTGTTCGAAAAGTTGTATGTACGAAATAATATAATTAATAGGTTAACGTACCCGATTAATATCGTTTATCAAAAGTAATAAAGACATTTGAAGACATGTACCCCACCCCCGTTCTCCCCCAACATGATTACGACGAGTGTTGGGTCGTTAACACGCCACGTGATCCCGTCCGCACGGGAGCTGACCGGGATCCCACCACTCCTGCACAGAGTGGCTTCCAGTACATTGGTGGTTATGAATATGGCATCATGTCACCCCTGTAACATAACGGGTATTCCATCCGACCCGGGAGCTGTGTCGAAACCCAGGCCCATTCCACACCCGAAGGCTGGGTGATTCACTGCTCTCTTAGTTCGTCATATAGAGCCACCTTCATCCCCATGACCCGCCAGTCCATCCTACCGTGGCTGACCTCTGCCGCTACTGCTGATGCTATGGAGGTACAGTTGGACATATACGTTGATGTAGACTTAGCTCCATTGATTACTCCTGGTTTAGGAGGTGCCAGGTCCGTGACTACATCGATCTTCTCCGCTAGGATAGCTGAGGCTGTGAACCTTCCATGGTTTCTAGCTGGGTCACATCCAACAGCGACCCACTTAAGCCTCTGAGTCTCTGGGGCCAGCTCCATGTGCCGAGGCTCATCGGTAACCTGTTGGTGGGGGAGGGACATCACCATCTTCTTCCCTAACTACTAGTTGACGGTCCATTGCCACCGGTACGCGTGTAGCCCCTCCTTGTAGCTCTGCTTGCCCTCAGGAAGGCCGTTATCTCCGCGCTGTGTCGGTGAACACTTCCACCATCGCTCTCGTCCTTGATGCTGCTGTTCTCCCGCAGCCTCCTCTGCATGCTGTTATGATCGTTCCAGCTCATTTTGAATCGTAATCCCCACTGTGTCATCGCTAGCGCCCTACTGCTCCGCAGTGCTACCCTCGCAGGTCATAGGGTGGGCAGGCAACAGGTTCAATCTATGCGAGTTGGAGATCGGGTTCACTCCTTAGTCCTACATCAGTGCCCCCCCGCATCCCTGCCATCAATGTCGGTCCGCAAGTGGACATCCAGTGCATCCTGTAGGCTGTAGTACACCCCGGGCGCAGGCATATTGGTACATCGTGCCAACATTGGTAGGGGCCTGTGTCCCCCTCAACGTCCCGACAAGTGAAGTATATTTTCGGCTGGTTCTCAATAGCCTTGTTCACTAACACTCTCCCGGGTCTACTCCAGTACTACCCTACGGAAACGTGTAAACTCTCCCGGGTCTACTCCAGTACTACTTGACGGAAACGTGTAAACTCTCCCGGGTCTAGTAAAAATCATAAAGTCAATAATAATAATAATAGTATGAGTTACAAATACAAAATATACGTAAAAATGTTAAAATTATTGTTTTTGATAATAAGAACTTACAGATTTTAAAAAAGTTAGGGAATCTATTTTTTTTTCTTTATAATATCTAATATTTTTTGGGATATATTTTTTTCTTTATTTTTCGTATAACTATTTTTACTCGATTTATTTAATTTATTGCAACTTTGAACTTTAACGTATATTTCAGTTTGAAAATCCGTTAGAGCATTAATAAATATAAATAAAGATGGATGAGTACTTGAGAAATATGAATTTAAATGCGAATGGAACGACTCACAAGCGTTTGTTGTTTTTGAAGTTGATGATGATGCTGAAGCCCACATTGTTGTAGGATATAATGCATCATCATCAATATACGTACTCACCAAGTATGAAGCAAATGTTTCCAATTTTTCATTTTCTGGAGGCATTATCGCAGCTAATGTAAATACATAAATGTTTCCAACTTCATTTGGATCTATAAATAATAATCCAAAAACATAACGCAGCCATTTTCCAACTTCGCTTGTGCCATCTCTATATTCTACAGAAAGACCCAATTCTTGGATTTTTCTATACCACGCTTGTGTGAGATGATATCTGCAGCATTCTATTTTTAGTATGTATTCCATAAAACAACTCGGGAGAGCTTACATACTTCCTACAGGTAACTATAAAGTTGACCCGGGAGAGTTTACACATTTACTTCAGGTAAACATAATATTAACCCGGGAGAGTTTACTATTTTTAAAAATCGGGAAAGTTTACCATAAAATCGGGAGAGTTTACCACCGCCCGTTTCTCCATTCGATTCCTTCTCCTTCCATTCGTTTATAAATTTTCTCCGTGTAACCCGTGAGCTCTTTTTGCGCTCCTACGAAATTGGTATTATCGCTATAAATTCTCTTACATTCTCCACGTCTTGACATGAATCGACGTAAGCAAGCTACAAATGTCGCACTTGTTTGGTCTTCCACAACCTCTAAGTGAATTGCCCTAGTCGAAAAGCACACAAAAACAGCAATCCAGGACTTGGTGCCGTTTACTCGACGGATTCCAATTCTGATAACAATCGGTCCAGCGAAAATAAATTTACCTTTAGTCAATAATTTCACAACTCGTACGGTAGGGTAATTGATTCTTTTAAATTTTATTAATAGCTAACCGTGCATTGATTCGAACCACGTACATCAATGCAAATTCGATACTGCGCATTCTTGTATTTCAATAGACTACCGTACACGTAGCCGATAGGCACTGTACATTATCCGACATTTCGATAGGTTACACCTCCCACACATGTCAGAAACACCAAAACACCATACTTAAACTATTATTCGGCTAATCATAGGAAATAAAAACACAGTTTATATAAAAAAGATTTATTGAGCTGAAAAAAATAAATTAAAATAAATATATATACACACATAAATATAGGGAACTAAGGGCCGGTATTTCAATGTATACTTAAGCTTAAGCTTAAGACTAGGTCAAGCTTAACTATAGTTTTCCGTATTTCAATTAAGGTTTAAGAGATAAACCATACTTTTTCGCGGCTTATCTTAAGGAACACTCAATATATGGTTTAAGCTGGTCAGGTGTGGTTTATCTATGATATTGATTGATAAACAACATTTTAAATTTTAATAAACAGTTAAATAGTTAAAAAACGTTAGACAGTTAATAGACTGTAGTTTATATAGAATATAGTTGAAGGTACTACAACTCTAGTACGTAACTAATATATTTTATAAAAAAACGGCATACAATTATGGATTCTTCGTCAAGTTCAAGTGATGATGAAACTGTAATTGCATTTGTAAATAGACTTGGTCAGCCAAGAAAACAACGCGTTTTTCGAAACCGAATCGATAATTTTCTCGAGTGGGACGAAAACGAATTTTTTAATCGATTTCGTTTAGCTAAACGATGTGTAAATATTGTATTGGACCTAATCACATTCAAAATTCAATCGTCTACTGACCGGTAAGAATGGATTCCTATAGTATAATTTTTTTTTTTATAATAGAAACTTAGAATATAATAATAGTATTATTATATAAAATATTTTATATATTCAGGAATCATGCAGTTACACCAGCACAAATGATTTTAATTACAATACGTTTCCTTGCATCTAGTGGTATGTTAATCACAGTAGGAGATTTTACAGGAATACATAAAACAACGGCTGGAAAACATATATGGAAGGTTTTACAAGCTATAGCCGAATTAAAATCTACATTTTTAACATTTCCGAATGATCCAATGACTATTCAAAATTTAAAAAAAAACTTTTATAATATTGCAAAATTTCCCAAAGTTGTTGGTGCATTGGATTGTACGCATGTAAAAATACAGTCACCTGGTATGTACCTACATAATAATTACTATCTTTCTTCCAGTTATTATAAAATAAGAATACATTTGTTTTACAGGTGGATTAAACGCAGAGATATACAGAAATAGGAAGCAGTTTTTTTCAATTAATGTTCAGGCAATTTGTGATTCAAATCTAAATTTCTTGATGTAGTTTCGCGGTGGCAGGGGTCAGCCCACGATTCGCGAATTTTTCAACATTCCAAAATATACTCAAGTTTTCAAAACAGGGAATTCGGAGACAGTATTCTCTTAGGAGATGGTGGATATCCTCTGAAAATCTTTTGTATTACTCCACTTCAAAATGTAAATACTCCAGCAGAGAACATATTTAATGAGGCACAAATCAGATTTAGAAATCCTATAGAGAGAGCATTTGGTGTTTGGAAACGACGATTCCCTATTTTATCTACTGGGATCAGGCTAAACGTAAGTAAAGCGCAGTGTTTAATTATAGCAACAGCTATTTTACATAATATTGCAACAATAGATAAAGAACAATATTGTGCTTTACCTCCATTACCAATAGAAATTAAAGAAGCCATAAACTTTGTAAATAATGTTCCAAATAACATACACAATATTAATAATAATAATTATTATTTAAGAGATAGATACGTACAATATTTTGAACATTTATTGTAAAAATAATACCATCTGTATTAATTATATATAATATCAGTATATCACATCATATTGTTAGTTTAACTATATTATAAGAATATAATCAAATTATTATATCTCAATTGTATTGCATTTTTGTATCACTTATCTTTATCTTATTATATACTAATCTATATTAACAGTAGTTATAATGATAAAAATAAATATATACATTTTAAGAAACTGTGAAAAATTTAATAATATTAAAAGCAGTTTAAAACAAAATATAAAATTTAAACAATGTAAATTAAAATTAAAAATATAAAAACAATTAAATAACAAGGAACTTTTTGTTATTTGTATTAGGTTATAGTGTAATGTCATATTTGATGAAATTAATTTAGTTCATTAATTCCAATTTTCTTTTTTTAATTTCTAACTCAACATTTAATATTTCCATTTCAACTATATATTTTTGTTTCATTTGAGAAATTTCAAGCTCAATTTTAGTCTTGTTTAAGTATACAATTTTCATTTTTTCATCTGCAAGATTGCACCACTTTTTGTTGGTAGTTGTGCCTGTACACTTTTTGGGTGTCTTTTCATATACAAAAGCAAGTTTTTCCTATATAAAACAATTAAAACTGTAAAATGTACTTCCTTAAATGATATCTATATTTAGTTGATTCATTAAAACAATTTTTTACTGAAGTTCAACAGAAAACAATTTTGATATTGGCTGATTTTTGTTAACATGAGTAAAAACTACAACAATATTAAATTACAAAATGTAATGTGATAATAATAATAACCTGTACAGGATCTGATAGTGAAGATACTAATTGTTTAGATAATGGAGTCTTTAATAATGCTGGCGAATAATCATCCCAATCTTGCTTTCCAGGATTACTGGATAATGAATTAAATTCTATTTTAGATGTTGATGGAATGTTTGAAATTTCATTATCGTTGTTATTATGAGAAATATCTTTAAAAAATATTTGATTTCATTATACCTTACAACATATTTTTTAATATACAGCTATAAAATAAAACTAACCTGATTCATTGTCTTCATCACAATCAAATACTGCATAATCTCCAGTTGCTTGAGTGGTAAGATGATCAAGTGTTTCATATCAGATACACTGTACACCGATACATTTTTTGCTGGCCCACCACCAGTTCCTTTAATATAGGACTTTTCTGCTGTCACTTTTTGTTTCAGTGTTTTTTTTATATTATCCCATTTCTTTTTTAATATATTAACTGGACGGTGTTCAAGAGACATACTATTGCAATTAAATTCTTTACCTAAGTCTTCCCAACTGGACTGTTTCTGTTTCCATGTTAATGAATCTGATTTCTTACATTCAATTTTGTCCCATCGTTTATGTACTAATGTTTTTAGCAACTCGATTTCGTCAGATGAAAAATTAGTACTTCTTTTTGCCATCTTTCTTCCCTAAAAAACTATATACAACTATTATTTTATTTACTATTTAACAATTTCGTACAGGGTTAAAAAAATGCACTTACATACTGTTTAAAACTATTTCTCAAATTCAATTTTAAAGTTTTAAACGATCACAATATCACATTATCACTGATTACATACTGTGTGTACACTATCGCGTGCGCTTTACGTGATAGTATACTGATTAGCCGTGGAAGAATAAACAATATAGCCATTATAAGGCTTAAGCTAAAGCTTAGCTAAGTAGAAGATTGAAATACTCGTTCACATTTAAGGTTCACCTTAATCAAAGTTTTTGGTTTATCTTAATTCTAAGATAAACCTGTATTGAAATACCGACCCTAAGAGTGTCCAATTGAAAACTTACGATCGCTAGGCTCGACAATCATCTAAAAAGTAAATAATTGTTGAATTTATTTTTTTTTTCAACATTTTTAATGTGTTTTAATCTTTTAATCTGCTCCCGCAACTGCCGCTGCTTTTCGGCGATCTCGAGTATCGACAATTGCAGCAGGAACTGTTCTTGCCGATACTCAAGATCTCCCCGTGATATCGGGACGGGTGTTGGGGGCGGCTGGGTGGACGGTGGCGGCGGAAAACTCGCCGCTGGCGGTTGGTTATTAATGAACCTCACCCTGTTGCTGTTGACTAAAAAATAAGACATAAGAAACATTACTGAAATTTAAATAAAAAACTCAAACACTCACCACCACAACGCCGTGCCTCATGGCCCGCTTGGCCACAATTGTAATACCCTGCAAACAATTATACACTTTAAGATTTTTTTGTAATTATACAAATATTATACATTCACACATATTTGTAGGGCCGTGAAATTACAACGAAAAAGAACCGGTTAAGTCGTATAACAGCTCATGGCTAAAACAAAATAATTTTATATTGAAAAACAATAAGATCTGAATTCTTAAGAAAAACAAACATTTAGAAAAAACCATGTGACACGAGGCTCAGTGAAGCCGAGGTGGCTGAAATAGTGCATTACAAAAATCGTCAGTAATCATCTACAGTATAGACTCTACACACTGTAATTCGCTAATACCGATTCTACAGCCGAATTACGTATTTGATTGACGTTACGATGCGCGATTTGAATAGATTCAGATACGCGCGTGTCGAGTTAAGACGGGATAGATTGATTCATACAAAAGCGTCTTTGACGTGTTACGCGGGGCATTACATTGCTGGAGGTTTGTAAATATTGTTTTCGCCTACACGATTTTTAAATGAAAATTTAAAAAAAAAAACCTCAAAACACGATGTCACTATAGTACTATACATTAGTACCTCGACTTAGATTCACTTATAGCAAAATAAAAAACGTTGCTGGCTGTTAATAGTATAAGCTGGAAGTCATGCCATTGGTGGATAAACATTTTTTATTATCTTTTAGACTCTTCTATTGTCAATATATATATTTGTTAAAAAGAATATAAAAAAAGAAAAATATGACCCAGTTACAGTTTAGATCAAACCTTGCAAATAGTTTAATAAGCAATTTTAATTCTCGCAAAAGAAAGCATTTTACATCCTCTGTTGAGTTGGGTAAAAAAAAAGTAAAAAATACTTCAATTTTTATTGATGTTGGTAAGCATAACCTGTTAGTGACCGCTGGTAAAATATTTTAACCCCTTCTTTAAAAATAAGAAAACAATTTTTTTCAATGAATAATTACAGTAACTCAAACAATGAAATACTGTATATCAAAACACAAATAATCATTTTTACAAGGTAAAAATTTAATAAAACAAATCAAAAAACAAAAAAAACAATTAGAAAACTTTTTAAAAATAATAAGAGATATTGTTGAAATAATAATTAGTAATTAAATTACAATTTATAAAAATTAATAAATATTCTTCTTCGAAATTAAATAAGTAACAAATCAAAACAAATATTTTGTAAGAATAACAATAAAATATTATAAAAAAACAAAATTAGTAGACATCAGAAAATCTTTCTGTTTAACTATAACGAATATAATAGAAATATAATAATAATAATAACAGTATACTAAAAGTCAAACAATGAAATTCTGTGTATCAAAACACAAGTAATCATTTTTAAAAAGTAAAAATGTAATAAATACTAACAAAAATAAAAAGAAACACTGTTGTAATAATAATTAGTAAATAAGTTATAATTTATAAATATACTTCTTCAAATTAAATTAGTAACAAATCAAAACAGATATTTTGTAAGAATAACAATAAAATATTATTAAAAAACGAAATTAATAGAAATCAGAATATATTTATGTACAACTATAAATAAAATAGAAATATAATAATAATAAATAAATCAATTTAGTCTTTTCTTTACACTACATGTTTATCACAATTATTTATTTATTTTGAACACTGCAATCGGCCAAAACACTCCTTCTAATGGTGGCTTTCGCCTACAGTATATTAAATTTACAAACTAAGTACAGTATATGGCTACATTCAACAATACAGCAATATCAGGTTAGGGCGCCGGGAGGGCAGCTTGGCACCTTCTTTTCTCGGACTCATTACTCCGCATGACGAAATTGTCCCGAAAAACTTTTCCTAATAATATATATTTTACTATTATACTTATATACCTGTCTTATAAATGCAATATGTTTTTTGTTTTACCAATAATAAATAAAACGCTTACCCAATGTATTTTTACAAATCACCAATGAAAAATAATATTTTATCGCCCCCAATAATTAAGTTCTCCACCGCCTTGTCACATGGCAGGTGTCCTTGTCATCTAAATGATGCATGTTTATCGTCCACGACGCAATATTATATAATAACTACCTGTCTATACTGAATCAATACGACAATATACGGAATCGCCGAAAATCGATAACTACGTCAAGTTTATGAAGTTTTTGGTATGTACATATAATAATAATGTCAACGTAAGTCGTCGTGGTACATATTATTATTATGTTATTATAGTTGATATTCGATATTCGCAAATCATTATAACTTAGCTCAAGTTGATAACGAAATAGCATACATTGCAGTATCATAATATTGCAATAGCGATATAATTGCTTATAACTTTGCCGTGGACAACAATCATAATATGGTATCCACTAGCAAAACGTATGGACTCAAGACGTTGGGTCCATTTTACGTTATCTCACAGATGCTTGGGTTGTTGCTGGTGAGAGAAATCGATAAAAAAGTATTTTGTTCCAAAAGAGGCAAGTTTTTTTCTGTTACTACTATAATTATCATTATATTTTACCTCTGTTTAAATCCTTACTCTAGATTTCATTATTTGGTGTAGGTAGTTATGTAATAATATTCCTATATGTAGTGCGGTACCTACCTACCTATATCTGTGGCGTAATTACGGGGGGAGGATTTAAGTGTCGCACCCCCCTCCCTCAGAAATGACATTTATTTTTAAACTGTAAAACCACATTATTGTACTTATTTAACTATAAATATTATTATATAATATGTATAGGTACCTACTATGCATAGTACCTATATTTTATAAAAATAGTATCAAAAAAACCGAACTATGTACTTTGTAATAATAACTAATCATTAATCACTATTGCACAAATATATTGAAATACATTATATTATATTGTATCGAGGTACAAAAAACAACTACTAAGCGTTCAAATATTATTGTATCGTGAAACCACGACGCAAAACACCAATGTACCAACCCCTATTAAAATGTATAATGTATAACATATCTATATAAAATCACTATAAATAATTCAATAATTTTATTAATATATTTTATTAACTATATTGTAATATTGTATTTAAAAATGTATTTAAAGGTACTTAGTATTTGAAATTCAAATACTTTAAAAATTTAAAGCAATTTTTCGTTATAATAATACCAACTTCTGATACCTACATAATAATTAAAAATTTCTCACCTAGTAAAATAGTTAAAGTTTTATTTATTTTCATTTTTTAGTATAAAAAGTATTTAAATACATGGCAGGCATATTTTATATATTTTGTCTTTTAAATACTTTCTGAATGGATGTATTGATTGTATAATTGTATTTGTATTTAAGTATACATAATTTTAAAAGTATCTTGACTGTATGCGTATCGGACGCAATCGGGATATTTAAACTAAATGTGAACTGTAAAAACCGTCAGTTATTTCCCGTAATATATTGTTAACACGAAAACTAAAAATGTTTGTACAACAATTAAGCTGGGGTAGAAAGAAGATTTATACACATTATTTGGTGCATAGGTACCTTCAATAATTAAGTAGATAGTTAAGGCAATGCATTTTATATATTGGGTAGGTCAAAGCCCATAACATCTACCTCAAACTTAGAAATATGTTTAACTACATGATAGTCAATTTTAATAAAATATTGTTAATTAGATTATATTGTATAGATTGTATGATTATACTATAATAATACAAACTATAGATATATATATACTAAACTACTACAAAACTTAAAATTTGTTCTGTTAACCGTTTTCACTTAAATACATATTTTTCACTGCTGTTTTTGCTCATGTTACAGGAAGGTAGGTACTCATGAAAACAATTTGAATATTTTTTGGATTACTTTATTTAGTTAATGCAAATATCATTGATTTTATATAATAATGAAACACGAGTATACGCAAAGCAGTGCACTCGAAGTACGGCACTAACGCGACTTACTTAAAAGGTACCGTCCAAGAGGTGTCGGGCCGGTGTCCGTACTATCGATTCGATAACAATTTACGATAGTGATATAATTATTACATTGTGCACCGAACAACTATCATTACCCACAACAATTTAAACAGTAGAATAAATAATGCGTGTCTCCTTGATTTTAACAGGTTTCTATTGTGAAACCCCAAAATTGTGTCATCTGCATTTACCTGGTATTTAGTTCCTTTATGCACATTTTAATGCATACAAAATACATGATTTTTCAAAAATGTATAATATAAATACAAGTTACTTAAAACTAAATTCTTAATTGTTTTCAATCTAACTAAATATATATTACGTATAAATACATCGGAATAGGATCTTTAAAAAAAAATTGGATTATAGTAATGGTACCTATTTGATCATTATGACGAATTAGTATAGGATGGATAATAATTATTAATTTCTATAGACAACACTGACAACATCGAGTCATTGACCATGATAAAGTGCGTAGGATAATTAGTAGGAACTAATTGTCATATTTGCGTTTTGTGTTCTGGAAATACAGCAAATGGCAGTGGTAGCGGCGTTAGTGGGGCTGTTCATAAGCGTGCGCACAGGGCGTGCCGGGCGTGCCTGGGCACTACCCGAACAATTTTAAAAATTTAACATTTTTTATGCTATTTCATTGAAATACATCGAAGATATTATATAAGATTTATACGATTATAAAATTGTGTTGTTTTTTTTTTAATTTTGTTTTCAGCATATGCATAGCTATGTAACAATAATTTATTATTTTACTATTAGCAGTTCTTATCAGTATCTTATTTTAATATTAAAACCATGATAGAATGTTATGAATTGAGTATACCCAACCAATAAGTTATTTATAGAATATGATAAATAAACAAAAAAACAAACTAAAATAGATAAACAATCAAAATCTCAATTTTATTTTGAAAATAAATTAGATGAAATGATGATATCTGTTTATTATGAACTACTTGATGATTAATTGTGGGCAATGGATTCAAGATTCAATCAAGAAACTTTAAGTTTAATTGAAGCTATTGCTAGTCTACTGCGTATGGAAATAAAACCGGAAATGATTGATGTTTTAGCTAAATTTTCAAATACTTCAAGTACAGACCTAAAAACTGAAATAAACCTTTTAAAACATTTGCCTAAACCTGATAAACCTAATGGTATCTCAAGTGAATCTATTTATTTGTGGCTTGATTGGCTGAAAACTAACAATAGTATATCTACATACATTTGTTTTTATAAGACCTTGCAATTATTTACCGTTATCCCAGTTACAAGCTGTACATGTGAAAGAGTTTTTTCAAAAATGACAATTATCAAAACTAAACTTAGGAATACAATGAAACAAGAACAATTAGATTCTTTACTTTTACTATTCACTGAACAAGAGTTAACAAGTGGTGTAGATATGGATTCTGTCATTGATGAATTTAATACATCAGAAAATAGACGAATGATACTTTAAAAATTTAAAATAAATACTTATAAATTATAATTAATAAATACATTATAACATATAAATGTGACTTGTGCTTACTCTATTTTTTTTTTTTTTGATAATAATTATACTATGCTCTGTCTCTATGTGTATAATTTATAACATAAATTTTTCTAGGGCACGCCCCGAATTTTAAGTCTGCGCACGCCTATGGGGCTGTTTCAAAGTTGAATGGTGTGTTCACGCCGGACAGACGGTGGCTGGCGTATAGTATGCTGATGATGCTGTTATTCTATTGGATAGTGCGGCGTTGTGCATCGCTGGTGGGCGATTGGTCTTGCAGGGACGCCCCCTCGTGTTCATCAGACATCGAGTGGATCGTGTCCACTGCTGGCGCAGCGCAAGCGATGGTATCGCTTGCCACGGCAGCCTCTCATCGGTTGTCGAGCACTGCACATCTTCTGAACTACGCGTACAACGTACTGAGCCATGACGCGAACGATCGTGTGATAGACGGGCGATTGCTGCGGCGGCAGCGCGTGTTCACCGTGGCTGGCATGTACGCCACAGTGACCGGAGCAGTCGTGTTGGTCCGATCGGTGGCTGTTGTGGTGGCCCGACCTAACAGATTCTCGATTCTCGATGTACTGCTGCTGTGCCTACCTGCGGCAACCGTAACGATCGTTGTCGAGTGCACGATCGTTTGTGTGTGCGCGGCCGCAGAAGACACGTGTCATGATGTTGTCCACCGGTTGCAAAATATAGCGCTTGACGCAGCACGGTCTCCAGCTGCTGGTCGTCAAGGTGGCCGCCGACCGATGCATTGGCTACTAGAGGCTGCGTGGCGTGATCACTGGCGTGGTTGTCAGCTGGTCGACGGCCTGTCCACTTGTTACGGGCTTGACCTGGCCGTAAACTTGACGGCCAGCATGCTGTTCTTCGTTGTGTACGCATATGTCACGCTGATTTCAGTGTACGCGTCATACGCTGCAAACGAAAACGATAGAACTACAAGTCACGACAACCTCAACAGCGACGTATACTGGAACATAGCGCTAGCTTGTCAGTTGTTGAGTGTCTCGTTCCGAATCGTGTTTATATCGTACCAGGCCGAGAGGATCAAGCAAGTTGTAAGCGGTGGATACTAATGTGATTTTGTTCCATAGGCGCACTTAGGCCAGCCATATTACAATTCAGTGAAAAAACACTGCCATGACCCACTGCATCCCAACTGCATGGATAACATTGAATAAATTAACTCCCGTAAATACTTTTGGGTTATCGGAGTTGTCTGACCAATAATGTTAGGTTGTTTGAGTTGAGTCCCAGCATATTAGCGTTACCCAGGTATAAAGGTTAATTAAAAAATATTAAAAATAATAATAATTATGTATGATTGTGTTTTTCTTTTCAACGCGTATAATTATAAGTAAAGTATTAATACGATAAGTTAAAGACAAGTGACATCGTCAGTTCCTTTTTTTTAGCTTTACGATCGCTTACCACATTAACCACAAACATGAATTATAACAGTTATTTGTAACTCAGAACATATTTTTTTTCGTACACCACAAATAATCACATAATGATATTATCAATGCTTATTTTGAATGTATACATAACAAAATATCAGTTATATTTTTGTTCAACAGGCGGTCAATTCAGTTTTAATATCACTGAGAAATATATTGAAAAACAACAATTTAGATATCTCGACTATCATGTTGGTAAGTTTAATGGTCGATAAACATTAAATAGATATTTTAGTAATGAGTAATTAGATCTAATAGTTGGGGTAGGAATGCAATGAAAACAATTTTTTCTTGAATTATAATTGTAATTTGTATACAAGTTGTATTAAATATTGATGATACCTGGCTATATAACTGCATTTGTCATTTTAGAGTAGTGGTCGGGCACCTTTATAGCCAATAAAGGCCATATTCAAAAATTGAAAAATTTCGCTAAAAATGTCTTACAAAAATTTAAATTGTTGTCTTATTTTTTTTTTTTTTTTAATTGGGGCTTTATATTATTTATACGACCCGAAGGTCTTTATAAATATTTTTGACAATTATACATATCTTACATACTAGATATAAATTATATATATATTACACGTTGATGGAGTCACTTCCAGTGAAGTGCCTCCTGCCTTAATCTAAAATCTTAAACTAAGTCGTATGGTTGCAGACGCTCAAGACGTCTGATATCCTTGGAGTTATCTAATAGTTGGATGGCCAATGGATTGACATGATGATCTAGCCTCGTCTCGTGTTTGTGTCTTATTTTAAAAATGTTTTATCTCTATATATAAAAATGAATCCCTATTTCTCTTTGTCATAGCATCACGTGTGAACGGCTGGACCAATTTCGCTAATTCTTTTTTTGTTGTGTTCGTAATTGCCAAAAGGTTCTTAAGAGAAGAAAAATTAAGAAATTTGAACAGAAAATTGGAAAATTTAAATATATTACGTCTTGCCAGTGGAACCGTCTATCTATTAATTTTAATTTTTGAAAAACTTATGCTTTTTTCGATCAAATTTATGTATAATCTCTGTTTATTTATAGGGTTGCTATTAGTTACAAATTGTATTACTATAATATCTTGTATAAATAAAGCATACTAAACATTTTTAAAAAAAAAACAAATCTTTGGCATGGGCTACCGTCGCAATGCTTTTCGTGCACCTATCTCATTCCGTGTGTCAAAAACATTCATAAGGCTTACATAATTTAATTTTTATTAACATTTAATTTTTGAGATGTCTGATATTGGTTCTTGGTTTAGAGTAAAATTTAGTATCAACATCAAGATAGGTATTTGTTAACTTTTTTTTAAACTCTGCCTATCTAATTCTGATTTAACTTTATTACGCACCTCATGGAGTACGCCCGCAGGTGGATTGCCTACCTGATATTTTACCGTTTGCATATTGTCTGTGACCCAATGCAGTGTATTGGCAGCATCATTATTTCGAGGATAAAAACCTTTGAAAAAGCTAAAATATTAGGGGAACAGGGCAACATGCTAAAACTTTAGCTAAAACTATGACTAAATAAAATCATATTGTTTTATCTATACATTTTTAAATTATACCTATAACTATTTTGTTGTCGTATCAACACATCCTCCAAAAAATGGTAAATATGTTAAATTCAAAAATTTTTTTTTAAAAATTGTAGAAAACTACAGACGCTTTTTTTGCTTTCTTCTGCATTAAATGATAAGAAAAATGTGTTATATCAAACAATTATCAAATCTATGTAAAGTCTTCACGTTACGCAATTTAACACAAGTTAAAACTTCTGTATCTGCAATTGCGATATTCCATTTTATTTTAACCGTCATTTGAAGTTAGGTATACCCAAATTAACGTTTTTGCCATGCAAGACAAGTTCTTGTGTTATATATTAATATTTAATGTCTATTTCTTAAAGATTTCATTTTCATTTTTAGTTTCAAATTTTATAACATCTTATTGCTTGTTTTCTTACTACAAAACATTAATAACATTAATAGAAATATTATTAAATTCTTTTGTTACAAATTATGATTTTTACGATAGGTAACTAACATACATACATAATATATAATTACTGTCTTATAATATTTAAAATATATCGTTTATATTTTTCAGATCAATTCATTTACATATCAAATAATGAACAGGGAACTTAAAGTTTCAGCATGTGGTTTCTTTTCTGTAAATTTATCATTTTTTCACGCAGTAGGTACCCATTTAATATATAACGTGTTTAGTTATATAACTTGACATAGTATAATTTGATGATCATATTTTTGTTTCTGTTTTTGCAGCTCATACGTTTGGCCACTACATACCTAATTGTTATAATTCAATACAACTCGGAACCTCCGAAACCAGTTGAATAGCCGTACCTGAAAAATAAAATATTCTCTTACCATATCAGAACTTATTGTAGAATACCTACTTGGCTACTTATATCAATTAAGTTGTAAAATATTCACTAAAACATACAAATATTGATAATTCATTAAAAATACCTATAACTTATTATAGTTTTGTGAAGTAATTAAAATTAAAAATAACAATAAGTTAAACATTAAAATATGCAAAATATTTGCACCGCTTGTCTGCAAATATACTTTATTAACGTGTCAATGTGTAATGTTATTGAAAATTCAAGCTAACAGGTATATTTTGTCTGCCGTGCCTATGTATGAATTAGTAAAAATTAAACGAGATTATGCGGTCCCGAGAAAATTACTTTTAAGTTCAAATACTATTTTGCCCGCTGCGTCTCGTGCTTTTTATTGACCACCTGTGACGAGAAAGGCTTGACAAAACGTTACAACGACTAACCGATACCTAAACAATAATAAATTATATTTGTAATGTGGATTGCAATTTCCTAGAATACAGGGAAATTATGTGGACATTTTACAAGTTGGGAATGCAGGGAAACTATATTTTTTATAGAAGCAACATTTATTTTTTGACGGAATATTTTGTAATTTATTTTTAACTAAAATTGATCAATGTCAATGTCGCATTGTCACGCCGCGCCATCGTACCATCCAGTGGCGGTTTTAGTAGTATTTGTTTGGCGAGGCGACTTGTGTATCTCCTCCCCTCCCTTCACAACAAAAATTAGACTTCATAATAAATGATTTAACTAACCAACACAAGCAATGATTCGAACAAGACAGAAATATAAATAAATATTTCAATTTCCAATGGTTTCTTAATTCTTATTGCTGGCCCGTCCGTAACAATAACTGATAAATGTGATAATGTGTTTTGATGTTGAACGTGCGGGCATGATACCACGTCATCTACTTTTAGTACACAGAGGCGAAATAAAACGAGCCTCTCGATGATCATTGCTCATGCGCAATTTTACTACTTATTTACAGTCGCGTGCATTCTCTTGTGTGTCAATTTATGTACACAAGTGCAAACTCCGAGGCGACTCTCGACGGTGCCTCTCTGACGTCATCGGAACATTGCTGCCGGCTACCATCTACCAGCGTTTGTTTACGTAATATTTGTTTCAAGCATTTCTCATCGGTTAAACCACAAAAACCACACATATCCCGGATAGTCTTAGAAGCCTCGTCCATGATACTTAACACGTTGGCGACGAGGGCTGTTTTTGCTGTTCTGTTCATAGCGTCTATAAAATTAAAATGATATTAAATCCACTTGTAGTGACACCTAGTAGACAATTTTGGTATCAGTCGATTTGTCTGAATGAGGTGAACACGTTTCTGACATAATATTTACTAATATAATATATAATATTTAAATTTACTTAAGTGAAGAATTATATGGGAGTCACCGGTGACACCCGCCGTTCAGTAAAAAAAACTATTGTGTCACCGGTGACTCCCTACGTCTCTAACGTGTTTTAATAAGTGGCTCCTAAAATGAACACATTCATTAAAAAATAAAGTACTGAGATCATCTTTATATTCATTTTGTAGTATTACAGCATTCTTTTGGACTTTAATTGACGTCATCTCTGTTCATTTGAAAAAAAAGTTGTAATTTTTAAGTAGATTTTCATATTTTTCATTTATTTTTTCTAGTTGTGACCGCAGTTTATCAAGTATAATAAAATAGGTATTCACTTTAAAATCTGAGTATTCATCTATTGTTTCTTTAGATAGCCCTTCATCAAAAAATTGTTTTCTTATAAATATATAATAAACAATCAACAGCTCCGATCACCGAGTAGGTTAGTGAAAGAAATAATATTAATCGGTAATCACAAATTTCACATATTATGCTATGGCTCGAGTTTGTTGACTTATAATAAGCAAATCTTTTTGGTAACTACTTTAGCTCTGTTTATAGCCTTAATATTAACTCATTAACACCAACTACTTCTTCTAATTATAATACTGTTGATCTAAATAACATTAACTTTACGATTGGTGATATTTTTGAAGGTCTAGGCTCTCTTAAACGGCCGTCACAGTAAAAGTGAAACGTATATAACGCTCAAGAGATGGCGTTGTGCGCCGTATCGCCGCCGTCGAGGCAGGCTGCAGCCACGCCCATTATATTCGTGACTGGGTCCGCGCTCCGTAGTTTCGGGAGAGGTTCATTATTATCAAATACTGTAAATGATAATACGGGAAACTTATTGATAATATGGTTACAACTCGTTGCCCTCAATTTCAATGGAGGTTGCCTATGTAGAGCTCCTGACGTTGCTTTCACTTATTCGCATTTCGCAGTCTTGTACCCAAGTACCTAATTAATAATAATTACTACTATTAATTGGCATTTGTAAGTTTGTATATAGATACTTTAGAATTTAAATTAAAAAATGTTGTTACATAGGACATATTTTAAATGAAAAACAAAACAATAAAATATAATAATGCATATAGCATATTACGTTATAAAGTATGAAATATACATTTTATTTTTGTACAACTTATTAAATAAAATATATAATAATAATAAAATTAACTTATAATAATTAGTACCTATAGTATACATGGTAAAATAATGTCTTAGTATAAATAATAAATTTAATTATAAATGGGCTATTTTCTTTAATTTATTATTTTTAGTTTTCACTTTATAATGCTGTACTGTAGTGTTATTAAAATGCTTTACATAAGCATTTATTAAAACATTAAGTAATTTCTCAATGAATTTTGATTTACATGTTTGACAAATATGTAATGTTCTCATACATACTACTTCAATAAGTTTTATCATTCTGCTTTTTATGTTGGTTTTTGATTCTAACAGCAATTGTTCAATATTTAAATTAAATAAAGATGTTATTCTTTTACTATAATCAATGGTTGCATCAAGTGGATATAACATGTCTGAGTTTTCATAACTTTGATGTGTTTCATTTACAGTTGTTTTCATTTTTAAATCTACCATCTTTATTTCATGAAGTTTTGTTAGAAACTGACATGCATCAATTTCACAGTTTCCTCCTTTAGATAGAGTTAATAAATTATTACAAATTAACATTCGCATTGAAGAATTAAATTTTGACCCATCTGGATTAATATTATTTCCTCCTTTGGATCTGACTACCGAAAAAACATTTTCTATGCAATCTTGGGTAAGTCGCCTAGTCAACAAAAAATCTACATCATAACATTCATTTAGTTCTTTAAAAATCAATTTTAATGAACTTATATTTTCTCGCCAGCCTGTAATACATGGCGGTTGTTTTCCTGATTTATTGCAAATTTTTAATTTATACAAAAACTTATCAGCTTTATTCAAAAATTCCCAATGGCACGAATCTTTAGAAAGAGGCCTTCTCAAAACTTTTGGTTCACTTTGGGTAATACTATTAAATGTATCAAAAAGATCATCAAAAATCTTAATAAAATTTGCTGTATGTATTGAATCACTGCTCATTTTATTTAATCCAACAAGTGTCATAATTCCTGAACTGACAGTATGACTTAAAGTCTATGTTGCTAAACAAACACGCATGGGAGAAAAAGGAGGAAGTTCCAAATGAATTTTATTCAGTTTTGGAGCCAACCTTGGCTTTTTATCTTTATCTAAATTATAGAATGTAACTATATGTTGCCAAGAATATTTTTCTTGATCACAAGAAAAATTATATTTTTTTAAATTGTTTCTCACTGACTTAATTAAATGTGGAGTGTCATGGAAAAAATAAATATTTTCTTCTTCAAATGTTATAAATGGTTTTAAACGAGTAACTCCAAATAATTTTCGCATAGAAATATTATTGGTACCTTGGTCACAAATTACTACTTTTGGTTTGATTCCTACTTCATTTAATTTTTTTATTGTTGAAGCCACTATATCTTTAAGTCTATGACCTGATACTGGTCCATTTGAAAAAAAGTGTCCAATTACCTGTTTCCAAGCCATTATTAAGCTTTTTATCATGACTACCAGAGCTTGATTACAAAATTTATTATTTTTTAAATCCACTAAACCATCATTTCCAAAATCTTCAAACCCATGAAACTGATCATTTTGAGAATTATAGGATATAAATGATTTAATTGACATTTCATCTATTATTATAGAAACCAGTTTGTGTTTGGGCTCAGCATCAATAAATTTTGTTTTTAGTATCTCAAGTACATTTCCATTTAAGCCACAAGATACATCTAATAGTTGTGACGCGGCTGCGGCGTGGGTTGTTGTCGCGGCTAGCCGGTCTAAATGATAAGGTGAGATATTAGCACCAGTGGTACTCACAAACACAACACTGAGTTTTTTTGTTAAGAAGAGGCGTGTGCCGTTTATTCGGTTTTGGCCCGTAAGGTACCACACAATGACACTAATTATCGAAACACAATATGGTATATGTTATCCTAGCGGCGGAGTGTCGCTACCACTCGGGGTAAAACAGTCGGCGAGTTTTGTCTGCGGCGAGGAATAACCAAAACTAATATATAGATATATATTTATGAAAAAAAAACCGCGGGTGGTGAATATAAAAAAAAGTAACGTTGTCGCGGTCGTGCGTGTTATTCGCGTGACGGTTGGCGATCGAGAGCTCGCCCGCCGACGGCCGGTACTCGTCCGGTACGACACGTCTTCCCGTCCCACCTGCGCCTTTGCAGGGTGGTGGGGGGTCGACAGTGTCGCGCCGTTGTCACCCGTGTTGGCGGTTGGTAAGAGCGCAGACAGGTCGAGGCGGCACCTGTACTTTGTACCGGTTTGCCGCCGCGGACCGTGTCATACTCCCCCGCCAAACCGCCACACGGGGTACGGACTTGCCCGATGTCGGCGTCCCGCTTTGGGGCGGGTGGCTCGCACTACCTCTTGCTTACGCTCGAAGTAGGCTTGCCTTTCCCGTGCCCCTCCCCTAGGGCCGATTCGGGGACCCGACCGGGGTGTAGTACCTCTTGTTCTCGTACTCCACCTCCGGCAGCCCCTCCAACGACAGGCCTGGACCGAGTAGCCAGGAGTCCTCGGAGAGCCTGTGCAGCTCCGCGGCCCTGTCCTGTCGGTCCTGGCTGGTCTCCCCTTCCAGCGCCTTGGGTTCTTCCCCCTCGGCTGCTGGTAGGTCGACCTCCATCGCTACCGTTGGCCCTGAAGCGGACGGCGGTCTGCTGGCGGCCTCCGGATCCGATACTGGTTCAGGCGGCCCGGCTAGCCGATACTGTTGGCTTTGCCCAAGCCGCCTGGCCCGTTTCTTCTCCTTCAGCTTCTGAAGGTTTCGGCTCCTTCTCGCCAGCTGAGCCGCCGTCTTCTCCTTGGCCTTCGGTGTGGGGGGTGCCCCTGACGGCTCGGACACCGGTGCCGGTGTCCTGGCCGTCATAGGGCCGGGACCACTCACCGTTGTGGCCATTTGTCGGCGTGGAGGTGTCGGTCGGGGTGGTTGCGGCCGTGTTGGTTGTAGACGTGGTGGCTGCGGCCGTTGCTGTTGTGGACGGGGCATCGGTGCTGAGGTTGGGCCCCTCAGTTGCCGCTGGATGTCCGCCGTCCTGTCCGCCCAGCCACGGTTGTAGATGGCCGCCCGAACCGGATCCTGGAGTAGCTGCCGGATCGGCATCCGGTTGATCTGGGCGGCCGTCCGCGGTTCGCCGTGGTCCGCATCCACCAGCCCCAGGTGTGCCATCAGGTCTACGACCTGCTGCCACCTGTTGTTGAGGTCTTGGCCGTTCATGATATCTGAAAATGACGGCTATGCATGACAAGGGAAACAGTTTACAGAAAAAAATATTATTATTAGTATTTTTCCCTTACTGCCCTGTGGGCGCGAGTTTTAGGCATGACACATGTATTTTCCGCGGCGGTTGCTGATCGGTAAGGAACACTCCTTTTCCGACCTGTTTCGCTAAGCTCACCGGGCCCCACCATTTCGGTGCGAACCCGGCATGAAAATCTTGATGTGCCTTCGATAAGTGGTGTGCTTTGTAGTAGACTACGTCGCCCTTGCCGAACTTCCCCAATGGGCGGGTGTTCGTGCTTGGTTTTACCTCTATCTTTTTTCCTAATATACGCGTTTCCCGCACTACCCTCTCTTCCTGTGACTTTTCGATGTGAACTGTCCCCGAATTCGACAGGGTCCAATCCCCGGGTCGCTTGCATTCCCTACCTAGGACAAGGACCGCGGGTGGATAGCCTGTCTGTTCGTTGCACCTGTTCCGAATCGAAAACAGAATTGTGGGTAGTTTTGTGTCCCAAGATTTATGTTTGCCGCCTACCAGTTGCGCGCGTAAACCTTTTTTTAAATCTTGATTTCGGCGTTCGACTGGGTTGGCCCTCGGATGATAAATCGGAGTTGTCCAACCCTGTGCTCCCCATCGTTCTAACGCGTTTGACATTTCGTTCGATACGAATTGGGGGCCGTTATCGCTGAGACACACGCGGGGGTAACCGAAACGTGAAAAGAACTCGCGTTCTAGCGTTTCGATGATTGTTTTCGAGGTGGCTGTTCCTAAGGGGTAAGCCTCGGTCCACCTACTAAAACAATCGGTAGCTACCAGTATGTACGATTTTCCCTTACCAGAACGTGGATAGGGCCCCATCAGATCGACACTGATAACTTCCCACGGTTGTCGGGGGGTTCTAGGTTGCATTGGGTCATTTGGGCGTGAGTTAAGTGGTTTCGTGCACGCGCATACGTGACACGCACCGACATATAACCTAACGTCGTTTTTCTGACCTTTCCAATAGTACCGTTGTCGAACCGCCCGGTACGTTTCTTTCCAACCCGGGTGGTTGGATAGAACGTGATCGTGACACCTCCAAATCGCGTGTTGCGCTTTGGACTTCGGTATCACGACGGGTGTGTAGGGGCCTACGTTTACGCGTAAGAGACCGTCGGAGAACACGTATGTGGTGGTTCCCGATTGTGTGCTCCTAGTGTTACGCGCAGGGCCGTCCCACTTGAGACCGGCGATTTCGTTTCGGATCGTAGCGTCATCGGACTGCCACTTTCCTAGCGTTGTCGTGGTGATGGGTGTGTCGACACTATCGTGGGTGTCCTGTATTGCGAAGATGCGATCGGACTCGGGGTCAATATTGATTGTCGGCGTTGTGGGCGCCCCTACCAATTTTTCCTCAAGCCGTTCTTCGTTTACAGGCGGGCCCGGCGCCGGATCGCGGGATAACAAATCGGGTGCTTCGTTTTGTATTCCCGGGACGTGTACCGTACTAAAATCTAAATTAGCTAGTTGTAATGACCAACGCGTTAATTTCGAATTTTTGTCTTTGGCCCTATGTAACCACGTTAGTGCCGAGTTGTCGGTTAGGAGTTCGAAACGTCGGGTTTCTAGGTACGGACGAAACTTGTCTGTTGCCCAAATTACAGCTAGGCACTCGCGTTCGACCGCGGCGTACCTTGTTTGTGTCTCGCTAAACTTTTTGCTCGCATAGGACACTATGCGTCTTTCCTCCGGGCTGTCACCCCGTTGGAATAGTACCGCACCCGCTCCAATCTCGCTTGCATCGGTTTGTAGACAAAACGGTTTGCTGTAATCGGGTGGCGACAATTTTGGTGATGTGACTAGCGCGTTTTTAATAGATTCAAACGCGCGTTGTTCGACACCTGTCCATTTCCACCTTACCCCCTGTTTCAACAAATTTGTTAGGGGTGCTATGGTGTCCGCGTAGTTGTCTACGAATTGGTTGTACCAGTTGCATACTCCTAAAAATTTTCTTACGTCCCTAACCTTTCGTGGAACCGGAAAATTGTCAATGCAGACCAATTTTTCCGGTTGTTTTTGAATGCCCTCCGAATCTACAATGTGCCCCAAAAATGAAATTTCGCGAAGGCCGATTTTACATTTTTTTGTGTTGCACGTTAGTCCGAACCTCTTAAGACGTTCAAGAACCTTGTCTAAGTGGGCCTGGTGTTCGTGCTCGTCCCTCGAAAATACTACTATATCGTCTAGGTAGACTTGCACGAACTCATCCTGGTATCCTCTCATGACCTCGTTCATGAGACGTACAAAAGTCATTGGACTATTTTTGAGACCGAAAGGGAGGACTCGAAATTGAAATAGCCCCCTACGTGTTCGGAAAGCCGTAAATTTTCGCGCGTCTTTGTGTAATGGCACTTGCCAATACCCCGACCTGAGGTCAAAAACGCTGAAAATTTTTGCGCCCCTCATCTGCCTAATCATTTTGTTGAGATCTGGCATGGGGTACGCGTCGGACTCCGTTACGTCGTTAAGCCTCCTGTAGTCGACACAGAGACGAAATGATCCGTCTTTTTTCTTTGCCAGTACTACCGGTGCGGCCCACGGTGAGGTGCTAGGTTCTACGAGCCCCTGGGTTTCCATATCGCGCACCATATCGTCGATAGCAGTTTGTTTCTGTTGCGGGTACGGATATGGTTTGAGCGCGATTGGGGACGGGTCTTTTAGCAAAATTTCGTGTTCAATTAATTTGGTACGTCCTACTTTTTCGGTGAATACCCCCGCGTATTTATTCAATACCTCGGTGAGCTTCGCGCGAGTTTCGGTGTCGTGCCCAAATTCTAATTGTGACAAGTCGGGACTAGTGGTGGGTGGTTGTGACTTCCCTTTCCAACATGTCGACGTTCGAATTTGCCTACCCATGTGTATTGTGCACGCGGCGTAATCCCAAGAGACTTCATGGTTAACAAGAAAATCATGTCCTAGTAACGCGTCGCAATACAAATTGTCTAGTATAGTTGCCTCGAATTTTACTTCTAGTGCCCCTATCCTAGCTTCGAAAACGGATGTGCCACTGGTTGTCGCAGTGTGACCATCCGCCAATCGGACGGAACTCGGTGGTCCGTGTGTGGTCGTTTTCCCGTATTTACGGGCTACGGTCGGATTTACATACGTTTTTTGTGCCTGCGAGTCTAATAGTGCTGTTACGAAGCCTGACGGAAATTCGAGTTCGACCGCGGGGGTCGGAATTTTGTCCGGGCGTGTTCGCGTGACGTTATTAGTCGTATTTGCATTGGTTGAGCGGGACAACTGGTTCTTAACCGCGACAGAGACCGTCTGGTTGTCGGTGTTAACCGCCATGACCATACTGTCCCTATCGGTTGCCTCTGTGCTCACCTGATGCTCTACGGTCGCAGACTGACCTAATGCGGGGATGTGCGCAGTGTGTGTGCTGGCGTCCCCGTCACCTATGGAGGTGAACACTCGCGTCCCTGTTGCCTTTGTCCCTACACCTGTGGCTGCCCCATGAGCCGTTTGTGATTGAACACACATGTCACCGGCGAGGTGAGTGTGTTCGATGGTGGGGTGGTGTAGGTTGGGGATCTGTGAGCGAGTGTCGTAAGGTGTTGTGACGGAAAAAATTTTCACAGTTGACTGTTCGTTACTACGAACCGCCGAGCTGCGTGCTTTTCGATTACATAATTTTGTTCCGTCTGTAATACCGATGGTAGTGGTTGATGGGAGGGGGGGTGGTGTTGAGTCGAGGGGGGGTATCAGTTCCCGTCGACTCCCCCGCCATTTCCCGACCCGGAGGGCCTATGGGGGCACTTGTTGTGCCAATGGAGTTCCCCACAATATTTGCACGGCCCCGGTGGAGGTCGCTCCACTGAATTATTAAAAAATTTATTTTTAACCGGTGGTGCTTTTTGTGGGGGGTCCCACACTTTTTTGGGTGGGGGGGTCCATTGTTTGTTAGGGGGGGGATTTGTGCTTTGTTTGGGGGGCGGGTTGGTGTTGTCCGTTACCGGGTCCAAAACGCCTGCGATGCGTCGTAGTTCGCTGAACGTTAGCGGTCGGTGTAAACGGATGTGCGTACGGAACGTGTCGCGCGTCAGCCCGGCGATAATACCTACCAACTCCGATTCGGATAGGCCGGTATTTACGCGGCGCGCTAACTGATTTTTGATCAGTACAAATTCCGCTAGCGATTGTTTTGGCGATTGTCGCGTTGATACGATGTCGGCGCGCAATTGGGACTGAATTTCGGAATTGTTGAAATTTTCGTAAAATTCGATCCTAAATTCTTCCCAGGCTAGGTCGAGTGTCTTGATAGACCTGTACCACGCACTCGCCGTTCCTTTTAATTGCGGCTCGACCGCCCTTAACCAACCCGATGGATGTATACGGGCTTGCACCAGTATCGACTCAGTATTATTTATGTACCTGACGGGGTCCTCAGCCCTTGTCCCTGAGAACTCGGGCAATGAGGACCTTGCTGCGCGCAAGTCGTCGTACGGAATTAATACCGATCGTTCTAGTGAGCGTGCCTCGTATGGTACGTACTGTGACGTACCTGTTGTGTTGCCCGTATAATCGTGTCGTTGCTCGCGCGTGAAAAACGGACGGTTATCTACGGCGGCAATGCGGCTAGCGCTCGGCTGAGTGCCGCCTACATTGTACGCGCACGATCTACCCGACTCATAACTCTCGTGTGTTTGAGGCGTTATTCGTACGGGTGACGGGTGATTAGGGTACTGCGGGACTGAATAGTTGTGTGGCTGCTGGACGGGTGCTGCGCGCGATTCTGCGAAAAACCGCGTCATACTCGTTTCCAGCGCCATTAAACGTGCCTCGAACGACGTTGCGTCGTTCGTTTGCGGCAACGTTTGTTTCAACTTTTGCAGTTGATCCGCTGCGTTTTTAAAAATATCGGGCCCTAATGTACATCCGGAATCGCCCTGGTGTCCGGTAGACTGTGGGTCGCTCTGTCCTACATGGTCGACCGTGGGTGTTTGCCGGCCTGTGAGGACCGTCAAATTTCCCGTGGTCGATGGCACGTCGGACAGAGGTGCCTCCGTGTCTACCAGGGTGGACGTTGTGAATAGTTGACCCCCCGTACTGTTGGCAAATCCTTGGATTTCCGGCTGTGCGGGGTAAAACCTAACGTCCCCAGGTTGTTGTCCGTATTGCCGAATATTGTCCTCTAACCGAATTATTAGGTCCGCTTTCGTCCCGGACATACTAATGCCGCGGGCCGTACACTCGCTACGGAGTTCCACCGACGTCAACTGTTGTAACGATTTACCCGACATAATGTATGGTTGTTACACTGTTGCGTTGTCGGTGGCTCGAGCTTGTAATGCGGTTCTAAAATATCGAGAAGAGTAATTGACAATACTATTGTGAGATACGTGGATTTCGCGCGTTGTTTACGGAAATGCGTATCTGTTGTATGTGATAACGTAGCGCGGATCAGCTGATGACGGCCTCGGCGGCGTGTTCCAGAAATAAGTTTACTGGGTCACGGCCTTGGCGGTGGTAGCTGGTGACGGCGGCGGCGATAACCGGTTTCGGTATACTTGCGCGGCGCGCTGCGTTGTTATCGGCAGTAATGTCGCGGTGCGAAGGTAAGTGTTCGGCGGGGTGGTATTGCGTTATGTAACTATACTTCCCACAGCCGTATCACGGTTATTCTCGGTTTGCGCGGAATTCCCCTTTGTGTACCAGAATACTTCTCACGTAATCCTAACTTGGGAATCCTAGCTAGCGTGAAAACACACTCCTGGTTATGTAACTTAATACTATTTTAATATTGCAAGTACTTAATCCGAGGTATTATGTATGTCAGCGTGAATACAAAATTCTTACCTTTGCGCTGACTTCGGTTGTTCTAATTCCTCTGCGGGGAGCCAATTTGACGCGGCTGCGGCGTGGGTTGTTGTCGCGGCTAGCCGGTCTGAATGATAAGGTGAGATATTAGCACCAGTGGTACTCACAAACACAACACTGAGTTTTTTTGTTAAGAAGAGGCGTGTGCCGTTTATTCGGTTTTGGCCCGTAAGGTACCACACAATGACACTAATTATCGAAACACAATATGGTATATGTTATCCTAGCGGCGGAGTGTCGCTACCACTCGGGGTAAAACAGTCGGCGAGTTTTGTCTGCGGCGAGGAATAACCAAAACTAATATATAGATATATATTTATGAAAAAAAAACCGCGGGTGGTGAATATAAAAAAAAGTAACGTTGTCGCGGTCGTGCGTGTTATTCGCGTGACGGTTGGCGATCGAGAGCTCGCCCGCCGACGGCCGGTACTCGTCCGGTACGACACGTCTTCCCGTCCCACCTGCGCCTTTGCAGGGTGGTGGGGGGTCGACAGTGTCGCGCCGTTGTCACCCGTGTTGGCGGTTGGTAAGAGCGCAGACAGGTCGAGGCGGCACCTGTACTTTGTACCGGTTTGCCGCCGCGGACCGTGTCAGTTGAAACTATTTTCTTAATGATCTGATAGTTGGAAGACAAAGGAATTTTCTCATAAATGTGTAAGCTTTTGGAGAGTTATAGTATAGACTGAGTGCAAATGATTTTTCCATTTCTTTAAACCTCCAACCTTTTTTTTTAAGATGACTAAGTCTCAGTTGCATTTGTACAATTGAATTACTTTTAAATTTAGTTAATATTTGTTCTCTATTCCCACTGCTATGTTTTTTAACTTTATTTCGAAGTATAGAAATTTTTTGCTTTTGTTTATAAATTATTTGCTGACATTTTCTTAATTTCAATTTCATATATTTTAAGTTTTTTGAACAAGATTCTTGTTTATGATTGTGATGCACAGGTAATTTATAATTATAGCCTATAGAATAACCAAAACATAGTAAGTGGGCGATTTAATAATATAAATTTTCCCGCGACAAAGAACATGTAACAATGATACAATATTAAATCATGCATTTATACAATTGAGTTATATTAGTTATCTACCACATAAACATATTGTATTTTAATTTAATTTAAATTATTTATTATTTTTCATGCATTAAATAGGTATATCAATAACATAATACATAAAATATTAATAATATTATCTACGTTGTGTACATGAATATATTTAATTTTTTAATTTTTTTAAAGGTTATTAAGGCTTTAATAACAAACGTTTTTAGCCTACATTTGATCAATAGTTAAAAAAGAAAAAGAATGTATATACATTACATTTAGGTATGGGTTTTACAATTTTATTATTATTATTATTTACAATGGATTGCTTGAATTTATATTAAGGAAAAATGTCCCAATAAACATATTATAAGAAGAATGTATTTCCAAATTATTGTACAATACGAAAAAAAACACATAAAGCATATTCAACACTCTAAGACACATAGTTATAAATAAAGACCAAATGCACAACTTGTTTCTGTGGGATTAAGAATACACAATTCAAATTTGTCATAGCAAGAAGAATCCGGTAGGTGTCCGATTATAAAATTAATACTTTTACAGTTATAAATACACAGAACAAAATAAGCTAATCTCACAAATCAATAAAAACTTACATTCTTTGAAATCATCTTCAGTAATTGTATCTTTACATTCTACAAAAAGTTTTCTTGAACATGATGGTTGACTTAGTTGTTTTGGTATCACTGAGGTGGATGTATCTTTTAAAAAATACTTTTTTAGTATAATTATTATAGTATTAATAAACAAATGTATTAAAATATACCTACTACCTTTGTTATTACTTAATGTTTGCATTATTTCTGGACTTAAAACCTTAGGTAATGATGGCATTATCGATGGCATGGATAGATTATGTAATAAGCTAAAAGTTATTAGAAAATATAATTTTAATAAGAATTTATTGTTATTAATCAGTAATTAGTACATTGTCATATGGCAGCTGTTGTAATAATGTATTTAAAATAAATATTTTACTAGATTAATATTTTTGTGTAAACTCAAATAATAATCACTTACGTTTTATTCCCAATGCCTTTCCAAATAATATAATCAGATTCATAAAAATGATCTGAACAAATTGTCCTATTTTTGTTCAAAAATGTTGGACCTTTTTTATTTAAAATATCTGTAATACATTCATTTTGGCACCAATCAGCCCATTTTCGACACCTATATTATGTTTTAATTAATCACAAAAATATTGATTAATTTGACTAATATCCAATATATCTACCTATGATATTAACATACATTTTTTCATTGGAAGGAAATCTGTGGAATACCAAATGTGGGAAATCCTTTCCATTATTTCGACAGTACTTGACGGAACAAAATTTTTTTGACGTCATTTGAAAAATATATAATTATTATTTAATAATATATACCTAATACACTTACAGAATGCAAGTTTGCAAAAAAAAAACAATACATATTATAAACAAATGTATTGCCTGTTGGCTAATGATGACTGGTGTATCTAGTATCTACTGAGCTGGGACAAAAACCTGAACGACACATTTCTTAAGAGGATGATAACATATGGTTTAAGCTATAGTAATTATAGCAAGGTGTGTTGTGGTATATTTTTAACCTAGACTTAAAGATGATCTGGGTGACGGAGCACTAGGCGTCAATTAATGTAAACTAATATAAACTATTATTATTTAGGCGGGAATTACTATTTTACTTTAAGGCGCAAATATAGGCAATAATAGTGAAATTGTGGGCTTATTTGGTCTCCATTGATTAGGTTTGAGTTTCCCGTATTATCATTTACAGTATTTGTTATTATTCTACGGATTGTCGTACTGAATGTTACGTTGCGTAATTATATTGGCTATAATTTCTAAGCGCGCTGCGCGCTTGCTCTTCGCTTTGCGCTTCCAACCTACTATTTGTAAATAAGAGTTGTAAATGGGCAATTAAAATTACCATGATAAGTCCACATGGATTGATTTTACATTTTAAAATCTTTTCCAATGCGACGATAGCTTCTGGTTCGGTGGCTTTACCATAGTCAGTTGCCTTCGAGAAAAATGTTCTATATAATATATCGTAAACTGAAATTTTACAAGACGTAGTTGGTCGTAGTTTACAAACACGACCAAAATTTGATGTTGTAAGTCTATTCCTTCGTTCAACATGCCAAATTTGAGAACTAGCTTGTTCTCTAGTTTTCTTTTCATTATCTAAGCGCCCGTTTCTATCTAATCGCAGTGAATTGATAAAATCGTCTTTTTTTTTGTAACGCTTCTTTTGAAATATTATCTTCCTCCGGTAATGGTTTGGCTAAACCATAATGTTGATCTGGGCCAACATTACTCCTTTTCTTTTTACTTGTAGGAAAAAGACTTTTTTTAGATTGGTTTCTTTTTTTTTTACTGGATGTAAGGAATTTATTTCCTATAATACCTAGAAATATAAAATAAAATCAAAAATAAACACAAAATATTTCAAAGTAGGTATTTACCTGGGCTTTTATCATTTTGTATATTTTTATGCATTAAACGAAGAAATTGTCCACTTGAATTATAAGATATAACCGCAGCTTCAACTCGTGAATTGTATGAATTTCTTTGTGAGTAATTTATTCGTTTACCCGCTAAATGTTTATTGATTACACTATTGAATTGTTCACACACATTGTTGTCAACATTCATAAGTAAACTATCAACATTAACGACTAAACGAGATACTATTTGAGATATATCACTCAAAAATCCTGATCTCTCAGCATCTACAATCATATTTTTTTCATTTGGTATTGCGCCCTTTCAAAAATATGGCTCACATAGATCATGGCTACCCAAAATGTGACGAAAACTATTACTTATATCTTTCCGTAATCCTACAGTATAGTTAAAAAAAACATATTACTTAAGTTATATATTTTATACTCTGTAATACACAAGACTACAATAAAAAAAAAATTTCATAAAATAAATACATTTTTCTCAACTCACCAACTTCTTTTTCGTAATCTGATTGACCTTGTAAACTATTACGATATTCAATTGCCTTAGTTATTGAAAATCTAAAACGTAATGCATTGGCTTTTATATGTTTTATTGACAAAATTGGATACTTCGTGTTTGCTGTCATGGCAGCTAATTTTGTACCATAATTTCGCAATAAATGATTACGACATTCTATTTTTTTTACGAGTAGTCTAGGTCCATAAGGCATGATTTCAGATAGCCTTTTTGCAACGCTCAAATCTCCATCTCCTGGTAAAATTAATGATTTTTGTTTTATTATCACTTATACATTTTTATATGTTAATACTATATAATTTATTTTATCTTGCATTTGTATATTATAATTATATATTATATACTGTAATATATTATAGAATATAGACTATAGTATATTATATAATATATGATATTATATAGTATTATAGTATCGTGTGTTATTAGCAAGCTCGCGTGGGGGCCGATTAACTCATGATATACCAGCTATTCTTTATTATTTGTCGATCCTATCGTTGTCATTATAATAATTAGTATAGATAACACCAGTCGTTGTGAAAAGTGCCGAATGGGCCATTATTAATATTGATATTGGAATTGTTAATTGTTACTGAAAGTGATATATTAAACACAAACCTATTAGTTTGTTAAATTTGAGTCCATGCATTTCCAAACTTTGTTTAAATCCATCAGCAATGGCATCAGCTTCCATACTTGTTGCACCTTTTTTCCAGTTTAAAAAACAGGTATGGTCAGGTGGAGATAATTTTTTATTTTTGGCTCTTTGGCAAATTATACAATAACGGTTTCTAATTCCCGCAAACAAAATTTTTTTCGATCTATAACCTATTATAGTTGCCTAGAAAGTAGAATTATAAATGAGGTAATTAAAAACAATTTTATAAAACTAATATACTAATATACTAATATATTGTATATATATTTTACTACTCCAGATAATGCATCATATTTAGTCTTGTAGCTGCGCTTGGACCACTGTCCATCTCCAACTACAGTGCACATAGGGGTTCCATCAATATCTAATGTACCAGCTTTTATTGCTAAATTACGTTCTTCATCACCAGCAATTTTCATTTGCTCCTCTGCGACTTCATGAATTCTTTTGCAAATGAACTCTTGAATTGTCAGATAAGTAGTAGAAGACATACAAGGTATATCGATTATCACACACAATTCGGACAATTGTGTAAATCCAATTCCAGCTGCTATTGATCCATTAACGGCGGCATAATTTACTGGCAAATAAGTTTCAGGTTTCGACTTTTCTGAGTTGATGAACATAACAATATTACAAACATCACATTTAAACTTAAATGATGATCTAAACCCGTGTTTTTTCTCAGAAATAAATGTCATGTTTAAAAATGTACAACCAAATGACCCTTGATGAACACTATTTTTAATTTGACTAAAAACGTAATGCATATCCACTATTCGTCTTCTCGAACTTTCATCAACATCACATTGCATGTTAAAGAATTAAATTTATTACGACTCATCGTCAATCAAAATATAAATTTTAAATGCATACTTAATTTCTTGATTACTAGATATAGATTCGTCCACTGTTAAGTTATGTAAATTTTCTTCGGTATCCCAATCATTAATTGCATTATCTACCGGAACCGTTATTTTTCTAAAAATTAAAAAAAAATTGATATCATATAATATATAAAAAAAATTGTTGGAGTTCTCGTATACATTCAAATTTATATATCTAAAATTTTAATTTTAATTATTTAACATTTTTAATTTACCTAATTGTTTCTCTTGGTGTGCATAGTTGTTGATTGTCAGCACCTAAGAAATAAGGTGCCTCAACAGATATTACGACCTCTGGATTGTGACTTTTAAAAAAATAAAAAAATATTGTATTATATAAATATTTATACTGCTACGTATACGACAATGTAATACATTTTACGGTTATTATTTAAATATTAAGTTATTATAGTTTAATCAAATTTAGATAGCTATATAAATTAGAAAAAGTTTACTTTATTGTTTCACGTGATGAGCTAGATGGTAGTTGACTGTCTTCAGCACCTAAGAAAAAAGGTTCTTATTTTAATAATAAATTATTATTTATACGTATTATATTTTAATATTTAATATTTTACTTACTTGGTTTTGTTGTGAATTCCTAGAAAGTTCAACACTCGAGAACTAAATTTCTTTTTACTTGATAACTTTTTTGATGGTGGATGAGTACGTTTTTTAAGTTGATCCATTTTAATTTTTAACGTTAAATAAAAAAAAATAATCCACCATACAAATTCAGATAGAATGTTATTTATTACTGGTGTGGACAGTTTGACTGAACGATAATTTTTGTGTCTTCTCATTTTAATATGCACTATTATCGTTGATAATAATATTTAATCATCTAATCTAATTATTACTAATGAATAATGCGAGTAATAGAATAATAATAATTTAATTAGGTACTTACTTTTATAATATATAATACTAATTTATAATTGGGGCTCGGATGTTTACTATGAAATTGAATTAAAAAAAATATAATTAAAAATAACTACTAGGTAATAAAAATAAAATATTTATGTTTGATGTGCATGTGTTTTTTTGTGCATATTTTGGTGTTTTTACTGGCTAAAAATACATATTTTGTGTATTTAATCACATATTTTGATTGCATATTTCGTAATTTTTTAGTGCATAAATGCATGCATATTACAGTAGTTTTAAGTGCATAAAAATCCGAGCCCTATTTATATTTTATAATAGTTTATTTATTGTATTATTACCTGCGAAGAGCCTTCTCCAAGAATGGCACGAGTTGTTAAACTGTTTTCTTTAGCAAGAGTTTTCATTTTTTCGACTGTTTTCTTTGCTTGAATTTTAGCAACGTCTGATAAATGAGTATGGTCTACATATTTTAATACAATATCATCTAAAATTATATATATATATATATATAGTTTAAAATTAAATATAAATAACTTAATAATTAATTAATAATTAATTTGTACGTGTTTTGAATACTTTTTATTTTTATAATTGTATAATTTTTAATATAATTTATAACTTTTTATAATTGTTTTAAACAATTTTGTGACAAGACATTTATACGTATTTACGATAATACATAATACAAGTATTTTCTTGTTTAAAAAGTATTCTTATTTAATTACACTTATTTAATGCCAAAACTGGTGTGTACTATTAGTACCTACTTACTTTCTGATACATGGACTCGTCCTAGGCACTTTTGATTTCCATTGCACCTCCAAATTATTTTATTTTCATCTCGTCTGTCCTGTCTATAAATATAATTTTTGTATACTAATAATTTTTTTCCCCTTTGACTTGTTATATATTGTAGTACAGACATTATGATGTTGAATGTTGAAAGACGTTGTATATACTAACCACAAAATTATCGATTATCTAGACACCAATAGATAATAACTTCTGCTGCCGTATCGATAACACGGAAATTCTATCAATTAGATATTTTTGAATTGCGCTGAATTATCGCACGCTAAAATGTAGTGCGCGCTGATTTGACGATCGCCAAGATGTCATATGCGCTTAATTGTCGTGCGCTATAATTACCACGCTCAATAAACGTGCGCTTAAATTACCATGCTCAAATGACTGTACACCGATATAAATGTATATACCAGTACATGTACTAGAGGTGGTGGGGTCTTGATAGCGGTGAGACAGACATTATGTCCCTCTTTATTATGTTGTGCTGTACAGTCAGTCGAACAACTATTTATTAAATTATCTTTATCTAAGAAACATTTATTACTAATAGGAGGAGTATATATACCACCGTCAGCCCCGATCGAGTTATACACGGCACATGCTGAAACTGTTGATGAATTGTGGCAGTCTTGTGGTGACTTCAATTTACCAAATGTTAATTGGCATAATAGTGTTTCGGGATTGTCATTATCGGGTACCGTTAATGATAATGTCAAGGCAATAGGTGATATATATCGTTTCTTAGATTTTTCTCAAAATAATTCCATTAGAAACCAGGTTGGTTCATTCTTAGACCTTGTTTTCACATTTGAAATAGACATAGTTGTTGACACATCACCAGACTCATTAGTTACGCCAGATAAGTATCATCCACCATTAAGCATTACATATTCCATGCCCGATGTGCCACCTCAATTGGATGATCAACACTCATTCGGTAATTTTAATTGTGCCGATTATAACTCGATTACTAATAATATGAGCTCCATTAATTGGGAAAGTGAGTTTAACAATCTTGGAATTGAAGCTGCAGCTAGTCGTCTACAAACAATTTTAATAACGTTAATTGAGCAATATGTACCGCTCCATATATTTCGTCGCTCAACTTTCCCCAAATGGATAACACTTAAATTGAAACATTTAATCATTAATAAAAAAATTGCACACAAAAAACTGAAACAGTTCGGCACAATGCACTATCGTTATAGATTTTCTTTGTTACGTGCTCAAGTCAAACTTGAGTCAAAGCTGGCATATGAGTCCTATCTAGGTAAGATAAATACTTCCCTCCAGAATGACCCACATACATTTTGGTCGTTTATCAATAATCGCGGAAATACATTAGGTCTCCCTAATGTGATGCATTATAGTGATATTATTGCATCAGATGTAGATATTGCAAATCTATTTGCACTTCTTTTCAATTCCGTTTATAAATCACCGTTACCCCCTCCACACTAGAATACTGAAAATATTGGCATTAAACCATTTACATTTTTGCCTTCTAGACTTACTATTGAACTTAATGAGGTAGAAGAAAATTTATTATCCTTGAGAACAACTAATAGTCGTGGGCCTGATGGTATATCAGCCCAATTTTCATTTAGTATTAGGGCACAGTTAAAATATCCTCTATTGTACTTGTTTAACCTCTCATTAGCCGAAGGTATATTTCCATCAATATGGAAAACGAGCCAGGTAACACCTATTTATAAATCAGGAGACCCGGGGTCAGTATCTAATTATCGTACAATTTCTGGTTTACCTTTAATTGGTAAACTATTTGAAAAGATTGTCAATAAATGTATTGAACGTAGATTTAAACTAGTCTTATCAACAAATCAACATGGGTTTTATGGCGGTCGTTCCACAACAACTAGTGCCTTAGAATTCTCGGCGTTTATCAGGGATAGCTTCAAAAACATGAGTCAAGTTGATGTGATATTCACTGATATTTCTAAAGCTTTCGACTCCATAAACCATATAGTGTTAATTGATATTCTGGATAAATTGGGTGTAGGTGAACCTCTGCTGCTCTCCTGGTTCAAATCCTATATAACCGGTCGACGACAGTTTGTATCCTTATTTAATCAATAATCCGCGGAATATTTAGTCACTTCCGGAGTCCCACAAGGTGGGCACTTGTCTCCACTTCTATTTAATATTCTAATAAATACTTTATGCGAATCTGTTGACATCAAAATGCTATTATTTGTGGATGATGTAAAATTATTTAATTGCGTTCAATCTGAGAGTGATGCTATTTCGTTACAAGAATCGTTAAATAAGTTAGTCAATTGGTGTAATACAGTTGGCAAGGACCAAATGTAACATTGTTCGAATTGAACGTGTTCAGCATCGTTTCTTGAACATGGTTTCTCGATCTATGGGCATTAATTATGAACCCCACGACTATAAACCCGTCTTAATAGCACTCAATTTATCCACCCTAAGCGAAAGAAGAAATATGAGTGACATTAAACTTTTGAATGGCTTAGTCTCTGGTGTAATTGACTCCCCAGACTTGTTATCTAGAATAGGTTTTCGCATTCCAGGTACAACCCGTTCTCGTGACCCCTACTACCTTGCTTCAGTGTCAAAAAATTATTTGGATGATGATCCTCTAAGGAGAGCTATGTCTTTAGTTAATAATCAAACTAGTTAAACATTTTTTCTAATTTAGGTTTGTTCAGTTATATTTAATTTTCAGGAGCCTACTATGTACTACTATATAATTCTAATTTATTGATATTCAATATGTTATGTTTAGATATATAATATATATATGTATAAAATATATTATATTGTATATTCATTAATATGTAATATTTGTAAAAGCTGTATGGCGTTTAAAATAAAATAAAATAAAAAAATAAAAATAAATTTATATTTATTTTTTTATTTCCGACCACAAAATTTCGGCGCCCCCAAAATACTGGCACCCCGGGCAGTTGTAGCCAGTGCCCTCCCCCCTAAATGCGGCACTACCAATAGCTGATACTTCAAATAATTTTACAAGTAACCCATTACCATCAAATTATCGCTTAACATACCTATCACTTTACCTATCAAACAGCAGAATATATTACACTAAAAGCACCACAAAAAAAGCTCAATTTTACAATTTCACAATATTTAACACACGAACACAAAACACATTTAACCGTACGACGATTACCCGTATACTGACGATAAAATAAAATAAAATAAAACTGACGACTAAACAACGATGATATTATCGGCATTATCGATTGTAATAGTTCCTTTGATAAAGTAAAGTCATTATAGATAAAATATTTTTCCAATATAACCAAAAATAACCGTCATAACATCCGTATAGTCATTATATAGACGTCATAATAACCGATACAAATTAGTACATACAATATAGGAGTTTTGCCGGGACATTAAATCTAAGGTCATTACACCAAATATGTCACTACAACCGGTGTCATTATAAACGGTTTCTACTGTAACAGTTTTAAATTTAAATAAAATATTGAATATTTTATGGTTACATTATTCTCTCTAGGTTTGTTCCGGCTGCACTGTTGTTGTATCACAGTTGGAATGGAATCGGTCCCGTCCCGTACCGGGCTTTAGTATTACCATTCTGTGGATTAAATATATTAAAATGTAGTAGGCGATAAAAAAAAACTTATTAAAAGACAAAATTAAGGAATATAAATATATACACTGTACAGCTATAGTATTGGTAACTTTAGTAATAGTAATTGTAACTTATATACCTACTTGTACAGATTGGAAAAATATGAAATACAAACTTTTGCTGTTTTGATTTAAAAGTGAATACTTACAATTTGTATACTTTCCTTATGTGAATAATTTATATCAAACATCTTATAATTTTAAAAACGCATATATACTACTAACTGACAAAACAACATAAAGTATCTAAATTTCAAAACATTTTTTTTCCGTTTATTAACAAATTTATTTTTAGTTTACAAGATAAATATATTTTATGTAAGTGAAATGTATTTCATTCTTATTAATAAAAACTGCGTGACGTTCCATTCTGGTATAACAGAATCACTGTATACTCTTTCAAATCTATAACAATAAGATTATATAGTCTTTTCTTTTAAATAATTACAATATAAAAAGCGTACAAACTCAGTACTTTTCAAAATAGATGGAAATACAAAAAAAAACTGGAAAAACGGAAAATAGTGTTATAAGATGAATAATTTTTAATTAATTTTGTTGGGAAACATTAAGCCTATTTTAATTATTTAACTATACTTTATTCAATATAAGAAGATACCCAGTCATCTGACTTCAGCGCACGGGGGTGGGACCGTTTTGTGTATTGGCTACCATTGGTTAATTAAGTAGGGTAGGTATTTAATAGTTGTGTGATACCATAGAATCAGGTGAACATCATAGAAAAAACCCACTAGTCGCCCGGTCGTATCTTATGTTGAATAGAGTTGAATAGAGTGGAAGTACCTATCATATTTTATCGGACAGAGCTACAGTTTTTGAATATTCCTTAGAGTGATTTTTATCCATTATACTGGACACAGTTCGTGGGAGCTGATTATATTGGCAGAAGGTTTAGATAATTTTAAATTAAACCATGGTATTATATATCTATGCAATTCACCGTAAAATAACGTGTCTGGTGACTAGTAAAACGCTTATATTAAAGCAGCAATTACTGTGTTATATCTTAAATATAATTCAAAATTACTTTGCCTGAAGAATTATTTCTAGTAAAGAGTTATCAAATTCCTTATATCCCACACCAAGTGTATTTATTTGATATAACATGGCATCTAAAAAAAATAATAATATTAATTATGTTTTTTACTTTAATAGTTAATTCTACATACCAGATAGCTTAATGCTATTGACTTCTAAAATAAGTATTTGAAGTATTTGGTAAGGTTCCAAAGCAATATATTTTCTTACATAGCTATTCCACAAATGTGAAGTCCGTTCAAGCTCTTGATTTGCATTAAAACTTAGATAAGACTTGGTATTTTTGTTTTCATGTAAACTCTTTGTAATGACAGATATAGCCTGTAAGTTCAGTCTACATTATATTTTTGAGTATTAATTTTTGTCATGTTTATGTTGTATGGCTGCCGACTGGGGTCATTTTATAAATGTGCGGGACACCGAGAGCGTTGCCATTACGTCATGAACCCGTCTCTACCCCCAACCCGGCCATGATCCCACTTCTATACCATTGGTGCTAGTTACATTGGAACGGAAGTGGCAGCACGGTATTTTTCAGTAAGCATAACTCAGCTTAGTGGTGTTTCGTCCAGGGTCTGCGCACTCGTATGATGGTGTATTGGTATCATAATATAGTATCGGAGAATGACATCGGTAGCGGTCTAGTACTATTTTTTAGGTTATGTACTTATTTTAAAAAACAAATGATTTCAAAAACGCTTTTTAAGTCATTAATAATTATTTAACGTCACGACTCACGAATTAAGATATGTAAAGATATATATTATCTTAATTCGTGTTTAACGTGTATTACCTATTAATATTTTTATAATTATTAGATAATACTACATTCAACAATATATTATATAATATTACATTCTATGCACAGATACAAGCAATTCTATGCCTCAGATCTCCATGGGAAATTGTGAAATCGGGATTTGGCTGCCTTCGAGTACGTAATAAGCAATACCTATTATGTCAGTTTTACTCAAATTTATTTAAGAAAGATTTATTTCAGTGTGTCAGGATGTAGTGATTCGGCCAAGAGAAAATATGTGTTTCCGACCAATTCACATGATTTTTCTGTTCAGTTGGAAAGAACCTTCAATCCTGTACTAAAAGACCTAACGAAAAATTAAGTTAGAAAAACCTATCAAATCTCAGAAAACATTTTGATCCCCTTTGTGATTCCCCAGGCACAAATCAAAAGCTAAAACAGTATTCACTGCCGACATTAAACCTTCCACGTAACATTTTGTCCTCTGTGGCTGTGAGCATGTATATGTTATTGTGAACATTTATGTGGGATAAAACTACTTTCCAATAATCTATGTATGCATGTATGTTTTATATTACAGTGAAACCTGACTTAACGGACACCTCTCTCAACGGACAAAATGACCTGGTCCCGGCAAAGAGATAGGCATTTTAATGTATTTCGACCTGTCTATAACGGACTCCTTCCATTACGGACACGGACACTAATATTTAATCCAACAAATTTCATAACGGACAAAAATACATACATACATACTACGAAACAGCGTCGATAAGGAACGCAATTAGGTCATTCAGTGAAAATACGGATTACGACCAATTACATTATCGCCGATTACGATAACGCTAATTTCCTATTGTATTTATAAAGTCCAAGATATCCAGATATAAATTGCAATACGTATAAGTGATAACCATCTGAGTATCAAACGTTTTTAATTTTTTATTCAGTTTCTATCGGTTCGCACTGTTAGCAGTCAGAGTTGTACATCTTTTCCTTAGCAATGCCACCTCCCGTGCCGCGTAAAGCTTTAAATTGGTAAAGCTCATAATCTAGAATGTATGTGTCTAATACATATATGTATAATATTAATAAAGATCATACCTAATACCTAGGTTAGGTTAGGTTAGGTATAAATAATAGGTATATATATTTTACATATTATAAAATATAAAACAATACAAATGTACGTAAAAATTTTAATTTATAAACATTGAAACCTGTCTACAACGGACAATTATTTTGGTCCCGTGACTGTCCGTTATATACAGGTTTAACTGTATGTTGTATTAAGAACCACTGTCTAATATTGTTTATATGTTATGTGTATACCGTAATTGGTCTAAAGTTGAACACAGAGCATTTAGATTGTTCAGAGCCTTATTTTATTTCATTAATTGATTTGTTGGTTTTTATATAATTTCAAAAATAGAAAGTAATTAGTTCGAAAGTGTTAGTTATTTTATTTTATGTACGGACATCTGTTATTTATGTTTGTACATGCATTACAAATTAATAATTTTAAAATGTTTTATATACAAAGCTGATAAATGTATATCACCGCCTAGTTCTATGCCGCTTAAGACAAAAAACAATGGTGATTATAAACTTAACTGTACTGTCATGCTTAATGTGTAACATATTATTTATGCAAGTGTTTTAAATGTTTTAGAACAATTAGAGGACTCATTGAACACAACAGCTGCAACCGGAGAGTCATCATTAAACTGGTCAAGCAGAAGCCTACCGAATCATAATAATGGTAAGTAAATATTACATAATTTAATTAAAGTAGTGGTTTAGGTACATAAAGGTTGGATTTTTTTAATAATTCAGGATTTCTGTTCAACTAAATTGTATTTTTTGATTATTTCTTGGTCAATTGATAATATTTTGTAACTTTATCAAAAATAAACAATTTTTAAAAGTAATTTCAGGTATACTTTGGTATATTTTAATTAATTTAGTATTCAAATTAAATAATATATTATTTATTGTTCTTTACAGCTAATATAGTGCAACCAGAAGTCAGTAGTTGTAATAAGGAACCACCGATACTGGAACAAGAAGCATTGACGTCTCCTATAAAGCTGAATATTTCTAATCAAAGTAAGAAACATATCATTAATTTTAAAAATATTTTAGTTCTATTGTAATATTAGTTATATTTTAACGTGATTTTTTCAGTCGATATTTGTGTTCCCCATTCAACACCGCTTAAGGATACACCGTCTATAACTACTTTTGTTTCTAACCAGTGTAAGGAAAATTGAAACTTTATCTAATTCAATATAAACTATTAACTTAATTTTGTGTGTATAGTTTACGGTGGACTCTGATTTGGATGGATTATTTCCTCTAGAAACCATAGAAACCAATCAGAACATAAAGAAGAACATGTTATTAAATACAGTAAAAGTAAACAGAAAAGGAAAGCTTACCCCGAACTGCAAGAAATTGTATACCTACTGAAGCCATGAAGCTAAAACGAAAAGCAGAGCGTTTAAAAAAACAGAATAAAACTACTAGATGTCAACTAAATTTAGCAAATCGATTTACAAGTAACACTTTTACTAATCATATTATTGAAAAAGTTAACTCAAGTACTTTCAATTTCATTATGAGCCAAATGAAAATTCAAAAAAAGAAACTTCAAGGTAGAAGGTATAATTTAGATGACAAAATTATGGCTTTGTCAATGTTTAAAAATTCTCCTAAAGGGTACCTACACATTTTTATCGACATTATTTTCTTTACCTTCCAAAAAAACTCTTTATGGCTTCTTGCAGAAAATCACATTCAATACTGGAATAAACAATCATATTATAAACAATTTAAGACATCAAGCGGAAAAATTAAATATTTTGGATAGGTACCGCACATTGCTTTTTGATGAAATGGCTTTAGATGCAACTTTAACATATGACATAAAAAGTGACACTATTTTTGGTTTTGAAAAGAATAATCTAAAATTCGCCAACCATGTATTAGTGTTTATGTTAAGAGGTCTAAGAAAAAAATTCAAACAACCTATTGCATACTATTTCTGTTGTGAGACTACAAAAACTGAAGATCTTGTATGTTATATTAAAGAAATAATTTCTGCAGTCCAAACCACAGCATTAAAAATAAAGCCACTGTTTGTGACCAAGGATGTACAAATCAAGCTGCAATTAATATCCTTATAAAAGAAAGAATTGACAGGTGTAAAATTCCAAATAGTGAAGATAGATACATGGGGTATTTAATTAATGGCGAGGAAATTGTACCTCTTTATGATCCGCCACATATGTTAAAATGCATGAGAAATAATTTATTGACAAAAAATTTGAAATTTACTTATATTGGGACGAATCAAATGGCATCATGGATCCATATTGAAACTTTGTATAATTTAGACAAGGAAAATGAAGTTTATGAGTTACGAACTTTGCCAAAAATAACCGAATCACATATAATACCATCTAAAATTAAAAAAATGCGTGTATCAGTTGCGGCACAAGTTTTCAGCCACCGAGTAGCTTCCACGATGCATCTTATTGCTAATTGTGGTAAGTAGTATATTATATAAACAAAATGTATGTTGTATTTTTTTTAATATCATGTGATCTAAGTATGTATTTTTTAAATTTTAGATTCTGATAGTCCACTATTCAACTCAATGGGCACATCTAATTTGTGTCTTTTTATGGATAAAGTGTTTGATTCTACGAATGGATCCACAATTAATGCAATGGATGGCAAACCCCTAAGATGTACAATTAAAAATGGATCCTCTCATATTCAATTTTGGAACGAAGCTATTCAGGTTTTCAAAACAAAGGTTTTTGTGAATAAATTGTATGGCTCAGCTGTTAGACAACCAATATGTATAAAAAATTATTTACACACATTAAAAGGTTTTAAATACTTATGGTTGAAATTAAAATCTGAAGGTTTTAAGTTTCTAATACTTAGGAATATTAATCAAGATTCTGGAATGTTTTTTGGGGTCGATAAGGAGCCATGGATCCAGAAATAATATGCCTAATTGTTATCATTTTTCTACATACTAAAACTTTACTTTTAAATAATTTTACTTTATTAAAATCATTAAGAAATTGTGAGCTAGATGATAGTATAGGAGCTTTGGATAATTTAAAACAATTCTTAAATGGACAAAATGAAGTAATTGGTGATGATGTTTCATTAGAGTTGGGTTTAAATTAATTTACTGTAGAATTTGTAACACCCTATAAATCTAAAGTAGGTGAAATGACAATTGGTTATGTTGCTGGATATATAGTTCGATCATTAATTAAATCTACTAATAATTGTAAAATATGTAAAAATGATTGTATAAATATTCATAATGCAAATGAACTAATTAGTGTTAGAAATTATTCAAAAAACAGATTAAAAACACCAAGCCAAAATTTCAATAATATTATCGAATACATTTTAAATATTTTAACTCAAGTTATCAATAATATATGTAATAAGCTTAACATTTTTATAAAATTAAATTTATTAATTGAAGCAAATGTTGATTTCAATTTTTTATGCAAAACTCATAATTTAAAACAAATTTTAATACAAAAACTTGTTACTTTCTTCTTATTTACTTGGTGCAAAAATATTAATCGTGTGCTCTCAGGAGCTGATAGCCGAACAGATAATGATGATATTAAAATCATGGCTAAAGAATATTACTTAAAATATAAAAATAAAAACAAGGATATAATAAATGACTTAGAAATTATTGTAAAAACTATGCTACACAGATATTTGCTGCCTTTTAAGAAATAGGTATTTATCATTATTAATTATTTTATTTTATTTTATTTAACAATTTTACGCCCCGAAGAGCATTTAGTTATAAAGTACAGCAATTATGTAAGTAGATAACAAAGTAGATACAATTATATATTAGATAACAGGTAATGAGATAAGTAAGCTGAAAAGAAACAAAAGAAAAGAGAAGTTAAGTGGCAGGACTATAGTTGGTTCAATAAGTGCAACATTCTATGGAGAGGTTGGTTATGACCATATGTGGTGAGATGGGTAGGGATAGAGAAAAGAGAGTGGTGCCTCGTTGAGTAGGATGGAACGCGAAATGAAACAGTGGCTAGTAAGTCGGGAGAGTCGATAGTACCGTTGAGTAGAGATGTGATGAACTTGATGTCCGCTTGATTACGGCGTGATGCCAGAGTTGGGATATTGAGAGTAGAGCGGATAACGGTATAATCATGAGGTGTGTGTTCAATATTTAATAAAAAGGCAACAAAAGATGGGAACCGATTTTGTACTCGTTCAAGGCGCAATTGATCACAGGCCAGATATTGAAACCAGACGACCGACCCATACTCGAGGATGGAACGGACAAGACTGAAGTAGAGGGTACGGAGACAGGTGGCGGAGGTAAAGAGGGTTGTGTTAATGAAACCGAGGATCTTTAGGCTCTTCCCAACAGTAACATTTAAGTGGTGTTTGAAGGAGAGGGTGGGTGATAGGTAGAAGCCTAGATCTTTGATAAGATTAACGCGTAGGAGGGGGGTGCTACTTAATTAACAATAATTAATAATAATTTATTATGTTCTATTTTGTAATATGTAATATTTATTGTTCTATATTGTAATATATTTTACATTTTTTTTTGATTATTATATACTTTGTACTGGGTGATTTTTTTTTTAAAGTACATGTTGCAGTATGAACTACCAATATTAAGTTAAATTTTTTATATTTTTATATTAATATGTGAAAGTAAATCAATTATGTATGATATGTAATAGATATTGTTCTATATTGTAATATGTTCATAATATGTAATAAATGTATAATATGTAATATTACATTGTTCTATTTTTTATAATTTAAATAACCATTTATTATAGCTTCATTAAAATATACATCATAGAAAAAAATATTACACCTTTTGTGCATTGTAATTTACATACTATTTTATAATTCTTAAAAAAATAATAAAAATCATAATATTAAAGTTATGTTGACTATTTAGTTGAAGGAGTTAAATTTATTAACTTTCATAAGTAATACAACCTACTGCATATTGCGCCTGCCGCCTGCGCTCGTCTATTTTAGTTGGCGAGAATGACACCAAGCGCTAGTGTATTTGGAAACCTAATATCGGGCTGAGTTGCTCATCTATTATTCTTTCACGAGGGGTAAATCACTAACGGAAATCTCTTGGTAATCACGGAAATCTTGTGGTAATCACGGAAATCTATTGGTAATCTTGGAAATCATTGGGGAATCGTGAGAAAATCATGGAAATCTCTTATAAATTATAATTAATGGTAATTTTAAAAATAAATCACCTTATTTACAACTGGTTACGGTCAACAACGATACAAATTATTACTATTCTCGTTTGTATCGTATTATATTTTATATATAAACAATTTTTATCATTAACAGTTAAATGCTTGGTTAAATGGAGAACAATTCTACAAACGAAGATGTTGTAGAAGATGTCTTTAAAGAGGCAGAAACTGCATTATCTACTACTATACCAAACAACTTAAAAAAACTCTTAACAATTAATGGATACGATGATAAAAAAGCTCTTAGTTTTATGGATGAAAAGTCATTGGATACAATTGAAGTATTTGCAAAAGAAGTTTTACCCAACCTCATTGACTCTGATGAATATGCATCATATTATGGAATTTTTAAAAATACTATTCAAAAATTCCAGATTCTTAGTGGCTTTCGTAAAAGAATTTTAATGGTAGCTGAATTCTATAACACCAAATTTTCAAAAAAAAATTCAGAAATTACACTTAAACGAACAATTTTAAATAATCATGCTTCAGTAAAAAAAAAATGTACATCCATTGATTTAATTCCAAATACTATTTCTAGTGAGTTGGTTGCTGAAAATAATGTAATTGACATAGAAAATGAGCGTGGATTTGTAGAAACATCAATAAGAAAATGGTTGCGAAACCAAAAGGAAACTGATATTAAATCATTATGTGATAACAATTTAAACATCTCTGTTCGTGTAAATGAAAAAATTAATAATGATTCAGAAGATACTTAATATACTTGTAATTATATATGCATTTGTTTCTCATTTGAAGATGTAATTAATCGTTGGGATAAAATGATCGAAATGGCAAATAACCAAAATATACACATCTTAGGATTTTCAAGTGATGGAGACCCAAGATTGCTAAAGGCTATGCAGCACTGCTGTATGACTCGATCACCTGCAGCTTCTTCAAATTATTGGTTTAAATTAGGTTCTTCAGATGGCTACAACTCGCAGTCACGTAAACAGCAAATATATGTTCAAGACACGACACATATTGGGACAAAATTGAGAACCCGTATATTGAAACCAGCCATAGTTCTTCCATTAGGCAAATACAGTGCCTCTGTAGCACATTTACATTATGTAGTTAATAACTTCTCCAAGGACAAACATTTATTAACCAAATCCGATTTAAATTCAGTTGATAAAATGAATTATCGAGCCGCTGAGAAAATGTGTTCAAACGAGGTTATCAATTTATTGAAATCTATTCCCGACACAGAAGGTACTATTGCGTATTTGATGGTGATGCAGTTCGTCATTTCAGCATTCAATGATCGCAGTTTGAGCATTCCAAATCGTGTATATAAGTTATGGTTTGCAGTATTCTTCTTAAGACAATGGAAAATATGGATTAAAAACAATAACTTTTACAATTGCACTGCTAATTTTATATCCCTAAATTCATATTATTGTATTGAGTTAAATGCTCTTGCACTTATTCAACTTATAAATACACCAGATTTAATACCAGAATTATTTGTACCGTGGCTATATAGTTCACAACCGTGTGAGCAGCTCTTTAGGGCAACAAGATCTTTAACATCTACATTTAACACTGTAGTTAATTTCAGTGTTAAAGAGCTATTGAACCGTGTTAAACGTATTGAAATTTTGAACACAATATCCAATGAACTATCCCAACCAGATAATACCAAAGGAAATGACAGCTTTAGATTTCCACGAGGTATGAAGCAGTCGTCAGTATCATCAAATTCTCTATCAAATGTCAATATAGACAACTTCAATACAAATAACCTAGATATTATTATAAATGATGCATTAAAGAATGCAAAATATTATTAATTACACTTGGTATAATGACTGAGGAAGATATTATACATTTTGACGAACAAATATTTAATCTTAATATTGGTAAGACCTCTGGTAAAACTCTAGGTAAAACAGTCGTGAATAATTTTTATGATCATCATGTATCAGATGACAGTGAGGATGATTCAAATGGAAATGTTGCTGAATCAAAAAACACCAGTTCAATCAATAATACAGATTTTGACTTAGATGAGGATGATCGAGCCTTAGATTTATGTAGTTTGGCTTCAATCGATAATGTAGGTGAATTTTTAAATGTAAAAAATTTTGAAAAGCAATTTTATGAAAAAGCATGTGGGGATTTTGATAAGAGTCCATTTATTCAAATAAAAATAAAAAATAAGTCAATGGTTATAAAAAAAAATACACTGTGTTGGTTGTTAGATAATGAAAAAGATTTGGTGAGTACTGATCGTCTACGTAGGTTTATTCCTGTTGCCTCAAAACATGATATTGAATTAATAACTTCAAAAAAAATAACTATTAACGATCGAGTGCATGTTGGTGATTGGGCTGTATTTAAGGTAAACAACACTATCTATGATAAAATAAATAATCAAAATAATAAAAATTTCAATGGAATTATTATTGGTAGAATACTAGCTTTTGGATATGTTAATAAACGCAGTAAAGCATTTAATAGACAATATATATTAATGAAGGAAGACAATTCAGATGAAGTAGGTTGTCACTGCAGTTGGTACATTTTAAATGAATTAGGTATATTCTGTTCGTTTGAAAAAAATGACAATGTGTACCAGTGTATGAGCACATACACATTTTCTATTCCAAGTCCATTCATAAGAACCATTGAAAATGAACAATTAGTATTCAGCTTAAATACTAAATTATACAAAGAGGTTTAGTAGGTACCTAAACGTGTATTATGCATTTTGTTTTAAACTAAAATTATTATAATGTTATATAATAATAAATTGTAATTTGTTACACCTAAAAATAAATTTCATTATCAAACTTTTATTTTATTATTTGCAATTTGCAATTCACTGAAACAAAATACCTACCTATTTGATTATTATAATTTTTAGCTTAAAAATATTGTTTATACTAGGATTTATCATGATTCATGAACAATGTCAATTTTAATTTAAAAACTATTTTCTACATATTTTGTTCCTGTTATATCGAGATTGATTTTATCAATTTAAAAACAGCAAATCATAATCTGATTATTATTTATAATCCAAATAAATATATGTTATACAATTATTATAAATTATAATAATAGGTATATACATTTGTTGTCTTAGGTGATTTCATTGTAGATTCATCGGTAAATTCAATGAACAAATTATATCAATTATAAAGTAAAAAAAAATTGTTTAAGTTATATTATGTAGAATTTTATAAAATAATTTAGTAATCTACCTAATCATGGAAATCTAAGAAATCATTATTTGTAATTATTACGGAAATCTTTTAGTAATCACGGTAATCATTTGATAATCACGGAAATCCTTTGGTAATCTTGGTAATCACAGAAATCTATTGGTAATCTTGGAAATCATAGGGAAATCTCGAAAATCATGGTAATCATTGGGAAATCATTCGGAAATCATGGTAATCTGGAATCAAGTGTACACAATTTGTGCCAGTGATTTACCCCTCGTTCTTTCATGTATGGTTTCGTCCGCAAGACCGATAATAACATCCAAATACTTTCAGTAAGCTAACCCGAATAGGTTCTACAATGATATACATGTTTATAGCATGATATAATATATTAATATTATAGTCGAATACTCGAATGCATGTCTAATTATAAAAATAATAAAGCAGAGCGACGGTGGCCGATGTCGACCCATAGTCGACCGGGCGGCAAAAATGGGCAAAATTTTATCTAGATAATTAATCAAATAAATATGTATTCAATTAAAACATTTTTTGAATAATTTTAAAATATTATTATTCGAATCATTCTTTTTATAATTATTCGAATTATATTTTTTATAATATTTTGAATAAAAATGTATTCAAATAATTTTCAGACATAATTATACTTGAATAAAATATGTACCTTTTATAGAATGATTATAGTTCTTCTAGTATGTCTACACTCTATATGTATATAGTATGTACCTCAGTAGTAACTATTGTTTATTATTACTTTATTTAACAATATTGAAGACGTTATTATTGTACTTAGTAAATAGTCCAGTTTCAGTACTACATAGTACATAGTCTTAGCTTTATTATTTGAGTAAAAAATCGAATAATATTCAAACATTATTATTCGAGTAAGAAATTATTCGAATAATTTTCAAACATTATTTGAGTAAAAAACAATATTCGAATAATATAGTAAAGCTAGATATTCTCATTTAGTTAAAAACGAATTAATTTATTTTATATTTAAATTAATATATTATACTTGTATGTATATAATGTATTTTCAAATGGAATATTGTTTGAATAAAATGAATATCCCCCCCTTTCAAGAAAGCTGAGCACGCCACTGGTGATTGCTGATCATATCGTTGGTAGGCAAATTATGAAGTCTCGTATTAATAGGAAATTCGAAGATGATTTATTAACAAGACCAAATAAAATAATTCGAGCTGAACTTCAAAACGCAGAAAACAATATCGAACTTGTACATTCTGATATGAGATTATGGAGAAAAAGTATGTACAATTTCCGTCGTAAGAGTATGCCAAAAATTACAAAAAGTTTTGAAGAATCAAAAGTTCTAATATTTGATAGACGGAAAAATATAATAAGTAGGGTTAGGATGTTTATGATTTTGCATATTTTTTTAGGTTGTCCGATAGCATCAATTCTTATACAGAAATATGTTTCATGATATTTATATTCAAAATATCATAATTTTATTTTGCATATAATTGCATATTTTACCATTTTTTAAAAAAAGTGCATAATTTGTGTTTTTTTCTGTTTTTAAGCGCATATTTGACGGTTTTCGATGCAAAATGCTGAAAAACACTGTAATTTTATATTTTACTGAATCTTATATAAGTTTGATTATCTGTATTTCACATATTATCATTTATCACTTATTTATTGTTGAGAATTCAATATTATGGTTTTACCTATTCGGAGTAAGTAATATAAAGGTACCTACTTAAATAGAATTTTCGATCAGCTTCGTCAATTGTCACAGTCAAAACTTATCTTAAAACTGCGAGTCATTAAAATTTTATCAGATATTTTAACAGAACGTTTAAAAATGTATAGTTAGTTTCCGTCTTGTCTACGACCGATGTAGAGTACGGTATATTTCACGTTTCGTATTTTGTCGTGAACGTATTTGATTTATTAAATCACTCAGTTATGCCTAAAGTTAAAAGCTCTTGTTCTAACCGACTAAGAGGTTTTGTAAAAGAATTTGGAGAGCACGTTTTAACTACCGATAGTTCAATCCTTTATTGCAAATTATGCGAAGTTAAGGTCGGTAGTGAACGTCGGCTTACTGTTGAACAGCATATGAACACCGCTAAACATATTCGATTGAGTAAACAAAAAGAAAAAAAACGATAAACAACAATTAATATCAAACACAAAAATATCGTCATTCAACTTAGATTTATGTAGAGCATTGACTTCAGCAAACATACCATTAAATAAGGTCAACAACGCTATTTTTCGTGATTTTTTGGAAAAGTATACAGGAAAAGAGATAGCAGATGAATCGACAATGCGTGAAAACTATTTATCAGAGTGCTATCAAGAAACAATGAATACAATTCGAAGTTATGTAACCGACAAGAAAATTTGGGTTTCAATCGATGAAACAACTGATTGTGAAGGCCGTTATATAGCAAATGTAGTAGTTGGCACACTAGAAAAAAACGAATCCGGTAAAATTTTTTTGCTAACTTCAGAACAGTTGGAAAGGGCTAACTTTTCAACTATTAGTAAATTATTTGATAAGTCAATGAATTTATTATGGCCAAACGATGTACTTCATGATAACGTCTTATTATTTCTAACTGACGCTGCGCCATATATGGTAAAAGCAGCCAATAGTTTAAAAGCTTTGTATTCTAAGATGGTACATGTGACATGTTTAGCACATGCACACCACCGTGTTGCTGAGAAAATACGGGGTAGTTTTAAAAAAGTTGACGAATTAATATCAAATGCAAAAAAAGTATTTTTAAAAGCACCAAGTAGAATACAAATATTTAAAGACGAAGCACCCACAGTGCCACTTCCCCCAACACCTGTAATAACACGCTGGGGAACTTGGTTGGATGCAGCTGTTTATTATGCAGATCATCTTACTGATATACGCAAAGTTTTTAATAAACTGGATCCAGAAGATGCTGTAGCCATACAAAAATGTCATACGCTTTTGAATGATCCATCTTTAGAAGCAAATTTAGTATACATTCAATCAAACTATGGGTTTTTATCAGTCAATATAACTCGTCTTGAATCATCTGGGCAGCTTTTGTCAGAGGCAATATCAATAGTCAATAATACAACAGATAACATTAACAAAGCCGGTGGACAAATCGACAACGAAATATGTAGTAAATTTAAAACGATTCTAGAGAAAAACAGTGGATTCAAAACAGTATGTCAAATTTCGAAAGTACTTAATGGAGAACTTGAAATCATTGAGGGGATCGAAGAGGAATTAACTGCGGAGGATTTCGTTTTTTTTAAGTTTTCACCAATTACGTCTGTTGAAGTGGAGAGGAGCTTTTCCAGGTGACTATTATTATTTAAATTAAATTATAATAATTTAAATAAATACAATTTTTTACATAGAGATTTTTTGTTCAATAGATTCAAAAACTTATTAGCACCAAACAGACGAAGATTTACAGCGGAACATTTAAAACAAACTTTAATTATTCAATGCAACTCTTTTTAATTTTTTTATATTTTATTTAATTTTTTTCAGTTTTTTTCAATTTGTCTATAATAATAAAAGTTTATTGCATTTTTTGTCCAAAAATTTCTTTATTTTTTAATGCATATTTTTCAAATTGTTCATGCATATTTAGTTGATTTTTAGTGCATAAGTGCATACATATTCATACATTTTTTAGTGCATAAATATCCTAACCCTAATAATAAGTAATACTGGTGAGTTATTTTGTCATATGGAAACAATTTCAAGTCCGGTAATGTTTACTTGTGCTACTAATCTTGAAATATTAAGTCGAAGTTCTCATATATTCGCTGATAGGACGTTTTCACATTCCCCCAAATATTATGAACAACTGTATACTATTCATATATTGCAAAATGGTTTTTATATAGGTACCTTTAGTGTATTGCTTTTTAACTTCAAAATCAACTCAAACGTATATAGAACTGTGGTTTACAATTGTAAAATTGTGTTTGAATTTGACTGGTGTAAATATACAACTATCATTGAATCAATCAACTTTTCATTTTGATTTTGAAAAAAGTGCACATACCGATGTTAAAGAAATTTTTCCAAACTGCAGAATTCTAGCATGTAGGTTTCATTTAAATCAAAGTTGGTTTAGACAAATTCAAAAAGATAGTCAACTATTAAAAGAGTATAAATCAAGTTCCGCATTGGGTGTTTGGCTAAAAAAATTGTTTGCTTTGGGATTTTTACCAGCCAATTTAATAGAGAATGCTTTTTTATATTTAATTGAAAATGCACCTACGTCTAATTTTGGATTTCCCGATTTACTTAAAAACTACGTAGAAGCTGATGCACAATTCCCACCAACATTATGGTCAGATAAACCATCAGAAGAAGCAAGAACAACTAATGGTCCAGAATCTTTTCATATGCATTATAACTCACAGTTTTACACATTGCACCCATCGGAACAAATGCACTTTACCACGCCCCTCACGAATTTCGATTTTTTTTTTAAAAAGACGTGTTTTTCAACGCTGATTTCGAAACTGTTTGAATTTTTGTGCGGAAACCATTATTTTGGAAGTTATAGCCTTCCAAAGTTTGCGATTTTACGTTTATGCGCTCAACACCACTATGCAATACCGCGGAGCGTGTATAACCTATTTAAATTCTTTTTACGGGGACAATAATTTTAAAGTTGAAATTCAATTTTTTTATTTTATTGTATATTGTACTTATACACAATGTTAAATATTTAATAAACAATATTATCATCAGTTTCTTCATCTGTTTCTTCATTATCATCTGTATCACTTGAGCTTTGCTCAACATTAATTGGGACATTTGCGTTGTACAAATGTCCAGCTAATTTGAAAAACTCTATTAAGGCGTCATTTTTATTTTTAGTTTGTTTTAAAAACATGTGTTTGGCGAGATATCCTCCTATAAAATCTTTCTTCCTATGATATTGAGGTAGTGAAAATTTGGCATGTCTCCAAAGGCCTTCAATTGTATTTGTATGCTGCTGAGTTTCGGAATCTTTAAAATTAATACTATGATTAACCTTAAAATGCACATATCCCTCGTCATTGAAACAGTCGTATGCCTAATATATTTAAGTATTAAAAAATATTAAATTTATTAAATTTTAAAAAATATTAAATTTTAAATAATTACCTTCCAACAGTCAGAAATGATCGTTGTCCCTGGTAAAATCCACTCTTTTATAATGTTGAGTAATGTCGTTTTGTCTCTTTTCTCCTTTGGGACAAGAAAACATTTATTGGTCCCTCGCTCGACACCTCCAAATACCCACTGACCTTCAACTGCGTGCCCCCTATGGTATTTCCGCTTTCCAAATTTACTTTCGTCAATTTCCACTTCAACACCCACTCCACCGATTTTAACTTTATGAGCAACTAGTCCGTCATACATAACTTCTCGACAGAAATTTGACCAATCAACAATAGTATGACCCCGACTTGCTGTGCAACACCTCCCCAAGTGGGTCACAGGGTTGAGAAAATTGCATTTTTGTTGCACCGAGCCACCAATTTGAAAAAACATCGTACAGTGATGCGGTGCTGGCAGCACTCGTCGCTACGCTCCTCGGCGCCGTCGCTCCGCTCCGCAAATCGAAAATATCCCCCGACTTGCTGTGCAACACCTCCCCAAGTGGGTCACAGGGTTAAGAAAATTGCATTTTTGTTGCAGTTATGTTGTATAGTATGGGCAGTGATCCCTTGTTAGCGGCACTCGTCGCTGCGCTCCTCGGGGCCGTCGCTCCGCGCGGTAATATAGTAGTGTTGCGCGCATGCGTATAAACGTAAAATCGTTAACTTTGGGAGGCTATAACTTTCTAAATAATGGTTTCCGCACAAAAATTCAAACAGTTTCGAGATCAGCGTTTAAAAACACGTCTTTTTTTTAAAAAAAAAAATCAAAATTCGTGAAGGGCGTGGTAAAGTGCATTTTAGCCCACCCATCTATTCACCAAGTGATAAACATATTATTAGGTATTCAAACTGAAACATATTTAAAAATAGTGTTAATCGTAATGAAAAAAATAAATTACGAAAAGAGCAAGAAAACAACATTATATTTATAACAGATACTTGGGAAAAATTTAAAAATATTAAAATATCAATGAATGATTATTTGCAAGCAATGGGACCACGTTTTTGTGCTATCCACCAAATATAATTTTTTTAATACAATTATTATACATATTATTAAATCTATAATTATAATTCATATTATATTTTATTTTTATATGAATAAAAAAAAATATTGACTATATATTGACTATGTCAATATACATTAAGTATAAACATGCAATTTAGAAAAAAAAACAATTTTTAACGAAGCCAACAATGATAATTTGTTGTCAGTCCTAAGCCTATAATAATTGGGAAGGAAAATTGTTGTATATATACATTCATCTATAAATCATTATACATAGTATATATAATATAGTACTATATACAGTTAATACAGTTAATTTTTGGTCAGATCAATGACTTGGGGATAATCTACGTTCTACTGTATATCTATTGACATATTGTATATTATAATAAATTGCGTTATGCGAATCTCGCATTGATTCTAGGAATCCATAGGTCATCTCGACTAGGTTGTTATTCGTACAAACTATTGCGTACAATACATTTATCATAAACACACGAGTCGTAGCCCGTAACAATACTGTATAGTGTACAATTTATGACCTTCAATTTGTGACCGTTGAAGCGTGAGATCGTTTAATGATAATATAAGGTTAAGAAGACGTCGCACCCGCGTGTGTTATCTCCGCTATTGTGACATACTCTTAACAAACTATAAACAAAAATAATAAAATTTGCCACTCCCTTATGTTGCCTATGTCTATATTTTTAAGGGAGCGTTAGCAGCAGACGGAACCATAAAAAAACAAATCAGGAGAATACGTCGTGAAATACAAGCAGTCCCGGATGCACCAAAAGACTTGATGATACTTGTGATACCTGATGAATTTATAACTTATTCGCCATCAGAGAGTATTGTTTAATAATTTGTACTACATGACAGCGGATCAGGTGAAAATAGGATTTTAATATTTGGTCGTTATCGGAGCTTAGAAATATTAGCTGAATCTACTAGTTGGTATGCAGATGGTACTTTCAAAGTGGTGCCATCACTTTTTTCTCAAATTTATGTAATATTGGCAAAATATATGAACGGTGTACATCCTTTGCTTTATGCGCTTTTACCAGAAAAAAAAAACAAACATATGAATTACAAATAATTATAAACATAAAACCCGGGTTAAAACCGATTTCAATAGCATGCGACTTCGAACAAGTGGCTATTAATTATTTAATTATTATACATGATTATTATAGTATTATTTATTATATGACTCGCACAGACAACTACTGGCATACTAATCATATTAGTCCAAAACTTAACCCCAAAATAGTCTTACGCCAAAATAGCTATACTCCAAAGTGACCGCGCCAATACGGCCTCTCCAAGATGTCCTAGATCGCATAAAACACGTTCCCCTGCAGTGGATTTCGTGCAAGAGAAATTTCAAGAGGCGAACCCGTATGGTATGCCGCGAATTTTTTCACTGATGAACAACTTATGGACAGCCGAAAAAACACAGATGCAAGTTCCAGTTATGAAAGCAATGTTGTTAACAAAAGTTAACTTTAAAATGTTGTGCCCTGAATTTTATTCTTTCCTAAAGTCATCGCCAGAATTATTAAAACAAATTTGTTCAAGTGAAAAATATACAAATAATTAATTTTCTTTATAATTATTCTTAAATGAAAACATTTTGTTTATTATAAAAATAAGTAACTTATTAATAAATGTAAAATAAATTAAATTTGTTTGTCTTCTATAAATAAAACATGACATAATTTTTCTAATGATTAAAAAATTTAAAAAAGTTTGTTTATAATAAAAAAATAATAATTTGAATTTTTTTTTTGTCCCGTTCTGAATAAAAAAATATATGGTCACCTTAGGTATGCGCGTGTATCACTAGTAGTGAGTCACTCACTACTTGTCAACAAAGTTTTCCGTTTGGCTACGATTAACAGGTTTTGGTATCCTATGTTTGGCTGAAACACGATTACGAACGTTTTACCTTTTTTATAACACAATTGCGAACAAATGTCGCTTATTAAAGAATTTTTTGTTGTTAGCCGAAAAACGAGCGATTGCGAACGATTTTTTAGGCTATATGCCAAGTTTATAAATAATGTATATTTTTTATTTTATCCATGGGTTTTGTTAAACATTTTTTTAAATACAATTATTATGTATAAAATATAAATGTTACATAATACATAATAACTTATTAACTTATAATAAATTAACCTATAATAAATCAAATACGTTCACGACAAAATACGAAACGTGAAATATACCGTACTCTACATCGGTCGTAGACAAGACGGAAACTAACTATACATTTTTAAACGTTCTGTTAAAATATCTGATAAAATTTTAATGACTCGCAGTTTTAAGATAAGTTTTGACTGTGACAATTGACGAAGCTGATCGAAAATTCTATTTAAGTAGGTACCTTCATATTACTTACTCCGAATAGGTAAAACCATAATATTGAATTCTCAACAATAAATAAGTGATAAATGATAATATGTGAAATACAGATAATCAAACTTATATAAGATTCAGTAAAATATAAAATTACAGTGTTTTTCAGCATTTTGCATCGAAAACCGTCAAATATGCGCTTAAAAACAGAAAAAAACACAAATTATGCACTTTTTTTAAAAAATGGTAAAATATGCAATTATATGCAAAATAAAATTATGATATTTTGAATATAAATATCATGAAACATATTTCTGTATAAGAATTGATGCTATCGGACAACCTAAAAAAATATGCAAAATCATAAACATCCTAACCCTAATAATAAGTTTGAAAAAAAAAATTGTAATAATAAAAAAAAAATAGTTTTTACAATTTTTTTCTAGTTTTTTGTGAAAATAAAATTTAGTTGCTATGTTTTTTATAATCATTATAGTTTTTGACCATTGATGAAATTTTAAATTGAGATTTTTGACCATATAGGATTATGTACTTTGTTTTTAATATAATTTATTATTATTATTATTAATTATATGATTTGATTATTTAAAAACAAAACAAAATTTGGACAAATAATATTAAATTCATTTATATAATATAAATTTAATTGTCAAACACCAAATTTGGCAACGCCGCTCGAAAAAAGGCAGGTAAAAGCGTTCTCAATCGTGCCATTCACAAACGTATATCACCCCCTTCGTTTCCGTTCGATTTTCCGCCTCACGATCATGTCTCCGAGCGATTAGTCATTAGTGTCACCGCGTCTTCAGTTTATGCATATTCGATGACTGCGTCTTGTGCATGGTTCGAAAGGCATCGTCAGACAAGTAATTGACATTCCAGTGGACATTAATACGATGGTAACTGCCCCGCAAACTAGATGACGATCACGCGTCTAATGTGCACCTTAAACTCCATTTGAGTCATAAATCTATCTACTTGACGGGCTACGGATTGAAATAAGCAGTGAAAGCGTGGCTCCAATTTCTCGTCGCTAAACCTCTGTACTGAATGAACGGGCATTCGTATTGACGAGTCTTTGTACCGCGAGTACGATAATTCACCCGCTTTGGCTTCTATTCCCGAGGCAGAAGCCGATGCGTCCAGCGAACAGATGATCAAACCTGTTTCCGAAGACCCGACGCATATTAACGATCTCCTGCTCTGGAAGTAGCAAACTTCAACGTAGAGCGATGATAAGTACCTCGAGCTTGAGCCCGGGATGAACAAACGTCATTTTCACTTCTGTTCGACGAGTATGTCAAAGAGCTCTCATTTACGTCAATTTACTTGGGTGAACCACTTGAATTTATTTAAGATTGACTGCGCCACACTGCATATGATGGCTAATAGCAAGATCAACCTTGTATGATGAACATGTGCTCCATATGGCGATGAAAATAATGCAAAAGGGGATTGACCGAAGGTATGTTCTGCACTTTCAAGGATAACAACACCAAAATGGCACAATCGTTCAAACATGTGCGTATAATATTCGGTTATCAATTGACAGTTATAGTTATTACGTAATCTACGCTATTATTGTTTTTGTAATTGATATTTGTTTCAAACTATTATTATATTGACAATACTATGACTACATATTTTATAAAATTTGTTAATAAATATATGATTAGTTTATACGAAAATATGCTTTTCGACGAACAAATTTTGACATTTTGGAAGATGACGATTCTAATGATGAGTTTATGGACGATATTGAAGAGTTTGATGAACTTGTGGAACAAAATACTCCCGGTAATTATTTTCATACAGTTTGTAGTACATAATATACTATATACTAAAGTGTAATATAATATTATGTTTAGTTTGTAATATCAATAGTTATAAATTTTTTTATTACAATAGATCTTCAATCTGTTGATATTCCCATTGTTACACGTAAAAAAAACGTAAGAACCCATGTGGAAGAGACATGGAAAATTTGTTCCTAAAGTACATAACGTTGATTCTTCGAAGGTAGTTCACAGTGTTATATTTTCAACTTATTTTCATTTAGTGACATAATGATTAAATTATATTTTATTTACTTTTATTTAGAGTGGTATTCAAAAAACATTATTTGAACAGTCTGATATGAGTCTAGTATACTGGATTTTTTGAGATGTTTGTTGCTCCTAATTTATTAGGAAAAATTGCGAATCGCTACTGTGGACAGTTCTCTATCCGTTCACCCTCTTCCAGGTAAATAGTAAAAATAAATTTAATATTTACAAAAATTAAAATACAATTTTCCTATACTTTATTTGAGTTCATCGATGGGTACTCAGTGTGAAGAAATATATGTTTTTTTGGCAGTTACATGGCATTTTGATGGCTAGAAATAAAAAGTTGGAGATTCAAGATTACTGGTCCTTGGATCCATTGTCAGACCAACCTATATTTCCCCAATATATGAGCCGTGATAGATATCGGATTTTATTAAGATTTCTTCAATTTAGTGACAATAAATGTCAAATACCTCGAGACCGATTGGCAAAAATACGTTTACCATTACAAGAAATTACAAACAATTTCAAACAAGCCATGGTACTTTTTGAAAACTTAATTGCTATTGACGAAATCCTTTTACTCTGGAAGGGACGCCTATCCTTCAAACAATTTATAAAAACAAAAAGACATAAATTTGGTATAAAAATATTTGCTATAATGTGACTGTGAAACAGATTTTATACTCGATATACTAATTTATACTGGCAGTACTAACAAACTGCAAGAAAACTAACCCAAACCTAGGTATTTCTGATGCTGTAGTCAATACACTAATCAAGCCATACTTGAATAGAGGCCATAAATTATTTATTGATAACTGGTATTTTTCTCCATCACTGGCAATGTATTTACATAAAAAAAAACTAATGTTACGGGTACAGTTCGTAAAAACCATGAAGGAATGTCATCCATGACTACAAAACTGAAGACAGGACAAACAGAAAGTCATCATACCAACAGCATGTTAGCTATAAAATGGAAAGACCGTCGAGATGTAATGCTTACTACACAATATGAGGATAAAATGATCTCTTCTGAAAAACAAGATCACCAGGTGTTAGCTATGGCACCACTGTGGCCCTGATGACAATCTAGGGGACGCAGTGTTGACTAATTTAATTCCTAGTTTTTAGTTTTCGCGTAGTTCACCGAGTCGACGGACTGGACAGCTCCGTGCGTCCAGCCAGCGCTCATTGTTTTTTTTATATGATTTTCCTAACGTGTATTTTGTTTATTTAAAAGTTATAATATAAACTGTTGTGTATTCGTAATTATGCCAAATCATAATTGTTTTTTTTAATTTATATAAACCTTATCTTGACATCTATGGTTCATGCTTCGCCAGCTTGCAGTGAACCTAGACTAGTATATATATATATAAATTGTTGTTAATACAGGGTAACTCAATAATTAAACCCCTTAGTGTATTGAAGTAAAATGAAAATATGGGTGCGATTGATAAGACAGATATGTTGTTGTCTACAGTAGAATGTGTCAGAAGAACTGTAAAATGATATAAAAATTGTTTTTCCATCTAATTGACCTATTCCTTTTAAATACCTATTCAGCTTATAAGACTTGTACAGGAAATACGATAAGTCTGGCAGATTTTCAATACCAATTAATTATAGAGACATTTTTACAAAATTGGACATTCAAAAGAAAGGCCGTCGATCCAACATTGTAGAACTACCACATCGATTGCTAGGTTATCATTATCCATCAATAGTACAACCTACTCCATCAAGAGAAAAACCTCAAAGAAAATGTATTGTTTGTCAAAATAAAAACAACAAGAGGAAAGATACTACATTCATGTGTGAGAAATGTAATGTTGGATACTGTCCAGCACCATGTTTATCTATATACCACACCCAAAATAAATATTTTTGAATTTATGATTATATGTGTACAACATATTTGTTTTTATTATATTTTACTTATATTCTAAATTGTATTGTATGAGCATAAAGCTTAATTTTTTGCAATAAAATACAAAATATGAAACAAAAGTTACTTTGTAATATTGTATTATAGTATAGACGTTTGCCGGCAACCTCACAATTTTAGGAAACCCTGTCTCGCCTAACTTTAAACTTAAATGAATAAGTCAATTTTGGTATAAAACATTTTTGAACTTTATAGTTTTGTTTTATCATTTAAACATAATCTATAAATACAAAAAATATTAAATTTTTTATAGCACAGCCATGTTGCAGAATATAAATATTGTAGCAGTGAAAAGGTTAAAGTAAAATATTCTAAATTCATTAAACAAGTTAACCGTAGGATGTAACCTTGGATTGTGTAAAATTATCTTTATGAAACCATGTATCGTAATCTGTAGATTCTCAAGATAGGTATTGTATTTCTATTACTTCTAAAACGTAATACCGATTGTGCAGTGTAAAATAGACTCTTTTTAGTACCAACAAAACTTCAGGGTGGGAGGCTTACATTTTTAATATTAATGTCAGAAGAGAGGCTAAGAGATTTTTATTTTATTTTTCGAGGCTAAGACCCTTTAAGCCCTTCCGTTTTTTGCCAATGGCATAGGTGGGATTTGATGACTAGGTAGTAAAATTATTTAATTTAATGGAAAATAAGTAAATTCTGAACACGGGCTGTACGGTTCCATGGAATATGGTAATATAGTGAAAAAATATCCTATTTGCATATTCTTTTATTCTCAGTGACGTCCTTATGTTTAACAATCGAAGTCACTATTTCATTATTTATAAATCTCTTACTTGTTTAGTACCATTCTTGAATGATTCGAGGTTAAATTCAGAGTCATGTTGCCACCGTAACATAGTTGTCTTGAATTGGGTTTTTAAAAGGTTTGGATAACTTATTCGATACTTTTTAATAATTTTCCAACTTCTATCGTTCATTGAACTTGGATAATAATTTTCGTATGTACATAGTTGAGATATTTTGTACTGATAAAAACTGTTCGTAAAATAGGTCAACGGTGCTTGATTGATTGATTGAGGATAGAATTTTTGAGTGTTGGATATGTTTTTCCCGTTCCTTTGAATTGATTTTACAAGATGATTTAAAATATTTCTTATGGTCATATTGCACGCCTTTTTGATCCAACTAACCAATCCTTATTAATCTTATTTATCTAAGATTTATTATTACATTTTCGTGTTTATATTTGATATTGATATTTTATTATAGTAACAGATTTGTTAGTAGCCAATTAATGAAAGTTTATATAAAGTATGGTGCTAAAAAAAAACCGATAAATGATACAGGCTGTATAGTACCGACCATAGACATAATAATATATGGACTGCGCTTTCCTCACCACAGGTCCATCATGTCTGGTCGTCGAAATTGTTTGAGAGAGATAGAGATAGTTGGGGGCAGTCATGGAAGAAATACGTCTATATTTTATACACCATGAATATATTTATTAATAAATGTAAAATAATATATATATATTATAATTTATAATAGTTATAAATTATAATAATTATTATTAGTCACTCCATGTCTTTAAATCGACTATAATAAGCGACTTGTGTTATTATAAAATTTATTATTTGTATCACAGTGTTAGTGTTATTTAACTTAAAAAAAAATTATTATTTTTTTTTAAATATATATATATATATATATAATTTTAAAATAATAATGAAAACTTGTTCAGTTAAAAACTGTAAAACAACTATAAAAGAGCTCGGCATTAAAATGCATAGGTAAGTATAAGTACCTAGTTAAAATGCATTAAAATGCATACATATTTGACAGTGAGATTACATCATTTCAACAAAACTATAAATGAACCCAAAGAAAGAATACGATCTTTTTTAACAAAAACTGTACATTTTAAAAACCAGTAATTTTAAACATTATTATTATATACTATTATTATTTATATATTATACTTGTATTTTCAAAAGGGAAAATTGTTGTTTATTTTTAAATTATTATAAAGATATCAAATAATTTACTTACAGTTAAAATACTATTAAAAATGTAACCCGTGTCCCATATTGCATTACACATATTAATTATTTTAATAATATTTCAATCATTTTTTATTGTATATAAATTTGTATTTTTTTATTCTTTATTTGTATCATCTAATTAACAAGGTATGTATAATTTTTAAATATTATGTTAAATTATTTTACAAAGTATATTTACCTACATTCGTCACATAGGTATTTGGTATTTTGCTGTACAATTTATAAGAGAAAAACTTATTAATACAATTATATGGTATTCATATTATATTTATTATACACTCCTCCGATATATACCTGCTTATTGCTTAATAATTTTATTAAGTACTTGATTTTCATGCATTATTTAGCATTAGTAATAAAATATTATGTTCTTAGTACTTCTTACTTTTTATTATTAATTGATATTGTTGTTTTAATGTTTTGGTGATAATAGAAGCTAGATAATGATTATCTCATGGTGTAAATAAAAATATTCAATAGTTTCTTCCATGTTTGCCCCCAACAATCGCTATCTCTCTCAGCTTATATCGGTCCCGGTTTTCTCTCTCTGAGCGCAGTCCATATATTATTATGTCTATGGTATCGACCATTGTACAGATAGAAAATAAGCTGTAGTATATATTGTAAAAAATGGCAATGTGAAATTATCATGAGGCTCAAGCGGACACGATGCAGTGTGACCATTACAGATAAAAATAATTATGGAATAATTCTATATTAGTTTCTAGTAATATGATATCCTCAAGACATCTAGGATCGTTCCAGACGATCAAAATCTGAAATCAAAAACAAACAACAAATTTAGGTTTATAAATGAACAAAATAAAAGTTTTTTATTATACATAAATGTTATTAATGTATAACTAATACACAATAAAAAAAATATTTATAAGCTCAAAAAAAATAATAAATAAAATATTTAGTCATATAGCAATGAATAAAAATAAACTATAAGCTCATAACATAATAATAAAAACAAAATATTTATCAATTCTTAAAACTATAGGTACCTAATATCACAATTAAAGATATACCTATAAATCTTAAATTGTGGTTAATATAATATAATAATTATAAAAAAAAAAATAATAACAATAAATTATATATTAGCTTATAAAACTCAGTAGGTAATAATAATAAAAATAACCTACTTATTTTAACATTCTTATAACTGTATGATACAAATAAGATTCTTATTTCATAAGTTTAAATCCAATTTAGCCAAATGAAAGGTATATTGTGTTGTATTGTACATATAATATTATATAATATCATTAATATCTTACTAAGTTACTACTAGTAGTTATCTTAATATCTTATGTACTATTATACATTTATATAGCACTTACCTATGCAAAGTAATATGCTCCTCTTCGGTTTTTTTATTTCTGCTTCTACCACAAATAGCGCAGCTCGGCATTTTAATATTAATAAATAATAATGTACTATTATAGTCTATAGTGTATGCTCAAATAATATAGTATAATACTTAAGTACCTAGGTACTTATAATTGTTTACTGTACGCCGTACGAGTATTATATTATAGTAGGTAATAATATTATAATATAATAAAATAATAAATATTATTGAATATTTGAATATTTACTTACTTAGCATCACTTATAAAAAAAAATAGACTATTTTCGTCTAAAATAATAAATAGGTAGAACGTAGCGCTATCTAGCTTTATATGTATTTGGTAATAGACACACATGGCGGTGAATGTAGTATCAATACAGCATATGGGCTGATATACAATAATTGCCATCTCTATATTCTTATTACTCTATGGTATGGACTGGAAACGAAAGCCTAATCACCGGGCCGTTTAAGGCTATGAGTAGGCTTGTGCGGGGTGAAATATGGGGCAAGTGCGACTCGCGCTCTATCTATGTTCATAATATATGAGAACCATCTATTTTATGAATTTTCCCTCCAATGTATGAATATTATTGTAATTTATTATTTATTTACGTGTTTATTATTCATCATATTTGACTTGGTTTTAGTACTCGTATAATTGTATATAATATTGTTATACTCTTGTTATTAGACACTTACCCCCATTCGTCGTCGTTTGTTCAATAATAAGTAATAAGAAAAATCTTAAAAAATCAAATTCCAGCTTAATTCATCCAAACATGTTTCTATTCAATTTGTTGATGAACGTAGAGGAATCATTTCAAAAATGTTGTAACAATCATGATGTTTTTCAACAGACAGTTAATGATTTCTTTAACAAAACATTGAAACTAATCAACACTTTTCAGTTTTCCATGTAGTATACTAGACACTAGTATACATAAAATTGAAGTACTGACTTTTATAATATCATATTACATAAAGATGAGGATGTGCCAGTGTCAATATACAAATGTTTTAAACAACGACCAAAAAACAAGTTGGTATTTCTCTTTTGTTTTTTCGTAGAGTCCCAACTACAGTAAGCTTATGAGTTTTCAACAACTCAGTCGCCAGTGGTATGGAGTTATACCAATTATCCATTGTGACGTTTCGTCCCGTTTTCGATATCGGTGAAATCAGCCTTTTCACAACACTTGATGGGTTGTTTTCACACTTGAAAGGGCCATCTGGTTGCTTCCCGACATATACCTCCATATTACAAGTGTAAAACGTTTTTGAGTCGACTAACGCTTGGATTTTTATCCCATACTTGTTCGGTTTATTGGGAATATATTGTCTGAAATTGCATCTCCCTCTAAATCCTTCTAGCATTTCGTCTATCGTAGCATTTTCACCTATAGTATAGCAGTCCTGACACCGTTTTACAAAATCATCGAATACGGATCGAATTGCAGCCAGTTTGTCTATCGATAACCTTTCCTTTCTCGTGCGAAAATCATCAAACCTAAGCGCACGTAATAACAAGTAAAAACGTTTTTCAGGCATAACTGCACGAAAGTATTCTGGAGCAAAGCCATCATTTGACCATAGGTCTTTTAGATTCAAATGATTACTTCGAAGATAACCTGCTAGGTATAAGAGACCAAAGAGCGCTTTTATTTCAATAATACTAGTGTCGAGTACGTCTTTTTCTCTCTGACAATTGATTCTGATTTTAGCTAAATAGATATTTGTACAATTTACAATTTCTTCTATAACCGTATCGGGAAAAAACAAACTCCAACAATCAACTATAGACTTGGCGTCTTTCGCATACCGCTTTACCCCAGGCAAATGTAAAATTATATTATGTGAGCGCGTACGTACATTCAAAGGTGGGCCGTCAATATTCCACTTCGTAATATTATCCTTACCTAAATAATAGGTGGGTTGGGAAGTTTTATCCGACAAAGGGCTTCTAGAACGAGATCTACGAGATGTACTTGGTCTATTACGCGTATTCAATGTTTTATTTGCGATAAATTCTGTATCAGAAAAATCAGACTCACTTTCACATTGTTCTTGTATATCAGGCTGAACAAAATCAGGATCATCGGCCGAATCATCTGTATCATATAAACAATCTAAATCTTCTGATTCTTCAACCCATGAGGTGATATTTTGTGTCACTTTATCCATTTTTATATAAAAATACGAAACAAACCACGATATAACAAAATAAAATAAATACGGCATTAGTCGCGTGTGAGCGCTGCGCTCAGTTATTCGTGACTAATGACTTTGACCTTCAACACAAAGCAGAAATATTGATAAATTCATAACATCTAATTTTTTTTATATTTGTACATATGTCGATAAGAGGTATTTATAGTTTCACACGAAATACGCCAGAAACAAGCCAGTGATGACCAAACTCGTTTAAATGTGAGCGTGGCGCTTACATCGCGACCACTGACGGGTTAAAGTATACAAATAATATTGTTAGAGAATTATTATTTATAATTTATTATAATTATTATTACTTACTCTTTGCTTTCTATATTTATATTCTCTAGAAAGTCTACTAATTTTTTATCAATTTTTTTCATTTCCATATAAATAGTCAGCTTTGATAAATAAGTGACTTTGCAGTACAAAGTATAAAGCAGTATAAAGTTATTAGATCCTCATGATCTTTTATAATCCCACATGTCGTTGAGTATGCTGCCCTTCGTTTCTTAAGTCAGCCTTCTATGTTGGCACTTGTTAATCTTTTTGTTATAAAATTCCAGTATATTCCGACGCAGACTCTTATCACCGCAGATGTAATTTAGCAATTCATATATTCTTCGTCCTCATATATATCCGGCGCCCATGCACTTTTCCATTCTTCTGTTTCTGCTTCATTGTAGTCCATGCACTCCATACCTGATGACACCAAGCTAGATTTTATTTCTTTATCCAAATTCATGAAACTTCCCCGACATATATTTACATACACTACCATACAATCAGCTAGAGTAAACTCGATATCTCTCGAAGATAGGAAGAATAAAGACTTCATAAACTCAATGTAATCTTCGCTATTTCGTGAAGGAATACTGAAAAACGGCACTGTGAATTTTCCGCCAGGGTAGTCGGCTATAGTTTTTGAGATCATGAAATCAACATTCGGTTCTAGAGGAGCTATCGTTGTTGTTGTAGTGTAAACTCCATTGATGCACTTAACGGTATCTATAGCTCTCTGTGCCATTTTTAAGATTTTGATAATTGATATTATATGATTTGTTTGTAATTGTTATAGGTTTTAATGTGAAGATAGAAACTGCTTTCACTTTCACTTCTCTATTTTCCTTATTAGCTATGCAAATATAGTAAATAATGATAAAAAAAAATTGTAAAAAAAGCTTAAAATTGTCTCATTTTTAAAAGTTTGAGATTAAAATATTATAAAACTAAGATCAATGTGGGCTGTAGAATATTTCCCTCTATCAGTTAAAAAAATAAATCCCAATTGATTGATTCTACGAGTCAGGATCATTATTCTCGTAATGACGTGTCTTTTTGAAGACGAAATGGCATTGGCGCCGGCCGCCTAAGTTTGAGATTCTGTGCGGTGCGATAAATGTAAAGATTTTACACTGATGTATGTTTCTTTTCTGTGTTATAAGTCGCATATGCAGTAGTCAATGAGTAATAATAATTATCCTTTGAAAAATTAAATTATATTTATTTGATTATATCATAAATTAGTTTTGTAATTTTTTTACACAATATTAAATTCAGAATATCATCGTATAGTTGGATTTTTACCGGACACCCTGTCTTTTGGTATTTTTTTAGTGGGACTTAGTCATTTTTTGGATGAAAACAATGTTGGTGAATCAATAAAAATCATTGTTGCTGTTGTCTAAAATTCTTTTATATGTGGGATAATCATTATATGCGACAATATCCCAACTATGACTGCATCAAATGAACACGTATTTGATATTATATAGGCAGTTTTTTTATAACGACAGGTCGAAGAAATATAGCCGTTGAATATTAATGTATTTAAGTGTGATCTCATCCTGGAAGCAAGTATACGGTCTATTTCCGGACATGAATCCATATACTTTGTAGGTCTTTTTTTTGTGATTTTTTCTATGGTTTCCACTTTTTCTGACTTGAATCCTCTCCATTCTTCTTCTTCTTCATCGAAAGTAGCTTTACTGATGAACGATGAAGAATCTGACAGGATTTCGGTAGTATTAGTGAGAACACCTAAAGTATAATCATAGTTTTTTCTATAAAGTACTTTATTATTTATATATCTATATATTTATCACTTCAATACTTTATATTATTAATAACTGTAAAGGTGATGAGTTTTTAAAGATTATACCATGCGAATAAAAATAACGAAATAAAAATAAAATGAATAATATTATATTTTTTTATTATAATATAGTTATGAATGAAATTTAAATGAAAAAAATATAATATTTTAATAGAAATGTAAAACTAACTGGTATTATTGAGAAGTAATGTACTTATATTATCTTCTCCAAAATAATCTTTTCTTTTTTTTCTATCGTCTGAAATGTAAGGTGAAAATGATCTTGATTTTTTTACGACAGACCTATACCAACTAGTACCGTCACAGGTTACGACTGTAAGGATTATATAATATGATTTTTTAAAAATACTAAAATTAAAATAATCTATAATTACTAACAGTCATCGTGTATATGAGGAGAACTACTATTGCTTTCTAGTTCCATTTCCGATGCATCTTCTGTAACTGGATCAGTATAATCACGTGATAACTGTTCAGATTTTGTTAATAAAGAACTTTTCGGGTAGTCATAATATTTTTTAGCCATTTTCGGTATTACAGAAACGATTTTTTCTATAGAAAGTGATGAAAACAAATAACATGATATTAAAATTAAATTACTTACTCGTAAGGTTAGCTAACATAATATTACGTTATTATCACGTATAATTATATATTACTTAATTGTTGAACTATTATAAATATATAAATCACCTGTATTTTTTAAATCTATTTGATGGCTTCTAGCTATTTTCATCATTTGGTCTATACTAATCAAGTGCGTGGAAACGAAACGGTCTACAGACATTTGTGTGCATGTGCCATGTTTGTAATATTCTATTTTTTAGTTCTTAGAAATTTCCCTCTACAGAAGCAGACGTTGCAGTTTCATATGAAGAATTAAATAAAGGCTGCATCACATTTGTCCATAAAGGGAATTCTTTACAAATTCTCAAAATCTGTGTACCAAATTCTGGTATGAAATATGCGCTGATTTGATCTCCTTTTGATTTGCTTTCACGCTTAATGCCATCTATCAAAAATCGAACTACGTTTTATTTGGTTTAATAGTTTTACACGTGCAACTTCAGAAGGGTGTTTCGTATTAGATATTTGACATTCACCTTCAGTTTCGCTATAACATACGGTCAATATATCTATGAGAATATTTTTGAATTCCATTAAAGACTCGGACTTTATTAGTAGTCTAGTACATCTCCCATAAAATTCCTTTAATCTAATTGTTCGCTTGCCTTTCCAACACGTCCACCTACATACCAACTTGATTAAATGAGCAACATTAATTCGTAAGTAGGAAACTGGTCGTGCTGAAATATTCCCATTTAATGCAGCCAAACAGTTGTTTACATAATTATGCAACGTAAGTCCATTGCAAAAAGCCCTGGTAATGCCACCCAACAATGCTTTTGAATAATCGCAAACCACTTCTTGGGGAATTGAAACTCCATCTTTTAATATAATTTATAGACGTTTGTACTACATGTACTATAAGCACATTTTATTTTTATTTTTTTGTACAGAAAATAAGAAAAATTAAATTTTTTTTAGATATAGTTTGAGAACCCAAATTGCAATTTTTTTATATTTCTGATTCGAGTCTCGGGGGGCCCTAAAATTTGGGGGCCCGGGGCATATGCCTTTAATGCCCCCCGTCAAATCCGGCCCTGCACATAACTATACATTGTGTTTTTCAATATTAGAGTCTGTAAGTATAGGTACTGCAATTTTTATTTATTTTTATATTTGTAATAGACAACGTTTTTAGTTAGAGTACCTTTACTTCAATTATATTTTTTAGTTTTAGTATAGGTGAGATATGACAATCTGTGAGTGATTTCGTACTAATAAAAGAACAATCAATACTCCGGCCCAGGAGAGAGTAATTCTGGGTGGCGGCTCAAACGTGTCCGTTTTCGCGCATTCCCACCACAAAACCTTCCCGTACTCTGGCCGCCGCCAACTCTAGCCGCCGCTACCGTTGCCACCACCGTCGCCGCCGCCGACCATGAAACGGTGACAGTGGTTGTATACAGCGCGTACTATAGTGTTACCGTTATTTTACGTGTTCGCATACATACACAAAATTTGCGCTTTTGCGTATACCTACACAGTTTTTTACCAGTTTTTGCGTAGTTAAACAGTATTATTTTTTTTATACCCAACTACAGAATATAACACCGCGGAGCTAATTCATTTGGATGCGCGAGCGAGTACTCTCTCCTGGGCCGGAGTATAGTAACAATAATTTATTATTTTACTATTATTGGTGGAATTTCTTGGCGGTATCTTGTAGTTAGAAAATGGAAGTAGAAACTATTAACTGCAATATAAATGGTTGGCGCCTAGAGTATACGGAAAGGCAACGTGGCATACAAGGTTTCTTATCACTAGTCGAACGAAAAAAATAGTCACCTATAGCTTTGGTCACCCAACTTCACACACGTTTTTTTAGTTTATATTTTAAATACCAATTGAAAATTTATAGGTTTAAACATTAATTTATTTGATATAAATTGTCTTAAAAATATTGATATTCAAATATCTGTACTCAGTTTCATGAGAGCCATTTTTTTAAAATTTTTACAGTATTGATTCTGATTTTAAACATAAATAGGAAGGTATTTTGATTTTTCAAGTTTCAATTTGCGATCCGCTGCAGTAGATATAACAATCGTCAGCGATAAGAATGTATTTAACCGGCTTCGGGATTTTTTCGCAAATGTCATTGATGGCGACAAGAAAGAGAGTAACGCTGGGAGCAGATCCTTGAGGAAGTCCGTTAACAATATCGTGGGAGGATGAGAGGTGGTTATTGACTTTGACGCAAAACTTACGGTTGGCAAGAAAATTTTTAATAAATCTCAGGAGATTACCATTTAGTTCCCAGTTATGAAGAATTGTTAAAACACTGTTTTTCCATACAGTATTGTATGCTTTTTTGATGTCGAGGGCTATTGCAATGAGGTGCTGTTTGCTTCTATGGGAGAAGCAGATGTCGGTATGTATTGAAATTAACGCATTAAGTGTTGAGTGGTTACGTCTGAAACCACATTGCTTTTTGTTAAGGATAGTTTTGGATTCTAACATCCAAATTAGACGTTTGTTTATAACTTTTTCAAGGAGCTTGCTCGAAGTGCTGATTAGCGATATTGGTCTATAGTTCTCGATTTCAAATTTGGATTTATCTGGTTTAGGAATGGGGATTACGTTAGCATTTAACCATTGGGTGGGGAAGAAAACTTGTGTCCATATGGTATTATATATGAGGGGAAGTGTTTAGGTTCCTATTTCTGGTAGATTTTTGAGGAATGAGTAGGGTATGTTGTCGGGTCCAGAACTCTTGCTGTTACAAGATTGTAGTGTCAAGGTCAGTTCAGACATGTCCAGATCTAAGTTGTATTGAGCGTTGATTTGAGTATGTACTATTTCAGGTTATTTTCTTGGTTGGCCATTATTAAATGAACTCATCACAAAAATTGATACTAGTTTCACAACTGGGAAAACTATTGCCGAGTATTCATACAGCCCTAAATTAGGATTGTTGGGAAAACCAATAGAGGGAGTATTTAACGGGATTTCGGGAAAATCGATTACAGGAAATGACACTGTTATTATGGTGAACAAAAAAAACGGAAGAGCTGGATTCACACAAATAAAAATTAATAAAAATACGGAAAAAGTGAACGATACGCAGATCAAAGAACTACGAGAAGATGCGTACACGAAATTGTTTGATGACAAACGTTATTTTAGACCATTGGAATGCGGCCAATACATAGGCGTCACGGTGATGACAGCGCAGCCGAAAAACAACCGTCGTTGCACGTGGGCGTCTATCCAGTACACCGATTGACTCAGAGGCGGCTTGTAAGCACCTTCTACCGAGGCGCCGCCCCGCTAAAAAAATTTGGAGTGGGTGGGTGGGTGGTCAGTGGGTCAGTGCTCAGTAGTTTGGTAAAATGAAACTTAATAGATAATAGTAATATATAAGTAATAAATGTTGAATACAAATATTTAGAAACGTATCTTATAACCTGTTTTAAATCAATGCCAATGTAAGAGGTATTATCTAGGTAAATTATAATTTGATTAGATTAAAATATTATATTATAACTTATAAGTTATAACTAGGGCTGAGGACTTGTAGCATTTGCATATTTATTTTGCACAGTCACAAAAATAGCAGAGTGCAAAACAAATGCGTTTCATGCTTCCACAAAGCTAGTTTTGAAATTTTATTGTGCATATAAATGCATATTTTGTGTTTTTTTTTTGGTTTTTAGGGCATATTTTACGTTTTTTTTAGTTTTTAGTGCATATTTTGCATTTTTTCGGTTTTTAAGGCAAATTTCTTCCATTTTCTACTTTTAGATGCATATTTTAAATAATTTATAGTTTTACCAATATTTTTTCGTCAACGTTTTTATTTATTTATTCACACAACCAAAATAACGTTGATATTATTATCGACGATATTTCTGGAGATTTGCCGATCAGAGGCTGCAATTTGTCGGGTTATTAATTTTATTTATAGACAGATAAACTCACATTGTTCAACTCACAAAATATTATTGATACGGGCCACGGGGACGAGTACCAACAGAAAAATTCTTATTTTTTGTTCAAAAATATTCACTTTAAAATGCATATTTTTTATATTTAAGTGCATATTTTGTATATTTAAATGCATATTTGGTGACTTTTTAGAGCTACAAGTCCTCTGCCCTAGTTATAACCAAAATAACAGTACAAACTGGCAAAGTATAACTGGGATAAGCACACAATAATAAATTAACGTAACAACCTTTCTATATTCTATAACAATATTATTGTTACAAATCTGATATCATTAGCACGAGCGTTGCATTTTATCAAACATGAAAGTTTCCCAATACTTCTACAAAAATAGATTTATACATTATACATTGTTCAACGAAAAATTAAATTTATTTATACCATATTATCTACCATAATATTTGCTGTTATCTAAAATTTGAAAAATAATAATTCAAACATTAAATGTATAATGTATTTACTATTTAGTTACTAGTTACTAGTTAGTACCACTGCCGTCCGCCACGACCTGCGAGTGACGACGAGTGACGATAACTTTTTATTTTCATTGATTTTTGATTTTTGTGGCTTTGTGTTTCTCTTTAGTGTTACCTATATTTTCGCTCGTAATGTCTTCGTCGGAAAACAGCGAATTTTGTGTGTGTGGAAAAAAAAGACACACGATGAATACAACAAATTGGACACGTCATTTAAATGCAAGTAAAATTAAGAAAGCAAATCAGTCTAGTCCAAATATAGCTTCTTTCTTTACTTCAAGTAATACTAAAAAACATGAATTAGAATATAATTCTAAAGACGAATCTGTAAAGAAAAATAAAACTACTTTAAGTATTGGTAAGTGTATTCATATTTTTATTATATATTATTGAATGTATAAAAATAGTTTCATTTTCAGATCCTGAATTTAAATTGCAGCATAAAAATGAAACATTTAAATCACATTCCCCGTCGATCTTTATACCACCAAAAGACAAACCAAGGTATAATTAAATATTTTATAATAACATTTTCCCATCGCACATTACACAAAATATAAATAAATAAATTATACATATAGCGATCGGGTCTATAGACTATAAATGATAAACAAAAACAAAAATTTAAAAATCTTGATTAGAAAAAAATTTATTTTTAAAATTAGTTCTGTCTGTGACACCCTATATAATATTAATTACACTTTTTTTTTAATTGTAGTTGTTCAAATGAAAATAATCCACTTAACTCGGAGAGTTTTTCTGCTTTGGAAGTTACCAAAAGTTACCTGTCTGAATTACAACAAAATACTACCGATCCAAGTTTGTTTGTAAATACAAGGTAAATTGAAATATCTATGTCACTGCAAGGTAAATGTAATACTTATTTTTGAAAAATAATAACCAAATAGAGTTGTTAATATTTTTTAAATTTGTTTTTACCCATATTTAAGTATTAGATACAGCTGAGTACCAGCTTTACATATACTTAGTTTTTCCTATATCTAGTATCTACTAGGTGACAGGATGTCTTATATCTGAAATTTATACGGTTCCAGTTTCTGTATTCTGTATGAGTAAAGTTTAAATTAAATTTAAATTGAATAATAAAAATGAAATTGTTTTGTGATTATTACTAGTAAAATATTAATTTATTGTATGAATTAAAATATGCTTAAATAGGTAAATTTTAAAATAAATGTAATTATAGTTCTGTGTATTAAATAATGACTAGATTAAATTACATTTAAATAATTAATCATAAGACAATTTTTCCCCTTAGAACATTGCACTATTGAGAGTGAAAATTAATACAATTTTGAAGCATAATGTAATATACGTCATATAGTATTATTTTAATTCATTTTTTTTTTTTTTTATTGTAGTTATTCAAATATGTCAAGTAATCTACAAAATCTAGAGAGTTTAGCTGCTTGTGAAGTTTTTAAAGCCAATGGTCTTTCATTGACAGAATCACAACATATTAATGATCCACATTTGTATATAAATGTTAAAATGTCATCAGCTCTTCTGCAAATGCTAACCAATCTTGGCCCTTTACAACCAGGCAGTAAAGATTTGCCAGGAGGAGAATTTCCTAAATCTTCCTTTAGTGGTACTGAACGGTCATTTTCAGAAGTTTATTATAAAAAAGAAACTAACAATGATACGCACAGTAGACAATGGCTTGCCTATTCTTTAATAGTAGACCGTGTATATTGCTGGACTTGTCGCTTATATGGTACTCCTAAAGCTCAGAATAATATATTTTCTACTACCGGATGTAATGATTGGAAACATTTATCTACTCGTTTAAAGGATCATGAATCTTGTAAAGTCCATTTAGAGTCAGAAATTAGTAGAGCAATGTATGTTGGTCAAAATCGAATAGATTTATCACTTATTAGATCTAGAAATACTCAAGTATCTAAGAATCGGGAAATTGTAAGAGTACTTATGGATATTATTTTGTATCTTTCAAAATACGATTCAGCATTTCGTGGCCATAATGAAAAGTTGTTAAAAAATGATTCTGTCAATCAAGAAAAGTTTATAGGCCTCACTAAACTTTTGTCTAACTATCATCCAATATTATTAGTTCATCTAGAGAACATGAATAATACTGATAAAAAAAAAAGACTCACTTACATGTCGAAAGATTCTCAAAATGCTATGTTAGAAGCTTTAGCGGAAACTCTTCGTGATGAAATCTTACAAAAAGCCAAGAACGCTGGTATGTTTTCTGTCATAATTGATACTACAACAGATAATGCGAAGATTGATCAATTGGCATTTGTTATACGATATTGTTCTGATGATGGTGAAGTTTTTGAGCGTTTAGTTGGTATCGATGAAGTAAACGATTCTTCTGGAAAAGGGATGTTTGATGTGTTTTGTAAATTATGTGAACGTTATGGATTAAACTGGAGAAAACAACTCATTGGACAGGCATATGATGGAGCTTCCAATATGCAAAGCGAGTTAAAAGGCCTTAGAGGTTATATTCAAGCTCAAAATCCAAGTGCTTTAAATGTTTGGTGTTTTGCACACTGTTTAAATTTGGCAGTGGTTGATGCATGTAATGCAAATGAAAAAGTAATGAATTTTTTTGGAACTATACAAACATTACTTACCTTCCTTGGTTCTAGAAAAAGAACACATTTATACGTACAGTGCCAAAAGGAATTATGTTCACCTACTCAGCGTATAAGGCGTCTTAAACACTTTTCTGATACACGGTGGACATACCATGACCGGGCGATTGAAGCAGTTCAAATAACTTATGGAGCCATTTTAAAAACACTTAAGACATTAAGTAATCAAAAATCAAATGAAACCGATATTAAGTCAAAAACATTGGCAAAAGGTCTACTAAAATCATTAAATTCATTCGAGTTTATAGTAATTATGTTTATGATGAGGAAAATATTTAATTCTACCACACCTCTATCAAATTATTTGCAGTCCTCCAAGTTAGATTTTGTTGAAGCAATGAAACTTGTTAAGGCAACTAGAAATGAATTATTCCATTTAAGAAATTTAGGAAGAGAACAGCTCCTTGAATGTTTTATTAATGAAGCAAAAACTTTTTGTGAGAAATTTGAATTAAATGAAAGAAATTGTATATAGAAACGTGTTAGTTTAAAAAAAAAATATTACACTTGATAAAACAATCATGATGATTGATAAACGGTATTCTAACGCTGAACATATTCTAAAAAGTTTAACATTTTTTTCTCCCGACAAATTTGGTGAAGAATACCCTAACGATATTTTCAAAAGAATAACACAATGGTTAACCACAGTGAATGAGGAAAATTTAAGTGTAGAATTTGAAATATTCAAAAACTATTTTGATGAACTAAATTCAAAAAATGTTGATTTAAATTTATCCAAATTGTTTATAAGTTTCCAAGATGCAGAAGACACAGAAAATAGTGATGATGATATTTCAACGGAAAGTATCGAAAAAATCAAAAAGTCAGATTTTAAAATGGTCCAAATCTTAAAACTGTTATGCAAGTTTAATCTGGAATCAGCATTTCCAAACTTATATACAGTATATAAAGCAATATGTACACTTCCTCCCACTTCAGCGACAGCCGAAAGAACCTTTTCAAAACTTAAATTAATAAAAACCAAACATAGGTCGTCAATGGGTGAATCTAGGCTTGACCATTTAATGGTATTATCATGTTCACCAGATATAGATATAAATAAAGAAAAGGCTATTGATAGGTTTGCAATGAAATCCAAATTATTGCAAACGGAACTGTTGTATCAGTAATAATTTTATAATTATTAGTGTTATTTTTTATTCATTTTTTTATATTATTATCCGTAGAATATAATATAATTTATAACAATGTAAATTTTTCTTGTCTTGTATTTTTTTTGTTTTATGTCTTCAGTTCTGTGGCGTTATACAGACATTTCAGACATGGTGAACATATCCCTTTAATCTTTGCAAATAAATCTGTTGATAGTAGTTTTATAAAAGTACTATTTACTCAATATGTTACTGAATATCTATCATAATATTTCAAAATTGATAAGTTATAACCATGAATGTTTTCATTAATTTTATGATTTATTTACTTTATACAGAATGAATATTTAGTAAACATTTAGAATTTAGATTGTAGTTTTAAAATAGTATAAAAATGAATATTATTATGTTAAATATACCTACATCATTCATTCATTCATTAGCCATTAGGTGACTTAAGCAAATTATAAATAATATTGAATATTTAAAAAGTATGTTTTACTAAAATACAATTTATAATTTTTACTTAGTGTTTTTACTTTATGTTAAACCTAACAAATAAAAACTATACTAATATTTGTAAATAATGATAATTATGGAATATTTTGTATGATACAAAACATCAACATTTAAGTTTTTAACATATAACATTTATTTTAAATTAATTTATACCTAACCTAACCTATTTATTACAGATTTATATTTTTTTCCTAGGACTATAATAATAAGCAGGGACAACAATATTAAACAATTTTTTTTTACATTTGTAAGCTTAACACTGCTTTTTAAGTATTTTTTGGTTAAATAAAATACCATTCAATGTAAAAACATATTTAGTGATAAATAATTAACGTTAAAGTAGTTATTATTTAAATCGAGCGAAGCGAAAACAATTTTTTTAGGGTAGGTGGGTGGTTCAAATTTATCTGCCCCGGTAAAATGTAATTGTTCAAACCGCCTCTGGATTGACTACTACTAGTCAAGCCGTAAAACCTAGCAGTTTCACTGACATTGAAGTCGTATTTGAGGTCAACATTGAAATGGTTGTTGACTTCGGAGCACCGTTCCAATTCACGCACTTTGACAAAATTCATATTCCATTCGAAGACGGTGTGATGCTTTTAATTTATCTACTACCGCAGGGACAGTACTTTTTCCGTGACGATTTGTCGTCGATGTACAATCAATTTGTAACAATAGAATAAGATAATAAATAATAACACACGATTCATTAATTTGTAATATTGTATTTATTTAATAAATGATAAAAAAATAATGGTGACAGTTTTTTATTATACATTTTTAGGAAAGGTGCGCTTATTCAAGTGTACACTGATAAACGGTCTTTGAACGGCCGCCACTACTGAGCCAGGGCCAAGATAAGCCGCCACGGGACGTCATCACCAACGTCATTACTAGCAGTACCGTGAGTTTTTGTACACCATCAGTGTTATACTTGTAACGTATCTGGAATACTGAATCTTCAGTATTAATGCCTATACTGTTATAACGTTTAACACTGATAAACTCCACTATCATTCGGTCATTACGTTCTCGTGTCTAACAACAATGCAATCTATTATAGCTCGAAGAGCACTATTATTATACTCAAGGTGGATATATAGAGGTGTAAACACTTCCTATATTGTATCATTATCATAGTGGGCCGAAAAAAGTACACCACTTGTAACTGCCACTAGGAGCGCTGACAACCCGATGAAGGCTCAAACACATTAAAGTTTGTATGGCACATTATGCAATTTAGCATATTATTTTAATTACTAATTAGTATATTTAGTAAATACAAGGACTATGGACTTCATGATCTAATAATTAATATTTTTAATTTTAAATAGTGTAACTTAATATGTATAATATGTGTATATGGTACTCTTAATTCATATATTTTAATACCTATTGTATTGGAAAGTATTACTACTTTTCTTGAAGGTTCTATAGGATGCTCAGAACTGAAATTTGTATTGGTTATACACCAAATGCATTCCACATATGCGTTCCATGGGCCACCATCAGTTACTATATTATGTATTTGAAACCCAGAATTTTCAAGTGACAAAGTAGCTTCAATAATAACTTTTTGTAAAACATTGTTTGGAGCTGCACCTTTACTCAAGAAAGCACCAATGGCCTGTATCCAATGGAGAGTCTAGTGGTGGGAATTATCGTTTCTTTTGTGGAATCTTTCCAATCGGTACAGTTACAATAAAGTGCCGATTCCAAAATACTCGTTACATCGGTACAATCGGTACATTTTTTTTAGTTACTATTGTACTCAGATTCGTATTGTTCCACGCTGAACGATCAAGTATTCAAGTGTGTACTCGTTCTTGAAATATAATGGATAATGGATATTTATGAACGAATATGCTTCGTACACCTATTATACAATACCTACTATTTTACTGTATTCGGAAATTATCACCGTTTTAATAATAATATAACGCAGTTCCAATTAAATAAATATATGATTCATAAAAAGCAATGTTTAATATATTATTATAAAATATAACGACATAAAAGTGTTGAAAAGTGTCTTTTTAAAAGATTGTTTTAATGAATGGAATATTAGTGAAAAAATCAAGGTTTTTGTCACTGACAATGCGGCAAATATAACAGCAGCACAATCAATATGAATAAAAACTGGCGTCATAAACCATGTTTAGCTCACACAATAAATTTAATTGCTCAAGCTGGACTAGAAGCAATAAACCACGTACACAAAAAAGTTAAGAAAGTTGTCGAGTTTTTTAAACGAAGTACACAATCATATAAAAAATTAAAAAATGCACAATCTCAAATGGGTTATCCAGAATTGAAACTGATTCAAGACGTTACTATGCGCTGGAATTCAACTTTTGACATGTTTCAAAGGTGTATACTAATTAAAGAACCATTCATTTCCACAATTGCTATAATAGGTAACGTAGACAATTTGACTAATGAAGATTTTGAAATAATGCAACGCTATTGTAAAATATTTAAGCCCTTTAAATAAGCAACTGTTGAACGTAGTACTGAAAAAGGCGTTTCAGTTTCTAAAGTCTTAATTTATATCAAATGTTACACTCTACAATTAAAAATAATATACAGAACATTCAACTACCACGAAAATCAACGAGTATTAACAGAGGCAACTTTATTAGATCCGCGTTTTAAAAAAAAAGCATTTGATAACCATATTATATACTAGCGTACGTACGATCAAATCGTACAAAAAATTGCGGCAATAATTAAAAGGAATAAAAATAATGACAAACATAATATAAAAACACCATTAAGCAATAATGCAATAGACAATGAAACATCTGAAATTTGGAAACACTTTGATGCACAGGTATATCGTATACTAAATTTATGTATTTAATATATTTATAAGTGTTTGTAACATAAATCATATTGTAATTGTATTTAGGTGTCGACACCAACATTAAGTACACCAACATCTGAAGCTATTGTGGAGATCGACAGATATGTAAGTGAGCCGTTACTAGACAGAAATTCAGATCCACTTAAGTGGTGGAATAATAGAAGAAATATTTATCCAAATTTGTTTGAGATGATGTTATTACGGTTGTGTGTGCCGTCGAGTTCTGTTCCGTATGAACGAATCTTTTCAAAAGCCGCATATACTATTTCAGAAAGACGTAGCAGGTTATCGTTAAAAAACATTGAAATATTAATGTTTTTAAATAGAAACTATTAAAATAAGTAAAATTGTTCATTATTACTATTATTATTATTTTTAAACTTTAAAATCAATGCTTGTTAATTGTTATTAGTATTCATATTAAAATAATAAATTACTTTACAGTTATTAAAATGTGTTATTGTTATCCGTGGTATAATATACAACTTTGAACTTACTACCTTCAGTATTTTTAAATAAAATAGTTTTACAATAATTAAAAATACAAATTTAAAAATGTACTGATGTAGCGATTGGAACAATTAGTGTAGATGTAGAAGAATTTTATTAATTAGTCGAAGAGTATTATACGATTAGTTAAATACTATTTTACTATAATTAATAATAATAAAATAATACTAAAATTTGTTAATTTGTGCGCATTCTCTGTTGTATAATTAATCGAGGTTTTCAAGAAGAAAAATGCGTAGTGCGTAACTGGGTACGTACCGACTTGTGTCGAAGTCGTGCGTGAGCGTGTGCGTAGAGTTTACGCGCAGAATTGGAAACGCAGTGGAACGAACAAAATATTTGTATTTCATGTCCTACTGTTGGTATAGTCGCCAGTCGGTACTCGGTATCGCCTGATGGGGACCATTTTGTAGTTAGAAACTTTCAATGTACTCGTTCCTACTCGTTCCATTGTACCGAATACAGCAGTAACGACCCACCTCTATTATCCATGGTCCTAAATGGCCGATACATGAAGACGAGAGCATGATCAGCCATTTCATTTACTTGATGTTCTGGAGTAAATTGACCCAAGTCAACTAAGCCGTCTATATTTAAAGTTGATTTATTGAATGTGACTAATGATGATAATGACATTTCATCCAAAAGTAAGCAGCCTAAAATTCAATATTTAATATAAAATATGAATACCTATTATGATATGTTTTTAGACTATTTGATATTACCATGACGTTCTGCATCACCCATGTGTTTAGATTTTTCTTTGAGCATTTCAAATGTACTTTTTTGAAATCCATAAGCTGGTTCTAACATTTTAATATAACTCTGTAAAGTTACAAGTGATGGAAATGGCAAAATCTGTTCCCTGCGCATCTTTTGGTATAAAGCTGGACTTTTTTTTTCATCAGTATACATTCATAAACTAGTTGTTTGTGTAACATATCCCTTTTCCGGACTTACCTAGACTAGCTTTAAAACACATTTTGATTACCTCTTGTTGTGTTTGAGGTAAATCTTTAATAATTTCATCTATTTTCTCTTCTTTAATCAGATTAAATTTTTGTTTTAAACTATTGATCTTCATTTTAATCAAATAGACCTGTTATATAAAATATTATAAAATATGTATTATACCTATTAATTTTGAAATTAAAATAAAACAAAAATGAAATTGCTTTTATAATTTTAAAAAAACCTTTTGGAAAGTCTTCTTATGTGTTGAGCTCTTTTATACTTAAATGGTGTTCTTAATGTAGTTTTGTGTTGGTTTTTTTTTCTATTTATGTTTTTACTAAGATTTTTGCAGTAATTACATCTAAGATCTAACACATTTACTTTCCACGTATAACATACATTTTGAAGACCATTGATTGGTATTAGTCAAATAAATTAATACCAGAACAGATATTTAACAAATTAATTTTACTCAATACATTTTCAATATCATCACGGTTCTTAATATATTCTTCAATTGTCAATTGTTTTCTTTCTCTCGATTGCTATGACGCGTCAAACGCGTGCGGCTGGCTAACGCACTGCGTCTGACGCACTTGTCTGACGCGTGTCGGTACGATTCCTATGACGCGTCAATTATGGGCAGCCGTTGAGAGGTAGTAGACGTCTCAGCCGATTTTTTATTTAATAAAAAATTATTATATCATAACCTGTACTTTAAAGTATCAATATATTTTTAATTAAAAAATTCAAAATGAGCTGCCAACGTGAGTTATTGTCATATCTTCTTCTTGAAGAAATTGAAGAAGAAGAATTTCTAATAAAACAACTATTACTAGAACAGAGAAATGCAAACGAAGATCCCTTATTTACGTCAAGGCCAGAAGAAGGATTTTTTGAAATATTAGTTAGCCGGCATTTTTAATACACGATGACAAGAAATTCCGGGAGTTTTTCAGACTGAATATTGATCAATTTAATTACATTTTTCAATTGATCGAAATCTTCAAATCAACATCCATACCCAATAACTGCAGCCGAAAAATTAGCCCTAACATTGCGGTGAGTAAAAATAATAAGGTAATATTATATGTAATATGTGTTTTAAATAGTATCATACATTCATACATATGTCATATAATTTATTTATAATGTCAATCAAAAAATTATTGCATATAGCCATTAAGTCACGGGAATATAAAATTAGCAAATTAAAAAGGTAGGTAAGTGGATACCGCTATGCTGTACAGAAGTTATCGAGTAGGTCACTGTACAGGATTTATTAAATTTGAATTCAACGATAAATCATTGCATACGAAAAACGATTCTGAGCGAGGACAGAAATTGTCAAAAGACAAAATCGATTTTTCCGAAAATTAGCTGTGCGTAAAAATTCACATTTTTTCCTTAATTTTTTGTTAGTTTTTCCCGCCGCGTTAAAAAACTGTTGGGAAATTTTTACATACGGATTGGCTTGGAAAATGTGGGACTTAATATCTTCTACAGTAAAAGGATTGCACGAAAAACAACCGTCGTTGCACGTGGGCGTCTATCCAGTACACCGATTGACTACTACTAGTCAAGCAATAAAACCTAGCAGTTTCACTGACATTGAAGTAGTATTTGAGGTCAACATTGAAATGGTTGTTGACTTCGGAGCACCGTTCCAATTCACGCACTTTGACAAAATTCATATTCCATTCGAAGACGGTGTGATGCTTTTAATTTATCTACTACCGCAGGGACAGTACTTTTTCCGTGACGATTTGTCGTCGATGTACAATCAATTTGTAACAATAGAATAAGATAATAAATAATAACACACGATTCATTAATTTGTAATATTGTATTTATTTAATAAATGATAAAAAAATAATGGTGACAGTTTTTTATTATACATTTTTAGGAAAGGTGCGCTTATTCAAGTGTACACTGATAAACGGTCTTTGAACGGCCGCCACTACTGAGCCAGGGCCAAGATAAGCCGCCACGGGACGTCATCACCAACGTCATTACTAGCAGTACCGTGAGTTTTTGTACACCATCAGTGTTATACTTGTAACGTATCTGGAATACTGAATCTTCAGTATTAATGCCTATACTGTTATAACGTTTAACACTGATAAACTCCACTATCATTCGGTCATTACGTTCTCGTGTCTAACAACAATGCAATCTATTATAGCTCGAAGAGCACTATTATTATACTCAAGGTGGATATATAGAGGTGTAAACACTTCCTATATTGTATCATTATCATAGTGGGCCGAAAAAAGTACACCACTTGTAACTGCCACTAGGAGCGCTGACAACCCGATGAAGGCTCAAACACATTAAAGTTTGTATGGCACATTATGCAATTTAGCATATTATTTTAATTACTAATTAGTATATTTAGTAAATACAAGGACTATGGACTTCATGATCTAATAATTAATATTTTTAATTTTAAATAGTGTAACTTAATATGTATAATATGTGTATATGGTACTCTTAATTCATATATTTTAATACCTATTGTATTGGTAAGTATTTACTAGTAGGTAAGTAGTAGTTTCTATTTATATTAATTTTGATATTTTTTTTAATCTTTTTATAGTATTTTTCTTGTATGATATTTGATCATTATACCTTTTGCATGAAAATATCATTCTGGTGTTCAAATAGAAATTAATAATATATTTGGTTAATTCATTTTGATGTTCCAGGCAGCCAACTTTGGAAGGGACTTCTTTAATGTTTACTTCATTCATAACTAAAAACTATAGAATATTGAACATAATATATATAATTTAAATATAGAACATGAATGAAATTAGTAGGTACACTAAAAAATGCTATCCGTGTTCCAAAATATGTCTACTAATACTTTTGTTATTAATGACATAGCAGTCTCCAAGCAATATATTATATTCATTAGACATTCTGATGGACTGAGTAAATGTCCTCTATTTCTCATATTTATAAACTCTTGAACTTCTACTTCAAGGTTAGTATGATTATCTGATGTTGAAATAAGAGAATTAAAACAATCATTGCAAGTTTTTGCTAATGAATGTCTTTTGGCATTTCGAGCAACATAACCAACAAAGTAGGTTAGAGCAGGTTTGTCTATATAATATGTAATTTGATCTTCACAGTATAGTTGATCATTACAAATTTCAAAATCCCCATTGTCCAATATTTCATCCAATTTTTTTTCTAGGTTTAATTTATGCTGTTTATCATCTTTTGATGATTGTTGAATATTGACAAGATAATTCAACATTTCTCCACCACTCACATTACTTCCTCTTGGTGGTCTTATTAGTGAATAGCATGATAATAACCGATAAATTTGGATGAATTGTTTTGGATCTGGATTCTGATTTGAACCACATGCATTTTATTAGTATTTATTTAAACAAAATAAAGGTTAAAAATTCATACTTCTAATTTATCTTGATTTATTCGCTTAGTCATTGGATAAGAATAATCTTTTACATTTGTACATAAATATTCAACCAATTGTAATGTACTATTTAATGACACTATCAATCCTTTTTCTGTTTGACTAGTAAATCGAAAATGTTGGTCTTTAATATCTGATTTCCACTTATTTAAATAGTCAATAAAATCCACAATAATCTATGAAAAACAGAGTATAACAAAATGATAAGTAGGTAATTAAGTAGGTACTATGACACTACTTTTTTTAACAACATTTATTGTTTCATAATAATTAATAATTATAATAAAAAAAATACTAAGTGCTGAATAAAAATAAAAATAACAATAATGCAATTTTTATTTTATTGCTGTATGAGTTTTTGTCTGCTTGCAAGCCATATTTTTTATTGTTAGAATTCATAATATCAACTAAATCATTTATTTTCTGAATAAAACTAATAGTTGGACCACAATCTCTAAATTTATCATATCCTCGGTTCATAAGTTAAAAAAGAGACAAACTCCAAAAGATCATCTCTAGTCTCACTGTCTCAGCAAAGGAGTCCAAGACCTCGAATCTGCAAGCAGTAGTAGTCGTACCTCCTCGGCTGACACTATTCCTAACATTCTCCAAGAGATCACTGAACGTGAGCGTTGTTCCCGAAACGTCATTATTCGTGGTGCTCAAGAATCTTCCTCTTCTATTTTAAAAGATTGAGTCTCCAATAACGTCCTAAAAATAACTGAGGCTATCAAACCGTACTTTCCCGAATTACCCTCCGACTTTAAAGCAAATTGGCTTAGGTAACCCCAATGATCGAGGTCCTCGACTACTCAAGGTTTTCTTCCAGTCTAAAGAAATAGCCCATAAACTTGTCTCTGACTACAATACAAATATTAGAGCTACTCATACTGACAATATGCGTCGTCCCATTTCGGTTACTCGGGATCGCACTCTGAGTGAGCGTGAAGCAATTCGTCTTGTATACGCTGATTTGGAAAATCGCAAAAAGAACGGTGAATCTGACTTGGTAATCAAATACAGAGATGGATTCCCCTATATTACACCGGTTGGACGCCATCATTTTTCCCAGGACAGCCGCCATCAAGCATCGAACTCTGCCCTTACCCAATCAAAAACTAGCAGTACTCGATCTGTCGCTACCTAGGCAAGCACTCCTTGGGCTGAAAAAAACTGGAAAAAATGACTTATGCTACTACTCCTGAATAACTGATCCCCTTTACAATTGTATGTTTAGCACTAAAAATCGTTCTTCAAACTGCTCACTGCTGAACTAACTTTAGATTCTTTCTTGCAAGTCATTACTAACTTTAAACCCTTATTTTGTAAACTTATTAATTTTTTTAATATTTTTAACAATAACATTTATGATAATACTCTAAATTGCAACCTTAAAATATTCTATCAAAATGTCCGTGGTCTTAAAACAAAATTAGTCAGCCTCAGATGTTCTTTCCCTATGTTTCACTTTTATGATATCATTATCCTCACAGAAACCTGGCTGACTCCTGACATAAGTGACAGTGAACTTGGTTTCGCTGGCTTTCTAGTAATAAGACTTGATAGAATCCACAATAACGGCACTTCTATCCGAGGTGGCGGAGTTCTAATTGCTATCAAGAATACCCGTTCCTTTCAACCTATTTCACTAACCTTATCTAATGTTGAACAAGTATTTGTATTATTGTCCCTAAACTCTTGCCACTTATTGGTAGGAGGTGTATACTTACCCCCTCGCTCCCCCCTTTCTGTAGTTGAATCCCATATTATTTCCGTTGAACACATAATGTCCTCTTATAAACCAAATTCCCTAATCATTTGTGGTGACTAAAATCTCCCAAATATCAACTGGTCTTCTGATGAACTAGGATTAATCGGGACTAATGACCCAAGTATTATTTCCACAACTATTATTGATTCTTTTTCTTACCTCAATTTTTTCCAGCGTAATTTCTTTCGCAATAACCATGGCAGTATCTTAGACATTGTCTATTCCAACTGCAATAGAGTTACAGTCAATTTAGCAACGGAATATTTAGTTATTCCCGATCCCTACCACCCACCTCTCCAAGTATATGTCCCCAACCCCACCCAATCAAAATCTTGATATTTTTTTCAAGTCAACATTTAGCAGTCAATTAGCAACGATTTGCAAGGCAACTTTCACAATTTGCAAGCCTTTAGTTTAATCATAAAACAAAAAAAACTAAGGGTGGGGCTGGAGACATATGTCCCCAGCCCCACCCATATCATTAAAGGCACATTTTAAAATTATTCTTGGACCATCATTTAGCAGCCAATTAGCAAGGTGGTCGCACAAACATTCAGACCAATATTTCGCACGCAAATGAGGTTTTTCAAAATTCGCACATGTCTCCAGCCCCACCCCGAACCGACATAATACGATTTTTGACCTGTGATTCGTGTCATTATTTAGCAGCCAATTAGCAACGATTAGCAAGGTGGTCGCACAAACATTCACACCAATATTTGCGAATTTTGAAAACCCTCATTTGCGTGCGAAATATTGGTCTGAATGTTTGTGCGACCACCTTGCTAATCGTTGCTAATTGGCTGCTAAATGATGGTCCAAGAATAATTTTAAAATGTGCCTTTAATGATATGTCTATGTACAACAATCTATGTATAATAACTCTATTTCTCCACCCGTCAATATTTCTAATATTAATACTATTCCGTATGAACTTCCTTCTAATTGCCACTTCACCCTTGACAATGTACAACTTGCACTCAACTCTTTAAAAAACACCAATTCTAATGGCCCAGGAGGGATTTCAGCACGTTTACTCTTTAATTGTCAAGATTTTATTGTTTATCCTTTATTCCTTAGTGTCACGGTCATTCATGGCCACCGTATCTCTAAATTGGATTCACTTGGTATCGGTAATCCTCTACTCTCATGGCTCCAATCTTATTTAAGCCAAAGAAAGCAATTCTTAAGAGTCCACGGCGCTGTCTCTGACTTGTTTATAACTCTCTCTGGGGTCTCCCAAGGAGGACATCTCAGTCCTCTTATGTTCATCCTTTTCGTCAACTCAATTAACAGTTACATTTCATCCTCTAGAGTTCTTCTGTTTGCTGATTTAAATTTTTTCAAAAATTACATCTCTATCTGACCGTCTTCAACTTCAACCAGATCTCAATACTTTTTCTCTCTGGGCCCAGCGTATTGGCCTAACGCTCAACCTTAACAAATGTCATGTTATGGCATTTCATAGAAAACGAACTTGCATAATCCATCCTTATTCCCTTAATGGCTCTACTCTCGAACGTGTTACCACTGTCAAAGATCTCGGGTTCTATCTAACTTCTTCTCTTTCTTTTGAGCACCATATTGATGTTACTGTTGGTAGAGCATTAAAAATTCTGAGGTTCTTAAAGCGCAACATTAGCCTTTTCACGTCCGCTACTTGCCTTCGTTCCCTCTATTTTTCACTTGTCAGCTCTGTCATAGAATATGGCTCAGTTGTTTGGTTCCCATATCTAGCCAAGGACCAATTACGTTTAGAGCGAGTCCAAAACCGCTTCCTTTCCTTCGCCGCTTTCATACTCAATATTGATCACCCACCCCACGATTACCTATCAGTTAGAACTTTCTTAAATATCCCTACTCTTGCTTCTCGCCGTTTAGATGCTGACCTTTCCTTCATCACCTCTCTCCTTAGCGGGGCAATATATGCCCCGGACCTTCTGTCCTCTATCTCTTTCCGCGTTCCTGTGCATTTCACTAGAAATCACTCTTTATACCTTGTCTTCTCCCACCATACTAATTACTCCCATAATAATCCATTAGATAGAATGCTCCGCCTACTTAATAGCTCCCGATCTGTAGCTTACTATTCTTGTTATTTATCTCTACTGAATGTTTTCGTCCTTAGTTTTATTTTACTTTAGCATGTACTCTTTATAACTAAAAACTGTTTAGTATAAGTTGAAACTAAAGTCTATATTTATAACTACTGTTTTTTATGTATATAATTTCATTGCTATCATTTCTTGTAATTTACTTATTATTACAATGTATCTATAAATTGCCGTTTGGCGTTAAATAAATAAATAAGTTCTTGCATACAGTCAGCTACTGATTTACTAAAGAACTTGAAAATATGATATAATTAGACAATATGTCTTATATATTTAAGTATTATTTCATCTTACAACCATGGACATTTTAACATTCATTTTTTGAAAATGCTGTGGAACAAATGATCCCTAGTTAATTTGTAACATAATTTTATGTGATTTGAATCATCATGCTCAACTAAGTATTTCCAATGTTCAAATTTAACAATTCCGTCAGTACACTATCATTATATAAGTAATAGATTAACAAAAATGTTTGTTTTAATATTCTATGTAGGTATCTGGTATGTTTATATTAAATAAATATACCTAAATACTTCAAACGGTTTGTTTTTTATCACTCTAGTCCACATGGTTTTTATTAAATGAGGGAAGTCCTACATGAACATATAGGATATATAATTTAAATATAGAACATGAATTAAATTAGTAGGTACACTAAAAAATGCTTTTCGGTCGTTCATTAATTGTATATAAGATGTATAAATATTATTTTGAACGTACATTAATTTAAACTAGCGAAAAGAAGTGGCGTTGTTGTGTTAAGAAATGTCCAGCTTTTATAAAAAATTTAGAACCTCCAATAACTATATCATCAAGTAAGGAAGACCATAAGCACGTATCTTGCAGTGAACAAATTTTGCAGCATCAACAGTTGTCTGCACCAGTAAAAAGAAAAGAAACTGATAATCCTCACGATAAGCCAAGTGAAGTTTTAATTCAATGTTTAAATGACTAGTCAACTAGCAAATTAAAAATTACTGATTTAAAATATGTTAAAAGAAACGCATATAATGCACGCCGTAATATTTTACCTCCTTTACCAACTAATATGAACTCTGTCCACGAAGTTGTTGAGCAACTTAATATAACAACAATACAAGACGAACATTTTGTATTAACAAATAATGTAATACATAATTTAATCATTTTTTCATGTAACAAATTTAAAAGCTTTTTGTCAAGCCGAAATTATTTATCTTGACGGAACATTTGATTTCTGTGCTAAACATTTTTATCTGTTCTTAACTTTTCATGGTTATTTAAATGATCATTATGTTCCTTTAATATTTTGTTTATTGAAAGATAAAAAAGAATCCACTTATAACAAATGTCTTCAAACAATAAATTAACTATGTAATGATGTTGGTAGTGAATTCAAACCAAATAAAATTGTAATTGATTTTGAAAAAGAGTTAAGAAATGTTTGCATGACACAATGGCCGGGAATTAAATTAGATGGTTGTCGTTTTCATTTATCGCAGGCATGGTGGCATGCAATTCAAAGATTTGGGCTCGCGACGGACTATAAAAATGACGAATCAGAAATTAGTAAATGGCTACATCACTGTTTTGGATTGATATTTTTAAATCCAGAAGATGTTGAAAACTGTTTTAGTAGTGACTTGTACAACACTAAACCAACCGATGACCGCCTGGATACATTTTATGATTATTTAAATAATACATATATTGGTGAACAAACAATTTTTCCACCTAAAGTCTGGGCAAAAGCTTCTTACGAATTGACAAAATCCACAAATGCTTGCGAATCATTTCATGCTCATTTTAATCAAACTTTAACCATAGCCATCCAAATATTTTTATATTTATTGACACATTAAAGAATATTCAATCAGAAATTTACATACAATTACAAAGTATACCTACATAAACCAAATAGTTGCCACAAGAATAAATTAAAAATGCGACAAAAATTATTAAACCAGCTGATACAAAATTATAAAGATTAATACATTTCATTACATAAAAACAGTTTCCCATTATTACACAATCAAAAAATAATCAACAGGATGAAATCAATAAAAATAATTTTAATATAACTAGCATGACGATGATTTTTCCTTATTATAAAATATAAATAAAGGAATATATTATATGCAATTAAAAAAATTAATATTTTTGGAGGATAACTAGAACCGCCTCCACTTGGTGTCCTCTGGGTTACGCTAAATGGTTCTAATTTTTTTGTAAAGTGTTTTAGGAGAATTTACGTAAGTGTAATACGGTAGCAAAATGTTTTTAGGGGAGTTTTCACTTGCCCGTCCCACCGTGCAGCATGTGGTAGATTTTATTGGGTATCAATAAAATAAAAACAATGGTACATTTTAAATTAATAAATTGTATTAATTGATTAGATGCATAATTATATGCTGATTATTTATTTTATAATAATAAACGGGTTTGAAACCCTTTTGAAAATGTATACAAATTACATAATTACAATAACACTCATAACAGAGTATAAGTTAAATTTACAATTAATGGTAAATAAATAAGGTTAACTAAATTTAAGTCATTAAAGCAGATTAATATTATAAAAAAAAATTAACAAATAGTAAAATTAAAGATCTATAGAGGGATCCTCATTGGCCATTAACATTAAACGCCGAATAGGCTCATTTCTCATATAATTGCTCGGACATATAGGGACATGAAAAGGAACATTAGAACGGTTTTGACGGAGAGGGACCTCGAAATTGAGTAAGGATAATAAATCAGATGAATCAACTTGACCAGACAACAGTCCCTTTAGAAACTTAACGCAAAGCATTCGCCTGCGTTCAGCTAAAGAGACGATACCTAATTTAGCAGCAACAGCTGAATAATCGTGTGGAGGGTGTTCAATTCCTAATAAGAAACCAGCAGAACGAAGAAATCGGCGATGAACTCTTTCAAGTTGGAGAGAGTCATTAGCAGTAAAAGGACTCCAAACAACCACGCCGTATTCTAATATAAGTCGTACTAAAGTACAATATAGCAGTTTAAAATTATATGTATATTATGTTTTATACATTGTATTTATAAAAAAAAAATTGTAAAAAGTAGTTCAAATAAAAAATAGCTGAATGTTATAATACAATAAAACAACTTTTTTTCCATTAAAATTTGTTTTATATTTATTGTGGTCTATGAATTGTTTGAACAAAATCTGAAATAGTAAAAATTAAAAAGTTAATGAAACTGATAAATATGTGTTTACTATTTTACTAAAAGTCTCAAGCTTCCTGTGTATTGTGGTAAAGTGCAAAGCAGTTTATAAGACTACTAATGTATGAACCGTGCAAATCTGGTGAAGATGACCAATAGTCCCTATAACTACACTGCTTTTTTATTCCCATTAAAAGATTTATTCCGATAAAAGTTTTTATTTCTGATAAATTTGTTCGTATAAATGATTTGCCGGTTTTAGTTTGTTTTTTTTGGGCGTATAGATTTGTTTGAAAAACAATTAAATTCATAGTCTCATCTTTAAATAATATATTAAAAATACTAATTGGTGTACAAAAAGGGAGATTTTCTATAATATTTTTGACGCCTTCTAAACTAGTAAATAAAGGACTTATTGACGTAATTGGTGGTATGAATGGAATATTGATTTCATTGTGGTTTTGTTGTACATTTATTTGAGGTTGAGAACTTTTACGATATGATTGACTTGAAGAAGGGGTAGCTAGTGGCTGAATTCCTGATCACCATCTTCACAATTAAAATTAGAAAAAAGTTGACTATGACTAACTGGTACTTTGTTTGGAATTTCTACATCTCTGGTAATATTTTTTCGTTTTATTGACAATCGAGTTTTTTTTAATGGTGACGGTAGTAAATAAATATTATTATTATCTAAATTCGAAATTTCTGAATCTTATTCCGTATCAGAAAAAGATTCGGAAAATACGACTTCACGTGAAGGAAAACGGTAATCGTCGTCATTATCAGTGTAGCGTAATGGAAGTACCTATTGTATTAATAATAGAACAAAGAGTTTGTATGTCACAATGACTAATTATTTATTTGAAAAAAGAAAACACACTGATATTGGTTCGATAGTGGTACGGTAATAAAAGTGTGTACGACGGGGACGGGAACCTACCGAACGGTATGATAGTCGGTGCAATGCCAGAATAAATCCGACTATTGCCCCATGAACTGTGGTGGATATATTGATCAGTGCAATGCCGGAATAGTTCTGACTATTGCATATATTGACCAATATAAATACCGTCCGAGAGGTTTGGTCGGGGATATTTTACCTGAAATGCGCAAGTCTGCCCGGGTGGGTCTTGCTACAGAACAGGTAAAAGACTGATGTTTGGTCGACGGTCGTACGGCCTTTTATACGCTGGTTATCGGCGATTATTTCAGCCGGTCTCGTGTTCTGTGACTGAATGGCGAGTTACCGGTGCTGTGGTCTGTGACGAAATACCCGAAACCGCAAAAGTGCAATCGCCGATAACCACATAAATAATTACATAATTAAGAAAGGACGTACTATTAATATTAATTATAATTAGGTACAATATTTTATGATAGTGAGGTTGACGGGAGGGCAGTGGTCTGCGTTATCTTGAGACTGTGTGTGAACAATCAGATTCGTCACATGAAGTTTCACTATTGTCATCGGACGGAATTTCTTTGTATAGTATTTGCCAAATATTATTTTCATCTAAGTTTTTACTCATTTTGAATAATAAATTTATCGTAAAAATATGGTAGATATGTTTTTTTTATTTTAATACAAATAATAAAATTAAATAAAATGTTTAAATAATTGAACACGTTGAATGAATAAAATAAACGTAATAAAATATATAACGTGATATATGAATACGAAGATTTACTCACTGCACGGTGGGTTAAAATTTGGACTCTTACGTTTTACGTCATTCCAGACTAACCACTAATCGCTATCAGTAAAATGGTTTTGCATGCACTGAATGCCATTACACAATAGTGTCTAACATATTATGTAATAATATTATTTATATTAATAATTCAAATACAAAAATTGTCGGAACAAATAATATTAATTGGTTGGTCAAAAAAAAATCGGGAGAATAGTCATAAATAACATGAAATTAATTAATATCTGTTTCACTTTTACAAAATAACATTGAAAATAGACTAATAAAACTATTTATAATACGTATTACTGAACAATTATTTTGAAATATCGATAACAATTATTTTAAAAGGTGGGTTATTTTTCGTACCACCGTGACAGAAATGTAATTTTATAGGTGGGACATATGGTATCCCACCGTACCGAAAAATATTAATGTTGGGTTGAACTTTTGGTGTTTTTTTTAGCTGCAAAGAAATTTCGGACTCTGCTTTGTGTGTAATCTTGATCTGTGTTATGTATGATTTCGTTCATATACTTCCTTTTTTCCCTCTGTATAACTTGTTTGCTTCTCTTACGTTCTGTCTTAAATAGTTCTTTGGATTCTGCTGAAAGATTTCTCAGATAGTTTTGACGGTATTCATTTCTCATTATCACTGCATTTTGGCACTCATTGTTATACCATTTCTGCCTTCGCCTAGTGATTTTCTTGCAACTTCGGTTATAGTATTTCTTATTATAGTCCATCTATCACTTGTTTCCAGCTTATCCGTTTGGCTTGCCCTTAGCTTTTCTGTGAGAAGTTCGATGTATTTTTGATTTTGCCCTTTTTCTTTAACCTTCTCTATATTGTATTTTGGCATTCTATTAGTTTTTTGAACATTCTTAAGCTTAATTTTAAATTTCGCAATAACCAAAAATTGATCAGATTCACAGTCCGCTTCTCGATAGCTTCTTACATCCGAAATACTTGATTTAAATCTTTTGTCAATGAGCACGTTGCACGTGGTCAATTTGGTTATATATGTTTCCATCAGGTGATTTCCATGTATATTTGGGGCAATTGAATTCAATCGATCGAATCTATCAACCACAACTAAGTAGTTGGATATTTCTTTTAACGTAGGACCCACAATTATAATAAATGGTTGAAGTGTATGACCCAACCCTACCAGTTTTTCTCTCCTATAAGTAATTGTAGACTAAATCTCGGCGTTTGTTTTTAGATGTGTATTTTTTTAATGTGTATTAAATCCATCTCTCATTCTTGTTTGGATGCTCTCCATTGTACTTTTGATGTCTTGCTCCTAGATATTGAGACGCCGATCAAAAAAGGGAGACTAAGTAGAACAGAAATGTTAGAAACTTCTTCGTTATCTGTAAACACAAACCATTACATTAGTTATTAATAAATATTATTATGTACCACAAAAGTGATGCTAGATTTGATAAAAGATGATTTAATTTAATTGATGTTTATAGAAAAAGTTTAAAAATTATTAAATTTATACTTATGTCCCACATATTTATGTATAGAACGATCAAAACATTAATAAAAACTTGCGAATTATTTCAAAAGCCCAAATTGAATAATCAAGTAGGTATCCATAGGACCATTCATGAGTAAAATACCAGAAAAATCGTTGCAAATAATATCCTTGGACCTAATGGGACCATTGCCAAGGGTTTAAGGGTACAAGGAGGGTGTCGTTACATATCGGCATTAATTGATATTTTTTCCAAATAAATTCAATTGTATTCCATCAAGAAAACGACGACCACGTTTTATTAAATAAAATACTACATGGATTTTTTAAACCATCAAAGACACAAAATTGAATTGTATGCGCTGAACACCTGATACTAAAAGTCATTCCAAATCCTGTAGAAGTCATTGAATCTACTAAATGCTCTTGGAAGTTATCATTTAATACTTCATTTTCTATTGAATATTGGTTGTCAGCCAAAACATCAATTTCACCTTAATTTATCAATTATAAAAAATATGTGTATATTATTACATAGATAGATTACATTAATACATCATTATGTATTATTCACCATCACTTCATGTAAAATTAAAAATTGAATTGTTGATGCATTACCAGTACTATGGTCTTGTGCATCATTTTCATTGTCTTCAGCAAGCAAACGCATCATTTTCACCATATCACCATTGTCAACTGTACACAAGTAAACTTGATCAGGTCTTATATCATAACGAATAGTACTTCAGTACTTTTCATCTGTACTTAAATCAGTACTTTTAAGACCTAAAAAAAGTACATTTATAAATAAAAGTTGATCATAGATTAGGGTGACCATACGTCCTGTTTTATACAAGATTGTCCTTTATTTCGGCTTTGTGTCCTGTTGTCCTGGCAAACTTCTCTCAGGACGCGTTTTGTCCCGTAATTTCAAGTCTGTCCCATATTAACCATTTTTTTGCCGTACCGTAACACGGGGTCAGTTTGCACCAAATTTTGAATATTTTTTTTTTATTTTTTTATTAAAAAAAAAATATTTGTGTTAGAACTTTGAAACTTTTATTGGTTACTCTAGGGTATCTAAGAAATATATAATTTCAGTCAAATTATTTTATTTTTTATTATTAAAATAAATAAATAAATATTACCAAAAATTTTTGGTGCTAAGTTACCCGGGGTTGGGTTTTCTTTGCACCACTACTAAAAATTGCTTGTTTTAAATGAAATATCGTATCTGGTGCAATGTTATTAATTATTACTTATTTAAAAAACAAACATACACAATTTTTTAGTATTTGAACGATGGATACCTACTCTGTTTATTGCATAAAAAATAACATGTTATATCAAATTCAAATTAATATCAACAACTTTTTAATTAATTATAAAAACAATTCAAAATAAACAATTTAACTTAATATAAAAAAAAAAATTAACACTTTTTAATCTTAATAATAATTTTCCCTGTATTGCATAGTAAAATAGGTATTATTTTATAACAAATTTAAAATTAACATAAACATTTTTTTTTAACTTGATAGTTATAAATCTAAATAAAAATAAACAATTTATCTTATTGGAAAAAAATTAACACTTTCTTTAATATTAATAGGTAGGTACATAGGAAACATACTTACTATTCAGTCATATGTAGGTAATTTCAGTCTTATATTTTGCCCCAAACATCATCTAATTCAGGAACAGAAAAAATGCTCCTCTTGCCAATTTGTTTTGGATTTTCTGCATGACCAATTACATCCTGCCATGGGTAATCTAATATATCAGGAGAATTTGGCCATTTCCACATAGCAGAAATGGTTGCCACCTGTTTTTCAATATTTATGATTTTGGGCATACATAAACTGCGCCCAAATGATCTTTTTTTTTGTTAAGTGCGCCTGAAATTTTATCTTTGTTAAAAAGGTATAGTGTAAACTGCGCCCGAATTTTTATCTATGTTAGGAAGGTATTGTGTAAGCTGCGCCCGACTTAATAACTTATTAAATTTTGACTTATTTAAGTCTCTATGTTTGACGATTGTGTACTTTTTCAAGTATATCACAGAAATTTTATTTTCACGAAAAGTTAGAAAAATTAATTAATAAATATAATAGTGGTCAAATTCCAATTGATGAATATGTATCCACCATATGTTATTGTTTGTATTATTTATAATTATTTTAATTATTAAAATTATATTTTTTTTAATTCCTAATATGTTGTAACAATATGACGTTATTATTTGTAATATTTGTATTTATTTTGCTTTTTAAATTATATTTTATTTTTAATTATTCATAATATTATATAATGTCTGTAACGAATTAAGTATTTTCCCTGTAATTTTACCCGGGCGCAGTTAACATGTCACCTTTTTACACTTGATAAAAACTCGGGCGCAGTTTACATGTGTGATTTTGTGTTTACCTGTATTTTGGGCGCAGTTTACAACCGCCGATGATTTTTCCTGGAAATAGCTCACCTTCATAAGTGAAGACCACATACTCTCCGACCTCTTTTTTTATTGGCTTCCACTTAGAACTTTTTGGTGTGGTTAATTCCTCTTCATCATATTCACTAAATTCACTTGACGATTCTTTGTATTGTACACTGTCAGCTGAATCAGAATCTGATGAAACAACTAATAATTTTTGGTGGTTTTTTTTTATGGCTTTGGTAGGAACATTGGATGTTGACGGCTGTTGTTTGTTGAGATCTTCGTATGAAATGCTTTATCCTAGAGCTACATTTAGTTTTTTTCTTCTTTTTTTTGTATTGTCCAATCCAGTTATTGTATTTCTTTTATTTTTTAAAAATGACTTAAAACTTTCAACAATAGGGCTTTGATCACATTCTGAATTAGTAAAGGATTTTAGAATCTCATCTGCAGATGCTGGATATATTCCACATTTCTTAAATCCAGCCTTTAAATTTGCACTATGATTGGGTTCAATTGATGTCATCAAGGCTTGTAGCAATCGTGGAAAATCTTGTTTTTGAAGAGTGTCATTTTTCGAACCGTTGCCTGTCTCTTTGTAGGTTGATAAAATTTGTCTCCATGCACACTTCATTGGTCTGAAAAATGCGACGTCCAAAGGTTGGGTTAAATGGGTGCTATTTGGAGGAAGGCACACAAATGCAATATTATTCTCTTTACATTCTTCAAGTACTTTTACTGAAATATGTGATGATAGGTTATCACCAATTTTTTTTTTTTTTTTTATCACCTTTTTTCCCATCAAGCTTTTTTAGTCTGGCTAACATGAACCATTCCTCAAATGTTAATCCATCAAACCAACCACTTGGAGTGTTACTATAACGAGCTCCTTTAGGCCCACCTTCAGTCCAAGTATTCCACATACAATTTGAACGGTATACCACATAAGGAGGCAAAATTTCACCAGCTGCACTACCTGATATCATTAAAGATATACTAGTTTTAGAACTGTTACAAATCTTATTTGGATACTTGGTGCCACGTTTCACCATACATTTTTTTGTGCCAGGGTCATCTGTCAAATTAGTTTCATCATAGTTCCAAATATTTTGAGGAGGGACATTTTGGACTACAACTGACAAATTATTAATATAATCTTTGATAACATCTTCACTAATAGCTGCTCGACTTTTTTAATGTTAGCTACAAACCTTACTGACAGTTCTGGATGCCTTTTTAAAAACTGTTTAGACCAATCAGGCCCAGGAATATTGTTTTTGAATTTTTTCACTTTCTTTCCAATTTTTGTGAGGTAATCTTTTACTATTAGTTTTAAGTCATTTTCACCTAGAGGGAAACCAGAATCGCTCATTGAAATTATACATTTTACAAAAGTGTTTTCTTCTTGGTCAGTGAAAACAGTTGGTGAGCCTATACTCTTCATATGCTTTTCTCTTAATTTATAGTTTATTGTCCTACGAGGTATATTGTATACTTTGGCTGCTTTTCTCTGAGTTAAGCGGCGTTCTTTTATATCATCTAAACATTTTGCAAGATTTTCTGTTGAATAGTTACCATATTGCCATGAACCGACAGCTCTTTTATAAGTTCTAGGCATCCCTATTTAAAAAAAATCTACATAAGTAGGTATAAGGTAAATTATAAGATCGAGGTAACTTTGCACCGGTGCAAAGTTACCCCAAAAACGCATCCTATTTGATAAAATTTACAAAATAATTTTTTTTAATTTCATTGTTATACTTAAGAAATATTTCAGTGCATCACTTAGTTATTTAAGAACATTTAAAACTTCTACGAATGGGTCACTTACTTGTAATAATGTTGTATACTCCTGAAAAATAAAGATTTTTCTCAACGTGATAACAACAAAATGTAAACAGAAAACAGTTTTGATTTTATTATTTGGTTATGATAACAGCTATCGCGATCAACTGTTTCTAGAAACATAACCTAATCCATGATGAACAATACTGCATACTCGAAACCAGTATTACCAACCACAAATGTAACGCCAGATAATACCAAAACAAATATTATAATTGGTGCAATCTTAACCACAAAGGTGCAAACTGACCCCGTGTTACGGTACTTACTGTTAATTTAAAATTTTTGAAATTTATTTTATAAAAAAATTGGGTTTTTTCTTTATTTTGGTACGACATTATTGAATAGAATAATAATATAAAACCTATTGTTGCATCACATTGTTGTCGGCGACGTATGCCGTACGAAATCAACAACAAAAAAAATATATACCTAATAAATACTTATTAATTTAAAAATATTATGTATAATATTTTCGTCCTGTATTTTATTTTTTTAAATATTGTCACCCTATCATAGATTATCCAATGATAATCGGATGATATTATGAAATAGGCACGTTGAATGCATTTATTTAATTAAGAATATATTTTAAATCAGTAAAGTACTTATAATTAGTGTGTAGATATTTATTAAAACCTGAAATAATCGAAAAATGATCTCTAATTTACTTATGTAGATATTGATATAGGATTATAATATTGTATTATCAATATATTGACAATATGACATAAGCATATCACAATTAAATCTTATAAAAATTAAATTGGTTTAGTATTCAATTTTAAATTTTTTTTATACAGGGTGATTTTTTTATCGTTGAACACTCATTATTTCAAAAAGTATTGACTTTTTTTCAAATTTTTTTTTAAAATAATTTTAGTCTCATGCTTTTCTACATTTGTATGCATTTTAAATATTTTTTACCCTTATATTTATTAGGTAAACCACCATCGACTTTTGATTTTCAAATGACAACCTATATTAATAATTGCATAAATTAATAAAGCTATTTTTTTCATGAATTTTCACTTTAAAATTTTCAACTTTTGTCAACTAGTTGACGAGTTATAGCAGCTCAAAGTTGGGTGGTTTTAGGTGTTAAACATACATAGGTACTACATAATCAGCACCTTGTGAACAAGGATTTTTATTTGTAAAGACCAGTAGCTGTAATAGTAATAAATTCGATATCGTTGAATCCGCGATTGATAATTATTGAACTTTGTACCTATTATAATTGAATGGCTCGAAGCCTGCTCGGCGAGCGGTGGAAACTACGGTTGTAGATATAATTAGATATAATATCTACAACCGTCTTGGAAACACACCGTGTTAAGTTCTACGGGTATGAAGCAGTGTTGCCAGATTCTCAAACAGGTATTCTCGTACTGTGATTATCAAATTCTCGTATTTTCAATGAAATTCTCGTATCACTAAAAAAATTGTTCGCTACGCTCGCTTTTCTAATCACTAATTATTATCACATAAATATGTGATTTTACTTAGCTAGGTTAATGATTTTCATTTACCAGACAATATTCATTTCCCTATTGTTCTATGCTATTAGGTAGTAGTACATACTGTAACAGTACACCGTCATACATTTAAAACGGTCCTTTCCGGGACCACCAATCATAGCCCAGCATAACAGCACAACCCGGCAGAATAACTTTGCGCTCTCAGTACAGAGGCCCAAAGTTATTCCACACTCTGAAAGACAAGGGATACAAAGGTGAGATCGAGACGCATCAAACAAAACCATCCCCATACCTAAAGCCCCAAAACTGTGCAGACAACACCACTTCCCGCACAGAACCTAAACACAACAACAACGGTGGCAACACAGGCGTTTACTAGTCGGTACGGGACCTAGTATATATACCGGACGTTTTCACCGCACCGACATCAGTCTTCTCTCAACATTCAAACCTTCAACAACTCAATACTAGAAGAAGTGAAGACCCGAAAACTGGACAATCCACGAAGCCGCCATAAGCCGCCGACAACCAGCAGGACAACGTAAACGACGAATGCCGGCCGCAATTCGACCCAAGTCCGAATTGTCCAAAGCCGCAGCCATATAGCAGCAGCCACCAATCGTCGACCGCCACACATAGCCGGCAGTAAGAGCCCCGCTGTAACACACCGTCGAGATATACGACAGTTCAATACGACCGGAGGATCAGAGTCGCAGGAAGCAGCCCACGACGTCGTACACGGCAGTGATGGGCGATTCTCAAAAGTGAATCGATCTAGATCGGGAAAAAAAGATCGATTCTCAAAATAACGATTTTTAAACCACTAGATGGCGGTGCCGCTTTACGCGTTCTTGTTAGAAACGTAGACATCTAGCTCTCTATAGTGACGCTTTGTTCACAATGATTAATATACAAAGGTTTTCCAAACGCTATTATGCCAGTGCGAGGACTCCCTGCCTAGTCCCTCTTGATTTCGGAGAGAGAAAACCACTGTAATTGTTGTAGTGTCCTATAGTGTCCTACATCAAAGCAACGGGAACCTGCCACTTTAATGGACAGTGACAGTGTTCAAATGGTGATAGCTGATCACAGGGGGGAGGATGATACGCCTTAATTATTAATTTTTTTAAATGTTATTGAATATATTACCAAATTTAAAATAATATAATATAATTTAACATAATATTATAATAATGTATATTATTATGTATATATTGCCCACATAAAACATCCTTTCAGAAATACAAATACTTGCCATGTGTAATAATTTTCAAATACTTGATAATTTAACACTTGTTAATAAAATCATAAATTGATTTAATTATTACAGAAATTCGACACACAGGTACCTGAAACCTAGTGGAAATTATGTAATATCATTTGTAATCATTTTTAACCACCAAAAAAAATTTTGTAACCCACCCACATCCGCTCAAATTGCAGTTTTGTGAGTTACAAAATTTTTTTTGGTGGTTACAAATGATTACAAATGATATTACATAATTTCCACTAAGTTTCAGGTACCCGTGTGTCGAATTTCTGTAATAGCGGGGCTGTAGTGACGTCACCACAACCCCGCCACACAAAAACTGCAATTTGAGCGGATGTGGGTGGGTTACAAAATTTTTTTTGGTTTATGAAACAATGTATGGATGTCATATTAACAATTAACATCGCATTGTAATGTAACATAGGGATTGTAAGTTTAATATCGTGATAATGGTTTGTAACATATCTTGCACAATGGCTATTTGTCTTAAGATTGGTTTAATTATACGATGTAACTCTATACTTCTCTTTTTATGACATTTTTTTTTCTTTAACCCTTTGTAAAGAGTAAAGACTATATTATATCCATCATGATCCATGAAAATATTAAGATTAGATACCTACTAATGTAAGGAATTCTATTGATTAATTAATAACGATAACAGTATAATTGTTTAACATAAGATTAAACGCACTATGTATATACACATATTATAAATCTTACAATACCCACGTACAATATGATATACATAGGTACCTAGAGCTACTAATAATAAAATGAATAGTTTATAATTACTAAACTTACGTATAATATGAAGAATATAGGATTAAAAGATTTAAAAACCTGCAAGTCGAACTTCTGTAATGGCGGGGCTGTAGTAACGTCACCACAGCCCCGCCACACAAAAACTGCAATTTGAGCGGATGTGGGTGGGTTACAAAATTTTTTTTGGTGGTTACAAATGATTACAAATGATATTACATAATTTCCACTAGGTTTCAGGTACCTGTGTGTCGAATTTCTGTAATGACGGGGCTGTAGTAACGTCACCACAGCCTCGCCACACAAAAACTGCAATTTGAGCGGATGTGGGTGGGTTACAACATTTTTTTTGGTGGTTACAAATGATTATAAATGATATTACATAATTTCACATAATTTTTATTATATATTTAGTAAGTGGCGGGGCCAGGGTAACTGACCTCATAAGTATCAATTGACTGAGTTAGGATTAAGGTATTTAATTAAGGTAGGTAAATAACACAACAATGACTATGGTAAACACTGTATTCTTTTATTTATTATATCATTTATTTTCACATATTTTTTTACAATAATTATTAAATTTAAAGGACCAATCGTGGGCCACTTAATCTTGTTTAAGGTACCATTAGCTCACTATTGATTCATTAAATATTTTGCACATATTTACAAATTATATATACAAAAGGCTGTACAGATAAATTACATTACACATATTTACAAATTATTTATACAAAAGGCTGTACAGATACATTATATTACACATATTTACAAATTATGTATACAAAATATTTACAAATAATTTATACAAAATAATTACAAGATATTTACAATATCAATATATATTATATACAAAACTGTAGGCAGTACAGATATCTACATATTTACAAATAATTTATACAAAATAATTACAACATATTTACAATAAATTTATCATTTTAAATGCCAGTCATCTAAATTCAGCGAACTTAAAAATAAAAGATGCTGCAATTTTTCCCCACTTAATCTATTTCTTTTGGCATTCATTATATTACCTGCCTTAGAAAACAATCGTTCAGAAGGAACTGATGTTGCTACTAGTGACAAATAAGGCTCAGCTATTTTAGCTATGTTAGGATACATCATTTTATGGACATCCCAAAATTTAATAATATTTTCATGTATAGGTATTGTGGGTTGGTTCAAAAAATGTTTTAAGTCAGTTGGCATTCGCTCATTGTCGTCTTCAGAATGTTCCGAGGCTTTTTTTGAGACCAATTCATTATGATAAGACCACAAACTATCAGCCTGTTCGGTATCATCATCACTAGAATCTTTATTAGAGCCACTAGAATTAGTTTTTAGATCTATAATTTTCAGACGAATTGTGCGAATAGCTTTAGAGGATGCCAATGGGTCATTAGAATGAAGTGTTTTAAACCTGGGGTCCAATATGGTGGCAATTGTAAGATTTTGGATTTCCTCCATCCTCCCAAACCGTCGTTTTAAATTGTCCAACTGGGCAGACTTTAATTGTAGAGCGATAGGATTAATGACATTTATTTGTTCACATTTTTTTATGAGGCAATGAACTAAGGGAATTACTGTGCTGCCAGTTATATGATTTTCCCCACATAATTCTCTGGTTGCCACTTCAAAAGGCTTAAGTACAATATTTATTTCCCTGGCAATATCTATATAAGCTGCAGACAACATTGAAGGTCCTTGACTATTGTTAATTAATATTGATGCGATATGGTTTGAACATCATAAAAAACGATCTATCATATAAAAGACAGAATTCCACCTAGTAGGTACAGATTGTTTAAGTTTATAATCACATACTTTTCTAAGTTCATCACTGGCTTTGACTGAATGCTTCAAAAATGTAATAATAATTTTAATTTTAGAAATAATATTTTGAACATCAGAAATTTCATTTAAAGGTCTTTGGGTTACAAGGTTCAGAGTGTGCGCAAAACATGGCAAATGTTTATGAGTGCCAAATGTGGTTTTGACAGCTGCCAATATATTAGCACCACTATCGGTAACAACAGTTACTACTTGATCCTTACAGATCCTCCATTCTGTAAGCAGTTTTTCAAACCACTCACTTATGTGATTTGAAGTATGGGTTTCGCCCAGTTCTAATACACCAATTGTGATATTTTCTAAATTGAGTTTAGACATATTTAAAAAGTGTACTGTCATGCCCAAATAACTTTTAGTAGGTATTAATTACATCAGTCCATATATCAGCTGTTATGGTCATAAACTGTGTAGCAGATAATTTAGATTTAACTAAAGATGACAACACTTCATATTTACCATGTAGTAATTTAGTTACAGTTTTCCTGGATGGAATTTTATACATCGGCGCTGCTTTATTCATACAGTAGATGAAACCAGGTTTTTCAGTGGTCGACAGAAGCATATTGTCTTTACCTATCATATACACTATTGCATCAGTGATTGCTTGTGATTTGGAACCTCCAACTAAAACAAATAAAGCAATTTCAAATAATATTATATTTTTAATTCAAAACAAATTATTCTTACCATCATATGATCTAATGTCTGAGAATGACTCGTACATTTTCGGCTGCTTAAGACTGTGAGAGCCACACACTGATACTGATGGTGAAGGTGTTGATCTACTTATAACAGAATCAGAAAACTCAGAACACTCGGAACCAACATCGACACTTTTAGAAGTAGATTGACTAGATTGGCATGAACTGGTACTGATCGAAGATCGAGGACGAGAAAAGTTGTGTAGTGTAGGTTGCATATTGTTAGCCTTAACATAAAGTTAATAAATTATAATTAAAATTTTAGTTTTGATTTATTTTAGTAATTATCCATTAATTTAACTTACAGTTACAACAATTTGATTTGCCATAATAGCAGAATCAGTCCCCGCCGTCACTTCAGGGTCATCAACAATTTCGTCTGTTTCGTGGACACTTGTAGTTGTTTAATCCATTGAATGTCTGGACAACTTAGACATATTGTCAACATTGATGGACGGATGTTTACGTTTAATATGATTTTTCAAGTTTGTAGTATTGCCACTGGTTTTGACATTTTGTTTACACAATTTACAAACGCCACCGTCGGTGGATTTGTCATAAAAATTCTAGAGCAAACTTTTAAATTTCGACGACATTTTAATTGTTAAAACGAATAGACTTTAGAACTTTAGAAGTTGCTAACACGTGTTTTTTCACAACGCGAATTATATAAAAAAAAACTACTAAACAGTAAACGGCAAAAGCGTCAAAACAGCTAAACGCACTAGCGCAACACACGACGACGCTTTTTTGTACAACGCGAATTATATAAAAAAAAAACTACTAAACAGCAAACGGCAAAAGCGTCAAAACAGCTAAACGCACTAGCGCAATACACGACGACACTTTTTTGTACAACGCGAATTATATAAAAAAACAAAACGGTACTGGTGCGTTATCGCGCCTACCGCCGACTCGTCGCGACTACCTTGATTTCACTTGTGCATTATCGCGACTACCTTGATTTCGAACGCATATTATTTTACGCAACATATTTTTAATACGTTTATAATAATACAAAACTACCCAAAGTATGTGTACTTGGATCAACGGAATTATAAGAATGATTCACTGTGAAATGCTGATAGCCATTATCTTGTATTGCGTTATATACTTATATGCCCGCCAGCAACCAGAGTAAATTATCGTCCCCTTCTCTATGTGTTGATGTATTTTTGACATCAAAGTAGCAGAAGACCGATCAGGAACTTCTACTAAAAATACCTCTTTTGTTTCAAGGCTACTATAAAATGGGGTCGCTATAACCCATAATATGAGGTAGTCGCGATAACGCCTATGTGGCGAGCGGGAGGCGCGATAACGCCTAAATAACATTTTTGGGAAATGCATTTTGGATACTTACAATTTGCATAAAGTTGTGGTGAGGTCGAGTTGTCCAGAAAACGGTATATCGGTGCAGGATTACATGGGTAAAATACTGATTTTGCCCCCACTACAAGTCTAATACGCTTCCCAGGGGACTTAAAACTATTTGGGGGTATAGAGTAAGTCATGTAGAGTCGAGGGATATCTTTTTGAAAGCGGTAGTACCAAATTTGGATTTTTAGTAATTTTATTTCATATTATAAGTGCCGGGCGAACGTAATTTGCACTACTCCGGTAGAAACGAATCGGTTTATAAGTCATTAAAAATAGAAATATTGTACTACGACTTAGCCAAGCACATCCCTGGATTCGTTAGGATGTCTCCCTTTTGGGAAATGCATTTTGGATACTTACAATTTGCATAAAGTTGTGGTGAGGTCGAGTTGTCCAGAAAACGGTATATCGGTGCAGGATTACATGGGTAAAATACTGATTTTGCCCCCACTACAAGTCTAATACGCTTCCCAGGGGACTTAAAACTAGTAATCCTGCACCGATATACCGTTTTCTGGACAACTCGACCTCACCACAACTTTATGCAAATTGTAAGTATCCAAAATGCATTTCCCAAAAAGGGGAAATCCTAACGAATCCAGGGATGTGCTTGGCTAAGTCGTAGTACAATATTTCTATTTTTAATGACTTATAAACCGATTAGTTTCTACCGGAGTAGTGTATATTACGTCTAATTGATACATATCATACTAAAATAAATTACTAAAAATCCAAATTTGGTAGTACCGTTTTGAAAATGATATCCCTCGACTCCAAATGACTTACTCTATACCACCAAACAGTTTTAAGTCCCCTGGTAAGCCAATTAGGCTTGTACTTTAAAGGTTTACCCCCCTGTAATCCTGCACAAATTTACTGTTTTCTTGACAACTCGACCTCACCACCACTTTATGCAAATTGTAAGTATTCAAAATGCATTTCCCAAAAAGGGGACATCCTAACGTAGCCAGGGATGTGCTTGGCTAAGTCGTAGTACAATATTTCGATTTTTTATGAATTTTAAACCGATTAGTTTCTACCGGAGTAGTGTATATTACGTCTAATTGATACATATGATACTAAAAATCCAAATTTGGTAGTACCGTTTTGAAAATGATATCCCTCGACTCCAAATAACTTACTCTATACCACCAAACAGTTTTAAGTCCCCTGGTAAGCCAATTAGACTTGTAGTTTAAAGGTTTACCCCCCCCCTGTAATCCTGCACAAATTTACTGTTTTCTTGACAACTCGACCTCACCACCACTTTATGCAAATTGTAAGTATTCAAAATGCATTTCCCAAAAAGGGGACATCCTAACGTAGCCAGGGATGTGCTTGGCTAAGTCGTAGTACAATATTAAATAAATATTTTGCATACTTTTATCAGTTATCCCCGACACGTTAACACTGGTTTCATGATTAGGGACCTCGTTGTTCTGATCTTTATCTATGGAGACGTCTTCAACATAAGTGTAATGTTCCACACTACCCAAGGGGTCTTACACATAAGCGCGTTTTTTTATCAAGGTGGTATCGCCAGTAGCCCTAATCCACCGTTTCCACAAAACAACAATGAATTAAACTTAATAATATATTAAATAATTTAAATAAAGACATAAAAAATATATATATATAACATTACAAACAATATAATAATAATAATTTAAAAATTTTATAAACCACATTCTGTGCATTTATATTTGTTTAAATTTGATGAACATATTGATGATGATTCTTCAATAATCTTTTGGTCGAGTATTGCTTCTCGCAATCTGTGCATCTTGTTAATGCCAAAAAATCATTCCTGTAATCCGCTCTAATTTCTTCTCCTCTCAAATCAAGTCTCCGTAACATTATTGTGTTTCTGAAACAGAAATTATTATACAAAATAATAATTTATATAAATGTTATATTTTGTTACTTACAAGTGTTAATAAATTACCTTTTTTTTATGCCGATGTAATGTGATAGACATTCCGAAAGATAAACCACATTCTGTGCATTTATATTTGTTTAAATTTAGATGAACATATTGATGATGATTCTTCAATAACTTTTTGGTCGAGTATTGCTTCTCGCAATCTGTGCATCTAAATAAATTTCTGTCATTATGAACCGTTTTTTCATGGTATTTTAAGTCTGATTGAAAAAAGAAACTTTGTTTGCATGTAAGACATTTAAAGGTTTTTCTATTGTCTAAATGCGTTTCTAAGTGCCGATTTAATGTACTTTTGTTGGAAAGAACCTTTTCACAAGTAGGACAAACATACTTTGTGAAATGGGTCTCTAAATGCTTAGTGCACCAGATTTGCTTTTTAAAAATTCTTATACACCCCGGATACGTGCACTTATATGTAATCGGTGTATCTGTAACATAGAAAAAAAACATAATTCATAATAATTATATACATTCTATTTTAAGGAAATTATCAGCTTACCATCTGAAGAATAACTAGAACTTGATGATACATTGGTAGAAGTAGATTCGTCTTCACTAGTGTATTCACAATTTAAAACTAAAATTTAAGAATAAAGATAAAAATAATTGTAATGATCTACTCATTAAATAAAATATAAATACTTTTTTTTTTTTTTAAAATACCACGGGATGAAAAATATTCTTCATTGTCATCAACCTGTAAAGGCAATATGTAATTGGGCGTTTGTTCGGCCTCGACGACATCAGTAGTTACCACTAAAAGTTAAAAATTAAATTAAATTAAATTATATTATGAAACTGTTATAAATTCCTGAAATTTTAAAATAAAAAACATGACATTTAGGGATTAACTCTTTATATTAAATTATATTATAAATGTTATACCTTTATGAGTTGTTTCATTGGCATCTTGATTGTCATCATCCATGCAATTGGGCGTATGTTGTTCGGCGTCGACGACATCTGTATTTACCACTAAAAGTTAAAAATTAAATTAAATTAAATTATATTATGAAACTGTTATAAATTCCTGAAATTTTAAAATAAAAAACATGACATTTGGGGATTAACTCTTTATATTAAATTATATTATAAATGTTATACAAAAAATATTACATTACGCATATTACAGGGAAATAAATTGTAATCAACTCATATTTTGTACTACAATGTTTTAAATTAATTTGTATGCATACCTTTATCATTTTCTTTACAGCTCTCGCATTCGCAGTAAATATTATTAATGCCAAAAAAATCATTCCCATAATCTGCTGTTATTTCTTCCCCTTTTTTTATATATTTAATTGCCTTTGCACACCAAGTTGACTCGCGAAGTAGATGCCAATTTGTATTTGGGGTGCAGGAATGGTTGATGTAAGCTGCTGGTCCTAGAAATAATAAGTCCTTCTTATTTCTGGAACTCTTCATTATGGAAAAGTCATTAACGCCCTCCTGTAAGATTAAAAAAAAAAATAAAAATTTGAATCAATACATAAATATTATATAGGTAGTTTTAGTAAAGCAAAACATACTTTAATGTTTTCAGGTTTTATTGTGACTGTCTGGCCACATAGTGTTTTAAGGAGTTTTCCATTTTCTATATTCCTAGTAGCAACAATTTTAACATCATTCACTTTAATTTTAAAACTGTAGTTTTTTTTGTACGTATAATTGTTGTCGGTAATAGATTTTTCGTACATATCCATTTGGTTCTTGTATATTTGTTTTTCAAGTCTTGTTTGAAATTCAAATTTTTCTGCTTGTGTTTTATGTGTTTTGAACCCTATAAAAGTTTAAAATTTGAATGAATAAAAATAATACAATCAGGATCATGAGTACCAAAAAAAATAAATAAAAAAAATTAGAATATTATAATTTTCAATATTTCTTCAAATTTTACAAATTGTCTGAACCCTACAAAATATTAAATAAATATGAATAAAAATAATACCAAGCAATTTGTCGACAATTGCATCTGTACAAATATCATCTGCTAGTGACAATATGTTTTCTTCTATTAGCCATTGAAAATAATTTGAGTGTAAGTAGTAATAATAGGTACTTCACAGAGGAGCGCGCGATGGAAAATGAAATAGGCACACTGTACAACGCGTAACAGTATCACTTGTTCGGCCATAGACCTCGCGGGCGGAAAGGTGGAGAGGTAAAGTCAAACACCAGCTTAAAATTATTAATAGTAATCCTGATACGTATATGGGTTTTTCGTGTTAGATTAACAGGATTACTAATAATAGACATGCCGAAATGCCGACGACGGCGGTTCGATAGACATGTCGGGCGGAAGGGAGAGGGGGTACTGTGCGGGTTTACGTATCCATACGGTATATTGGTGCAGGATTACATCGTAAAATGTACTTAGGATCGCCAAAAACGGTGTTAAATATTAATTTCCGAATATTTCACCAATATACCGTTGTCTGGACAACTCGACCTCACCACCACTTTATGCAAATTGTTGGTATCCAAAATGCATTTCCCAAAAAGGGGACATCCTAACGAAGCCAGGGATGTGCTTGGCTAAGTCGTAGTACAATATTTCGATTTTTAATAAATTATAAACAGAATCGTTTCTACCGACACAGTGCATATTGCGTCCGCCCGGCACTTATAATATGAAATAAAATTACTAAAAATCCAAATTTGGTACTACCGCTTTCAAAAAGATATCCCTCGACTCTAAATGACCTACTCTATACACCCAAACAGTTTTAAGTCCCCTGGTAAGCTAATTGTACTTAGGTTAGGTTTGTTAATTGTACAGTATTTTACCCATGTAATCCTGCACCAACCACCTGTTTTCTGAAACGACCGCGGTTATGATTATGAAGACGATGGTGGTGTTGTCGGCCGGGGGGGGGGGGTGGAAGGGGATCTTTGCATATAGGATTTAAACGTTGGTTGTATATTTCTATTCTTAGGAATCCTGCCATCCGATACAGATAAAATCCCATATAGAAAGCTTTTGTGAGATAAAAAAATATTAATAATTGTCGATAAGATACGAAATATATATCGTCGAAAGTTTTACTGATCCACTGTCCATGTCTATGTTGTCCACTGTGTGAGTTATTGAAGTCTAATATATTTTGTCCTTCAATATATTTATTTAAATTTTTTAAATTAAATTTTTTTATTTTTTAATTTATTTAAATTTATTTTAAAAAAAATATAATGTTGCGAAAAATGACATTAATCAAGCTCGATTTAGCGAAACAAAATAGCGTTAATAACTATGTGTATAATATTTTTGACAATTTAAAATTTTCGGATTTTATTGGTAATTACTTTATTTTTATTTTAATAAATATAATAAAATGTAAATTTTATGAATTTAAAAACAATTTTAAATATTATGACAAACACTTGAGTTTTGATATAAATTTTAAAGTTAAATCGTAAGTACAATAACATTTAATTTTTACAGTATATTTACAAAAATTTTTTACAGTTTATTTACAAAAATTTTTACAGTATATTTACAAACAATAATCAAATATAAAATTTTTTTATTATATTATATTTTAAATTAAATATTTAATTTATAATTAAAATTTAAATATTTATTACAGTTATATGCTTTAACAAATAAGTAAGCTATACCTACTATATTTAATACCTTAAACAATTAACTTAACACTATTAATTTATAATTAAAATTTAAATATTTATTTAACAATATATTTATACATATTAGATCCACCAAAGGAGCCAATTAATAATATTCATGAACAATTACAAAGTATTGGTGAGTAATTATTTTATAATATTATAAAATATCAAATTTTTTTATTATATTATATATTAGAGCAACCCAAAGATGAAGCAAAAGAGCCCATTGTTCGTAAAATTATCAAAAAAAAAAAATGTTTTTGAAAATGTAAGCATAAATGGAGTTTAATTTTTTTTTTCCAAATTAAATTTTTTTTTTTTATCTTACCTTACAAGGAAATCAGTAAAAATGTATCAGATGCGATTGTATATGGTCACAGATTGCTAGCTCGCCATTGTGATCCAGTAATCTTGAATAATGTCCAACTCGATTACATTTTAAAGAGTTTTGGACATTATCGGATTGATGTATGTAAGTACTTGGGCAATGCTTGCATAATGTGGATACTTAAATGGAGATTTTCTACGGATGACATGTACCGATTTTGAAGATATTTTAAAAATGATCGGACCTAAAATAAAACGCCAGAACACAAATTTTTGAGTACCTATATCCATGAATGAGAGATTAGCAGTTACTCTTCGTTTTTTAGCATCGGGCGATTCGTTCATGGACCTATCTTATTTATTTAAAATATCACAACCATCCATCTCATACATAGTACCTGAAGTGTGTCAGCTGTGTAACTGCTAATCTCTCATTCATGGATATAGGTACTCGAAAATTTGTGTTCTGGCGTTTTATTTTAGGTCCGATCATTTTTAAAATATCTTCAAAATCGGTACATGTCATCCGTAGAAAATTTTGAAACGTGCTACGAATACTTTCTCCTGGACCAAAACCTATCAAGTCATCCTGGATGTAGTCTGCAAGCATACGATTTCCATTATATTTGTTTCTATCTAAACTTGGTCTTACCCAAACTCGACGTTTTTTTTGTGGTTCGTCTTCACTAACTAAAATAAAAGCTGCTGCTGCTAAAATAATATCTTCATCAGTAGACATTTTTTTTGAAAATTACTAAAAAATATTCACACTAATAATAAATTAATAAAATAATAAAATAAATTGAACTACACTGTATGACGGATGAAATTCAACTGATGATGTGGGTCCGGGAAAATAAATAAACTAGTTTTTATAAATGTCGAACGTAAAATGTCGAACGTATGTAATAATATATCTACAAATCGACAACACGTTCGACACGACACAGTATATTGTCGATCGACTAAAGTCGATCCAGTGTAATACCGGCTTTTCGTTTACCGATGGGCTGCATGGCAACACGTTTGAAATAGATCTAATAAAAAATAAAATTTCAGTTAATAAAAACACATTTTGGATTTAAATATATAATTAAAAATTAATTAATTGATTTTATTATGATTTAAGTATAATTAAAGTGTAATGTACCCACCTTCGTTCAAACTCGACTTCATCCAAGAACGCAACATTTTGCGCTAAAGGCCAAGGTTTTTTTAGCGAACTTTGAGATCCTGTACCTAGTTTTTTTTACTTTTCATGTATGTGTCTCTTATATTTCTCCATCTTTTTTTACAATCATTCACTAAATTGTATTCAATATTAACAAAATAAATTAATATAGTCACCTATACATATATAATATATATAGAAAGACTTGACAAATTAAATAACTTTTGTTCTGACCAATATTTTTTTTTTATATTATGGTTTATTGACTTGTGCTACACGTATAAAATATTTTTTATTCTATAAATGTCAATAAAATTTTATTCGTTTTGTAAAAAAACTTGAAAATTTAATACAAGGTTCCCCGTAAATTTATATAATAGCAGATAGAAAATATTGAAAATACATAGGCACGATTTTTTTTTTATAACCATTTAAAGTTCAAATTTTGACAAAGTTTGTTTAATTTAAAAACACGAAGTACCTATAGGTATAGTATACTATTTAATTGCATTAAAAATGATAATTCGAGAATATAAACCATTGAATATAAATAAAATTTAAATAATTCATTTATTTAAACATAATTTGTATGTATGGTAGAATTATATTTGTAATTTTAATTTATTCTAATTTAGATATATTGTGACCGGAGAATCATTTCGCTCATTATCATTTTCGTTTCGAATTTCTAATAGCTACATAAGCAAAATTGTCAAAGAAACACTGGATGCTCTGAAAGTCAGACTTATGCCAATATTTCTACCCAATACTAATACAATCGATTTTAAGGCTAAATCTGAGGAATTTTGGACAAAATGGAATTTTCCTAATTGTATCCTTGCAATTGACGGAAAACACGTCCGTATACGTTGCCCAAGTAATACAGGATCCTTGTACTACAACTATAAGGACTATTTCTCAATAGTATTATTAGCAATGGTAGATGCTAATTACAAATTTGTGCAGTCGACGTTGGATCTTACGGGAGAGAAGGCGATAGTGGTATTTTCTTAAAATCTAATTTGGGCAGAAAAGTTTTGAATGGTACATTTGGATTTCCAGATGCAAATGCATTGCCTGGTTCAGATACTGTACTACCTTACGTTATTATAGGAGATGAGGCGTTTAGATTACATACACACATCATGAAGCCATACCTACACAAGGAAATCAGCTAAAGATGATGCTTCAAAAGCAGTATTTAATTACCGACTAAGTCGAGCGCGTCGTGTAACTGAAAATGCATTTGGACTATTGAGTCAAGTATTTCGTATTTTCTATTAAACAATAAATATTAATCCGGAAACTTGTGACAGTATGATACTTGTTGCTTGCTGTCTTCATAATATGTTGAGAGAAGGGTATTTGGAAAAAAATGGAAAAGTGTTTTATAATTATGACTCAAAAGAATGTAGACCAATAAATAACATGATTTCAATTGTGCGCGAAGGTGGATTTTCAAATGCCGACGGTTTTTATGTGAGGGATGCATTTAAGCAATTTTTTATGAATGAAGGAGCTGTATCATTTCAATGAATTTATAGTAGTAATTAATAGTAATATGTATTAATAATTATTATAATACCTAATAAATAAATAATTATAATGCTGTGTTAATTTAAATATCAAAAGATATGTTACAGTGTTAATAAAAGAAAAAGATACTTACCAGATCTACAAACATTTTTAGAAATATCTTTCCAGCATTCTTCTTTAATCACGTTATCCTTGTGTTTAGGATGAGCACTATCATATATCATCTCATGAGATCGGATATTTTCTATTAATAATTCATCTTCAGTAGAGATAAAAACAAATTTCGCCATTTCACCTGTGGTCACTTGCACGCGAAGCAGTTAACGTAGTCACTATACTACTATTATAGACATAGTAGGTACTATACAATGTACACTTAACCATGTTTATCGCAATTCAAAGTTTGTATAATGTATGCGATTTATAGAAATCGACTATTTTTACTATTCCTGGAACTATGGGAGTAATCATAATATTCTTCGAGAGCGACAAGTATAGAATTCATCGTAACCAGGTTAAATTAGATATTCTTCGAATAACTTTGGTAATTGTCCAGTTAACAGTTATTTATTTATTAATTATATAACAATTTTATATAATAACTAGATAATTGTTAATATTTATTAGGAACTGTAATTTATTATAAAACTTATAAGTTTAAATTATAAAGCCATGGATTAATTAAGTTTAAAAATAACAAATTTAAATATTATTGCTGAACCGCCGAAACTTGTATTTTATGTATTTGTGGTATAGAACCAGAAAGTGCTAGCAATATGCAGATCTCACTGCAACTATAATAATTCATCATAAAATTCAAATAATAAAATTATTAAAAAATGAAGTTATTGAAGTTATTATTTATGCTGTTATTATTTACTTAAATAAGTGTTAGTTTACCTTTAAATCGCCCACTTTACCAAATTAAAATTCGAGAGCAAACTCGGCCATGTTAATGCGAGTGATCAGTGGTCAAATACCGCGTCTGACGCTTGACACTCCTCCTATCGGGGCAGTAACGTTGCGTCATGACGCTAGACGCACGACGTCTGACGCATTTAGGAAAGCAGTTCAGAAAAATACACGTCGTTAGTTACTTGCATCTGACGCAGTTTCTGGACGCAACGTCTCGACGCACCTAGGAACGCGTACCTTAACAAAATAAGTATTTATTATTTTGAAAAACTATTAAGTTGGTATCGAAATAAACATTATTAGGTATTGTGTTATATATAATATTATCATATTATACAAACAAACTAAATTCAAATTATAAATTATAAAATATAATATGTAACCACATTAAAAAATAAAATAAAATAAATGTAAATACCTACCTACAAACATAATTTTTGAAAATTATAATTTATAAATATTTTTTAATATAATATCTGAAGGTAAAAAGAAAATTAATATTTTAATAATAATAATGAATGAATTATGCCTTAACCATTAAGTTCCGACAATTATGCCAACAAGTACATTATTATGGCATATTTTGAATCTGAAAATACAGTAGTTTAATAAATGGTTAGAACTGAGCTGAATAGTATACATTGTAATCTAATATATAAAATGCTGACTACATTGAATAATACTATAGTAGGTACTAGGTACTATAGTACCAACTCAGTAAGTTGGTATTTATTTTATAATTTTAAAATGTTATGTTTTATTAGATACTAAATTATGAGGCAGGTACCTACTACATACTATAATTACCTATTACATTGTACTGGCTTTATTTACAAAAACACTTTTTATAAAATTGGTAATTTGTATAGGTACCAATATTTAAACAAATCATGATAATTTAACAAGCACCTCAATACATCCATTATATATATGATGCTTGTTATAACGAGTGTCTGAAAGTGACTGAATATTAAAATGTATAGTTATGTTCCAAGAAAATAAACAAAATAATATTTTTTAACTCTAATTTGTGAAGTACTAACCATTGGTTAAATTTGGTATAGCTTTTAATTTTTCTAAAATAATTCTACTTCCACAATCTTTTACTCGTTCGTTGAGTATTTTAATAAGTTTTGAAGACGCTTGAATGACTACAACGAGTCTGCACACGACATACACATGAGTCAGTGTTTGGGAAGTCACTGTTTTTTGGTAAATGAATTATATCACTTATTCCTTATCAAAATTGTAACTAAATTATTTTTAAGTTATTTATTTTTTTTATTTGGTCAGATAACATTTCTTTTCAGTTTAAAAAGTAATCCAATTACCGTAGAAGTTACTTTTTTATTTTTATAGAAGTTACTTTTTTTTAAAAATATCACTGGACCTTAATACAACCATGTCTTCTATACGACAATACATATGCTTAATATTACATAATGACAATCAACAATATACAATTATTAATAAACAATCATTTCGCTACATGTTAAATATTTAACAAAATAAAAAATAAAAATATTCATTTTTCAAACGACAGTGCATTTTCAAAATTACAGTCACTAATTTTTTATCGCTTTTCAGTGCATGTATAATAAACCAAACAAATTAACGACTAATTAAGTAATTAATTACGTTACACCTCCCACACTGGTGTCAGAAACACTACAACACCATACTGAAACTATTATTCGGCTTCTCATAGGAAATGAAAACACAGTTTATGTAAAAAAAAAAAAAAATTTATTGTTCTGAAAAAAAATAAATTTCAATAAATATATATATATATATACACACATAAATATAGGGAACTAAGTGTGTCCGATTGAAAACTTACGCGCTCCTCGGTGTTGCTCCACAAGCTAAAAATTATATAATTGTTGAATTAATTTTTTTTCAACATCTTCAATGTGTTTAAATCTTTACTTACGTCGTCTCGCACCGCCACCCTGGCGATGCCCGCGCGGACGCCCTCGACGCGAGGGTCGTCCATCGCGTCGAGGGCCGACCGGATCTCCAGAGTGGCGCGTAGGAGTTCCTCCAGCCGCCTCTGGAGGAACTCCCTCGACTGTTGTGCGGGCGGCGGCGGCGTCACGGTGGGCGGCGGCAGCAGCTCGACCGCATTGTACGAGACTAAAAAGATAACATATGACATAAGAAACAGTGCTGAAATTCGTATAAGAAACAACTAAAACACTCACTCGGACACCTCCGGGCGACGTGCCCCGGCCTGCCGCAATTGTAACACCCTGCAAACAATCGTACACTTTAGGATTTTTTCGTAATAATAATAATAAAAAATAAAACATTCACGCGTATTTGTAGGGCTGTGAAATTACAACGAAAAAAAGTTAAGCCGTAAGGAAAACAAAAAAAAATTCATTACGGTACGTCGGACGAGCCGGCGGCGTCGACACGGGGATACTGTCTTACGCGTCTGACATTCCTTCTTAATAAATATATATAAACGTATTTTTAATTTTCGTTCAGTGTTAAATGCCGATCGGAAACAGCACGAAAACAAATCGAAAACTTGCTCATGGCGGTTTTGAGGTACGAAATCGTGTGTATAAGAGCATTATACTCCATACATGCGCCCGTTACGAATAAACAAAAAACACGCGCTTCGAAATAAAATTATAGTAAAACGTGGTTCCATGTAACTTTACAGCCCTACCTGTGCGGGTAAAACTATCCATCTACTTACGTCTTCTGCTCGCCCGCCGTTGCGGGCCCAAACGTGAGGGTGTACTGTTATACACCCTCACGTTTCCCCCGTTTATTACGATTCCTCTGGGCGGTCCGCTCATTCTGTTAAAACAAAATAATTTTTTATTACTTCTACTGATTGAAAAAAACGAGATCTGAATTATTAAATAAAAAACTTTTAGAAAAAACAGAGTGACACGTGGCTACGTGAAATAGTGCATTACAAAAATCGTCTGTAATCGTCTGCGGTGTAGACTCCGAACACCGGAATTCGCTAATACCGATTCTACAGCCGAATTACGTATTTGAGTTGACTTTACGATGCGCGATTCGAATAGATTCAGATATACGCGCGTGTGTCGAGTGACGACGGGATACGGATTGATTCGTACAAAAACGACTTTGACGTGTCGAGCGGGGCATTATGTACTTTGCTGGGGGTTTGTAAATATCGTATTCGCCTACACGATTTCGAAATGAAAATTGAAAAAAAAAATTTTTTGAAACACGATGCCACTATACCGCGATGCCAATTTACACTTGAGATTTACTTATATAGCGAAATAAAAAACTTTTTACTTACTTAGCATTTGAAGTCTGGAGCGAAAATGAAATGAACGCGGCCCGGTCAGACGGTCGGTGTGCAAAATTGTTGAACATCATCTCCCACTCTGCCACCCGTGAAGCCGCAAATGTCGCCGATTACGCGAATATAAAAACTCTGTGTGAGACAGACAACGTCAACGGGCACGGCGGCCGGGCGGAAATATACGGCGACGTGCCACTCGCTCGCCGGAGATACCCGTCAACTTCGTACCCCGCGATTAGATAATAATGTTCAATAATAATTTCTTATACGTCGTCGTGGGTTTTAGCATTGCAACGAGAGAAACATATATATATATTATATAATGTATATAATATATATTTATAAATACAAAGACCTTCGCGAATATTGTCTGCTATCCGACGCAGTCGGATCGCTTACCGGGATCGCCAATTCACAATAACGATCGCCCGACGCCTGGTCCGCAATCCACCGCAGGTGGATTGCCTACAGGGTAAAGCCCTCCGCGAATTTTGTCTGCTATCCGACGCAGTCAGATTGCCCTACCCGTTAAAGCCCTCCGCGAATTTTGTCTGCTATCCGACGCAGTCGGATTGCCCACGTGGGCCGACGACTTTCACTCGAGGTGACTGACTTGCTAGACACCCAAACGCGGAGCCTCGACGACGTACCGATTTGTACATACGAAAAAGAACCGGACAAGCGACGTGTATCGACGAGGACCGTATCGGCTAGACGCTCGATTTCAAAAAGACGTTACCTCCACGCCGTCCAAACCGCCCATTTCGACTCCTCACCTCCACGCGGTATCAAAGTCCGAATACTCCACCTCCACCACCACCTCCTCCTTTTCCTCTTCCTTTTCCTCTCCTCTCTTCATCGCCGATTTTAATCCGGGCGAGACCGACTGTTCAACTAGTCTGTATATATAAAACAGACTGATCTATCAACGCACAGCTTAAACCATTGGACGGATTGGACTGAAATTTGGCATACAGATAGCTATTATGGCGTTAGCATCTGCTAAGAAAGGATTTTTCGAAATTTTGATTTTAAAGATTTGAAATCGGTAAAAATATTTTTTTACATGTAATTTGTATATCTATATTCATATAATAGTGTCCTGAATGACTGATTCATAATCAACGGAGAGCCGAACCTTTAAGAGCTAGGTATCGATTTGAAATTTTGATGGCAGATTAATATTATAATTTAACAGTGCACTAAGAAAGGATTTTCTAAAATGCACATTTTAAAGAGGTGCTCATACAAGGATTTTAAGATTCACGATGGAAATAGAAAATTATTTTTGCTTATTAATGGTTGCCATTGGTTACAACTTACAGGTTATAATAGTAATAATATCGACGGTACACATATTTTCTAAAGATGTTCAAATTGTATTATAAAACAACTACTTATATTATATATTTTGTGAAAGTCAATATCTATCTAAAATGTAAAAGAACAATCTTTATTAGTTATTTTTAATTAAATATTAGTATTCAGTTGATATTTAGTGCCTGTATCTAATACCTACCTATATTATATCTACAGCCTTATAAAAAAATTAAAAATTTGAATAGGTACCCAAATATTGTTTTAGCGTTAAGTTATTTTAATAATTAGTAATTTTTCTTAATATTAATATTATTAATTAATAAGAGAAGGCTGCTATGTAGCTTTGAAGTACCTCTACCTATCTACTATTATATGAATATTAAGTCAATTTTAACTGTCATTAATGTAATAAATCCAATAGATACTAATTATGGTAAAGCTTAATTTAAGATACTGTAACAATAAAATATTTTAGAGTTGTAATCAAAAAACAAATAAATATTAGGTACAAATCTTGAAAAATCTACTGAATCAATAAAAAAAAGATGAGACAATTATAAAAAATTGTACTTATATTATCTTGTGTGTCAGATGTTTGTATTGTATTGATTTGAATTACTTAAGATTTACAATTATATACCCAACAGAAACTTACAAGATTATACCCCATTGGTTTTTTATAGTGTTGCCATTTATCAAATATTTTTGCCGTATTATGTTCTTTAATAAACTGTAGCCTATAGGTTATGGTTTTTCTCCAAATCTCCTCAATTTCTGGCCATGTCATATCTTGATTAGATAAATAATATTATGTAGGTAATGAAAATAATTTTGGATTAATTATATTCAGTGTCTACAAAATACCTAATTCTAGAAACTATATAAAACATTATATTAAATTATTTATTATAAATGGTGTTATATCTTATAAGTTATAATTTATATACCAATAAAATTATTATTAATTCTATAACAAAAATATTGTATAGTTTTATAGTATAGTTCAGAGGTTCTTAAACTTTTTATTACGCGGACCCCTGATGAAGGACATTTTTAAATCTCGGACCACCTTATTAATTTTGTTAGGAATTACCATTTTTTTATTAAAAAATATTTCATGTTACAATTACCAATATATATATAAAAGAAAGGTAAATAAAAATAAATTTGGTATTTTCTTAGAGACAATAGCTTCACGATAAATACAGCAATGATGCCAAGTAACTGATGGTATAATATTTCGAATGCGTGCAATTAATCCAGAAATTTTTCCTGACATTGCTCGAGTACCATCTGTACTAACTCCTACACATTTTGTCCATTGAATTTCATTTAATATTATAAATTCATTTATTTTGGTAAATATTTCTTCTGCTGTTGTATGTATAACAGAGGTTACAAATAAAATGTCTTCGAAAATGGTATTTTCGTAGTTGTATTTTACATAACACAGTAATATAGATTTATTAGTTATATCAGTACTTTCGTCTAATTGGAGACTAAAATAGTCACATTCGTTTATTCTTCGCAACAGCTGTTCTTTAATATTTCCTGATAAACTATCAATTGGTTTTTTTATTGTATCATTTGATAGCGAAATTAAATTTAAATTATTTGCTGCTTTTTTACTGATCATTATAGAAACCATAGCTTTTGCAGCGGGCAATATTAAATCCTCAGCTATTGTGTGAGGTTTCCCTGATTTGCCAATAAGTAAAGAAACGGAAAATGAAGCTTTAATGGCATTTTCATTACTATAACTTGTTGAAGATTTTTTAATACATTTCATATTTTTCCTTAATTCATATTCTTTATTTTTAAAAAAATCAATGGTTTTCGTAACATGTTCTTTATGTTTGGTTTCTAGATGTCTTTTTAGTTTTGATGGTTTTAGTGCCTCGTTCGATAATACATCAAAACATATCACGCATTGTGGTTTTTGTTCTTCTTCAGAACCGCTACAAGTAAAACCCATCGATAAATAATTATTATCATACTTACGAAATTTTGTTAATTTAATTTTTTTCGTACATGGTGTCTTCTTATTATTATCAACCGTAGAATTATTCCTTCTTTACCTAAAATGGCAAAACCACTGGACTAAACAAAATACTAAACTAAACACAGTGAAAAACAATATCCAAGTATGGAAAAACCCCGGCCTAAATAGGAAGGATGAAACAATTTTGAATACATACATTTACTACACACAACCAGGGGTGTATTTAGGCACAGGCCCTATAGGCCCGGGCCTTGGAAGGCGGCAAATTTTAACCATTTTTTTTAACGAAATTACAAAAAGTAATTTTAATTTGACAAAAACAAATTTTACTAATTTTTTGAGTAGTAAAATTATTTTTGTACAAATTATATGTTATACAATTTGGAATTACAAGTTAACTGTGAAACCATAAACATTCACGTCCGTTCGCTCAATATTAAGCAGCTACCTACATGTAAATACTATATTATACACAATGTAAAATTTTAAGTATAATCAATTTGTAAATTTCAAAAAAATATAATACGTGCAATTAAATTGTCATTAATAATGTATGTTTTTTTATATAAAATTATAAAAGTTGTATATTCAAATATGTTTTATAAACTATTTTGGGAAGGATGGGGGGGGGAGGGGGAGGCGGCAAATTGGAAAGTGCCTATAGGCGGAAAAACTTTAAATACGCCATTGACACAACCACCTCATGGCCAGAAAAGACCCTCCCATATGTGAATCATGTGGTGTGGAGTTCACGGTTAAACACTTATTAACCGAATGTTTAATGTACACCGACTCCAGAATTAAACACCATATACCTTACCAATTATGTGAAGCACTACAACCAGATCTCCTTTCAAACATCAACATCATCAACTTCCTAAAAGAAATACGTTTATACAATCTAATTTAAGTTCTTATTAAATGTAAACCAAATCTATTGTAAATTAATAACTAATGGCCTAGTAGCTGATGTTTTAAATATCAATAAAAAATAAAATAAAATAAATAATTAATAATAAATATTAGTAAAAATATTTTGTAATTTGTACAATGTAATAATTTATTAAATTTGTAAAAAATGTATTTAAACTTGTATAAAATTAACAAAAACCAATGTTGATTTAAAAATGATTTTTATACATTTAATAAGCTGTCTATTAATTCAATGTATTTCTTTCTTAAATTAATGTTTGTGATTAAAATTAATTCTACCGATAGTATTTGTTGATTTTACCTATAAGCTTTCTTAAATCAAAAATATATTTTTCAAACTAAAATAATTATTTTTATTTTAACATATTACTATTTGTTAATAAATGAAAATTAAGAATTATTGAATTTTCGTTCAGTGGATGCTTGTTAATCTCTCTTGGCCAATAGTTGATCTTAGGTAATTTGTATTAGTTTAAGTTTACTGAAACTTCTTTCATAACGAGCAGTTGTTACTGGAATAGTGAGAAATATTCTTAACGCTATTTTTATGTGAAGATAAATACCTATCTTGTAAGTTTTGTTTATGAATAATAAGTTTTAATAATATATTTTATAGACGGGCCACTGCCCACCGGCGATCCGATAACGATAACGATGGTCATACGTGTTCACACACGTACACACACACACACGCACAAGCACACGCACACGTTCCTTGTAGTCAAATACGAATTTGATCGTAATTTAACGATAAACAGTGGAAACAAAATCATACTACTTCAAAATGTATAGTGAAGAAATGTCGTTTTGAAGGTAGAATAAAAATAAGTACTAATTTTGAAGCATAATTTTGCGCCCCTTCACAATTTGCGCCCTTGGCGTAAGCACAGTTCGCCATACCCTTGCTACGCCAATTCTAAACATTTAACTTTGTACCATTCTATGTAATGCTTTTTTTGTCAATATTTTATACAATATCTATATAAATGTGTAGTTTTCTTCATTATCCTCTTACTATTGTAACTCACATATTGTAAATTACTTTGAATTTAAATTTAAATGTATTAAAAGTTTTTCTTCAAATGTCATTGAAATTGCCTATATTAAACCCCTTATAATATGTTATTTGGTCGTCGTTCTCTTTATACCAATATTATTATTTTTTTATAATACGACGTTCCGGGGATTGTGTGACAGAAAAATGGAGGGTTATACGTGCCAGTTGAAAAATCACATCAAAACATTAATATGTGAAGACGTTTAAAAACTCTAATTTTAACGTGTATCACACAGTCGTCTAGATACGATCAGAAATGCTTTTTTCTACGGCAGATGGCGGTAAAAATACTGTTTCGATGGTTATTAAGCCCGTCGATGATTTAGTGTATTTAGACCTAATCGCCCGACAAAACTGTGTAAGACTTGTGTTATTGTATTCGATAGATTTTCATTTAGCAAATGTATTTGGATTTTTATTATTTCTTAACAAAGGCGTCTATGTATTTAATCAAAACATTTTTTAATACCTATTCCTAAAAACTGTGATTATAAAAATTAAAACATTTTAATACTGTTGTAAAAATATACAAAGACTATTGATATTTCGGCTGGAAAATAAATAATATTAAGAATTACAATTGTATTAATCTTTTTTTTAACGTCAAGTCCATTTTTTAAAATTAAAATCCGTTTGAAGGTGTTTTCTGTGTTAAAACAATAAAAAATATCTTCTCATAATTTCATTTTTTTTTTCTTGCCAATTTTCATTATTAAACCTAATGCATTACCTAATTATAAAATATTGCCGATAAAATAAATAAGCGTCGTATTATATTAAAATGTTGTTTTTTGTCATTGTTGAATAGTTATCACAATAAAACAACTGTTATCAACAATTTGGTATGGTGTAAGTTTATTATAGGTATGCCTACAATTATTCAAATTATTATACTGTGCGTAGAAAATAAAACGGTAGTCGTTTTACTTAGAAAAAAAAAAAAAAAAAAAATGACTCGTGCGGGGCGTCAGTATTTGACGAAAGATTTCAAGAACGCGTACTTATATATTGATCCAGAGCAGCGTAATACCGATTTATTGAAATCGTAGGTACCTACCTGCTTATACACATCGACGTACGTCGCAATAAATTCGTTTTCATATCGCGGCATCTAACCCGCGTACATAGTAGTTGGGTTCGGACTTCAGATGCACATTGGTAGAAGAGACAATATTTTTATCGCCATAAACGGCAATGCCGATGAGATAATATTTTTTTACCGTTTAATGAGCTCGGCTTGCCTTTATGCAGTGTATACACAGTTTTCATTCTCATATTATATTATATTAATACTAAATTATGTTCCGCCGTTTGCGACTCATTGCCATGATGTTACGCGGGACATTAATTATTAAACGCACTGTTATTGATATTGTGCACGTGCATTTTATATAATATATCTACGATATTTACGATATTATATACGTTTATACATATTTACTTTATATTATTGTTTATTATAATTCGTTTGTCCCGTCGAATTAACCGTAAAAACATGATTATTACCGTCTTATAGGTACGCATAAACATTTTTTATTGAATTATAAATCACCTGCAACAAGGTAGGTAGGTACACACTAGCAATCAAGATAAATCATAATACGCACAGATCGGTATCTGAACTACCTGCTTTTCAACGCGATTTCGTTTTCTTTGTAGTTATTGTTATTGTAATACAAAAACATGTATGTAGGTGCAAGTCCGAAAGTGCAATTGGCGGATAGGTGGACTTGGCGGTCCCTTACTAAACTAATTTAGCCCACTCCTCCGCACACCGAGATACATATTTATAATAAATCAAATCGTTTATACCATCACATAATAGTTTTTAAAATAAAATTTAAATCGTGATATTTTTTTTTTTTATATTAATTTTATACCTAATAGGTTTTTTTATTATTTATTTATTTTTTGATTTGTGTCTGTCATCAAACCTTTTAGGGCAGTAAAAATGCTTCAATGTCTTACTTCAACATATTTTCTGGTACCTAGGAAAATGAATCTAGTTGATAAAAATTTCTTAGTTGTTTTCAAAGGTATCGGGAAAATAGAGATTTTTACCCGAAACAAGTTTTCAACAAAATCGATTTGGTTTTTATGGTTTAACTATAAAAAAAATAACTATAGATACATAAAAATGATGCCAAATTTTTTATTAACATTTTGTACACACCATAAAATTTACTAATTTCTGTGACTTTTTGAGATATTTATAAACATACCTAATTTAATTTAGATTTTTTTAAATTATTGTCGATAAAAAAAATTGTTGTTTAGTCATAAAACTTGACGATTGAATACAAAAGTTCTTACAAATTACAATAGCAGTTTAAAAATATAAAAATATATATTTGCACAGTTTTTGTTTATAAGCAATTTAAAGTACCTACACATTTTGACCAAAATCTCGAAATCTGATAAATATTACGCAGTTAAAAATGTATAAAATGTTCAATTTTAGATTCTGAGAGGAGTGATGAATGTATTAGATTCTACAATGATGTGTGTTTTTTTTTTGTGTTTGTTACCACGTTTAAGGGCAGTAAAAGTGTTCCGATTTTCTTCAGCATCTTTTCTGATAGGGAAGTGAATCTAGTTGGTACTTTGGGAGGTCAAAAGTAAAAATGTCTCAAAAGTTTTAAACGCGTCGGGAAACAAAAAAAAAAAAATAAGGAAAAAACGTGAATTTTTGACAAGATTGATTTTTATTTTTGGTGTAGCAGAAGAAATAATGACCTTAAATACATGCAAATTTCACAAAATGTTTATATAACCAATTTCTATTCACAATACAATTTTCAATATGTTTAGACTTTTTTGAGCTATTTATAGATATAATTAATTTTCGATTTTTTTTTTTTTTTTTTTATTATTGCCTATAAAAAATTTTGAACTTGAAAATATAAAACAATGTTCTTCATAACTTGTTGTAAGTGAAAATTTAAAAAAAAAGTTAAGTGTATGTCCCTAATAGTTTTTTATAAGCGTCTAAAGTTAAAATTTCGACAAAATACTTAAAAATCACGAAATTATGCAGTTTTTTTGTAATTAGGAAATTTATAAACATTTTTCTATTTAAATTACAGTAGACATTTAAAACTTTCATCTAATGTGTTCGGATTATCAAATCATATACACAAAAAGATAAAAAAATATTTTGATAATTTTTGAGCTAATTGTGGGCCCTAGACATTTTTTGTTTTTTCCAATTTTTTTTCTTTAAATATCGATAAAAACAATTTTGTTGATTCAAAATTCATGAACATTTAATACAAGATTCTTCATAAGTTGTTAAAATAGTAGATCAAAAATAATAAAAATACGTAGGGCCAATATTTTAAGTTAAAAAATTTAAAAAATAATAATAATAATTTTTTTTTTTTTAAATTTTTTTTTTTATGTTTCAATATTTTAAACATTTAAACATCAAATGTTGACCGAAATTCATCATTTAATATTTGCAAATTGTTTTGTGGTTAAAAATTCATAAAAAAATTTCTATTCATATTTAAGGTTTGAAAATGTAAAACTAGATTCTAAATTAGTTAGTCTTACGACAACCGTAAAAAAAATTCGATAGGAAAACACATAAAAAATGTATATGCGTTTAAATTTAAAATGCTTACAAAATCAAGAAAATATACAAACTAATTTGTAGTAAAAAATGTACATATATCATTTTGAGAATTTATACCTAAGGTTTAAAAATGTAATGCAAGGTTCCTCATAAGCTATTTTGTAAGTGGTAGTTGGACAAAAGTGAAGCATAAGTCTCTAATAGTTTTTTATAAGCATCTAAAGTTGAAATTTCGAAAAAAATACGTACAAAACACGAAATTTTGCAGTTTTTATTGATTAGTAAATTCATAAAAAAATTACTTTTCAAATCTAAGATTTAAAAATTCAACAGAAGGATCTCTATAAGTTTTTCTAACTTTCTAAAAGAAAAATTTCCTGGGAAGTCCAACTAATTTTTTATGAGCGTTTGAAATTATTAATAATGGCAATATAAATATAATATAATGTATGCTAGGCTGACAGACTGTCTCCGCTCAGAATCGTTTTTCGTATACAATGATATTGTATCATTGAATTCAAATGTAATACCATCCATTATAGTGACCTACTCTACACCTACTGTATAGCAAAGTGGTACCCACTTGCCGACCTTTTTATTGTTTAGGATTGAGAATTTAAAACAAGGTTTCTCATAAATAGTTCTTATTGAAACCAAAAATCTAAAAAATGTATACACCCATTTTTTTATAGATATTTTAAGTTTAAATTTTTTACGGAATTAGATATTTAAACACAGAATAACATAGAATAACAATTAAATTTTTTTTTGTAATTTAAAAATATTATATGCGGGTACTTGAAACTTTTAAAGTATATCAATTGAAATGTTTTAGTTAAAAATTAATTCTACCTACTGTTAAACTAATAGTAAAATAAATTACTTTAATATCAATAATATCATTCATAAAATATAAATTTACTTTTTCAATTTATAATGAATAAAACAGCATAATGTTTCTGGACTATCTGGTTATTCAGATAAAAAAACAAATGTACATAGGTGTCCTAGGTTAGGTTAGGTATCCCTATAAATAACATTTTTTTAATTACAACCAAATAATAAAAAAACCATTTGACGAGAAATCGTTATTTTACGAATGAAACGCTCATAAATAGTTTTAATATTTGGTGAATATATGTATTGGTGTCTGCGATTATTCTTATTTGAATTACAACAAAATAACGAAAAAGTTGTCAAAAATTGGCGATGCATAATTATATTCCCGTATATTATTCCCGTTTATTCCAAATGTCAAGAATTTCAATTCTGCAGTGGTCTTACTATAACCTATAACTTAAGTAACTCGAGTTATTTTTTGCTTAGCTCTATCGTTTTCAAAACGATATTTTTACAAAATCAAACAACATTTGGTGCTCAAACAAAAATGCGATTGCCATTGTCCTTGGCATATGAATAACATAGTAAACAGTGGATGCGTTGCTGTGGTATACGGCTGCTATTCGTTCCGATCTTATTGCAGCATTTTGGCGTTAACCGAAAGGAGGGACGGCATGGGGTTGTCGAACGCCTCAAAATGCGACGTGGTTTGTCTTGCGACGACACAGACTATAGTAGATAGACACATACCTTTTGCAACTCACGCTCGCACTTTACTCCGATGCGGGTAATTGAAAACATCGCCTTGGCCACCCTCGTGTCTGGCAAAGGCCTCCTCGCTGAAATCGGAGTTAATGATATTGGTACGTCGACAATACAGCGCGTGGGGTGCGCAACGCGAAAACGTATTCACTGCCGACAAACACATATTCCGCGTGTGACGGTCGAGTTTTACTCACGTCGATGAATCGCCGAAAGCTTAGTTAATAGTATTTGTCTGTTAAAATTAAACGAAGCCACTATAATCCATAATAATAATACTTTATGCTTATATTATGATGTTAAGGGGCCAAATCAATAATGATAAAAAGGGGAGAAATCGGGGAGGTGTGATGGGTTGGAAAGGGTGAATAGGGGAGGAAGAAAGGAATAATGAATGGAATGCCCTAAGGGCCGTTGACGGCTGTGGCGACATGAGTCTGAACGTCGAAGTCGAAGTCTTTAGGCCTTTTGAATAAGTGGAGACGAAGGCGACTGTGGTGACTGTAGCTGAATCCGTCTGAATATGGCCCCATATATTATACACTTGTTTTAGTTTGGTGATTATTAATTAATTCAAAACCGCTCAAGCGAGCGTTTTAATTACTTCGTGTGCAACTAGCTTTAATGTTAAGATTTAAAATACTCGGAATACCGTTTCCAAAAAGCACGTGATAATGTGCTGTGTAGACTGTCAAGTGATAAAACAATTTGAATTAACATGTTCGACAAACATATTCGTCCTAGTGAGTATCCAGCTTATGATCGTGTTTTATATTTTGTATATTTAAGAATACGTTCTATAATAGGTAAATAAGTCAGCTTAAATATATCAGTATGTACTTATTTTTGATAGACGATATGGTGGCTTTGATAGACAAAATGGCTAATGGCTGCTTTAAAATGCTATTTACCTGGTTGTTGTAAACTATGACTGTCCAGAATACGCCGGATATGCCAGAAAAGAGTAGATGTAAAATAATGCTTGACCAAAAACTTCAGCTAATTTTAATAATATCACCTTGAAAAATAATTTATTCCCGAATATGATTAAAACAGACAAGTACCTACCAGCGAAACCGTTATTAAGTTTGTATAAACTGTTGAAAAAATTATGTAGAGAATAAATCACAGTTAAATATTATGAAATACTTCAATCGAAATCTGAGCGTGAATTCACAATATTTTTAATGCGAGTCATAAGGTAGAAATTTGACAAAAATCGTAAAAACCACTTAAATTATTTTGAGTTTAAAATTTATAAAAAATTTCTTTTTATTCTAATAATTTAAAATGTAATACAAGATTTCTCATAAGTTTTCCAACCTTTTACATAGAAAAATTTTGATATATTTGATACATGGTTACAATTTTTTTTATAAGCAATTAAAGTTCAAAATTTGACCATAATTTATCAAAATATCGAACATTTCAAACTTATTATGTAGTTGAAAATTTATAAAATGTTCAATTTATATAGCTAAAGATTGAAAATTTAAAACAAGGTTTCTCGTAAGTAGTATTCTTTGTAACCAAAGATCTAAAAATATGTATTGTATTGTAATACATGGTTGATTTTTATAGAAATTTTAAATTCAAATTTAACACATCCATTACAGAAACCTACTCGACACCTACTGTACAGCAGACCGGTACCCACTTTTTTTAGTATAATTTCTACCTTACTTAACTGATAAAGTGACAACTAACGTAACCAAGTATAGGTCAAGGATTATACTTGTAATGGATTGATCAATGATAAATCATAGCTTACAAAAAACGATTCTGAGCAGACACTGGTAAACAAAAATTATATCTTACTAAATAGGTACCTAAATCAAAATCTAAACAAAATTAAGTCAAATTGAATTTCTATGAGAGTTTGAAGTTTAAATTTTTACAACATTGGATAAACTCGATTTCTCATGTATCGATTATCTTATTTTATTGTAATTAAAAAAATCAATAACTGTAGATACTTGAAATTTACAACATATGTTTATTTTATCAATTTATAAACTTGATAAAATTTTCAAAATATTTTGACTTGTTTTGGGCTGTTTACGGACATTTCAATTTTTCAATTTTTTTTTTTCTATAAATATCAATAAAATTTTATTTATTTTGTCAATAACCTTGAAAATTTAATACAAGGTTCCTATTATATGTAGTTACAATAGCTGTAAAAAAATATTAAAAATACAGGCATAATTGTTTTTCTAAGCATTTAAAGTTTGAATTTTAACAAAATTTAACAAAATCTCAAAAATAATTAATTATTGTAATTTATTAAAAAATTAAAAAATCTTCAATTTTTATAACTAAGGATTGAAAATTTAAAATAAGGTTCAACGTAAATATGTTATATATAAATTACTCTTTTCATAAAAATATCATCCAATATACTTAGTATTATCATAGGCTGACTGAACGTCTTAGCTCAGAATCGTTTTTCTTATTCAATGATATTAGATATATTACTATAGTATAAGTTTATGACTAATAGACAAACATAGGCATAATAATTAAAAAATTAAAGTTAACTTAAATTTAACTTTTTAACATACAAAATTTAATTTTCATTAACTTAATTTTTAACTTGACTGTTTTTTATTGATTTAAACTTAATAAAAAGTTACCTTAATTATAAATAATTAAATAATAAATATAATAAATAATTATTTATGATGCACGTTGGATAAACATTTACTTTTTTTAATCTATGTATTTCACATTTTTGTAGTAATTGAATTGCTCAAAAATTGGAAAAACCTGCAAGACACAAACAAAAAAAAATATATTATAGTGTGGCCAGACGGCTAGTAAAAAAAAAAAAAATACGTATTCTCGGAAATTTTAGAGTTCTTGCGACTGACTATGGAAAATAGAAGGTAAATATAAATATACTTCAATTATAATTAAAGAGTTTACCCTATATATATGTATTATTATACTATTAATATTTTAATTCTATTCTATTTTAATTTTCAGACTGTCATTCAAGCTCAACATTATACACCAATCCCGCAACTTTCACCGCCTGGCAATTCATAAGCATAATATTCCACTCTGTATTCTATCACTTTTAAATATTATTTTTCGATTAGAAATATATTTAATTTAATCAACCAAGTATAGGTATGTTATCCAATATTATTTTCGTTATTAATTTGTAATATATAATAGTTACGTATTAAATAAACATTTGAATTGAAAAGTTATAAGTTGTGGTAATGTGTTCTGTTCAAATATTATATTCATATTTTATATTTATAATTATTATAATTTAACTTAAATTTAAGTATTAATAATAATAATTTTGTATATTTATAATAGATTTAACTATAAAGGTATTTTTTTAAATGACCTGTGATGATACATAATTAATATTGTATTAAAAAAAAATAATAAAACATTTCATGAACGAAAAAAATCAATATTTCTATGTATTTTATTTTATTTATAATAATTATGTTGACATTTTATTAAACGCCCTTGTAAAACATACCTTAATGTTACCGTCAATCTCTCTTCAGCACTTATTGGATATCGTAGATAGGTGATCTCTTTGGTAATTTTTGGCCTCACTCTTTCTAAAAGCTCTTCAAATGACATGTGATGGTAATCGAAAAAATGTTCGGGATATTATTTAATTTCATTAAAAATTTAGTAAATCACATATCACTCTCTCGACTACTAATTAAGTGGATGGACCCAGAATCATCTACTCTTAGATGGCATTGGTTCATCAAGTTCGCCTGCAGTTTCGGCCAAACAAAGAATTTCCGCAAGAGAACTCATTTTAAATACAGTTCTATAATAGTATTAAATTTAATTAATTAGATTATAAACAGAACATTGCCATAGGCGTAAATTTTGCTTCTTGGAAAACCATACATAATTAAATTAAATTATTAATAAGTAATAAAATCATCTTAATCATAACATTCTGAAAGGTATAAACATAATTTCCACTTTTAATTGTTTCCATTTTTATATTAATATATTATTCATATCATACACTAATAATTTATACTTACTTCGGCTGCCTCCACGTTTCCTTTGATAGACCACCGCGTTGTAGTAGTGCTCTACGTGCGTATTGGTGACGCTGTTTTTCACCATTCTAAAGGCAATGAAAACAAATAAAAAAAGTTTAAGTAAAAAAAAAAAAACAAATAATTTATTTGTCGGTATAAATATGCCCCGATCTTATTTGATGTGTTAGTTAGTTAGTACAGTAATAAATAGGGCTCGGATTTAAATGCCCTAAAAATATCAAAAAATGCCCTTTCAAAAATTGCATTATTTATTAAAAAAATTCAAAAAAACGAACATGGCATCTTTACTTTAGGCATTTCAAATTTCATTTATACAAATATAAAATGCGAATTAAATAATATACTTAAAATATGTAACATGTGAAATAGACCTGCAGTAAGTACCTTCGACGTATACGCAACATGACTGAAAGCGTCCGACAATCGGCCACGAGCACCACCGATATAATATTATCGCTCGATAAGAAAATACTCCGATAAAAGTTTAGTTGTGTGCAATAAAATCGGCTAATTGGATGGTGTGACATAAGGATTGTAAAAACCGGAAAACCTGATGTTAAAATAGTTAAAATAGTTCAAAATGAAAATAATTTATATTACGTAGTTATACTACTATATGTAGTACTTATATTTCAATGAAGTCAATTTTTTTAGTCATAATACGACAAAAAGGTTAAAAATGTCCTAAAAAATTAAAAAACGCATTAAAACTTTCAAAAAATGCCCCAAAAAATTATTGTGGTTACATCGCGAAGTACTTGAAACATATTTGTAGCTTGAAAATATCCCGTAAGATCCGTAAGATATCCCCCCCAAAAAATGGTGTTTTCAATCAGAATACCGTAATCTAATTTGAAGATTGAAGCAATCGTACTGATCCAAAAGGTGATGAGAGATGACAGACATAAAAAATATATATATATTCATTGCACCGCAACTAAAACTTAGTTAATTATATTATTTAAAAACTAAAAATTACTTTAAGAAATAAAAACACTGATCAATGATAATAATGTAATATAGGGGAGAAATTAAAAGGAGAATCGCATGTAGACCACAAAAGGCTACAATATAGGGAGTACTTTTGTCGGTAATAATAATATCAATTATTTTTATTTTGAACAGAAATTTTTGCGTTAGTTGAAGGTTGAAATACAATTGTAGAACTTAAGTAATAAATTTATAATAAGGGCGTGTACCAGGGGTGATTATGGACGTTCACCCCCTTATTCCTGGAGGGAAAAATTGGCCATGTTTATATTTCACAATATTGTCTTGATTGCTTATTTTATCCTATTGTTCCGTGGGGAACTAAAATTAGTGGATTTACTGCCACGCCTATTATTGTTAGTTTCAGTTTTGTTTGCACGCCATGGGGTTCACGAGGATAATATAATTTCCCAGTTTTTTTTATTTCTTTTGTATAACATTGACCATTGCTTTACAACTAGGCAGTTAACAAGGTGTACAATAAAATCTTCGAATGTTTCTTTTAAACGTTTTAAAAAGATTATATGGATTTTTTATTACAATTTACATAATAATATATTATATACAATAGGTATATTAATAATAAAATATAATTGTATTGTATTATTATTATTATATTATATATTTGTTATATCAAAAATATGAATTGATATTCAGAATTATTTTTACGGGATTGTATATTCGTATATGACTAAGGTTAATTTAATTTAACTTATATTAACTGTTTTAATCCCTCCATACAGTCTATAATATAAACTATATAATATTATGATTCTCTATTGCGTGTATATAATATATGTATATAACCAACAATTAGAAAAATTGTTATGCTCGAAAGTCTATGTAAATTGAATACTATTGTTTTATTGAATTCGGTATGATTTATACAAACATTTTTTAACTATAGAAATACATACAAATGCGGATTACTGTCAATAGATATTGGACAATAGATTGAGCGTCAATTGATAGTGTCTCAAATAATCTAAAATAAAGTAGTCAATAATTAAATTATATTTATATAATTATAAAAATATCAAATTTGCAGTTGAAAATTATACTCAACCAATAATCTCCTTTACTTTTATTATTATAATGTTATTTTAAACGGGTTTGAAGTGGATATTTAATCAGTAAATGGTTGTATAATATTTCACCCAAGGGCTAATGATTACGAGAAAGACGAAAGATCGTTTCGCGGAGTGCGGTGAACATGCTCCAGTGAATACAAAACTACGGATGTGACCTATCCGATTTATTTTATCTGCCCATTAGTGGTGTGAAAAACCCACGTAGCCTACTTTGTTTAATCTCCATTGTGTCGTTTTAATCCTTTGCATCGGTTGTGGCTTGGGGACGTGCATCTTTCACCGCGCTAAGGATTAAAGCACTAGTCTGAGATCGGCAGCAATCCAAACCGCTGCCACAGGACCGACTGTGCAATAATTCACATTAAGAGGGAAGTGTCAAATAAAATAAACATAGGGTGAATTGTAAATACATTTAATCGCCTTCGCTCGATTTAAATATTATTAATTGTCACTTCCGTTATTTTGTGTGTGTGTCTGCAGAATTATACTGACGAAAGAGTTATAATATATTTATATCTATATGTTTTTAAAGCGGATGGAGCACATAGATCGTAAATAAATGATAAATATCAACTGGAATACAAAATAAAATATATAGGGTACCTTTTTAGTTTTTAACATAATATAAATGTTTAAAAAAAAAAAAAGTAACAACATTAAATATCGTTTCTGTTTGGACACTTTTGATAAATTACGTTGTTGTAAACTTATAAGTACCTGTACATAAAATATGTAATTGAGTTAGAGAATACAGAGTTTTCAAATATTAAGTATATTTTAGTATAGGTACTTAACACATTTTATTGTTTTTAAGCAGGTTCATTTATATAAAATATAGCTACTATGTAGTACCTATACATAGACTATAATATTATAAATACCTATAATAATGCCCATTGTAAATCATTGATTTAATAAAACTGATTTAATACCTGCCTAAACCATGAAAACCGATTAAGGCATACCTGCAATGAAAAAGTTGTTCATAAATTATAATGTAACAATAAAGGTTTTAATTTTAATTTTGACTAGCGCTATCTCAATACCCGACACCATATAACATATTACTTTCGTTTATAAATAAATAACCATATTTAAGTATCTACGCAGTGCGTTACATAACATATAAATATACAACCATAGGTGGTTCTCGGGGGGGGGAGGTTTTTGAGGGCTGAAATGGAATTGAATACATTAAATATGGGACACATCCATAAAATTAGGCTAGCCCCTTCCCTCAAACAAGATAAATTAACCAAATGTTCGCTACGTTTTATAATATGTGTTATGTTTAAGTCAATAAATTATCAACTATCAAGATCTAGATACATCTTGATGTAGGTGCCTAATGTGGTTAATTAATTGGACGAAAAGGATACCTTTATGAATTGGTATCATCCGAATCAGACTTCCTATATACCTTAAAATGGACATCCGAATATTGCTTCCTGATCATTTATGCGACATACGTCCGAATTGGTTCCTCCCATTTGGTTTTTATTGTTCACACTTTCTCTTCTATTTTTTTGTGGAATAAACCATAAATACACAATTTCAAAAATTTGAACGACTAACCCCACAAGTTAAAAAAAAATATGTCTTTTATTAATTAAAAAAAAATATATAGGTATTAGATCGATAGATATTCAATTATAGACGAACATAAATGTGTTGACATAATCTAGTTATAATATTTATACAAAAATGATATTTATTTCTAGTAGGTTACAGAATTAAAATTATTTAAAATTTAAATAAAATATAGTTTTTGTTTTTGAAAAAAATATTAAAATAATAATTATTATTCTATCCGGAAACCTAATCAGAAAACTAATAAGACTAATCAGAGTATCAGACTGCATTTGAAATCGATTTGTAAGGACCAAAAACTGAACTTAATTAATAGGAACAGTAAAATAAAGTAAAATTACTTTTAAATAAAACTAACAGACTAATTTATTATAAAGTTATCAGTTATAACAGTTTGAAAATTACGGCTCCCAGACATAATATATTTTGTACTAGGAAAAAAAAGTGGCTCATTCCAAATAAACTCAATATTTGCATCATATTTAGAAAAAATTGTTTATATTATGTTGGTTAGGTTAAGTACCTATGAACACATTAAATATATAAATATATAACTGGCACGTGAATTTTTTAAAAATGTTAGTTAGAAAATGTTGACACGTGATCCGAAAATAGTTTGCCATTCTTGCTATAGGTCATTATAAAAACTAATTGTTCACTTATTATTCAACGATGCTTGTATACCGTGTCTCAACCTAGTCATCCTGTGTTTAAATCTATGCTTAATATCTTATCATTTAACTTTTTTTTTCTTAATTTTTTACAATCTGCAGTACCAATATTATATTTACATAAAATATTAAACAATGAGTGCGACCGCGTTCAAAAACAATTTAAATCATCAAATTAAAATTATATTCTTTGCTTATTTCTAATGCTAAACTTTTATAATAATATGTGCTAGCCATTTTCAAAGAAAAATGTTATAGGTATCTATGGAATCACTCGGGCTGTAAAATAAACAGTGGGTATTTGCTAGTTCCTTGTTGATTTTACTTAATACGCTTGCAGTTGTGAAAATATTTTAACCACGCAGTTTACTTTCAAGAAAGTGTTCATTTTAAACGTATAGTTATAGTTATAGTTATATAAACAAGTATTATAAACGACCAAAGACTTAGTAGCACGTACCTATTAACTAAATACTACTTACCTATTTAGGATTGGACCATGGTGAGTTACAAGATATCATTTTGTGTAAAATGTGGTCGAAAAACTGGATGGATTGTTCCAGTGAATTTAAGAATGACAAGAAATAAAACTCCAATATTACGAGGAAGGTGTTGCATATGCAAATGTAATAAATCTACATTTGTTTCTTTGTGTTACTATAAGATGCAAATGCAAAAGTGGTAAGATTTTTCGTATTGTATGCACAAATAATTACAACAATGACATCAACTTAAAATAAGTGATTTTTATACCACTATATTGCTATATTTATATTTTTATGTATTTTTTATTCATATTAATGTTTTTGGAGAAAAAAACGTTAGGTTATAAATTCAATTGTATTAAGTACAATATATTTTTCTAGTAAACGTTCCGGATCACGTCGTAGTCGTCGTTAGTACAAGACGAAAATGTAAACCTGTGTATGAAAACGCATTTAAAAATATTCGATGTGAATTATTAATATAAATATTGATGTTGAATAATAAAAAAAAAAATAATAGAAGATCTTTGTATATTGTGTTTATATAATTATGAATCCATTTCATATAGAAATAATATTTTTCATAAATCTAATTTAATGAAAATTGTTTTATTATAAGTAGTTCTGTTCTTGGTAATATTTTAAATTATCAATATATAATGCAAACAAATACACATACATAATTATTTTATCTGTTATTTTTTATTACATAGGTAAAAAAAAATGGCATATACATTTTTCTATCAAATTAAAGTACGCTTTTACAGTCAAATCCTTTAAATATATTCAATTAATGTTCAATCATAAAAATATGTAGGTATATTATATCACAATTCACAAATCTATATTGTTTATTTTAATATTGTAAAATGTCACGAAAACATAATGGCAAATCAACAACTTAAAATTCGTACGATTTTTTCAATAAATCATGACAACTCACAGCTGACTCCTGCCGATTTCCATCAATGTTAAAGACCTACGTTTTAAAATACTTAGGTCCATGTGTGCACTGTTTAGTGTGAGTAGTAAAGACTAAAATGTGGGTATATATAGTTAATGATGGTTTAAAAAAAATATAATAAACCGCTTTAAAACATAATATACTATAAAATTCTGGAATTATATTCCGTTCAATTTCACAATTTTTTGTGAGTGATTCAAAATCAATTTTTTTACCAAATCGGATGTTTAAATGAAAAATAACGATTTTTTTATTAAAGATTTAAAGTTATGATATTTTAATTTAAAAAAATAAATCAAAGACACTTGAATCTTTCCTACATTACATATTATATCGTAATTTTTCTATAAGCTAGTACAACTTTAAAAATATTTAGACACATTTTAAGTTATTTATATACACTTGACATTTTCTGATCTACTTTTTTTTATGTTTTATATAATTTTTTAATTTCTATGTTAATGCTTTAAAATGTAATACAACTATGCAAGATGGGGAACTTATGGGGAATAAGTTTTACTGGTATCAATTACTATATCAAAAATATTAGACACAATTTATTTTTGATAAGCGTTCATATTTTTGATCTGCAGAATTGTTTTTCATATATAATGATTTATCATTGCATTCACATTTAACACATCCATATTACAGTGACCTACTCAATAAACGAAGTACCTATACTTGAAACATATTAGGATTTAGGCAGAATCCAGTTCCTTGGTTATTTTTTATACTATTATTATTTATTACGTTGTTTTGATAAAAAATTATTATTTTTACAGTGCCGATAATGCGATATATTAATAATACAACAAATCGTCACAAGGGGAAAATCACTAGGGGGTCTGTCACAGTCTTACATATCAATTTTTTTTTATTGGGTTCATACGAGGAAATCGTGTCACTTACAATCGTTTTAAACGGTGGGCCGATTTATCCTGCCAGGGTGTGTACAGCGTGCAGTGGTATATTAGGGAGGAAATGTGTGATATCAATAAATGTTTGAGTTTGACATTAACGTTGTCATGACGTCGCGGCTTGTCAACAGTCGTTTGACAAATTAAAATGTTCTATTTTTAACTCACTTTGGACTGAATTTCATTTTTTTATTACACGCGTTGAATTGGTCAAATGTACATAATATAATATTATATTATACTATATATAGGAACCTACAATATTTGGCGGGAAAGTTCTGATGTAAGAAATTAATAACCTTATTATTTTTAATCGATTTAACCATCGAATTCTGAGAATTCATCAGATGATTAAGTATCGTATGCCGTCATGATGTGTTGGTGATAATGTTGATTCAGCAAGCTGACGATGCATTTTCTTTCTTGCCAACTACAACATAAAAACTTAGCGGTATTCTACTGTGCCTAATATATATATAGAGTGTTACGGGCTACGACATCTAGAATGCCAAACCGATATTATATTATATGATATACATATAAATTCGCTCCAGGATTATTGCAAAAAAACCAAATCGCTATAGATAAGATCTACTTTTCGGTTCCTAGAATCGATAAAAAACTAGGTACTAAATATTACCATAACATATTAACTATATGCACGTAACTATTGTATTTGTATTTTTATGTAGTTGAAACTTAAACATGGATTAGTGTATAGTTTTCAAATATCGTTATGATATTTAACAAAATGTTTCTAAACAGCTCATAATATATATCTATTTCTACTTAGTTATGTTATGAATTTATGATATTTAAATTAATTAATATTGTCATTAGATTATTATTATTATCGATATTTATTCATACCAAATCTAACCTACCTATAATGTTTATTGGCTATTATTGTCCAGCAAGAATTCAACAACTATTCAATATTGCAATTTGCAGATATATAGCATTGTCACAACTTATAATATTATGCGATAAAATACAATTTGAATTTCATTCATCTCAAATATTATTGTAAAATTAAATTATCCATAGTAATATTACGATAGTATATTTAAAAAAAAATTATTTGCATTTTCGTTTTTTTAATGATTATATATTAAATTCCGTAGGTACTGTGCTGTATTACAGTGTCGTATTACGATTTCATTTCAGTGTAAAATATTGAATAACGGAGATGATTTTTCAGAAGTTATAATTGAGTTGTCTGATGCAATGACAATGGTGGCGATTTTTAGCTGTAGTTATAATCTCGATAACATAATATAATAAAGTAGGTACAACGATATATGTACTTCTCAGAAAATTACCCGACTCTCACCTGTACAATAACAATATACTCTTCCCTCGACCAAAAAATACACAAAACAAAAAATGGCACTCGAGTCAAAATTAATTCGAGACAAGTATAAACGAATCAAGTCTCCGGTGAGATAATTTTAGTCGGCCCCCCCCCCATTTGTAATGGGTACAGTAAGACTTGTGCGGTGTACAAAATTCTCATCGTATATAAGCATAGCCAGCAATAACATTATTATATATATGCGACGTCTCCGAATTCTTCTGCAAGTGCGTGTGAAAAAATATGACGTTCACAGCGATCCGCCGCCGCCGCCGTGTGCAGTCTTCGTCCGTCGCATTATTTGATTGCGCCCCATTGTACGATGCGGACGACGAAATTATAACGCCAAACGGACGACGTCGCGAGCCGTCTTTTGTGATCGTCAATGCGTTATTATATCCGTGCAGGCTATTACGACGGCACGGAGAGTCGAGAAAAAAGAGTGGAAACGATAATGAAAAGAAGTAGAAAAAAAAAATGTTTTTATTATTTTCGCGCCCCGCGGGGTCGAGGGAAATAAGCGCATTATCCGTGTGTGAAAGGAGGAGGAGGCAGGCGTGCGCGTCCGTCGGTAGCTGCTCGCCGCGGCGGCAGTGTGCCTGTCGTAATAATATTATGTATTTTGTTATTATGGTTATTATTATTTGTCGCGGCCCGCGAAGGCGGTCTCCTCTTATTCGTACGTGCACACAATTACACAAAAATATATACTATTACCGGCAACAATAAAATAACAACATTGTGTAGTAGTAGTAGTAGTGAGATATTGTATATATAGGTACCTACCCGTGTTTACCTGCGCGGTGTGGTATATACCTATACAATACATAATATAATACGATGCGTGTTTCGGGGGGGGGGGGGGGTAGATTGCACCGCCGCTCGAAAAGACCAAAAACACCCTTACCCGCATTACACGTCGTATATAATGTAATATATGTGTCGGCATCGGGTCCCGCGTGTTTTGACAGTGGGATATTGGTTGTTGTGTCTCATATTATTATATATTGTGCGGGGACCGCTTTGCCCGGTGTCATTGTCGTAAACGGCCGTCTATTACGAAAAGCGTTTACGCGTTTGCCGCCGCCCCGTGGTGGCGGCTCGGTTTTATATATTTTTTTTTCATCCCCCTCCCACCGCTGCCGCCGCCGACGTTGTATTACATTTTTCCGTGCGGTCTTCGGGGTGCGGTGGGCGGCGAGGATAAACAACGCGCGCGCGAGAGATGAATATCGCCTTAAAACGGCAGCACCCTCGTGTGTGTGTGTGTGTGTGTGTGTGTGTGTGATATCTGCTCGATCATTATTGTGTACGTTATTGTTGCGTTTATTATTATATTTCGCCGTTTGTTGTCGTCAACGTGTGCGTGTGTGTGTGTGAGAGAGAGAGTGCGCGCTACAGGAGATGCGCAAATGACGTTCACGGGGTTGATCGAGATGGAACCGCTTACGGCGGGTGGAGGGTGGCTGGTGAGTTGTACGCGAGCGGTACATCGTTTGACGTCGTGTATTTCGCCGAGCCCACCCAAGGTACACGGCGGCGGCACCCTGCGCCCGATTTGTTCTCCGGTCGCCGACGACCGCAGTCGTGTTCGTCTTTTCTACATCGTATTATGATTTCACAATGATAATATGATATTGTTATCGATTACGATTATTGACGACGACGAGGCCGCTGTGTATCGTATTACGGGGCGAAGGCATATACCCACCTATAATACCTTTACGCGGTGTATACATACCGCCTGCGAACAAACACCTTTTTATTTTCCCTCCGTGTGTCCAAACACGCATAAATATTTTGTCGTCTCGCCGAATTAATATTTATAATAATAATAATAATAATAACAGCAATAACAGCCGCCGCCACGGTGCTCCCTTCTAAGCTAAGGGCTGTATCGTTTTCGCCACCCCGTCGCGTCCACGTGTATGGGTCTACTGATTACGCGCGGCCTCCGGCGACGAATACAAACAGACGCCGCCGCCGCCACGACGGACCGATGTCGGACACGCGTGTTATGATCGAAATAATTGTATTTTAGATATTTTTTTCACTCACTGTACAAGCGCGTGTTTTGGATGTGTACGCGAAAGTGGAAAATATTGACCGCTGGTCAAGTAGGCTGAAACCCGCGGTGATTTAGGGCGAGCGATACAGACAACTGCAGTAATAATGTTCATAAATCAAAGAACATGACATTGTATTTACTATTTTTGTTCTCCGATTTAGTATTTCGGTACCTGCAGCTATATAATATTATATTTCATGGTGTATGGTTAAAAAAAAAAATGCCATTTTTCGGACATTTATAGGTAATCATATTATTTTATAAATACAATCAATTTGACTAATTATAATTTAAATAAGGATTTTCATGCATGCTCATTGTACATTAATTAGTATTTTTCAAAATCCCTATTATTATTATGATAAGCGAGCCCACGTAACTTGCACCAAGCAACACAAAATTAAGACAAGGATTAACATACTAATCTTATATTATTGATTTCAAGTAATCCAAGCGGACTGTCAATAAAATAGAGTTGTTAGATTGTTATTATAAGCTAAATAAGCCTCAAAATGAATTACACTAATGAGTAATTAGCAACAATAATTATGCTTATATGTATGTATTAATTACTGTAATTACTATTTTACTATGTATTAATTATACATGTAAAGTAATAAAGTCACTCTTACTCTTGAGGGAATGTTAGGTATATAAAATACGTTATACGTTTTGAAATAGTAAAATAATACGTATTACTATTACATTCTGTTCTACTATAACCTTCATAGTGATTCACCAAGCATCCTCTACCTCTTTTTTTTTCATTTCATAATGAATTTATTCGAATTCTGATTAACGGAATTTTTAAATATACTTAAAGACCATATTATCAGATTCTTGAGATATTTTGTACAACTCAAGGAGTATTATGTGGCGATACAAACTTTTGTTTTTCAAATAAGAACATTTTCTATAAATTATTTAGTGTATAATTTTTTTTAAATTGCTGGAGTATTTAATTCAAAATTTAAACGAGTAGTTTTTCAGTAAGTTCTTAAAATGTTTATACTAAGTTTAATAGTCCTTAAAAATGGTATTGCAAAAATGTAAAATATATGTAAATATTGGTTCTAGTATTTATTATACTCAGACCATTTTTATAAATTAAAATATTGATAGATTAATTGCTAACATTTTCAAATTTCTATACATAGAGCCCCCATATCTCCCAAACATGATAATGTTATCACGAACCTACACAAAGTTAAATAAATCAAAAACTATTCGTTCGAATTCTGATTTGGATACATGCACGTTTTCAAAAAAATTATCCGCTTAGAATTTACAGTTGAAAAGGGGGGTTTTTATTTGAAAAACAGAAGTTTGTATCGGCAATATAATCTTCGAGTATGGATATTTAAAACTTCCAAAAATTAGAATTTTAGAAAAATGAGGGTTAGCATGCTTGGTGAGCCGCCCTGTGTATAATGCAAGACCTTTTTATATTTACATGGTTCGCCATCGCAAATCTCAATTTTGAAGATGTGTGCCATATAGACACTGCGTATCTTTCGAAATCGGGACAATTGACACGATTTGACGCAATTCTGTCGCTTGGGTGATCATTATTCCAATCTAAAGATTTGTCCGGCCACCGCATCCCGCAGGTGTTTGTTTGTTCCGTCAAAAAATGAACACTGGTACCTACATATAATATCAACGGACACGCGGTATTAACGCATATTCTATGTCATTTGCTGCAGTTCTTTTATACGTATAAAATATAAGTCAAAATTCACACAAAACGTTCAGTATCAGCTGCATAATTTTCAATCTGTATAGGTGAAATATTTGGTAGTGTTATAAAAATATACTTATAATATTGCACTCGTAGTATACCTAGCCCCTAAAACTGTGTATGTTCACTGTTCCTACCTGGTAATAGTAGAGAGACTCAAGTTATTTGCCTAGTAGATATATGCAATTAACTAGGGGTATAGGTGTATTATGATAGTAATTTATTCAAAATATACTTTTTTACGAAATCATTATTATAAGTTATCACCAATAAAATAAGTAAGGCTCGGAAGTTGTCGTTGCATATTTTTTTAAATACTCTCGATTTATAGTGGAACAAGCAGAAATCCATAGAGTTAAAAAACGAAAATTTAGTAAGCATATTTGGTAAATTGTTATATATTTTTACGCACAATCAATATTTTCTAAAAAATGTAATGTTTTTTTACTATCTGTGTATTTCATACTCAATTATTTAATAAAGGTATTTTTTTTCTCAAGACTTGTGCAAACTGAAAAATAGCAAAAAGGCAATTTTTACACTATCTTATAGGGTATAACTATTTTAGTAGGTATAATTAATAATAATAATAATTTTTTATCGTTAAACCGTGAACGGCTTAAAGTTCGCCAACAGCTGTACAGCAAATAATTCAACATTAAGTCCAATTTATTTATTAATACCTATACCTACTTATTTTATGACCCATTATGTTGCCCCCCCCCCACGATCGATCAATTTGAAAATTGAGTACACATTTTGCAAGTAATTTGCAAATAGGTTTTCGGAATTTGCAAATAATTTCCCAGCATATATTATTATTGCAATGTGGACACAGTCTTGCGTTGATGTATTATTATTATAATATTATAGCGATACGCATCACACGAACGACGACGACACGTATCTATATATATGTTGCTCGGCGCGTGCGAATTTCTTATAATGTAATATATTATTATTATACACTCGTGTGTACATCATAGACCGGCGGAGTGTCTTTTCACACGAGATCTTATTCTCTATTTTTCTCTCTCCCCTCTTATACGTTTATAATATAATATAACGTGTATGTGCTTGTGCATCGTGCACTGTCGCTGCGGCTGTGTCAGACACGGAACCTTTGCTCCGTACCCATTTCAACCTATACGCCGTGTACAACGATATTGTGTGACACGAGTGGTACCACAGTGTACCACCTATATACCTGACTACACACACACACACACACACACACTTTTGCTTCGGCGTGTGTGTGTGTGTGTGTGTGTGTGAACATTACGATTGTCGTGTAGGTATATATAATAATACTCTGCCGGCGAAACGTATTCGCGCGTGAGATTGAGCGTATACGCATTTATACTTGAACGTGCGCCACCTATATATATTACTATGGTTTTAAACACCCTTCACCAATATAGGTACTGTGTTGTACGCAAAACATTATACAATCTCGTATATGTGCGATGAAACCGCGGCGTCGATGTATATATCGGTAAATCAAGTCGAGTGCGGCACACACGCGTGCATATCGTTGTATAACAATATATATATATTACCTATGTAGGTACACCTAAACATATCATATTATTCGCGATAAAATGTTTATTCGTCATTAATTTATGCACTCCTCTTCCTCCTATACATACGCTTTACCGCTAAACAAACTCGTAAATTTTCATTGCTGGATTTTAATTAGAGGGTTTTTCATTTTCGTGCAATATGTTCTTACACTGATTTTGAAAATGGAAAGCGAGAACAATGCCCAGGTATACGACACTATACTTTTGAACAAAAAAAAAAGTCATACTTCTGATTTTAGCACCCGCGGTTTTTAGCGTACCTACCGATATCGCTGTACAGAATGTCTCATTGTCTTTTAGTGTGATCTAATAGTATCGCATTTATTAATTCTTTAAAGTATAGTTATTACATGGGTATTTTTTTATAGGTTATTATTTAGATTTTAAGTGTAGCCATAGGCGCCAAGATTTGAAAAAAACCATTGGGCGCTTTAAGTGATATGCTCTTTCCCAATTAAAAAGTACTGTGTAAATGCTTTAACCATCCATTCTTAATAATAATGATAAGGATACTTATACATTTGCAGCACCCTACATTAACTCATAACACTGACCATGGAAATCTGCTATTGATAGTTTAAAATTTTAAAATGTAATTTATAGTTATAACATCAAGTAAAGACAGTCAGAGAATAAGTTAATCTTGTATAAAAACACCATATAAAAACAGTTCAGTTATCGACAGAGTGGTAACCAAATGCAGGCCGGGAAATATAGATAATTCATCCAGGAAATACTTTTTTTTCAGATAGTCCCTTCAAAAAATTTTTAAAATGTTCTATAATAATACAACAAAAAATGTAAGTTTCTTCACCTTCAGGTTATTATTATTATTGTAGACTATTCAGGTCTTACAAATAAATGTTTGACAATTTAACAAAATCAAAAACTTATTTTTTTTAAGTAGATTGTGAGATATAGTTTAAAAAATATAAATGTACATAATTAATATGTAAAACTTTATAAAAAATAATGATACATAGAAAAAAATAATAAATAATTATAAACAACAAACATAAAAAAATATGAGCAAGTGGATCGGTATCCCTGCTGTTCTTAGGTATCGTGTAAGTAGCTATGATGAATGTGATAAATTTTAATTCAACGATAAAAACCATTGTTTACGAAAAACGATTCTGAGAGAAGACAGTCTGCTTATGTAGAAGTCAGCTTATATTACTAAGTTTATTTTATGATATTATTGCTATAAAAGTAATTAAGTAATACAGTAAGTTGAATTAATTTTTGCCTAAAACATTGCATTTAAAAAGTTTCATTATGCATTTAAAATATAATAGTATACTTTGAAAGTTTCAAGTACGAAATAATACTTACGAATAATATTTTTTAATTACAACAAAATAACTAGCATCGTATTATTTCTTCTCTTAAATGCCTATCTAGTTTCGTCCAAATTTGAACCTCAAATATTTATAAAAAAAAAACTGTATCTATATATTTTTTAGAGATTTTGGTTACAGTATAAATTATTAATGAGAAACCTTGTTTTAAATTTTCAATCTAATATATTATATTAGCTAATAAAAATAATTGAAGATTTAATACATATTTTTTAATTACAAAATAATTTGCAAATTTTTGTGATTTTGACGTATTTTTTCAAAATTCTAACTTTAGACACTTATAACTATAGTATATTTACTCTTAACTTTTTTTTTTTAATTTTCACCAACAACAAGTTTTGAGGAACCTTGTATTAAGTTTTTTTGACACGGCAATAAAAATTGTATTGACAATGATAATAAAAAAAAACTTTTTTATTTTTATAAATATAGCTCAATTTGAGTCAAAATATATTGAAAATTGTATATGGTATATAAAACACACTAACTCGTTATTTGGTGAAAAATGCCCATAGTGTATGGTTATTGATTTTTGTGTTACACCAAAATACAAAATAATTTTTGTCAAAAATTGCCTTTGCGTAAAAATTCCCGTTTTCCTTAATATTTTTTTCCCTGACGCTTTTGAAAATTTTTGTGAATTTTCCAAAATTACCTCTCTAATTACCCTCTTCTAGATTCACTTTCTCTCCAAAAAAGTTACTTGAGTTGAAAATTGAAACATTATTTCTTTCATTAACTTATCGTGTAAATAGACACAAAGAAAAACACACACATCATTGTGAAATTAATACATTCATCGCTACGCTCAGAATCTAAAAGGGGGAAAGTAGGTATAACTGATTTTCAACTGCACCTATACAGTATAGGTATCGAGTGTACCTCGTCATGATTGAGTAAGTCACTGTAATGTATATGACCTGTAAAATTGTCTAAAAAATATGGCCTGTAATGACCTCCTAAGTACCAAATTGATCTAATTTACTACCAGAAACCACTCTAAAGTCGAAAATCCGAGCATTTTTATTGCTTCAAAAGGTAACGATATAGTGACAAAAAAAACACACACACATCATTGAAGTTGATCACTCCGCTCAGAATCTAAAACGTGATTGTTTTAAGAGTCAAATTACCATAGTTAGGCTAGTTTTGAAAAGGGACAAGTAGAGAAGTATATTTTATAGGTGAGCAGAGGAGTATATACGAACAAATAATTGTAAAACGGCTTGACCGCGTATAATATTATGTACATATACCGGTGTATAAGTAATTTACCCATATTATTCACCCGTAAGTTTTAAAGTACCTATATTGATAAATATATTTTTTTTTCAGAAAATCATGTATGCCCACGCGTATTATTAACACTGTAGACTGTATTGGACGAACAGAAAAAAAAATGGGTGGAGTTGATTACGGAAAATAATCGTTTACGGTATACACGCATTGTTTAAAACAATATAATTATTAATGTCGATGAAAATCTATTTAAAAAGTAGATATAAAATCGAGATTGTATGTTTAAGAACTGACGCGTGAGTGTGGAAAAAAATATATATCCACCACGAAGGGTAAGAAAATAGAAAGTGGATAATTATCCTTAGATAAATTACCAATCAATGCATCGATTTCGAACGTAAAATCGTTTTTTTTTTTTCAAAACTATCGTTGTGTTGACACGAACAAAAGGAACGACTGGGGTCTGAGATCAATTAATATAAGCAATGAGTCGAATCGTAAAGCAGTTTTATAAGGACGAAGCCATTACTATTATATAAAAAGTATCTTCGGTGCATTATATACCTACGGGCTACAATTTATTTATACATCGAAACAAAGATTAAAAAGATATCAGTTTATACTCGATGAACCGATAACACACTCTTTGTATTGTTGTATGGAGACTCCTAGCTAGTATTCTTTCCACACTTGCCGGGCCATTATATAGTATGGGTAGGGTAGGTGGGTGGTACATATTCGAGTAAATAATGAATTATTAACGTGTATATAAAAATGTTATTTAAAGAACTGCGTACCTATTCCGAGAGTATTCCATTGTAGGATGATATCTCGTCGTGTAATAAATAATTTACCGTCAAACGGGATGAATAGAAACACTTTCAACATTTTTAATACATTTATTTTTGAGTGAAGCAAATTGCTTTTTCAGACCGTCAAAATACTGATGTTATTTTTTATTAGATTAAATATTATCTTAATTGTTTTTTAGCGATATAAAAACAGAAAATAAAGAAAATCAAATGACAAATTATTTAGTCTTTTTGATGTCCAGTATGTTCAGATGTCCATAACAACGATATTAAAATAACTTTAAAATGTCTGTCGTTTTAACCAAATTTAAATAGCGCTCTTCCGACTTCCACACGTTTCTGTTTTTTTTTTTAAATTGTTCACTGTTTAAGAATAATAATATCCAACAATACTAACAATAATACCAATATACGACCTCGAATATATGAAGAAACTAGGCTACGAAATCTAAATGTCGACATGGTAGGTACATATTATTTTCGTTATTATATGGTATACAATAACTTTTAATTATTTTGGCGGCCGTGATAATTGATTTACCATTTTTTACTATAACATTTCGAATAAGTAAAAACTATATTGACTAGTGTATATTATGACATTGCGTTTACTTATATATGTATGCAAATCATATTATATAAATATTCACCAATTTATTCTATACTCGCTTAGGTACTCAAAAAACATACAATATAGGTAGTGCATTAATAGGTATCCGTATATTATTATGGTATAAGACTCCATATAATAGTATATAGTTCTAACGTATAATTCGTATAATGTATATGTACTTATAGTGCGATTAGGTTTTAAGTACTTATGTATAACCTAGAAATATTTTATAACTTCACAATATTTATTGTACATTTATACGGTCGGCGGAGGTACTAAATAGTTTTATATGCGTACGGCAACGGAAAACTAAAAAGTAGGTAGGTGTACACTATAATACACATTGATCCGTAAAAATTGCAAATGTGTTTATTTTTTTAATACTGCTAAGACAGGTCGTTGAGAAAAAAAACTCGCTCAAGTCATAAATCCGTCACATAAAAGTTTAACGTAATATAGGTAGCCAAGTAGGAGGTATAGACCTCATATTATTATTATTATCTCGGTTAGATTTATATTCTCACAAAGATATTATTATTATAGGTACATATATTATTAAAGAATATAATATAATAACACGTTGAGTTCAGAAGCCGGATGAAAACGTTTTACAGCGGCGAGCATATATATATATAGGTACCTAATATTATATACCTAATGATAAATTATTATGTACAGTCGGTCGACTGACAACGACTGTCAACTGCCATTGTTGATTGTGTAATATAATCTAAGTGTACAACGCAAATCATTATATAGGCACCGACTTCGAATTGTATTGTTATACGATATGCATTTAAACATTGTACAAACAATAATATGCGAACACCGAAACACACGCATCACGCCTCATAACATATAATGCGTGCCTTTAAAGTTTCAAAACACGTGACTACTGTGGCGAATTTAAAAAAAAAAATGTTTGTTATAGTTGGGGACATAGGTGGCATATTGATTATTTTCTCCTATCTAATAACTGAAAAACAGTCTGATGAATGACGACTCCGACGACGAGCTTGTTGGCCGATAGTTGCGGTGCCTTGTTGATATCGGCAAGACTCACTAACCGAAATAAAAAATGTTAACTTTTATCTGACTAGGTAAGAAGTGTTCAAAAATGTATGTAAGAGACAACTCGAGACTACAATATATACGTATACGAATACCCGTGGATAAGTGCGATTAAAGTTTGACGATTGACTCCAAGTCTCGGAAACAGCTTTCGTTATAAATTATAATAATTGTAAATATATCTAGAGATTCGTATACCGTATCTATACCATAAGTGTTCACGGGTGTGTACAGGGGAGATATGAGAATCAGATCTACCCCGTCGCATTTATTTTTAAAAAGATCTTATGAATAAAAAATGTTTTTTTAGATACATTTTCAAATTACAATAATGTTATTAGTATTCATAAATTATTTTATTACCATAATATATATTTCACACATTTTAGTACATAATATATTATAGACATATAGTGGTAATATACGAATTATATATTCATTAAACTAATATTAACGGTATTCATATAATATGTACCTATATGAAATGAAATGAAATAAATAAATAACAAATCTAAAAACCATTAATTATAATTGTTTTAAATGTAAAAAAAAGATTTATTAATATTTAATACATAATGTTATGTCGAACCTCAAGCTATAGGAAGACCTCTTTTTCGTGATTCACTTCTTTTAACAAAATGAAAGATATTTTGCTCACAGATAATAAACTGTGATGTGCTATTAAATTTGAAACAATTCAAATACTAATACAAATACTAACTAATCGATATGATAAAGTCGTAAGTCGTAAAGATATATTTTGATAGACCTTTAATATAATAATCCACATTTTTACATAATGATTTTATAATTATCAAGATAAGATAAAATAGGATTTATAAATAAAGAAAGTTTGTTAATTGTTTCCGTATGAATAATTCAATACAATATATAAATGACTATAACTCAGTTTTTGATATGGTTGTTAGAAAATTTTTTTTTTACATTTACAATTAACGGTTTTAGATTTGTTATTCTATTTGTTAATCTGATTTACTGATTTTGTATAATTTCTAGGGCCTAGACAATTAATTCAATTAAATTATATATTATATAGTAAAATAATTCTTTAAAATAGGCCATTCATTATATAGAATACTGATATTATAATAAGCTTTACCGACAAACATAATATATAACTGCACAAACATAGGGTACATGTCTTTGAATTTGGGGGGCTTAATAAAATTATTTCATAAACATATGACCCTTTTTTTTAAGTTTTATAAATACTTTAAAACTATTATTTTTGGACATGGTTTATATTTGCTGATAGAAATTACAAAAGTAGTAGGTAGGTACCTACTATGTTGTTTTCGATATAGTTATTTTAATTAGTGGTGGAAGAGGAATGTTTTTAGGGTTCTTATGTCTTTGATAACCACGATATTATCTTTATTCGTGTCTATAATTATATAATAATATGTGCTTAAAATATTATACAATTGGATATATTTACGAGTTAAACCGTCAAAATAAGTAATATTATAATTTATATGGCTATATAGTGACTAATGGCATTGGCCGTCGGTAATTTAGGTAATATATATTATGTGCGTGCCGTCAACAATATATCATAGAGGATAACATTCGTGTGATAGTTTTGAAAATTATGAATTAAAACTTTGGTACCTATATTATTTTGTCGGCGCGAGGCGTTCTTTTGAAAAAAAAAAATACAACTGTACATACCTAAATACGTTTTCCCACAGTTTTTAATTTGTTTTCATTTAAAACGAAAAAAAGTTAAAATATATATAAATATATACGTCATATACGTGTATTATGTTATACTCTCGGAGGATAAAAAATAAAAACTTAGGTAAGCATCAAAATCAATAGCGGAAACCAGATCAACTCTATATAGAAAAGAACCGACAGGTGAAGCGGAACACGTTTTCTTCAGCGTTCAACGTCATAATGGTCTCGCCTGCTGATGACGAAAATTAACGAATTAGCGGCATATCTCTTTTATGTCGAAGAATTAATAATAAATGGTACGAGATTAAAAATTTCAGGGTTTCGTCCGATGCATGTTTTTTGATCCGAAAATAATATAATAGACGATGAGACGTGTTACAAATTGTCACGTAATTCGCCTGCCACTATTATAAAATATAGTATTATGTATTAATAACGTAGGTTAGTTATTTAACATGCAGACGACGTCGAACGCGTCAGGTTATTAGTGCGATAAGTTATTTCACAGACTCAGCACGGGTAATAAAAACGTATTAAATAGTTTTAAACAGCGAAACGAAACGGTTTGTGAATATTGTGAAAAACAACGTTGAAATTAAGAAATAAAAAACGACACGCAGAGACGATAACACTGATCGAATGTCTTTGTCGTTTTCACGGTTGCACGTCTACGGGGTATGCCACTGAACCATAAGCATAACAATATAGGTGGCTATGCGAAGCTCGGCCACCCCCTCCCCCCTCCCCCACCAGATATTTATAACAAATTAAATCGTTGATATTATTATTATTATTATTATATAGTTTTTAAATTTAATTGTATAATTATATCATTTTAATTTATAACGTACATCATTATTCGTTTCATTTTTATGAAGCAATTTAACAATACATTATTGTTGCTGTGTAGTACGGTTAATACAATTATTATCATATGATAATAAATTGTTCATACTAATAATAATAAATAATAATAATATTATTTTAACTGAATTGTAATTACTTCAAAATATAATAATATGTTGTCGTCTATGAAATGTATAATTTAAAATGCTAATCAGTTTTCTGAATTTTCATTTACTGCTTTGTATCATGTTATTATCACTATTATGAATAGTATACAGTCATACAGACCTCTTCTTCGCCCAATTAAAATATTCTATCTGTGCATTACAATTAATTTAGCTATCCCAATTGCGTGATAAGGTTGTTATAATCAAGAAACAAAATTCAAGTTGTAAAAAAACAGTTGATTTAAATATTTTTTGGTTAAATTTAAATTTTAAAAAAACTTTTATTTTTATAATGTATTTTTTTTAATGTTTAAAATGTTTAGTATTTTTATACGCTTGAGGAATTAAAATATAAAAGTTTTTCAATTTAATCCTGTTACAATTTAATTTTTCTTATAAAATATTTTAAATATTTAAAAAAGAATAAGACTCTTTTTTTAAATTCGACATTTTATCTAATTGATGTTGGCTACTATAAAAAATTAATATTTAAGAAACATAAGAAAAGGTATATTTTGGTACACAGTAAAACTAAAAAAATGAAATAAAATGAATTGTTTATAATACCATTTTCTAAACATGGAATAATTCAAAAAAATTGGCTACCTATATGTAATCCTATGCATAATATAATTCTTAATATTTCGTTTTAATTTGTATATGGAACAATATTACATAAATAACTATACTTTAACTTAGAAGTTTATAATCAAGTTTTTTTTACTGACACCGTTTTTTTGTAGCTTTGAAATTTCGTAATCTGTGTCTAGTAGTTTTTTTCCAAATATTTTCAACCCCAGGCTATGAAAACTCTTTAAGCTACTTGAAAACATTTATATACTGTTTTTCAGTGACTATATATAATAATTTAAAGTTCAAACTATATAAATACATCTGTAAGGACAAAAAATATCATACAAAATATATTAACTTATTTAGCTATTTAATTCCATAGACATTCGAGTAACCTTTTCAACGCATTTTTGACGTGATGTTTTAAATTTCTTATTTGATTGAAATATTCAGAAAAAAACTTTATTTTTGGAGATTAACATTTTTCTTTCAACTTGAGTGGCTATTATTGAACATACTAATAAATTACGACAAGATTCATTCAAATTATTATTCAATGAATAATGAAAACTGCACTCTGTGTATTTGTGGGTAAAATATTGTTGAGATAAAAAATACTGGCATACTGCGCGAGTTCAGAGGATGCGCAGGCACTGAACCAGCATATAATACAATTTGCAGGATCTTATCGTACGAGTGTTAAATTCGAACATTGTATGTGTGTAAAATCAACAATATCTATATTTAATATTTGATTTTATGAAACCAACTTTAAAATTGAAAGATTGTATTTTATGTATAACCCGGTTAGGCTCTTACCCCACCGCCTGACCTTAATTTAATTTCATAACTTTCAAAAAAAGTGATTTCCCCGACATCGCTGCAGTAACACATTAACACCGTGACGTTAATAATATATCAAATTCCCACCAATAATAGCATTATAGAATAGATGTAAATATCATGGGTCACTGGTGGAATAACGTAAGAACGAGGCAATGAAAATTTCGTCGGACGTTAATAACAATTCGCGGATGGACGGACGGCGAGCCGCTAGACAAGTGCGTATATATTACATGGAGGTACACTGCAGGCCACACGGCGATAATAATAATTATATCTCAGCGGAACGGTGCTGCGGGCGCATAGGTTATATAGGATATACCTACACAAACATATAATATTATTATACCACGGTGGTAGGTGGTAGATACACGTCACATATACCTGGTATAAAATATACGCGCGCGTCGCCGACGGTGAATATCACGCGCGCTGTACCTCCTCCTCCGCAAGACGTGTCCTGCGGGCGGCCCGCGTTAATGCGCGATAATTTACATGTCACACACTTCGTGAATCGTGTGTGTACGTGCTCGGCTTGGGTTTATTTCTTGCTCTGTGGTGCGCACCTATGCCTGGTCTACTATTTAAGGCGTATTTACTATAAGCAGAGGCGTGTGATGCGCGTCATAATTTTTTATTCGGAGAAAACCCGAAATTCCGCGAGCAATTTTGTCCGAAAGTCTCTTGCGATTTTCTTTTTCGATAACGTGAAGGGCATCAGGGTTTACTTCCCCCTTGCAGCATCCTGCACCGACGTTGCGGTCATCGATCTCCTGCAGTCCAGTCCGAGAGTGTGTTATGTACAATAAAAATCAGCCAAATACACAGAAAAAATCGTAAAACATGCACTTTCGAAATTGCTTTATAATAATTATTATTTATTTATAACTTTTGATTTACATAATCTACGCAGCAAAACTTGACCAGCAGTAGAAAAATTATTTTCTCCATTTCAAACTATAACTATAACTAACCTATAGGTATCGACTAAAATATCATCCCCGCATAACAATGATGGTATTTCAACAACGAAAATTGAAATATGCGCCCATTAAATATATACAAACGTTGCGTACCTAATCTAACTATAATGTCAGTTAACTAAAGTTTTTAATTTGCCATCAAATATCGAAATAAAACCCCAAAAAATTTAATATGTGATAAAAATTGTCAAACATGACCTAAAACATAAAATGATTGAAATTCGCAAATAAATGCACCAAAAGAGTTTCATATTATAGAATATATACTTTAAATCACAGTACCGTAAAACGTCATAATACTAACGTTGTCCTTAACAATCGTTAGCATATATTATACAATCAACCCAAATAAATATATGCAAATTCATACAGATCATAACTTTATAGGGTCATCAGTCATCACTAACTTTTTCATGTAAACAATACAAACATTCGAACTATATCCGCATAATAACACAAACAGTAACTATATTGTCGTTATCTTACCCGGCCCAATAGTTTACTTTAATTATAGTTTGCCTCCGCTTAAACGCAATGGCTAAATGCATTCAGGTAAAGGTCGAGTGACCCAGTAAGGGTTTGTTTTCTTACAATATCGGAGTAGAAAATTCTGTGATCAATCTCTATATCGGCGTGACCGAGCTTGGGCGTACTGAACACAGCTTATAGAATATACATTTGCAAATTGCCGCTGCAAGAGCCTGCTATAGTATGTGTACGTTCTGCAAGTGCTTGATTTTATGTTATCATTTTCGAAGTTCAAACTGTTGATATTTGTTTTCCATTTATAATTTATAAAAATTACAAAAGTTATATGTTCAGTGCATAAGCATTTGCAGTAGTTATGTTTTATTATAAAGTAAACGCCCAAGTACCACTAAAAACTAAAATTAAATTAAAACGTATTATTTATTTACATTTAACAGATTTGTGGTATTTAAATAAAAATAATTATTGGTTTGCTTTAATATAATTCATTTAATTGAGAACTTTATTACTATATGCGTATACGCGAAAATGCACTAAAAACTTCCGATTTAGAGTATATACCTAAACTGTAGATATATATTATACAGCAATTCGTGTTTAGATCGTAGTTTGTAATATATAGTTATACACTCGGGTATTTTTAAACGACGATAATATAAATTTAAAAATATTGCGGTTCGTCGGCGGCGGCGGCGGCGTTTTGTGATGATTTTATCTTTACAAAAATGGTCCTCGACTGCAACAGGGGTGTCTGCTATATTGAGTGAATGATAAATTACACGTCTTATTGTTGTCGTACGAAAAACGCGTGTATGTTTAGATGTACGTATAGGTAGATAATATACAATAGCATACATATACTATTATTATTAATTCGACAAGGACAAGCTGTAATTTATACTAAATACTGCTGCTGCGGCAGCGGTGGCGTCCGTCCCACTGCAGGTGCAGTGCATGTATATAGATAACTATTGTAGTAGTTATATACTCAAAATACAAAATAACGTGTGGAGTCACAGAAATGCTTTTACATTATATGTATAATATTATATTATTACAAAATATACAACCGGGGACGCGTCGTCGAACATATAGTCGCCATATACGCTCGTATACCATAATAATGTGCACCTTTGTAACCGGTACCTAAAATGTTATATTATGTGTCGTATCGAAGAAAATAATACTACGTTTTTGGTTTAATGTATTTTTTGATGCATAAAAAATATACTCGTGCCTAACGCATTTGAACTATAATAATAAAAAAAAATGTGTTTCAAAATATTAGTGTAGGACGTATAGGTAGGTATTTTCTATTTTATTGTGTATAGCGCTATCACGATATAAATATGGAAAATAGGGAATCTTGTAGTGGGACGACGACGAATAGTTATCGAGATAATATCAATTGTATGAAGTCGTAAAATTGTAATGCCTATAGGCTAAGTTATAATGAAGATAAAAAAAATATATAGCCAAGATGTAACTTCCTTCTCAAAGAATAACGAACTAATAACTACAGTATAATAATATGTGCATATACCTACTATAGGTTTATAGTTTCACGACTGATAATTATAATATAAACACGAACAATCAATCAAAGTATAAAGATCATAAATATATCACTGGTGTTCCGCATTCGCACTTCTTATCGATATCGTCATCTCAATATTTTTATTACCTCGACTCCTAATCGAACAGTACCTGCGCCGCTCTAATCGGCGTACACAGAGACGGATCGACGGTGGGAGGGGCGCCGCTTATTATTCCCCTCCCCCCCCCCGAAAACAATTTATTCGGCGTAGGCACCCTTTCTAATGTTCTAAACTATGATAATATTTTACTTGAAGTTTTATTTTGATCAAAATTATCATATTTGAAAGAGAACTTTAAGAAAACAATAATTAAAGTTGAATATTTGTAAACTTGTAATAATATCCGAAAGACTTACTTTCTGTTCTTGTATTGTAAATTATCTTTCATATTATTTTGTAATATTTACCATCATAGACGATATATTACATACATTAATAATAAATAAACCTATGCCTAAAGATAGTTAATGTACGGGTACACGTTTGAGATTTAGTAATTACTTATTATTACTACAATCGATGCACACAGCACACAAGACACATCATTACTAGCGTAATTATTTTGATCCAATAATTTTCCATTCTGTATAAAAAAAAACTGTGAGCTGCCTAATCTAGGGGAACACGCGGGCTAGAGACCTGCCATCGAATGTCCATATTTGCTCCGTTAAATTCGCCACTGGTCACATTATCAGGCACCTAGCTTGGGGGGAGGGGGCTGGGTGGGCCGGCCTTATTATTTTTATTAAGTATCAAAAACGTGCAAGGGCTTTTGCACATCGAAATAAATCTATTGTGATTACTACAAAGTATAATACAATTATTATTATGATTGCATTTTAATTTGACTATACCTAGTAAAACTCTAGGTCCTAGAGCCTAGATGACTGCTGGTACACGAGTTTTTCTGTGCCCAGTGCTTGAACCGTTTTCTTATAATAAATCATTAAATAAACACTAAGTAAAATATCAACTATCAGGAATTATCAGGAACTGAATGACAAATGATCGTTAAATTAATTTTATTCCTCCAGTTAATTTCAGGATATACAAAAGATTATACAAAAGCAGGAAAATTATATTTTATATTGAACTTTTATATTTTTATGTTTATAATTTTGTATTATTACCATTTTCCACTTATATGTGTAATGTGTATTCTTTTTTTTTTTGTAAATTTGACATTGTTTAAAAATTATATTTAATTTAAAAATCATTTATTACTTTTATTTTTGATTAGGTAGTAGGTATTTAGATATGAATTAATTTTTCTTAATATTAATTAAAAGTTGAAAATTAAATCAGCATAATGGTTTATCAGCAACATAGATTTATTTTTCACGGCATAAAAATGTATTCGTATTATAGTGAAGATGTAGGTAACTCTGTATCATAGATACTACCGCTTTAGGGAAAATGTAAAGGAGAAGGACCTGCACATTATACACCTAAACAATAATATAGGTACTCCATAATATTTTAATGAAAACCACCACGAGTGGCCATTCCACCTTTCTGGATACGCGTGTATGAACGTACTCAAAATAATTTGAATCTGTTCAAACGAGAACAGGAAAATATGAATATAATTTTGACACGTCGATTTCAGTGATTGCGACTATATATAATATATTATAATTTAGAGTTTCAAACGATTCGAATATAGGGGCACTATTTAATTTGATTATAATATATCGACAGATTCGTTATTGAAACGTCCAAACGCGAGTGTGTGTGTGTGTGTGTGGTGCATTCGTTCGATCGTATGCGCAGTATCTACACATTTATTAATTTTTTTTTTTTTTTTTTTTTTAGTTTCTCCGAGACTCGTTTAGCGCTCGGGCGATAATTCAAATCAGAAGAGTTGTCCGACGAGCGGTGCGGTGTAAAATTAATTCTATATGTGTACACAGAATACGCCCGGATTTTCTGTACCTATTACTTTGCTCGCAACGTATAATATATTATAATATCTTTATTCTTTATAACGCGCGCGTGTGTGTGTGTGTGTGTGTACCTACGCGCCCGCACGACGACCGTCTCTTTCTCTCTCTCTCCTCTAGCCCCAATGTATTATAATATAGACGACCGCGTGTATAATTTTTCGGCCGGTGATTATTTTTAGTGCGCGTTTTTATTTTATTCTCGTTTACACGAACTGCTAAACAGGATACCACTTATTATATATATAATATGTATATCTTATACCTACCGCGCCTCTGCGGGGATACTAAATAACATAATATCATATATATATATATAAATAATTATATACCTAACCTATACGGAGTGATCCATTTGACTATACCGCGCCTATACACTCATTTTCCAAGTAGATTTTTGTGTTTTATAGTTTTGTAATATATTTTATCGTAGTGGGTTTTACTACTTTTTAATTTCATAATCGGAACAGGATACATTTTATTTTTTTACCAAGTTTATCAGGCATCATATTGCCAGGGTTACAATCACCATGAATCACATCGTGATTGCGTCGACGCAAGTTGTCTAATGAAGAACACAGCCTTTTCACTATTAACTTTAAATTATCAATGTGAGTAACAGGAAAACATAACTCGAGCATTACGCCATACTTTTTATTTTAAAATATAGTATATTTACAATCTATACAGACACAAGGTATAATAAGTAAGTGTGGTGACATAAAATTACATTAATTGAAGAATAGGAAGGCTCCCAGCAGTGCCACGCCTGACCAGAAGTAACGCCATACTTAAAAATATGTTTGTCTAATGAAGCTGTTTAATTAAGTGAATAAAACCAGTCATTCTATAGCCAAAATGCTGTAATCTAAGCCCATACCTATGGTTTGAAAGGATTAACCCACAATTCATTGAATTAATTTTCTTTATGAACAGACACTCTATATATACGAGTTAAGAGCAGCCATTGAAACATTATCACTGAATTCAGTCGTTCCAAAATGCAGAGTTAAGGTCAATGGATATATTACCTGAAACGACACTCAACCCAACGTATTCGGCTTAATGCTTAATAACACTAATGAAATCACGGTTACGATGTATGAATGATAGCCGCGATGCTTTGTTTCCTATATACCCATCAAGCTTAAAAGGTATGTGCTTGCTAGCGATTGAAGACTTCTTGATAATGCAGAAAAAAACCTCATTTGTGACAGTACGTATTATTATAATACACCAACGGTCATTATGCATGCACTACCTTCAGTTTTATCGAAAAATCTTAGTATATTTTTAGAAATTTGATATTGGATTAACATTGTTTGTTGCGGCAATGAGACAATAAACAGTTATATAAACAGTTTATTCACTACATTTTTTTTCAATTCTAAAAACCATATACATTTTTACAAACTTGAAAAATATACATAAGTCGGTTAGTGTATAGGAAATATTATATTAGATATTATTATTTATTTTATACGTATAATATACGTATATTATAGGTATATGAAGTTCTGATTAACTACGGCAGTTTATCTGTGCCGATCTAAAAGCGACATCGTAAATCATATCGCCGGACCTGGGATTCGAACTCGCAAACTCACTACTCGGTATACTCAAATAGCAGTCGTACTTACTCATACCTCCACCCCCTCTCCTGCCCATTCATCCTATCCAATCGATCGGAAGGGAATACAAAAATAACTCGGCTACCTATAAGACCGCTCAGCCGCGCCGTGACGATTTATAGATTGGTATTTTATAATTTCGATTTTCAACGCACGCGTGTAATATTTTTTAATCAAACAATTGATGCATATGCGTACCTATAGGTAGAACGGTAATAGGTAGTAAATGCTTATATAGTATAGGTACATCATTTTGATCAGAGTAAACATTTTCGTTAAATTTACAAACCGCGGTCGGTTAACAGATACTTTAACATCTAACAGGTATACTGTATATTCGTTATAATACACTGCAGGTACCTCCATAGCTCGACTGTGCGTATATATATTAAGCGTTTACAAAAAAAATTTCCGTCGCCGTGTGTTGGGCGCAGTTGATAAATGGATCATGCCGCGGTATAATAGTATAGTTAATACCGCGTACGTACGCAATACCTGTGTATACAATATACATTATAATAATATCCCGCAACAGTCACGACGACGACGACGACGTTAATAAAGAAATTATAATATATATATGTGCACGTTTTTCCGAATATACATAATATCGTATATATATCTATATAATATCACATGCGGATAGCGTATTATAATAATCTTTCGAACGGTCTCTCTCACACACACGCGCGCTCGCGCGCGCGGGTAAGTCTCATATAGGTACGGAGAGAGAGAGAGAGAGAGAGAGAGAGAGAGAGAGAGAGAGAGACGGTTCGGACACGCATATTTAGATTAATAACCGGCGGCGGCGGCGGCGGCGTATAGGCCTCGGAGAGCACAGCATCATGGGCGTACTTATATTATATACTCGTCGTATGGTGTGTGTGTGCGTGTGTGGGTAATATACGATTGAGGAGGATTTTCGTTCTCTTTAAGCGATAGTCGTCGGTCGGCGTGTAAGGTACATATAATAATATAATAACTATATAATAACGTTACAGCCCGCTTGTGTGTGTGTGTGTGAGCGCGTAATGACCGGGGCCGACGGACGTGCGGAGAACCTCGATGATTTCCAAAATGGCGTCGAGGCCATGTCTGCGCGGCAGTCGCGTAGTAGTCGACCCGACAGACTTATACGCACGCACAAGCGACGTCTTCTACCTATATATAATAGGTGTGTGTGTGTGTGTGTGTGAGTCGTCTACGCAGTCATCGTTTCGGGTGTTACTCGTCGTTATGTTATTATTATTATTATTATCATCATTTACTCGCGTACGTGTACGACCGTGTGCGCTGGTACCGATATACATAGATATACGCACATACACATACACACATATATATATATATGATATATGATATATATATATATATATAGAGGTACCCACCTTGGCATTTCTATCTCCATCAACCATCGCCGCGTATGCCTCTGCGACCTACCACCGATGGATATATATATATATATTTATTATTGTTAAATTAGTGTGCGTTGTATTTTTTTTCTCCTTTTCGTTTCTCCGACCGATGACTGAGCCCGGCCGCGAGCCGCCTCGATCGGTATAACAAAAAAAAAAAAACGCATTGTATACACATTGTCGCTTTACTTTTATTAAAAAATATATTATTATTATATAACGTCCGAGATACAGGGTGATCCGTTTCTTTAAAGACAAGCAAAACTAATTTTCGAAACCGATTCAACTTGTTTTTGGAAAACAAAAAATATTCTTATACGTATGTATGCAATGTGTCTATGCAGACGGACATTTTAGGTCGGTTCTAGGTTGGTTTTACAGTAAACGTGCGGGTGTTCAAAATTAAGATGTCAAGCTAATGTAGCTATTATTGTGTTCATTCTAACTCTTTTTCGGTATAGTATAGTAACCTATAAGTGCAGACCGTTCAACAACTATTACTGTTCCGATGTTTCGTAACCATAATTTAAAAAAATGTACTAATCCCGGCTGATGCAGAGGCAGCAAATTGACGTGAAACTTCACGGCGGACACTTGTCCGTAATCTCTGCACTCAACCAGTCGCTGTACATTTGGTTGTATGTACCGTAAATTAACTAATTCCTTTAATGGCACTGCCGATGGTCAAAGCGCCCTGCAGTTATTTTTCCAGATCTTCATAGTTTGATAAATATGTATTTTAAACATTGCAGTGTGACAATACCTTGGGATAGATGTCCATTTATCCTATATACACAATGCAAAATATTCAATCGTACTTGTCATACAACAGTCTTCATTCACTGCAGGGATCATACCGGCAGTCCCAAATAATAAACTGATGAAATAATAAATACATTTTAATATTACAATCCTGCTGTATATAGAAACTAAAAGGTTCACAACATGAATTTATTGAGCTATCTAAGGATAATTTAAAACCACTATACCTTTTTATAAGTTATATTATATTTGATACTATAGCATAATATAATAAAACAAATCTGGTACGTTGAAATATATTTGACCACATAGTTGAGTCAAAACATATACGACCTGCAAAGTCATTGGTTTTTTTAAATGTTGCCTTGTAACAACTTGAAACAATGTAAAAAAAAAATCGAAAACGTCATTACTTTTTGATATAATGAATGTCTTACGTTAAATGGATCGCCTGATATATGCATTATATAATATTATACAATTTACAGAGTATTTAAAATAATTGCCTTCAGCAATAATTTAATTTTACGATTATGTTTTATACCTTAAAATCATTGGTACATTATTATTAAAAGATTTAAGACATTTAGACATTATAAAATATGTATATTATATAGGACGATAATGCTTTAAGCATTCGTTTATCATAGCCGGTAAAATACGCGTTGGGCGAACAAAAATAATACGAATGCCTGTGGATCTTTAACCTTTATAAAATGTTATCATTAACATGGTAATTCTGTCATAGTAGCTGATCATTTAAAAAATACATTTTCTTATTAGGCTTAAGCCCTCCTCCCCTCAATTTTAGCACCACATTTTTTTTTATATACCCACCTAAGATTATTAAAGTTGTCTGCTTCACATGAAAATAACAACTTGTAAATATGATAATTAATTATGTATATTTTTTTTATGTTTTTAGTGACTTAATTAAAAGTTTTAATACTTTTAAGTTTAAGAAGAAATTATCAAGTAAGAAATCAAATTAATTGATGCACATAGGTATAATAATATGGTACGTATTATTTGAATTATGAAACCAATTTTCTCAATAAATTATACAAAAAACCTTTATACCTGTACCTATATGTAATGATCGCATTCAACCTCTATATTATGTAGGTACCTATTATAAGACATAAGCGTGTGGTTATATTTTGATATTTCATTTGAGTTCGCACATTCTATATTTTGATTTATCTTGCAGTATGATGCGATATAGCGTATTATTTCATAAGAATTTTCTCTTTATTTTTAATGCTTTTATAATTGTATCTATAATGCATTTTCCATTAATTGAATATAACTGTAAACTGTTAAACAATTATTGAGTAGTTGATTAATGTGTGGTGTAGAGGCGTTGATTGGAAGACCTATGGTCGTCTTGAAAAATGTAATCCCACGCTGCCGAGTTGCAGGTTATAAAATATGTACGTAATTATCATTGATCATATTACAATTATTTACAACGATCCCAAGTTTGAGGGTTCTGTCTCGCTAGATATATATATATAAATTATTGTTTCCCTCTTCGTTATAATTATCAATTAGCAAATATTTTACTTATTACACAGACTATACTACAGATTGTGTAAATACTCTTAAAAATAATAAATGTTTTAATTTTTTTTTTTCAGGTGTGGTTGTACGGGTTTTTTGGACTCTGTGTTTTATAGGCCCGGGCGTGTATTTACTTAATTATTTTGGATCGACGACCATCATTGCGGGCATGTTTGTTATGAAGGTGCTCGTGTGTGTATATTATATTACGAATTACATTAACGCGGCCGATAGGGTCCGTCGATAGAAGGCGATCGCTCGTTTGTCTCCCTGCAGCAGGCCAGTCCGCCCACGGGTGCGTAGCGTTACATATATACATACAAATATAATATAAAAAAAAAATATATATGTGTGTGTGTGTGTGTGTGTGTGTGTGTGTGTGTGTGTATAATGAAATGTAAAACGCCATACAACAAAAATTTCGCCGGTGCGACGGGAACGATCGCGCACTAATTCGTGGCAGACTAATGGATTTTCAATCACCCTGTATATACCTGTGTACGTTCTAATGTCATATTATATACACCGGTACAACGTGTAATATATTACCTTCGTGAGTATTATAATATGTGTTGTGCACTTGTGCAGGAGTAACGAGCATGTGCACGTACATAGATATGTTTTTCTATATACATAGGTAGGTATAGGTATATAATAATATAATATGTATAATAGCGTGTATATATAATACACTGGCAATAACGTGAACGGGCGCGACCTAGCTCGGGCCGACCGAATTCCTCGACTTTATATACACATATAAACTAGGTATATACGCGCATTAAAATATAATAATATGTATATACATGCGTGTCAAATGCGATTGCTCTATCATAATAATAATAATGATGATAATAATAATAATAATAATATTATATCACGTATGTACGTGTATAGGTAAGATAGAGAGACTTTCGTAGATTTCAATCGCCGCTGTTGCTGTCTTTATAATATTATATGTTCGTTCGTATATATACACACACACACACACACATATATATATATACATAGATACCTATATAATATATATTAAGAAATAAAACCTATTCAATAGAGAATGCGCGTTTTGTACGTCGTAATAAATTACAATGTAATATAGGCTTATGAAACAAGAGTTGACGCGCACTATGTATATTATAAAAGTCCCAAGTCAGTAAATAATATTATTATAGCCATATTTACGGTATACCCATATTATTATATATTCACCATTTACTCTTTGAGCATCGCCATTGAGTTTGGCACGAAGGTACCTATAATAATGAAAACAATAAAATGTAATATTATGTTATATTTTAAATAGTCAGGTATTTATGTATTCATATTTGAGTACCTATTAACTCTTAATAGTAGGCGCACCTGTCAAATAAATCCACTAAATTATAACGACATGTATTTTATTGTTGAAAATAATACTTGGTTTTTTTGATATTATTTGACGTTATTATTACGACCCCCTCCGCTCACCACCGTGAGAACGATTCTCATACTACTTATTGAGAAAGAGAACTTAGGACTTAAATATGTATTTAGGGTTTTGACGCTCAATGTAAGATTCGATACCGCCTTTATTCCCCCTCTCTTAAAAATTGGCAATTATTTAAACGCAAAAAGTTGTCAAGAAATAAGAACTTACAAAAAATGAACATTTATAATACCTACCTACATGTCAAATTTTTAGTTTTTTCGTCATCAAATAACTGTTTAATTTAAAAACAATATAAATATAATAAATGTATATTTTGAAAAAAATGTCTATGGCTAATTTTCTCGAAGCTGCACAACTTAGTTTTTTTCTTTTGTCAGTAATTTCAATACAATATGCTATTGTTTTAATGATATCAAAAAATATATCAGATTGCTTATAAACCAAAATCAAAAACAATGAAATCTAATAATCTACTGCTATAAACCATAAACAACAACAAAACTGAAAATAAGATTTAAGAATAATATTAAAATAACTCACTCAGTTAGTATATCTATTTGATTTACAAAAAAAACAAAAAATTTAATAACTATATAGGTAAGTAATAACTAGTAATAAATTAGATTTAGAAAGAAGTTTCTCTAATCTTCTGAATATACTTTCATTATCAATTGGATATTTTTATTTTTATAAAATTATGAAGAAAAAAAAGATCAGCTTATGATAATTATTGATTATTTCACTGCATGAAAATAAAAAATCATCAAATACTCAAAATTATTCGTCTTATCGAGGATTTAATGTTGTTAGTGCCATACTTTTAAAGATTCATGAAAATGTATTTGTAAATATTGTGTATTTGTATACGTATTTGTTAATACGTAGGTTTAAAACCAAGATTCGGATTTAAAGGCTCTACAATTTAGAAAAATCCACATTGCAGTTGCAGAATGCGTACTAACGAATAATAGAAAAAAAAACTAATAAGTACAATGGTTTTGTAAGTATACAAGTAATAATGTTATAGTATGTGACTGAGATTCATATTTTCATCTTTGTGGATAAATGACATATGGCACTATAGAGAAAAACCATAAATTTATGATGGCATACACGAAATACAACATTGTTCACGCGCGTGTTTTTTATTTATCTACCGCACACGAACGTTACCGCACGTTGTATTTTTTTAACCACCTGCGACCATTTGCACAGCAGAGCACACATAGCAGCGAGAACAATAACAAAGCATTTCGCGGTTTTTTTATTTAAATCTGCACGCACGCATAAATCTCAATACTTATATGCCGCGTGGCTCTATATATAGTGGACTGATGATGGGGACAATGCGGAGTTGACAAAATATTATAATATCATCTTCGCAAATCGTTTACTATAATATTTGTCCCCAGTGTCGTAAAACATTCGAGTGAAATCATTTTTGTACATACTTTTGCATATTTATGTATATAAATGTATTTTTACATACTTTTATCATCGAACGTCTAAAATGTATTTTACTATCGGTATTGAGTATTTTTATTGTCAAGCGTATCTACCTACCTGTACTTTTTGAGTTATATATTATACTTGGATATTGAGTATATTTTATTTTAGTACAATGTGCAAATTAAGATTTACGGACGAACATTTTAATCAAATGCAAAAACTAAAACTTGTTTTAAAAAAATAATAGAAAATACCTGTTTACAAATAGAGTAGACACCTATTGAAAACATATTTGAGTATTACTTTTCCAAAACATTATATTTGGGAAATATTTCAAATACATTAATAAAATGTATTTTTAGTAGTATTTGTTAATTGAAAAACATTTTCATAGTATTCTTTACAACGCTCTAACACAGCTTGTCTGAATTGTTGTACATCATACTATTATGGGTGCACTCATATTTTAAAATTTTAAATAGTGCTGTCAAAACACAATATATGTTATTATTGTAGAACTGAAATTGCTCTTAAGTCTTAACTATACATATATTATAAATCTATTTTAGTCTCACCGGTAACTGGTAAGGAATAATAGTGGCCTGGGGCATACATGTTTTTGCGGGCCATACAATATAGGTCGATTTTTGTTTTGGTTAATACATAAACAATTTCATTTAAAAAACCATTTACCCAAGGGCAACAATATTTTTTCTTGATAATCACATCATTATTTTTTTATTCCCATCTCTAATTAAATAATACACAGTTTTTTCAATCAATAAATATCTTTATTTTGTATACAAAAGATTTAATTTTAATTATAATAATCGTCTATATTTAATTTATTCTTTACGACTGATTATCGAACAGTAAACAGAATGTGTTAACAATAAAAAAATATTTAATTGTAAATTTAATTTAATTAATTTAATTTAATTTAATTGACATTTAAGATTAAATATTATAAGTAAAGATATAAACTTTTGTAAAATACGAACGAATAATAATATACTTGATGTCTCTATATATCACTCACATGTATAGGTAATTATAATATTATTATACGAATAAAGTTAAAGCGCAGTCTATTATACTACCTACCCCAATACACCTATGTTACTGTCTGCAATGATGAAAACCAGTCATTTAACTTTAAATTTAAATTCAATTATGTACAAATACATTTTTTTTAATAAAACATAGGAACATAATTTTGCAATAGCAAATAGTAAATAAACAATATTACAGGAAAGCTTTTAAATACCAAAAATAATTTAAAACAAAGGATATAATAAATTTTGTTTTAATATCTTTCATCATTTTTCTTGTTACTCTTTTAAAATACATTTGTACCTATAATTATAAATATAGGTAGGTATAAAGTTATGCGTATACTTTACGTATAGGTCTATTATTATAAATAAATTACAAAATTAAGATTAGTATCTATAGTATAACTTTACTTTAATATATTACTTATATTTAGTAGTATCTGTTACACTTCCTAATTTCCGCTTTAAGCGATATGGTGCTTGTATAAGCATAATAATATACATTATACTTATTATGATATCATTAATCTTTTCTCGCATTACAAACTCTTTTATTTTGTTTTTTTTTTTAGTGGTTTTTAAAATACTTAACATAATTATTATAATTACATTATTTTTATTACCAACATCTTTAAATTAATATTTACCATAAATTATTTTATAAGAACCCAATAATTAAAACATTTTTTTTTCAATGTAAATCTTAGTTCAATATTTTGTCCTCAAAAAATTATAACATCGTTTTTTGACAGCAGCTGAAAAATCGGGTTTTCCACCAATATTTGACAGATCAAATTTGACTCAGACCTAAATAACTAAAAATGAATATATAAATTAAGGGCATGCCGAAGATTTCATTTTGATTGTGTTTTTAAACTTGATATTTCATTTCTATAATTTCTAGTATATTATACTTATTATAAAACATAAAAACCAAAAAAAAAGCACTTCATTATTTATTTTACTTTAAAGTTTTATAATTTATATTTTATAAACATATTTTTGAATACCAATTGTATTAATATATTCTTTAAATGTGTAAACCGTACAATTAAACAAAACATTAACTATCATTAAATAAAAATAATAATATTATTTTAAATGTATTTACTTTATTTATGATAAGGTAATATAAAATATTAACATATTGGAAACAATAGCCGATGTACTTTCAATTTTATTGCGATATTCACTTTATGTCTTTATCTAGTACAGCATTATCTTTTAATTGATGAAAATCTTATAGACTCTCGAAAGGAAATAAAACGGCATTAATCGGATTTAGTTAATATTATTAGTATCTTCACTTTAAAATAGGCACGTTTGTTTGTTTGAATATCTTCAAGCATTTTTAATATGACATCCTGATTTTCTTATATTGCGTCTGAAGTTAAAATTCAAGAAGTCAGTTGGTTCCTCATTACGCTTTTAAGAATATTTCCTTGTTAAATCAGTCCTATTCTAGGTTAGATATAGATAATAATTATCAAACCGTTTAAATTTTGATAAACACAATTTTTTTTATTGATTTAAAGATAATATATAATACACAACTATTAAATTCTATTGTAATAATTTTATTTCATGCTTACAATATTATTTTCATCACTAGTTCTTGTTGATATTTTATTTTCTGGCCATATCGGACAGAGTATGAAACTTATTTTTTTAAACAACGTGAACCTACTCGTGGCTAGTGGCTACATATTTTTTTTCTCCCAGTCTATACCCGGCGGCTGACAATAGCCATTGCACACAATATATTATACTATGATAAAAAAAAAACCGTATAAAAAACGTTTAACTGAGCGTATAGGTATTTTTTTTTTATTAATGATGTTGTTAAACACAAATTGTGAGCAAAGCAAAATCCTTTATGACAATATTTGGTTCATTATAGTAGGTACTATACTTGTATAGCTTGAATAAAAACCATAGCTTTACCTAAAATATTAGATTTTTAGAACGGTGACTTTTTTAAAAATAAAAGACGATTTATAATTAGGTACTACTTCTACATAATATATTAGGTAGGTATGTTTAATAGCCCGGTCGTGCCAAAGTGTATTTTTGTGAACATTACGGAACTATATAATTTTAATAAATACTAATAATAGGTAAGCACACACTATCTAAACACGATCAACCCCCACGAGTTTCCTCAAATTCGGCATAAATTAGGTACTTGAACACCAAATATTTTTTTATATTTATGTACGCCCAAAAACCGCGAAAACGAATATAAATCATATTATAAATATACATATTTGGGCTCGAAACATTGCGCTATGCTCGTTTACCATACGTTTTATTCAATGTAATAATATAGTAATATATTTACCTACATGCAGTCTGCTCTTGGATTTCTTATTACATCGAAATCAATCTTAGGTAAATCACCTGACTGTATAGACTAATACTTGATAATAATTAAATAATAACGATTAATTGAAGAAGAAAAATTGGACCCATGTATTTTTCGATATCTATAAATTGCTATAAGAACAACTAATGAGAAAACTAGTGTAACATTTGTCATCAATATTTATTGAAAAAAAAAACAAATGTCTATGAACAGCTTAAAATTAGTCAAATATTTTTGAAAAGTTCGTCGTGTACGCTGAAACAATTGATACAATAAATGTGAGACCTATGTGTTAATAGTTGTTCGTTTAAATGAATTACAGAAAAAATAAAACACTTATTTTATATTTCTCATCCATACTAAAACTATGTGTAAATTCTAGGTACCTAGGTAATGCTAACTTATAAATATTTTACTATCTAACTTGAATACAATGAATAATATAAACGTATTTAAAAATAATATCTCTAAATTGTATGTATTTTTTTATTTATATTAATAATATGTTGGTTTCTTGACTTCTTTAGGTACATGTACCTATTATAAATTATTTTATTTACTTATACCGGTTATAATTTGTTATTCATATTTATTGTGTTATTATCGTCTTACACTGGAGACAATTTATCGTTTTTTTTTTATTGATCATAAATAAATAAACATCGGCAACACAGATGAGTTACATCGTAATTTTACATAGTGGTTAAATATACAATTGGATAACAACATTTTTTTTTTTTTAAATAAGATTATACAATTTTGTTTGTATGAGAAAATTAATCATGTTTAAGTTTTGTTCGTGATTGGGTTCAAGTGCGATTTCAAGGTTGTGGGATATTTTGTGCTCAATTAATTGTTTGTCGAATAGAATAAAAATAAAAACTATAGATACGTTAGTAAAAGACAATTGATCACGCTCTTATATTTTCAAGTTATTTTTTTCTTATAGTTAATTAATATGTTGAACACGATACATTTTTTCAATGTTTATTATTCTTTTTTTCATTTCTTTTTTTCATGTCACTTTATCAAAAATTCCTCTTAAATTAGTATACGGGAATGTATGTGTCTTAACGTTTTTGTTATAGTTATCGACTCGATATAATATTGTACTCGTACATCGGTCTGGTTAGATAGTCTGGTTTTAATTGTATTTTATTATATTATAAATACTACCAGTAATCACCAGGTTCGTCATAGGCACCTAGTGTTTATGTTTTTGAAAATGTAAATAATAAATATGACGACGTTTTACAAGATATTGTGCACAATCGTACCTACTTATTGTTATTTTCAAAAGTATCAGCTAGTAAGTAGCTATAATTTGTTGATGAACCTACGCTCAGTGCAGTGCTCAATATAGTGCAAACACGTACAGATGTGTTGAATCATACTACAGTTGTTCACCGTGAAGACTTAAAAAGCACCAAAAAAAAAAAAAAATCGTACCGTATTGTGTAACCGTTTTGTTATTGTGTTTTGATAATAATGTTATATCGTTAGTACTTACTATTAGTAAGCATTCGCATATATACATATTTACCACGGTGAAAATTAATTTTACAAATAAAGGTGTTTTGTACTGTTTTGCATTTTGTTTAGTAAACAAGAATATAGAATTTCACGATTATAAACTTGATGGATTATTTGATTATTGACGATTTTAAATATTTTGAAATTTATAAAATATCAATATTGGTGCAAATAATATTACTTTTTTATATCCTTGCCCCTTGACGCGTATGTCATATATATGTGTAACTTCATATTGGCGTCTATGACATAGGTACTAATTTTGATGAAATGATATGTATTTTAATATCTTTATGACACTTATGCCAAATAACCGCCTTTAAAAAGTGCCTTACCAGCTGCTAGGAAACACCGGCCTTACCCATACGGATATAATAATAATAATATCATAATTATTAAGACTATGATTTGTACTCAAAAAATATTGTTAGATATGCAAACAAAAATTGAAAACATGCTAAAAAATATTTTCACCTAACATAAATTTATATACATAGAAAAATATCTTACTACGCCGCATAAGGCACAATGGGCGCATATTTAAAACAAGAAAGGTTTTATATGGTGACTACTCTTCAATGCCTTTATTGTTGTTGCTTAATTTTCCACAATTTTGTTTTAATTAAAGAACATTCTGGAAGCAAACTTTATGTCTATTTCTCCTTTGCTTAACGTACGTTCAACATTTTGAATCAACGCGAGAGTTTCATTGAGGTAAGCGTCCGATTTTTCTATTTGTTTATTGGTTTTTGTGGTACATTAAATATTGAATAGCGATACTCCAAGTTTATTTTGTTATTGAATTATGTTTAAATAATTCTTGATCATTTTGAATAGACTTTGCATAATTTGTATTAAATGTTTTAACATCTTCTTTGGTTTTATCAAAGTTCTTACTCGAGAACTTTATGCAATCAAGCCAAATACAAATTTAAAATTAATTAATTTTGTAAATCAGAGCAAAATTAAAAATAATTAAATTTACTATTTATACAGATGCAATTTTTATGCGATTATAATCTATAAAAATATCCAATTTATAGACTGAATGTTTATTTGAATATGCTAAATTATGCAAAAAAATGTTATCCACGGACTCTACACATTACGAAACGTCTACTATATTTTAATCGAAATTGTTGTGTATATAGGTACGTGAATCATAAAAGAATATGCATTAGCATGGAAATCCGGCGTCAATAATCATAATTATAAAGTAAATAATAAAATAATACGCGGTGTATATGTATAGCGTTGTGACAGCAGTCCACGTTCGTTTTGGTAATTTTTTTTTCTCACATTTTTTTCAATGTCCTGTTCGGCGGACAGTCGAAGAAAAAAACGCGAACGAATTCAAAATCCTATTTCGTCTCAGCTGCAGGTGTACGCGTTATTATACACCCCCGCAGTGTAAAGGTTAACCTAAATAAAATATAATATATATATACGCAATATACGCGTCACAATATTATATGCCCGTCGTGTATATATATATATATAATATGTACCTACATGATATATTTCGTAGATTATACTGTGTGAAAATCACTCAGTTTTTTTCTCTCTCCGTTGGAAAAATGCTTTTATATATATTAGACTCGTCGGTGCCCGCGCAGTATTTTATACCTATACGCAGTGGTTTCCGCGTCCCCTGCCCTCGTTAAAAGTAATTTCGGCCACCCAAAAAGGTGGGAACTTTTTTTTTTTTCCGTCCAGTTAGTTTTCTTATACACGCATATACGTCGGGCATAATGACATAAATAACCATTTTACCACAGTGTCGTGCTTAGCATTATTATATTAATGGCATCCCGAGGCGCGTTTTCCCCCTCCCACTCGCCCCGGTGGGCCATACAAGCGTGTGATGTATATATGTACGCGCGGGGTGCGATTTTTTGTACGCAAGACGCTATTTTTATCTTCATTTGTAATAATATGATTTCCAAAAGTATGTATAATCTGCATTTTTCAAGATGAGAATTTTTAAACATCTGAAAATCTGAAATTATTTTGTGCGTTCTCATATTTTTTTTATACAATTTGCTAATTAAATAGTATTTTTTGTTTTAAGGCTTTTACCTTTTTTTTATACATGCGGCCACATACATTTTCGTCTTCCGGAGACGAATATTTTCTCGGTAATTTTAGTGCATAAAATACGAGTTTGAATTTGCAGTAATTATCAATAATACTTATAAACGTTTACGATTAAAACGACTGAAGTACTTTTAATTATACGTAAAAAATCACCTCGTTTATTATATACACCTTGCAGTGTACAAACAGTCATTGCCTGGCGTTAAAATGACCACCCTTTATTGTCACAACGTCCTAACCCGAAGACGGCCGTTTTTTCCACTTTATCATTTATATTTTTTTCAAAGAAATATATGCGTTTCAAAACTGGTAGATAGGAGGTAGGTATAATAGCCAATAATTCGTTTCGATTGAACAAAAAGTTTAGTCGTACCTACATAATATATAATCTGCGTAAAATTATCAGTATAGGTAAGGCCTGCAATAGTGTAATTATTTAGCTACGCGTAGTGTACATGATATAATATAATATAATACCCTACCTCTAATAATTATTGTGTGGGTAAAAATATCTGGCGAACAAATCTCGGTATAACGACCCACTTTGCTTATGTAAATCGAACAATACACAACCACTGATCACGCAAATACATAATTACAATTATAATTTGTAACCAACAACAACAACAACAACGGCAGTGGTATACATAATAAAATATGTCAACGCGCGTAGTATCACTTTAGAATCTATCATAAAATGTAAAAAAAAAAAAATAACAAAAATCGTGCAAGCTTACACACTACTGGGTACTACTACTAACTGCTGCGGGACGGTGCCCGCCTGCCTACGTGTGCGTAGCGATATACTTTTATTATTTTCCATTTTTTTTTCCGTGATATATAATAACGCATATTATAATATAGGTATAACTATGCGGAATTAGACTAATGACTGTACACCACCGTGGCTATCAATAGTGACATCCGGTTTCCTCCCACCTGTTATCTAGGAATCCGCAGGTACCGCGTGTAGTACAGGAGGTTAATGAAACCAGTGGGCCTTCCTTTCGATTTTCTCCTATTTAAGCCCCATGGTTGTGCGTATACACACATTGATGGTTAAAAACAGATAACAATTACAACTACATTATTATAATGATAAAAAATACCTATTGTACAATATATACGATATATATGGTATTACTATACCACAGGTACTCATTTTTTCATTACGATTTCAAACGCACAATGGTAATATAATTATTATTATGCGTTCAACGTTTGTTCCATATTATTATATACGGCGTACCTGCCCACTATGTTTCAGACTTTAGTGGCTACTGAACAAATAATATCTATTTTGTCCACGCCATGTTTATGTAGAAATAAATATGATTTATTATAATTCGAAATAATAATAGTGGAGCGTCGTTCACGGTTAAATTACAATAATATAATTATATTATTATATTCTGCCGAAAAAGCTTTCAACGTATTTTATAGAATCGACAAAACGCTAACTGGTCTACACGCTTAATTTTTTTTTATTTGTATGTAATTACTAATTGCATACCTAATGCATATTTGCATATTATCTAATTATACTAATTATTATAATACGGGTATTCGCGTTGGCATCTATTATTATGTTAATCTATATTACATTCTAAATTAGGAATAAATAAATTGTGAGAACATTATAATAACTAAGAATAGTCACTGATATTATGTTCACATATGTTTAATACTAAAAAAACAATTTAACTTTATAATAACTAATATAAGTAATAACAGCGTGTTATAGAATTAACCACATGTTATTAGAATTAATTATAAATTTTACACGATAGAAATAATTATTTTTTTTTAAATTTGAAACAAAAATTAAATGATGATAATTTAATTGACTATAGTGTAGAAGACAAAAAATTAAAATATTTGTCATTTATATACATTATTACATCATACATCTAACATAAATAAATTACGAAGAGCCAAATCAAAAGATCAAAGGGACGTAAGTACTGTATAGTAAATACTAGGCTGGCATTTATTTCTATATAATAAAATGAAATTCCAAAAATGTTGTGTAGTAACATGTAGTAAAAAATATAAAAACAATTATAGACAAATACAATGAATAAAAACAATTATAGACAAATACAAGATATTAATAGTTACTTTTTTTTAAATTCTTAAACGCTTATCTTAGTATAAAAATGCACTATATTATATTTTGGATAATGTGTAATATACAATTTAGGTACCATTTGAGTTTTTAATTGTGAATATTGATTACTTTATCAAGTAGTATTTTGTATTTATAGAGTGTACCGACTACCGATACTTTATATTAGGTATACCTACTATACTATAGGTACATATAAATACAGTGGTAGATAATGTAGTATCAATATTGTGATTTGTTAACTCCACCTCGTTCAACGGTCAAATATCTTAAACTTATCATTACATACTTGCTAATGGGGCTTAGGCCCTCTAAAAGAATATGAAATATATTTAAAAATAAATAATCTTTTAGTACTCCCTACAACTTAACCTAAAGAATGATATCTAAGTATAATTACAATTACTATTTAGGTATGATCATTGGACACCACCTAGTTAATACCTATATATAAATATATATATACCTATATACCTATCGAATACCTATATATATATTATATATATATCAACATTCCGGTGGTACAAACATCTCAGCAGGTAGTTATACCTTATATTTGTTATAATTGTAATAATATTGCGATCGCAGATGCTCGGAAAAAGAACGCAATAATTTGATTTCTAGTCTGAACGACTAGGCAGGTATAGTTTTCATTATGGTTCTAAAAAATAATGATAAAATGAAATTACAGAAATACGAATCGATTATCATCAGCTATACCTACGTAGCGATGGTGCGTATAATATATTATACACGTAGGTACCTATATAAAGGCAAGCGTGTATATAATGTATATATATATATATAAACGTGGATAATGTATACCTATCTATAAAGGTACTCGTCGAACAATAAATAAAATAGATTAGACAGTTTTTAGTAGATGTAAGTATAATATATATAATATATGTTTCGTTGGACATTCTACCGGCATGGGCAGACAAGTATTTGAAAAACGTTGATGTAAAATAATCACCGCATAAAAACCAACACCATTTAGATTATCATAAATGATAACTATATAATATAATTTACTGTATCTATATAATATATAATATTAAGTAGGAATATAACTACTGGAGCTTACCTACCATACCTTCTGTTTTCGTATTAATTCGGTATCGAAAACATAAAAACCTGGAAAAGCTGCGAGTACCATAAATCGTGACCAAGGCACTTACATTTATTAAGATAAGAATATAGTATAGTATGGTGTCCCATTATGGGTACCTGCAGCAGCCTGCCTACCCGTAATGGCCCCGTCCTCTACCTGTATCTCGTTAACATTTTTTTCTCGTTATTATTATTATTATTAGTGTTTTTCATTTTTTATTTTTTCCCCCGCAAAGAACATCCCCTTAATCGTTGATCCCAACCAGATGGTATTTTTTCTTTTATCTTTTCTTTCTCTATTTTCGAATAACAGTAGGTATATTCGTCACGCACCGACCGTTGTTAATAGCCCTCACCATCACAATACGCATATACATATACATGTAGTCTATCTGCAACACAATGCGTACACATAATATCGTATTTAGTTGTACACGATTCGTTTGTACATTTCTTTTCCTCCCACACCGTAAAACATCAGCCATAACTATACATATTTCTCTCTGTCACAATTCTCCACCCCCCTCCGGTCATAAAGCCCGACATACACACACACACACACACGCGCGCGCGCGGGCGTACATATATACTTACTTACAATGTTAATGAGTGGAAACGTCCTGCGAGACCTAACCTGTTGCCTCGCAGTCGGTACACCCTCCTATATTATAACCGTACTGGTTCGAATTGAGAAGTAAAGTGATTTTCAAGAAAATAGACTTCGTTAAAACGTCGGGTGAGCTGAGACGTTCTGACAACCTTAATAAATTGAAACGCGGGGTAGAGATGTTTAAACGAATTACGGTTCTCGCGCGCTCTCGCTCTCTCTCTCTCTGTCTCTCTCTCTCACTCTGTCGTTCGTCTTATGCGTATATATACATATTATGCGTGTATGGGATATACACTTTTAACATACTACACAAGATGGCCGTATAGTTAATAGTACCGGTTTTTCGATTAGTAAATATATACACTAAATTTTTAATATATAAATACATTAGAAAATGATTTTTATAATTAAAAACGAATTCAAAATAATCAACTGTAATATATGTTCAACAATCCCGAGTACAATTATTTTATTTCATGCGGTTCAAGCTATTTAGTTTCTTATATTTCCATTCATATATAGCTGTAAACAATGGTATTAATATGTTGAAGTTAAAAATGAGTAGGTAGAAGCGACAGGGTAATCATAAAATTGTAATATAAGTACCCATCAAATGAAGATAAAAAAAAACAACTGTATTCAATTACAATATTATGTTACTGAAGTGGGTCCATCAAAATACTATAAAGTTAAATTATTAACCATATATGCGCAATCACCTAAAGCTGAGTATATACAAATTATATTATACACATATCGAGTAACGGAATCAGCAGTAGATTATAATTTACTTATATAGGTTATCGTAGTCACTTTAATCTCACTATAATCCACCTACTGAAATCGACCTTTTCACCAATTGATCATTTGGTGAAATAAAAACCATTTTTACACTGTGAAAAATACCTATGAAAAAATGTATCAAGTGGAAACTTTAAGTGGATTAATGCTTCACTGTTACATTGTGTAATTTTTCTTCACGATTTAGTCATCTACTTGTGTGTAATACAATAAATTGGTTATTTTATAATATTCATTTTAATTTTTACAATGCATGGTTGACATTTTAATAAAGATGCAGAGCCGCTTTGGAAATTTTATATACCTAGTAATTTTCTAATTCAAACATTAATAAATAAGACGTTAATATTATGTAACCATCATTCAATTATTTTCACAAAATGATCTTTGTAATTGTATTTTATTTCAATACAGTAGGTTCATAGACCCAACAAATAAATAATAGTGTAATAAATATTTAACGATATATAAACAATGACATTTTTAAGCAATATAGATAATAAACAAAATACATTAAATAATAAATAACATATATAGATTATCATAAAAGAAATATTAATTAAATGTTATTACAGTTTACATTTTATTACGCTGTAAAATTTGGGATTTCCTTTCTTGTAAAAGTTTTAAATTTGATAAATTTTTTTTATAATTTCTTTTAGACTATAAAATGTTGAAATATTGTTATAATATACCTACTAAATAATAAATATAGTAAACGCCAAAAAAAGTAAAATATAATTTTTTTTCTTGTTGTATGTTATTTGTATTTTTATTATACTCAGGGGCATAATTGATAAAGATAAGACAATTTTTAACATATTTTTTTAAATATATTTATATCTGTGATGTAAATAGCATACCTTAAATCAGGTTTAAACCTAGCAGCATAATATAATAGATTTATAATAAAAAATAAATTAAGGTATGTATCTAATATTCTAATCTATTGTTAATTTGACTTCAAAAGTTTTCGTTTCTCTGGGATAAAAAAAAGTGATAAAACGGACTTCGATGCAAAACATTTGTCATTTTTAATCTAACATAAAGTGTATTCGGATATAAAATTATATTAATAACACGATATATAAGTATTATAAAAAGTTTTTATTTAAAAACAATAACATAATATATAGGTAGTTAAGTACAAGTTTTAAATTAATATTTGTCTAAAAAATCAGAAATAAACTTCAATATAAGACCTTAAAATTATATCTTAGAGCCTGTTAATTTAATTAATCACTAGTTGAATGCGACGCCGTGTTACAAAACTAAATTTATTTATTTAGTCAGTATCTACAGTTGTAGATGTACAATTACAAATTCTTTGTATATACTTATATATTACTACTTATATATTATATAAAACATAGTTTGGTAGTTCGGCGATTCAATATATTTTGTAAATTCAGTGCATTTCGTTTTGCCTTGCTCACGATTATCGCTGAACTCACGTTTGATGTATAACTTCATAAGTTTCCTTTTATTGTATAATAATAGTCAATAGATATCGTAACTTATAAGATTACTGAATCTAATTCCTGTCTATATTTTTAACAATTCTGTCGTCTGTCATGTACGTTTATTCTTTACAAGAAACGTTGTAAGCTAATATTCTTCATAGTTTATACTATTATTTGCTTTTACTGGTTTAATATATTAACAAGTCACGAAGTTATAAGATTTATATAAGGCGGGTAAGCGTGTAGTAGGTTGTAGGTAGGTAGGTAGGTAGGTAGGTAGGTAGGTAGGTAGGTTCATACGAATACAACTAATAATAATACAAATTGTTGACATAATTACATTTATTTTACAATTGCACCATGCACATAGGCACATCATTTTTTTTTTATAGTCAATATTTCTAGTGATAACTGAATTAATTTTATATTTTGAGCGGGTTACAGGCTACAGTGGTGTGTGTTTTTATTTACTATACAGTGAAAATATTTGTTATGTTCGTGTCTATTATCACCTTTCGGAGCAGTAAAAATAGTTGGACATTTAATACAAAGTGCCTCATAAGTTGTTTTAATAGCTTTTCAAAAATATTAAAAATACATAGGTACAATTTTTTTTATAAGCATTTAAAGATCCAATTTTGACTAAAATTTATCAAAATATCGAATATTTGCAAATTGTTCTGTATTTAAAAGCGTATAAAATGTTCAATTCTTATAAGTTATAACTAAGAATTTAAAATTAGAACTAAGGTTTCTTGTACCTAAGTAGTTAATAGTGTTACCGAAAATTCAAAAAATGTATTAAGATAATTGTTTTTTATAGACATTTTAAGTTCAAATTTGGACGGAATTAGATATTGAAATGAAGAATAACAATATTAGTTATTTTGTTGTAATTTAAAAATATTTGTTGTGACTGCTTGAAACTTTTAAAGTATACTGTTATTTGTTATATTTTATAATACACTTAATGACATTTTCAAATGCAATGTTTTCTTCAAAAATGAATTCAACTTACCGTATTATTAATAGTAAAATCAATTATTTTAATAGCAATAATATCACAAAATACACTTAGTTATGTAGGTTGACGGACCGTTTTCGCTCAGAATCGTTCTTCGTACCTATACAACGATTTTATGTCATGAAATTCAAATTTAACACATCTATTACAGTGACCCACTGGACACCCACTGTACTGCAGCAGAGCAGTACCCACTTGCCGACCTATTTGTATTTGTACATTTACAATAAAGTTTTAACATTTAAAAATTTGAATTAAAAATATTCAATAGTTGATTTTCTTGTTCCAATAAGAGATACAACCATTTACATTTTTCGAACAGTCATGAACCACACGGTTGTATGTTCCTACTTATAACTTACACTTATAAGGTATCAATAGCTTGTAATTAATTTTGGGTACCAATGCAATAAGTACATAATAACATTTTAATTAGGTATCAATAAAAACTATCCGAACTGCATGAGTACGTGACGGCAAGAAGTGTACGGCAAACATTTCATTACACGTGAATGATTCCTAGCGAATAACCTAACTAATATACAAGGCGTAGTGTGTGTAGAGAATCGAAAAAGTTTCAATTTAACTTTTCGGCCAAGCAATAACAAACAATGGATTTTGGCAAATACGTTCGGGTCGGATGGTCATCAGTGTCGTAATATCGCTTAGGTATTAATATTATGACGAATAAGGTGCAGACGTGCTGCAGTTAACCGTCCGAATTCTAATAACATATTATATTATATTACGCGTTCGAAACGAAACCGCTGAAAACCGTGAAAGACGAACACGTGGACAACAGTACTATAGTTATTGACTAATAACTCACGTCACGGTGTCGTAAAAAAAATGTACAAACACTTTTAGTGATGTTTTAGGTTTTTGGGAGTAGAGATATTATGCATCGGCTATGATAGAGGGAGGTGGGGTTAGCCGTTTCAAAACATTACATTACCAAATTGACGACTATAGATAATAATATTATTCTATAAAAATTAATGATTTTATTGTCATCACGGCTTCTAAAGTATTCATTCGCTCAAACCGTGTTTCTCACTACAAATATTATGGGTGCGTCCTTTTAAAAACTATAAGTATTGACTATTTAGACTATACGACGCGTCAAAACACGTGTTAAATTAAATCAACTAATTTTCGTTATTAAATTTTATAAAAAAAAAAAAGAGGTTGTTACGCGTGACTGTGAAACGTGCCCAAGGCATATAATTTCGGAACGCATAAAAGTGTTTATCCAAAGTATAATATATTATTGTGTATTTTTCCGTCGCTTTTCTTTTTATCGATATCGTAATTTTTTTACGCATAAAATATTTATTCTTATAAACTATAAAACGCAGACGAAAAGGGTCCGGACTTGGGTACCTACCGCCATATCATCCCTATAATAGCCGTTACGTGTGAAGTACGCATAATATAATATTCTATTTTTCGTATACAGACGTAGTCGACGCATAAACATAACCCGAGACGAGTGCTTACGCGTTTCCACGCCGCGACATAATATTTCACGGGGCGCGTGTGGGTGTGTGGGTATACGTGTGGTTATGAGAGTATGTGGGTGCGGTGTGTGTTTTATAATAATACACGATATAGTATCATATTATATTATTGCGCGGTCGGTCCCGCGTAATGTTCTCGGCGCAATAATAAAAACTAGTCCATGTATACGATAATATATAATAATAATATTATGTAATATGTATCTCCGAGAGACTATTTCGGAAGAAGAAACAACGGCGGCGCAAACGATCGACGGACAGATGTGGTTTATTGCCGGCGGCGGCGGTGATGGCTGTCCGACACACACACACTCTCGAGGGCGCCCAAACGACGTCGTCCTCCTCCTCCGCCGCCGCCGCACACGGTACGCGTATTGCGTACGGTTTTTTCTTCTCCGCCGCCAATCTTCCCAGAGATAATGCGATAAAAGAACGCGCTAAGCGAAGGGACCATTATTGTGTGTGTCGGCGGCGGCGCGCAGACGAAATGAAATAACGCTAGGCGACGGCACTCAGCGCAATATGCTGCCCGCGGGGCCAAATATCATTTCGACGACGACTACTCTCTCGTCGCGCGTCACGATAATAATATTGCGGTTTGCCGTTGGCCGGTTTTTTTTTTATTTTCGTACATTTCATTTTTTCACTCGCCGCCCGCCTCCCACCCCCCCCCCCTCCCCCCATGACCGCAACGTCAACGGCAAGGGTCGCGTTACGAATTTCAATTCGCGAAACCCGTCTCGATTTCTTTATTGTTTTGGCGTTTGCGTTTTACGACGCCGCCGCAGCGGTTTACTATAAGGTTGTTCGTTTTTTCGTCGTTATCGCTTTTCCGCCGCACGTTTCGAGGCGGAAAAACTTGGTCCGACAAATACTATAGGTACATTACTTACATATACGTACGATTTCAGCAGCAGCGATGTATTACAGTTTGTTACTGAATTGTTATAGTAAAGAACATAGTGTTGTTAATAGCCGTATTGTAGCGGCGATTTTCTCCATTCACACGCACAACACATACGACTTTAGAAGTGCTCTATTGCCAAGTTCCGACGTACCGATTGATCAAGTGAAAGCTGTGAAACGACTTTCCCACATTTTTGAGTTTTTCTTTAAAATTGAAAAATTGTAATTTTTTTATTTTGTATTTTTTAAGATCTAGATCTAGCCCAGACCAACCCAAACGATCTTGTGGCCCACTTTTTAAATACATTATAATCTCACGGGATCGCATACTAAATTTCACATATTAGATTTGGACAAAACAAAAAAAAGTTTTGGTGAATAGATGCCAACTCGACATCATCAGTATGAAAAGAAGATATATATATATTTCAAATATTTTATTGTATTTGTCTAAATTATAGTGAAACGACTTTCAAAAGCAGTTACCTATAAGTTTTCTTATGTCTTTTGCATATTTAATGTAATTGATATGTTTTGTATAATTCCAAACCCAAGTTGTTTTTGCATAAACCGTTTTCAACAACGTGGAAAATCTTCACCATGTATAGTACCTTTCAAACTTACCAATTTTAACATATCTTCATAGTTATTTGAAATGATTCGTTTACTCCACAAACTACAAGCTGAGCTGTATCTAAAATGTCTGTACTTTCGTCAAATCACAATGAAAAATATTTGAAATCTCGAATTTGATCATGCAGTTTTACAATAATTTTATTTGAAATTTCATCAAATCGACGACACACTGTTTGTGTAATGGACTTATATTAGACTATACATAGTGATTGTGGCCAACTTATTTGGAAAAACGATGGTTCCGCCCTTCTGTTTGGTTGTTTGTTCTGGATTTATACAAATTTTAAATTGCTGATAACTACAGAGAGAAATAATATTATTACTATAGCGAATTGCTGTTTTTCTAGCATTCGTGATTTTTGAAACTTCCATTTTACTTTATCTTTATCTTTACTTTATCGTTTGTTTCCAATAAAAAATTATTTATGAAAATGTTGTTTTTATAAATAATATGATTAAAAAAAATAGTTTATAGTTATTTAAAATACATGTATGTGGATTACTATCTATACTCAATGGTAGTAGGTACTATTATATCTATATAAATTATAATTTATTACATTATATATAGAACGTAATAAAGTTATTATACCTATCCGAGTGATAAACGGTTTATTTGATGCGGAACGGAGTTTACGACAGCGATGTAACACTATTTTAAGTGGCACGCGGAATTAAAATGTAAACTATTTAACGATTTTTTTTTTATGTTACTTTCAGTTGAATATTAAAATAAAAAAAATTAATCTACCAACAGTTAAGCTAAATAAGATATATTTTTTTTATTATCGATAGTAATGAATAATGATAAACCTGAAAAAAACAAGTAATTTATGTTAGTAACAAAAAAAAAGTTTGATTTTGGACACTCGTGAAAAATAAAACGGTCAATATATAAATAAATAATCTATGGTCTAAAACTCAAAAAACTATTTAGTACCTGTACAGTATCTATAGATACAGTTCCGTGATAACATCAGGCGAATTCACAAAATCTTATAGGTACCTTTCCCTTTTCGGCCGATCACTTTTCGGCACATAATAATATGTAGGTAAATAAATAATAATAATACATCATGTTTGTCAATCATGTACCTACCTAATATTATAGAAAATTATTAAAAATATAAGTTGCATAAAATGGGTAAATATATGTGTATAATATGTAAATAAATAATAATAATAAATAATTTTTGTCAATAATGTACCTAAAAACTCTTTAACAATACGTATAAAGATCAGTCTTGGTATATTATACGATATACCTATATAACCCATGTATGGTAGTTGCCATAACAATCAAACTCGATGACCACCGATCAAATAATTAATTACAAATTAATAATTATATTGACAACAATTATATATTATTATTATTATTTATTTATATATTATACAGATTTTATACAACTTATAAATTTAATAATTTTCTATAATTATATTTTTTATATACATATATACAATTATATACATAAAATGTGTTTATTTCTATATATTTCTATACATTATTTATTAAACTTTTTGTTTTCGTCGAAAAGTGAATTGGCCTAAAAGGATATAGTAAGATTTTGGTCTAAAACGACTATGCCACTAGCATTATTGACGCCCTGTCTCCAGAGTTAATCATATTTGGTGCCTCTATTCAACATAATGATTGATATAATAAATATCTAGAAAGCTACTATTTTACATACATTTGAAAATCACTCGATATACTCTCGAATAAGTTGGGACTCAAAGTACAAGGAAAAACGAAGCTCTCGCGCTTAGTATTGTTATAATTTTTACGCTCATGTCATAATTTTATATTGTCGATAAACAATAAATATTAAACAAAATTAATCAATTAACACATATTTTTTTTAACAGTCCAAATAATATACATATTATATTTTCATTTTCATTTTCAATAAACAATAGTAACAATTAGAAGAAATAAAAATAAATAATTTGGTTAAATAAGAAAAGCAATTTATATCAACAATGTATTGAAATATAATATACTCCTATTATAAAAAATATTTAATAATAATAATGATTTATAAGTTACACAACTCACAGAAATATTTTTTTCTAGTTACATGTTGATAATTTTAAGTTGGATAATTATGACTATAAATAATTGTTGACTTTTTTAATATAGAAAAATACCTTTCCCTTCTTACGTTAAAATATGGAATAAAAATTATTTTTTAATCCAATTTCCACATTATAGAATGTTGTGTTTAAATGTGTAAGGATGAATTATTTTCGTATTTTTTGTTTCGTAAGAAAAATATTTTTTAAATTTAACGGTCAATTTAATAGTCTCAATGCTTTTTCTTGTAGGACAATTTTGATTTAATATTTTTATTTCAAAAAAAAATTCAAATTTATCTCATAAATCTGTATCAACGTTACCTTTGTTTTATTCAGTTGAGCAGTTAACGCATCCGCTGTATTAAGAATAATACATTTTTAACTTTGTCCTTCTTAGAAAATATAATTTTAACACCAGCTTCATCAGTAATATGCCTACCTATGTTTAATTATATTTTCTTTCGAAGAAAATGTTATTGCATGAGGTCATGACAAACCAATATTAATTGGCTTAAGACTTTTTAATGTTTTATTAAATATTTTTAAGACGGGTGTCCAAACAATTAAAAGAAAGACAAATTTAAATGATTTTATTTCATTGGTGAATAATGATCACTTATTAATTGATTCCTGTTTTTCTTTGATCATATCAGTAGGTAAAAACTCTAAAGCTACAAGAACTCCGACCTTAATTGATTTGCATATTATGCCGAATGCCGTGATGACCATTGACCAACGAGTTGGTATACGTTTTTAAAAGTGTAGCATTGGAGATTTTATCTTACTATTTTGACATGAAATACTTAAGATAGATATAAAATACATTTTTTTTTTTAAATGAATTAATAACAACAAAATATTAATCAATCTTTTAATTCGGTGCCTTAGGACACTTGCCTCCTCTGCCCCCTCATCACTTAGCACAGCCCCGCATAGATGCAACCGAAAAAACCGGTTTCGCTCGTTATAAAATTAATATATTTGCTATTTTATAATTGTATTGAATTTCTTAGCTCGTTAGATTTATTTTAATTTAATACACAATACACTTATATTATACAATATTATTATATACTACAGTTATTAAATGTTAAACGTTTTAATTTCGGAAACACAAACACACGCTGTCTAAATTATATACAATTATAAGTATATAACGTTTAATTCACTTGATGATTTTATACATATTAATATTGTTTCTATAACTCTCAAAGGAAACACATTTTGCTTATCACTATCGTAGCCACTTGTGCGATTGTTAGGTTTTTTTTTTTTTTGTTCAGACAATCGTGCGGGGGTTATAATAATTATCGAAATAGGATTTTCAGATGAATTGTTTTTAATTACTTCAGATTATAATATAAATCTACATAATGTATTATGCATTGTTTAAAATCAAAAGCACAATGTAGGTTAAGTACAGTAGGTACACCTGTATATATATATATATATACGGTTCAAACAATATTATTATTCTGCTTGTAAATTGGAAAGTATAGGTAGGTACACACTGTACCTATAAACAATAAACCCTAAATTATAATACTTATATAGAGGCGCGCCGCAGTTCACCTATGACTTTGGTAGGTACTAGGTACCTACACTCGTAAAAATATAAAATGTACGTATAATAGTATAATATACCAATGAATTTGTTTTGTAATAATATTTCGATTGTAATTTATCATTTGACATTAGTGTGATAAATCAAAACACGTGTTGGTTTGTCCGCTCGGATTAAACTTTTTTTTTTCTTTATTGTTAAATACACAATCTGTACAATAAGAGTATTAGCTGAAATACAAGAATAAATAAATAAGTTTGATAATAGCAGCCACTCAGTGATGACACTTAAAAATTGAGGTTATATATATATATTTGTTTAATTGTTTTTTTTTTTTTTTTTAGTTTTATTATATTAAGTTAGCTTATCTCTACACCAGTTTCGTTTAAGGCGCCTTGGAGGATTTACCCGGAATAACTTTTGATGAAAGAGTTTTAATTAAAGGATTGGAATGAGTTGCAAGCCGATTATGGAATCTTTTATAATAAATAGCTGCTTCCTCTTTCACAGTTTTGATTTTTAGGTCTGTGTGAAGAGTATGATTAAAAACATAGGGAGGGGAGTATTGGTTAATTTTCTTAATGCAATATTTTGAAAAGTCTGGGTCTACGATTTGTATTTGATTTTTTTGCATTACCCCACAGTTGAAGTCCGTAGGTCCAAATGGGTTTGATGAGGGATTTATACATAAGCAGTTTTTTATTAAGGTTGGTGTGTTTGTTATTGACTAGTAAAGATTTAAGCATACGAAGTCGTAGATTTAGTTGAAGTCTTTTTTATACGTGTATGTTGGGTCCATGTTAGTCTACGGTCAAGGGTTAAGCAAAGATATTTTACTGTTGAAGTAGTCGGAATTTGAGTGCCATAGAGAGTGACTGGAGGGCATTGTCCTAGCTTAAGGGTAAACGTTGTGTAGTTAAATTTGGTTTGGTTTACCTTAATCGTCGGATTAAACTTAAATATTATATGAACATCAACAACACGAGTGTCGAGTGTTTATGCATAATATGTATAATAGGCGCACAATAGTTTACAATGATAAATATTAGAAACAGAAACTATTTTGGATGACTAAATAAATGTATGCACAGAGGTAAAAAAACAGTACTTAGTTACATAATGCAGCGCGTAGTATTTTGAATTTTAAGTAGTAATTATTATACTACGTAGGTACAATATTTAGGCGTAGATTAAAATTTTTGATTACCATAACAACCACCGTAACGTAACAAACAAACATGCGATTTTCGGCCAACTACACATATAACTATTAAATTACATTCATAGATTCGTTCCCGGCGACGATGGTTGCAATTTGCAAAATCGTTTACACGGAGATTTTAAAGATCGTGTACACTCTCAATAGTGTCATATGATTTTACAAAAAACAACACAAATTTCTTTTCTGAAATGCAAATCTAATGAATTCGTTTGTCTGCGCACGGTAAAAATAATAACAATAATGACCTATTCATTAAAATGTAAACGTGTTATAAATTGAATATAAATAAAACAATTAAAATCTTCATTAGTTGAAAGGAATTTTATATTATATCAAAAAGAAGGTCAGATCAGTCTAGGCTCATCTTTGAAATTTTTTTTAAAAATATATTTTTACTATTCGAATTTTTAAAAAAGAGCTTATTGTTCTGAGCTTAAAACTTTAAAAGTGTGTATGTATGGAAATACGAGATAATTCAGAGTCCGAGTGTATAATTATGCCATTATGCTTGTAATTATTATTATTATTATTATTTTACGCGTTGTTCAGTAGATGTATATAATAATAAACTGTAATTAGAATATTAAAGTAGGTACATATAATGCAAATTTAACATACACAGGTCATAAGATACGTGCCGTACAAACTAGTTTAAGTTTATGATGAATTTGAAATAACAGTAATTATCCAGTAATTATTATTGTTGTTTATTATAATGAGAAGGCGTACGGATATTTCAACTATTTACCGACGGTAATAATTTTATTTAGTTGTTTAATACAATATTATAAAACTGATAGATATTTCAAAATGATAGTGCATATTTTATTACACAATTTAAATTAATATGTGCATTGTGCATATCTTATATAGCATATTAGACATATCACATATATATATAATTTATATTGTATAGACACTTAAATCATAATTTACTGCTTCAAAATTGTATTAGAGTGTACTGCACAAACGTTTGAATGTATTATTTATATCAATATATGGAATGATAAACGGACATGTCGAGCGTTGGCGTTTTAAAAACAGAAGCAAAAAATCACGAGTAACTCCAATACAATATTTTGATAAAAAATTGAAAATGTCTCCATTTCCTCAATTTTAAAAATAACGTTTTAGTAAACAATAAGTAGGAATGTTAAATATTAGAGGGCTTTAAGAAATTATTTAATATTATATTCAACGATTATTTTTCGTAGGATTGTCTATAACAGCAGCATTATAATTTATATAATATCATGAAGGTCCCATATTATATGCACATCGATATTCCTACAAGTTATTATTGTAAAATATTATGTTTGTATTTCTATCTTCTGCGTTCGATTATTTTTGCTCGTGTATGTGCACGTTCGGTGTGTAATTTATAACTGTAAATAATAATAATAAACAAATTAAATATAAAAATGACATGCTATAATGTACCTACAGTAAAAATCGAGAAATGCGTAGGAATGAACGACCGAGAAACAGTTGGATTTAATTTTTATCGGTTAGTTGAACTACATGGATAAAAAACAGCATTTCAAATCGGTACTAAAATATTCGTCGTAAATATGAAGATGATGGTCAAAAAATGGTAAAATTTATATTGGGGATTTTATTAGTCCGAGATGGGTTTTAATAAGAACCTTTCCCGCAAGATTTAGGTATTAGATGCTTCTTAATTTTAATATAGGCAAGGTCTTCGAATCAAGCCAATTTCACAGCATGAGATTTTATGTGCATTTTGACTTATACTAAACGATTTATCGGTGAGTTAACATTTATTAGAGTACTATCATATTATTTAGGAAAGAATTAAAATGCAATAACGATAGGAATTTTAATCTCTTGTAGAAATCAATAAACTTTAATTTAGAATAACTGGGAGTTGTACAGTTCAGTCGCAGATTTTGAATTATATTCTGGAATTCTGTCCGAAAATACGCCTAATTAGGACTCAATCGGACACAAATTTACACAAATTATCTTGCTTCGTCACAACAAATAACCCAGAAATGCGTTGAATATTAACACGTCCAATGCCACGGTCGACAATATTATGTAGTCGATAACTGTCACACGGTCTCAGGGACCACGGTCGACAAAATGTATATCTTATGCATATCTTTCTGGGCGTATTATTTGATTGGCTATAGACGCACTGTTTCAATATTTATATGTGGTTATTTAGTAGAATCTCGTGATTTCAATGGTATATTTGGATTTTCCGTATCTATTTTTGGCGAGCTTAAATTATTTTTCCCCGAACGACGACGACGACGACGCCGACGCGCGACGACGACGCCGACGCGCGACGGCGCCCTTCGATTACGCGGCTGTGCTATTTCCGATAATATTTTCGTTGTTACTATAATATCATTCTGACGAAATAGTATCGGTTTATTTTAATAATGTACAGAGTGTATCATCTTGCTCGGGTGTATAATAAGTAATAACAATATTAAGTGTATATTTATGTTCCGTACACTCTATATTCATATTTTTACATACTGTTTATTACGCATATTATTTATTTTGATATCCATTTGTCTACGACAAAATTATTATTTCTTGGTACTACCGATTATCAGTAAAACACATTAATATTCCAAGAACGTAAGTTCCATGAACGGCAAATAATGATTTTAATAATATTTAAATAACAATTTCAAGGAACCGGTGGCGACACGTAGTCGCGGCTCGATTTTGGCGCGGATACATACTATATATGCGCATCATAAAATAGATATACTGTGGCTCTCAACGTGTTAACGCATAATATATTGATAATCATTATCGTTTCACCTAAAAGAAAATTCACAGAGTGGATAGGTAACAGGCAACAATACCTATCCTGACTACGCCATGAGAGCGCTTGTGGAGGTTAAATGTAATCCAATGAATATATTTTATATGTTTTTTTATTAATAAAAAAATAATTCATCATTTTGGAATACAAATATTAAACAAGACGATATAAAAAATAAAATAAAATGATTCAATGATTTTCAATTTTTATATGACTTTTAAATAGAACCCTGCAACGAGTATTTTAAATATAATATTAACAAGTCTCTATAAAATGTATTGTCTTCGGATGATTACATTTTTCCTCAATCATAATCAAACACTACAAATATTGAAATTTAATATAACAGCTAAATCAAGCTGTTGTTACAAAAAAAAAGTGAACAGTGAGTAAAATGTATCTGGAATATATAATGCTGCGTCTACTAAAATTATAGCTCCAGCCTCCAGCCATTTATATTATCTACTTATACATTATAATATTGTTGTATAATTCATGGCAACATCTATAGCCCACAACACGAATGTAAAGGGTAATTCAAACTTAAATGCAATAATAATAGGCTATGTTGTTCTATAATTCCCATTATATTATTCGTCTAACGTACCATTAGTATTCAGCTGTACCTGCAGACCAAACGACTAATAAAAAACTGATGAACCTACCGAAATAGTTAATATTCATTTCGGACACTTCAGGTGGTCGAACGAACAGAGCACTTATTTGACGTCTTGACGGTTATAGTTACTTACTAGTTTTTTCTTCCAAATACCTACCTATTCTTTTTTTGTTATTAGTATTTTCCAGTAAAATGATTTAAAATTAATTATTGAGCGTGTTTTCAGGATTTCCATTATGTTTTTTGAGAAATTAATTAATGAGACATAATATATGTGAAAATATGTTCTCGCCCAAACCAGACAGCACGATTTAGAAACGACGTTATAATAGGTACTATTGTGTCGTCATTTAAATTATGCATCGTCGCTACTACTCTACTATTAAAAAGTAAAAATGTATTTAGGGGTCTTTATCGTATATAGGCAGTTGACTGAATTTATAATAGTTGTGTAGTTGTCTGCGAAAACCTGTTATGTCCACATATAATGGTAACATTATGACTTTATTAATATAATTAACGTATAGTATGTTTAATCATTTTAAATTACAACAAAAATAACTATATTAATCGATTTATTTAATAAAATCATAAATTTGATAGTACGAGAAATTTAATTTTTGAATAAACCAATATGATTATATTATACCCTCATTCTGCAGTATTACTCGTTTCTATAATAGTGAGTATCATTAGTTATTACAGTGCGTGAATCGAATCGAAATCGATTCTAAACGAATAACACATATCACAGTGTTAGGAATACTCGTGATGGATACACTTTAACGGAATACCGCCATTAATCTCCAGCTCGGCCCTTTTGGTGATTATTTTTAATCGTTCATCGACGATCAGTATAGCTACTACTACATCTAAACTACACGCGTAAAACAATACTATTATCTATTTTGATTTTCTAGCCGTCGAGGCGAATGAAATAGCTAATTACTCATCGTGAACCACCGACCACAACACGGGTGACGTCCGGTGCATAAAAAACATAGCTAAACGAGCGGGCACATGTGAATGCCTACCCGAAACCGCTCAAACTGTTTCCTAATCCACTTATAGGTACTTTATAGATCCTCCATACCCGGTCGCGAGTCGCGGATCGTTAACCATTTTAATCGGATCGGGTTTAACATATTATTATAACGCCGAAATTTCCGTCCGTTTTCCATCCACGCACAATGCTCCCGTCAAGATGTAAAAAAAAAAAAATAACGTCCGTTCTAATACCTGCGCCGCTATACGATGTATTCTCGTTTTCTTCTTCTTCTTAATTATTATTCGTCGTCGTGTAAGCATCGTAAATAACACGTGTTATTTACAATCTATGTTGCGCGAGTTGGGTGCGTACCTACGGCTAAGGTAATTGCTAAATTTGTTCTAATGAAATGCGGTTATAATAATAATACGCTTTATCATTTTGGGCGTTGCGCGAGCGCAAACACACACACGCTGCACGTGTGAAGGTTTAAAATGTTAAGAGAACATAATATCCGTCTATCGGCTATCTATAACGGACACTGTTACTAAATCACACGAGGCAAAATCGAAATTGTGACGTACAGGTCAATATTATACAGTTAGATAAGAGGTATTCGTTACTGATCGGTTATCAGACCGCCACTGGCCTTTATCGGATTTTTTTATCTTATTTAATAAAGTAAATGATTTGAACTAGTAAAATACCAAACTTAGTTAAAAAAAAATAAAACATAATATGATAATATATTTCATATCATATCATATTTTCGTACAGCTGTTGCATTTCGTATCGGCCCAGAACTGGGAAATCTCGTTTGCTCGAAAACATATTATCTTTGCTCCGGTTTGATTGCCGCCGTCGCATAAATTCTGTCACTCGTTTTCGGTTAGTCCCGCTTCGTTTTTCGTCGGTTTGACGTTTTGAGTTAGGATACACATAATTCATTTTATTTTACGGTTCACTGTTTTGTGCTTTAAATCTACATCTTTAATTTTGCTGTGCGTTCGCCAACAGTCGGATAATATAATGTATAATATCAATATAACGGGCGAATATATTGAGATAATATCGCTGGGAGAAGTGCGTATTACCGTAAGAACTAGCCAGAGTTTAATAACATTGTGGTCGAATAAATACCACGATGTTAAAATTGTAGCTATGATTTGGACGCATTTCGGGTTTGTGAAGAGGAATATAATAATTTGGTCGATTGCTCGTCAGATGGAAGGGAGAGCAGTACTGCAGACAGCTATAATACCGACGTCGCCGTCGTGTACCAGTATGCCATTGTATCATTACCACCTATATTGAAACGCTCTGTGTATAAGAAAATGATTATTTTATATTTCTATCGATGCATTGTGTGCTACCCATGTGGGATAACTATACTCCGAGTCGATTATTATATAATGTAACCAACTGCAGCCTCCACTCCCTCCCAAATCTCTGCAATGCACGTCATTAAAAATTAAAATACTTAAGTGCAGTCCGCTCTATATAGGTGCCTCCATTATATAGTATGCACATCACGGTGTGTGGGTAGGTTTCGGCGTGTAAGCATTATATACCACATACGTGCATACCTACCTATATATAGGTACGCGTACGAACTATATTAAATCGATAAATAATATCGTTCCCGCCGACGACGTTTTGACACAAATGAAGTTGTATACCTACGTATATAATATTTTCACCGGCGTATAATATACCTATTATATACGTTTTTATCCGTCGGCTATCGCTGGTATGTGAAATGGTAGATAACATATAATAATAAAATATGATTTATATTGTTTATTAGCCAGTACCTACCTATTTATTTATTTTTTCCTATACCCACGTCGTCCGCCCCCTCTATATTATTAAATTTAGCTGTTCGAATTTACACAACTCAGAAAACGTCGATTACAAAGATATCATCATAATTATTTATAAGCGTAATTATATGATACATATATAATATTATACTATATGGTTATTCTTGGTTATGCCCCATAGGGCTGAATTATTTTTTAAAGTATTTTATTCGGAACCATGTTTATAAAAAATAAATTATTCGATGTATTTTTACTTACTATTATGTATTAGTCAGAAGATATATTTTTTTTAAATTTTTACATAAAATATACAATCTGTATTGATTTGATACAAACAAATATGCGCTAAAAGTAACAGTTATAAAATCGACGAATGGGCCAAAAAATGGAAAATTAAAATAAATACAGATAAATCTGTGCAAGTTACCTTCACGTTAAAAAAATCTCCCCGTGAGTGCCCTCAATTAATTATGAACAACGCCCCCATCCCTGTCCAAACCGAAATAAAGTACTTAGGCATAACACTTGATAAAAGACTAACCTGGGGCCCCCACTTAAATGAAAAAAGAAAATCGGCTAACACTAGACTTCATCTCCTCCGACCTCTCCTCAACTCCAAAATACCACTACAAAACAAACTTATTATACATAAGTCAATCATAAGACCAGTCTGGTCTTATGGAATAGCAATTTGGGGTCCGGCCAAGCCCTCGAATATCAGACCAATTCAGGCCTTTCAGTCAATTGCACTAAGGTTAGTAACCAAAGCCCCCTGGTACGTTTCAAACTCTGCCTTACACAATGACCTAAAAATAACAACTACCACTGAACTTGCCAAAACGATGTACAAACGTTTCCACCAAAATTTAAGCACGCATAGCAATACTTTTATATCACAAATGTCCACCCTAACCCTCCCAAAAAACCCACCACGCAGACTTAAGCGTAAATGGTGTAGAGACTTGTTAAATTAGTAAGGTAGGTGTTACCATTGGGTTTCTTCCTCAACACGATATTCATGTTACTTAATTCTGTTTTTTTTTTATTTTATTTGCTTATTGTAATTATTGTGTACAGATTGTAAATTGTCTTTCTTAATAAAAAAAAAAAAAAAAAAAGTAACAGTGACATAATTTACATAATTTTTGAAGAAAGAAGCCACCCAATGATAACACTTTCCTAGTAAATTACTTTGTACATAATATAAGAAAAAAAAATTAATTGCAATGTCTGCATAAAAATATAAAAAGTTTATTGTATCAAAAAAGTTCAAGAAAGTTAAAAATATTAAGACACTTCAAAATACAAGTCCATGTTTGAAAAAGACGTTGAAGTTTATAGTTAGAACCGATTTTAGAACTTCATGTCATTCACGGTAGGTACATACTCCGTCAAAAGTAAAACTAATTGCAAATATATTTGAAGTGTGACTATAAAGTTTATACTTTTAACCAACTGTGCTGAATCTATGGTTAGTCGAATATTTCAAATTTCAAACAATGTGTTAATTACATTTTTTTTCTTTCAAAATAATCAATATAACTATTAATTTTTATTTATCGGAATTATTTACAGAATATTTAAATAGATTTTTCGTTTAAATATTTACACATTTAAAAATATACTTGCATCATAGAAATTCAAGTTCTAATCATTTTGTCTTGTACGTATGCATTATCTTTATACGTTGCTTTAAACTTGGTGGTGTACCCACACACACTATACACGTCCGTAACCCACGAGTCGGTCTTCAGTGGTCTTAATTATTTGTTGGTTAGTCTTATGGCTTATTAATATTCGACGCAACACAATGGGTTGTATTGTAACGACGATTTCGATATTATGGGTGGGTGCTGTCGAGCTTATCGGACAACATAGCGCAGTGTAATCTACGATTTAGGATACGGCGGGTAAACGTGCAGTAATTCATATTATATATATTCAATAAACCTATACGGTTTACCATTATTTTCTGTTGTGCCACGTGGTTTTGAATAATATTATGGATTTCTGATTTATGTAAATTATTATCGGGTTTCCTCCAGTAATATACGGGCCCATTATGGCTGGAAAACCGACGATGATAACGACGACGATAATAATAACGATAAATAATCATAATAATTAAGCGGTCGTGGCCTCTTCGTTGTATCATTATCGTGTCTTCTCTCTATTTTTCTCCACTCGGTCCTTTATCCCTGGCACGGTGCGTAGGCACCTATATAAATATAATATAGTGTTCTAGACCGACGATTAGGAGGTTCTCCGACTGGTTCTGCGCCGTGGGCGATAACTCCGAACAACTCATTTTATGAACCCGCTCTTTGAAATAAACAACATGCCACCGCTAATCAAAATGGCGTCCGACGCGTTATGTGAACGTCGTTATGCGGACCTACCTGCCTCTTAATCTCGGTCGGACGACTACTCTGCAGGCCGGGTAAAAGGCACGTCGTCCATAAACAAGACGCGGAAAAAACAAAATCAAAAAAATTCCTAAAAAAAAAATAATAAACGGAACGGAACGGAGCAAGAGACGACGGCGATATTTTATTTTTATCGCCTCTTCGTCGTGCTTCTCGCAGTAGGTATGCCTACGCGGGACACGATGATATTATTTATTTATTTATTTATTTATTTTACCAGACTTAAGTAAAAAAAAACAAGTATATCGCTACCTATTGTTTTATTAAATATTGTCCTACGGATAAGGCGGACTATCGGGCACTGCGTGTACATTGCCCGAGAATTACACGATTTTGATTTCGACGTGTAGGCACAATTATAGGAAGGAAATTGCTCTCACTAAGTAGGTATAATGTAAACTTCATTGTTTTTGCTTTATACACGCAATACGTACTTATTATACATTTTTCGTATTTTTAATACAATTTTGTAATTTTTTGCATATTGTTCTTACGTTTTAATTTAAACATTGCACACACGTTCAAGAACACAATATACACTTATGCACTGCACAAATATCTACTACTTTACTCTACAAACAACTCACTGGCAGTGGCGTGCTTATAACAATTTTTAAACTTGAGGCAAAACAAAAATGTAAGGACCCAGCTATTTAAAATATATGAAACTATGTAATATAAATAATCTTTTTTAAAGCAATAGAAATACAATGTTATATTTTTTTTTGTATTTTTAACATTTATCACACACCCACCCATTTTAGACTTGAGGCAATTAAAAACCTTCTTCGACACGCTACTGCTCACGTGTTACGTATTGTAATATTAAAATATTAAAATAGTGTACAATATTTTAAAAGTTAAAACCAATCATTAAATTAAAGAAAAATACATCGCCGTCAGCCTTCGATACAATTGTGTGGTATTAGTAATAATAATGCAACGTATACACTACCTACGTATAGGTACTACCTATCATGGGAAGAATATTATTATGTGGTGTTGGGGTGTTCCCACAGGTCATACTGTAAGTTAAAATTGAAAATAAAAAATTCAAATTTTAAATAAAAATTTTATGGAAATCATCACTCAAGCCTATTGTTTGGATCACCAATTCTTGGCCAATGTTGAAAAATCCAACTTTGACAAAATTCAAGCCTTCCAAAATCGGACCCGGACATTTCGCCGCGACCGTTTCGCCGCGGGACTATTCGCCGCAGACCGTTTCGCCGCCGGACCTATTCGCCGCCGGGCTATTCGCCGCAGACCCTTTCGCCGGCAAATCGGCGAAACAATATTAAGGAAAACCGAGTTTCACCTGAGGTGGTTTTAGACAACAAGTCGAGGGATATTTTCGATTTGCGGAGCGGAGCGACGGCGCCGAGGAGCGTAGCGACGAGTGCCGATACACGCGTAATCACTGGAACTTTAAATTTCCATAACTTTTGAACGGTAAGTTTCCGGAAATTTTTTCAAACACTTTTAATTCAGCATAAGAAACCACGTATATTGAAAAAAAAAATTATATATTTTAACTACAAATATATCATCAATCACCATTTTGTTAGTGTTGGCTATTAATGGCAAAACAGTCCGCGGCGAAAGGGTCTGCGGCGAAACGGTCGCGGCGAATCGGTCGCGGCGAGATGTCCTAGACCCTTCCAAAATACATTTAGTCTTGTAGAATGTAGATTATCAAACGCATAAATAATAATATAATACAAAACGAAGACAAAAATGTAATTTTTTCAGTAGAAAAGATAACGTTAAATACCTAATTAATAATAATTCAATAATACAACAAAAAAACAAAAATCACTATAAAAAACATCATATTTAATAGTCAATAGATATATTGCAGTCTAAATTTCAGACTCTAAAACCATGTACATTATGTTATTATTATATATTATTATTAAAACTAAATAACCTTTTACATTGTGTTTTGATGATATTCATGAAAACAATTTTTCATACCTGCACACAAATGTTCTCTTCACCTGTAATTTGTACGAATGTTATCTGTTAGAAGGTTTATGTTTTGGGATGACGACTGTTCTACTTTATTATTGAAAATGCAAGTGTATAATAAATTAACGATTTTAATTTAAAAATGACAAAAATAAAATAATATAAATATACAATATTGCAAGTGGATTTTCCTAATTTGAATGTCGCTCGCCAAAAGCAAAAAAATCGACACCGTTAAAAAAAAAATTAATATCTATAATATTAATTAATATTAACTTTATTTTATCCGAGCATTGAAACTTATACGTGTCTAAGTATAATAACAGACAACATTTAAATTCGAAAAAAAATACACGAAATATAAATATAACGTAGGTAATATATAAATATATACGTTGGGCTTTTAATATTATTTAGCAACGAGAATAAATTAGAAATAAAATTCTATTACCCATCCCAGTCGACTCGATCTCGTATAATATTATGAGAACGAAAAATAAGAAATTATTATTATCGTTGGACATGGACAGCTGCGTGTGCCCGTGTCGTGCACTCTTTTGTCACGCCAACGACGAAATCTCGTGCGTACGTCAATCCGTTAAATTATTATTATCGGAGAACGTGTCGGGCCGTAATCAATTCCGAATTTCCGAGTATTCCGTATTCCCCCCGGTTGTGTGGGCTACAGTCAATACCGGTGGCGTGTTGGGGTTATGCCGCTAAACGGTGGGTGGATGGTGGGTGATCGGAGGTGTCGGTTTGGATTGGCGAGGGGGGTGGAGGGGTGGAGCGCTGGCCGACAAAAAATGGTATTTCCCAGACGTTGAAATAATAATATCAATAATTTAATAGGTATATATATATCATTATAATATTGTTTTGTTTGTTTAGTGTCGGAAGAAAAAAATCGACAATCATAATTCATAATAATATACTACTGATAGGTCGTCGCGGGTATAGGTGTTACCTATTATATACGAGTGAAATGCGGAATTGTGGAACGTTTTGGTTTTTAAGCGTTTTTTTTTCTTCAACAATAGTATTTTTCGGATAGTAAAAAGGCAGTGAGCAATCGTATACCCAGGATCTGATTAATTTAAACTGTGTCCAAGTGCACGATTCGATTCGGGGCCTGTTCCCATACGGCATACACTAATTTGAGAGTAACAGTATTTACTCTCTAAAGTACTCCACTTCGTATTTTCAAATAATCCTCGACATAGACCAGTTGAATGTCGGTAGGTATAATATCACTAATGCCAATAAATTTGTAAAAAAAAAAATGGTTTGACTCCTAATACAATGGCTTTTAATGATAGGAACTCATGAAAATCAACTGACTGTATTATCCTTTACCACTGGATAATATTTATAGAAAAAAATATCGTTACCTATTAACTTTTTTTAAAAATTGTAATCACTATAAAAGTAGGTACCTACTGTCACTGAAAGAAAAACCATTGGTAAAATTAATAATCCACAACTGTTAACGTTCCACAAATTAAAATTTTTCATTTGGATAATATGTTGTTGTGTTGTTATTAGTAAAATCGGTAAAATGGACCAAGGAAAAAAAGAACAGCAATTTAAAAACTAAAAATATATTAATTTATTATTATTGGAAAAAAATGTAGGCACTCCAGTTATGAGTACTGCTCTACAGTACTAAGTGTAGTACTTACCTACATATAAAATATGAGATACATGTTGTAATGAAATGTAGCGGTTATAGAATTCGTATAATTTATTATTATTATTATTAATTACTAATTAGTTGTAATAGGAAGTAGGTAAAACTATCAAAATAGTACAGCAATATGCCAATATCTAATGATTTATGATGTAATAAATATCAATATCATTTAATAAGTGGGTCGGTGCAAATATTATTATTGAATTTCACATTTCACACTTATAATTTAGATACATGCATAACTCAAGCATCCAATATAGGTAATGTTAGTTAAACTGTTTTCGGAAATTTAATGAATCATAATTAAGATTAACCCAATTTTTTTCAATGTTTGAGATAATACAGTTTTTACAAAATAGCTCTAAATAAAAAAGCAACCATTGTTTAAATATTATCTTATTTTGATTTTATAATAAGTGTTTTGTCTTCAAATCAAATTATATCAAAAGCAGAAGTAATAGTTGATCTGCCGATATTTTTTTTACTAGTTTTCCTAATTTGTGTTTTAAAAAACATCGTAAAAGACCACCTTTAAAATATTTTGAATCGATATTTAATATTTAAATAGGTATATATTTTAAAAGTTTTTTTTGTGATTTCATAATAATTGCCTATATTAAACTCCTTAAAGACGTCCTTTTAATTATTAATGAGTAATAATGACTTAAATTATTTACGTTTAGAGAATTATTCACAATAATATTATTGCATATTATTCTAAATATTAACTATTGAAATGTTTATTATAGATTTGCATACAAACGTTTGGAACGTATTCAACTGATACAACGTGCATAAGTAAATTAAATGTTATTATTATTATTATTTAATTTATTTATCTACCGCGGTACGAGTGATTATAAAATATACAGAACGTGCGGTATCGAAGCAAGCAATGATTCACGAAATTAGCGATGGGCCCCTATGCACGGACAACACGGCTACGGGCTAAGTATAATAAAAAATAAAAAAAACAAAAAATATATATGGCTGTACAAAATACCACCTATACAATAATAATATATTATTGTGCCTACGTGTACCGCGCGGCGGAATGAATTATTGGCGAGAAAATGTTTTCTCTCCGAGCACTCGCCCCCCGCAATTAATCTATTCCTTACGGGAGAGAGAAAAAAAAACATCAATAAAAAGTAAACACGCGCATTATTATCAGTGTTGACGGGCGACCCGTAATATTATGACCGCCAACAATAACGTCTCGTATCGATTTTCTCACGTCCAACCCCCCGTCGGTTTTGTATTTATCAACGACCTCACGAAGTATATTATTATTAATCGTAAACACACGAAACATGACATTTAATATTATGTAATCTTATGTTATTAGTTATTGTCGATGTAGCGTTTCCCCGCCACAGCACCCTGCCACCCGTCACCCTTCTGTGTGGCGGACACCGCGCCGATTGTAGGTACAGGTACCTGCCTCCTCGTGCTTACCCCGTGGTCGTGTTGGTTTTAATTTTGAAATTCAAAAATTATACGTTTTAAGCGGTTTTATAATATTATCATAGTTTATACCGATCTCAAAGTTTTGATAAATACTAATGTCGTATCGACGTAATATAGTTGTTGTTGTTTTTTACACTAATTATTATTATCATTATTGTTGCATTGTTGTATTTACCTACGTAGAAACTTTAATTAAATACTATCCTCAGTAGCTATTTGGCTTTTTGTTGTCTAAGACGCATTTATTAGTTAAAAATTATAATCCATGGTTATATGTACAGAGTGATTCTTCAACCTTGTTAGCCTCCATTTTATTATTTAATAATTTATTCGTTTTCTGATATTACAAAATTCTTAAGTACCTATACATATTTTAAAAAAACTTAGAATTTTTATACCATTTGAGGAATGTCCTGTGGCGACTGGCGAGACGCATTCCTTACTGTAAATTGTGAAGATGAAATTTTGAATATTTTAATTCGAGCGAATGGGTTTTAAATTAATAAACTTTGTGGAGGTACTCAAGGATAATAGTTAATAATAATGGTTTTACATAAAATATTAAATAAATGTAAAATGTAATCCATAGTAGGTACTTATTACTTCATACAAAATGTTAATAGATTAATATGATATACTGTAATTTTAAAATCATAACTAGTGGCCTAATTAAAAATTAGAAGAGGTATTAATTTTTAAACTATATTATATTAGGTATATAGTCATGTCTTAATTTTATTTAATTAAAATTAAGATTAATTCTGAGTGCTCGGTCCATACTACTTAGAAGTAGGTATTATGTTTATGTAATTAAAATCAAATAAACGATGCTAAATATTTGTAGAACCATAAAATAAGTAGTTAGGTATTTCATACAATTTCAGATTGTAAGTTGTTAAAGTATTTACTTTATTAATAAACTATGTATTAAGGTAGGTAATAAATCATTATTACCTATTAGGTACTATAAATACAAATTACAAACATGATAATAGGTAGAACATGAATATTATATTAGATTGATTAACATTTAACAGTTAACCAATATAAAACATTATAAATTGTAAATTTGTAACATATTAATTAATGTTTAAATATTACATTATATTCATTGTTTTTAACATTTTAAAATATCGTTTTGTAGTTGAACACGTATATTTGTGTTAAGACGTAATGTACTGACATTTCGCCATAGATATGATTGTTTTATACATGCGTTCATTTTCAACTAATTGTGAACTCCGAGTCCGTCGACCACTATTTCCTCCTCGACGTGGCATTGTTTTATGTAATGTTTACGTAAACGCGATACATATAATATCAAAACACAGCGTACAAAAAAAATGTTATATAATAGTTATAAAATAGGGAGGTGAGGTGCTGACACAGGGATTTTGAGATTTACGATGGAAATATTTGTTTATAAATGGTTGCTATGTACTGTTTATTTATAGGGTTGTCAATGGTTACAAATAAACAGTACATAGCAACCATGGTTACCAATAGCAACTATTTATAAACAAATATTTCCATCGTAAATCTCGAAATCCCTGTGTGAGCAGCTCACTTCACCACCTCATATCACCCCATAGTGAATATAAACCATCCAGGGCATCACCCAAAGGCATACAAAAAAATTCATTCAAATCGGTCCAGCCGTTTAGGAGGAATTCGGTGACATACACACGTACAGTAGAATTATATATATATAAAGATTATAATTTGTAATGTTTTAAAAATCAAGAAAATGTATAAAAATTATGATTTATTAATTTTTATCATTTCTAAGTGAAATATTGATGTTTTGAATTGTACAACACAATTTTTTTATGACATATACATCAACTAATGGTGTATTTAATGACGGATGCAAGGCGTGGGTTCAATAAAAAAAAAAACCGCCAAAAATATAGGTACATAACTACGCCTGGCTCTGCCACACACTTATATTCAAGAAAATCATGAAATGTGAATACGAGTATAAAATTCGATTCAATCACGACAAACCACCTAGGTATTTCTGATTTCATGAAGTAACACCATTCAATATTTTAATGCTAACAATATATTATACATACATGTTTATGCAGGACGTCATGCACGCAACTGTGTTAACTGTCTGACTAATAAGTAATAACGCATAGGTAACATACCAAATCGTAAGTTCAAAATAATTAATTTTACTTTGTTATTTGTAATATTAGAGTGAATTGATCTACTGTAAAATTTAAAGGTAAGCGCATATAATAAGATATAGTTATCTAGAGCTACAGCACCCTTGCCAGGCCCTGAACATGTGAAAGTCCTCTTAATGAAATTATTATTATTTATTGGATATAATTACCATTTTAAGTGCTGTTGCTGTGGGTTATTATTTAATTTTATAGTTATTTTTAGTGGTTTTATATTGTTGATAGTCATCGACCGACAGATATTAAAGAGTATCAGGTTTATAATCGTTATTAATAAATAATAATATAATGTTAAACTAAATACCATTTATGTGTAATAATATTAGATAATATTATTATGGCATTAAAAAATAATAACATATTACCATGTTGGAATTTTTAAAAGTTAAAATAGAATATATAAATTACTGATGGATAGCTATATAATTATGTATAATTGAGAATACAAAACAGCTAGAGCAGAAAAAAATCTCTTGTGGATCCATATACCCCCCACACACTTATGTTTACGCCACTGATACTTGTATACATGTATTTCGTATTTGTTTGAAGTACAATGAAAATCCTTTAAATATATGCACTGTCGTATACGCCGATGACAGACGTACACAAATAACTAATAATTAACAAATTAAGCACTTTTATTAAACTCTTTACGTCCAGTGGCGATCGAGTCCCACGATCACCACCTGGCTCTAACACTGGTGGTCAGTGGTAGTCGAGTCACACGACCACCGCCAACTGACCATCCTTCTGTTTTTACATCTTTCTTAAATATAGAAGCACTAACAATAATATTGATATTAAATTTAACCTAGTTACATTATACTTACTGACTATACTTAAAATTATACTAATTGTTAATTGTTATTGTACTACACATATATAATCATATTACATATATTTTACCTATTGCAAATGATTGTTTAGTGTTTACTTAACCTAGTTAAATTAGTTATAATATTTTTTATATATTATGCATCTATGCATGATACAGCAGCACATACTTTGAATACCTACTATTGTAACGAGGCAATTAGATATTGTCATCTTCTTAACATTTTACAGTAAAAAGGAGCTTCTCATTTGGGAAGAAAATATTTAGACAACCCTAAAGATCATGGAAAACCTGAGTATTTGAAAATATGGACACAATATGTGCGGTCTTACAAATTATACAGGCAGTTACATACAAATTCCAAAAATCAAAACTTGAAAGAATGCATAGTTAAAGGAAAAATAGGATTGAGTAGGTATAAATTATACTAAATTGTTTATAATTCCAGAGCAAAGAAAATAAATATTTCTATTACAGCAGAAGAAGTTTTAGATGAACTAGCAAAAAAAAAGAGAAAACTAGATTTGTTAATTTAATTATTATTTATTTTATTTATACATTTAATGATGTAGCATTTTGTAATATAGAAGTTTTGACTTAATGGAATATGGAGTATTGGAGTGGATAATCTTCCATATTGTATTTAATGTGAATTTTGAATCAATTCAAATTATATTCATTGTTCCTTGTTGTTAAATATTTAACTAGGTATCTTAGAAAAAAGTGTTGAGAGGGTGGGGGATTTTCCAATTTTCACCTCCATTTAGCTGCGGGTTTTTTTTTTTTTTTGATCCCCCCCCCCCTTTCAGAAATCATGTCTACGCCACTGAGCTGTGTATATAGATTAATATTAGGATTGTTTTATTTACGAATATAATAATTAATCATATAATAATTTGTGTCATCATATACGTAATACAAATAAAATAAGTTTTTTTGGATATTTAAAAATGGATATATGATTTTAATATCTAGAGAAAAATAGACACGGTTTTTGTCCAAAAATGTGTGGGAGAAAAATTGAAAGTAAGTACCTACCTTTATTTTTTTTTTGAAAATAATGAAGAAGTTAGGAAAACGGTGTCTCAATTTTGAAGGAAAATGGTCTCACCCCGTTAATACCATAATTTTTATTAAATAAATAAATTGATAAATAAATACATAAATTGATTAGGGATTTGAAATTTTAGTAAAAATACGTAAGTACCTATAGAAAATAAAGCAATACAATTTTTATTACCAATTACTATTTACTGTTTTTCTTTTTGTATCCACAAACATTTTTCCCATCTCTAAGGGGCCCGTCCGAGAAAAAGTTTGGGAAACGCCGGTTTAGAACCGATAGGTCCTTAATTCACCCTCAGGGTGATCACTGCCGAATCACCGTTTCCAATCACCTCCATAACCGTACAAGCTACAAACTATACAAACACTGTTGTTCTTATGAGAGATATTCGTTAGGTATTTCGTATACGCCTGGTCGCCTGGAAACGCGTTGGCCAAGGCTTGGACGAAAGCGCTGGCGTGAAATTATACGACTCGGGAGTTAATTGTTCACACCGTAACGTGAAAATTATCGTTAGGTACTATCATTATTATCATTATCGTCAACAGGTTTGAAATGCGCACAGAACACGCCCTTTCGCTTAACACGACGGTGTACGTGACGTGTGAAGACGCGGCGATTTCACGGTCCTATTGTGTTATTTAGCGCGGGCACCTGTATATTATTATTATTATTATTATGCTGCCGGGCGCCGCGCCGGGCGATCGCGCGAAGACGAAGTGATTATTATTTTATTACAGACCGACAATATTATAATACTATCATCCGATCGCGGCGACCCCGGATCGATTGGGCCCCGGCCCCCGGGCCACCGTCGTAAACACTTAGTTGGGCCCCTTTCATTTTCCAACTTAAACTTCAAAAACATGTTACCACTACATGTTTTCGGTTGTATATTATAATTGGATAATTTTGTAAACTATAAAAAAAATACTAATAAATTAATAATTAGGTAATAATAAATTATAGGTACACATAATTTATGTATAAAAAGATCACACTTAGATTTTTACTTGCTTTCACTTTTGAAAATAGTTGTAAAGTTTTATTGCAATCGAACAATAATTGCAAAATACTGTTTTCCGAGTTCATATTTAATGATGTTACATTTTCTGAAGTCTGGCAGTGACTTGTTCTATATTTAGAAATGCTCCTTCGGCCGAACAATTGGTAACTGGGATGGTAAAATACAATCTAATTCAATTAAAATACCTGGAAATACTTCTTGCAATGATTTTTTGTAAAACCATTTTAATAAATTAAATGAATCACATTCGTCAAATGATACTTAACTTAAATTCGAAAACGTTTAAAATCGAAAAATTTCATTTTCAAGCGAAGGGTTAACATAATTTTTAATGGTAGAAATACAATTATTTTTGGACTTTTCTATCTGCATCTGGTACACAACTTGATTAAGTAATAAATAATGATAATTATATGCAGTGCTTGTATTGGAGGGGGGTGCATGGAGACGAAGTACCACTTCTTTTTTTAAAAAATATTTAAGCGTACCCATTCTCTTTATATCCTAATCAATTGGAAATTAAAATTTTCAGGTAGGTACACAATTTTTTTTATATTTTTGGATCCCCTTCTATTTTTTTCCAATTCAAGCCCTGATTATATGCAGAAATTATATTTTCTTGTTCTAAAATAAATGTATCACCACTTTAGCTAATGATTAGAGCTCGGATGTTTATGACTTAGCATATTTTTTTAGCACAGCTAGAATTACAACGGAGTATGATATAAATCCGATTCATGAAGTCTAGATTAATAATAGGCAAACTTATTTAGCATATTTGACATTTTTGAGCATATAAATGTATATATTGATTATTTCTAGATTAAGTAGCATATATTTTATAAATTATACCTATGTATACTATTAAAAATTGTCTATATTACTATCAATTATTTTCGTTTATTGTGTTTATGAGTATGACCCGCATATTATTACGAGATTTTATTATTATTATTGTATTATATTATTAGTGGGTCGGTGGGTTTTACCAATAAGTGTGAAGTTACGAGATTACGATGCGTTAATATTGAATATTATTTTTGTTGACATTCAATATTTTGTTGGGGAACTTACGTAGATCGCAAGCGATCAAAGAACTTGATTAAAAAAAAGACATACTTAATAGGTACATTCACATTATTTTATTTCGACGTAAAAAACACAATTTCGAAAAGAGGACGCCGCACTGACCGCTGTCTTAATACTAATCGACGATCACTGTCGTGCAGTGATATATATATATATAGGTATACGACGACTCTAGAATATTCGTGAACTACCGATACACGACCGGGCGAGACACTTTTCGACCAAAAACGTACTCTTCCCTTTTCGGCCGATTCACTTTTCGACCAAATTTTGAAAAAGGTCGATTCCCTTTTCGACCAAAAACGCACCTTTCCCTTTTCGGCCGATTCACTTTTCGACCAAATTTTGAAAAAGGTCGATTCCCTTTTTGACCAAAAACGCACCTTTCCCTTTTCGGCCGATTCACTTTTCGACCAAAAAAATATTATTGAATAATAATTATAAGTCTTTATATAGAAAAAATAATTTTTGTTAGTTATTTTTAAATATAGTAGTAGGTTACAAATAAATAATGATAATAATTACATATAAGTCTTTAGGTCTACATATCATAAAAAAATATTAAAAAATATATAAGTTGTATAAAATACTAAAATGTATAAATGAAAATTTAATAATATTTATGTACATTCTACATATACAGCAACCTTTATAATATTATGGTAGTTGCCAATTGTTATCACATCACAATCAAACTCGGCGGCTACTATTGGTGATTTCAAGCAACTGTAGGTAGCGCTAGTTCTTATCACGGATGATAATGAAATGTAGGCACTGTGTGTACTGTGTAGTGCATAGTTAAGTCTTATTTAATTAATATTCAATTCAGTTTCACAATTCACTTTCATTATTCAAATTTTATTAAAATGTCTACATCTATAATAGATCTTATAGATATAATCAATTATATTGGTGACAGTAAAAGACCGTTGATTGAAGGTACAGAAATTCTTAAATGCAATCATATAATTGAATTTGGCATTAAAGAACAATCTGAAAATAAAGTTGTGTTCATAGCATTATGCCTACAAACATCAAACTTAAATGGGCATCCTCATGAAATTATTATATCAAAAACAAATCTAGACTTTAATACTACTATAAATGGTTCATATAGTTGTAAAGCTGGCACTGGCAAGTGCAAACATGTTGTAGGCTTTTTGCTCAAACTTCAAAAGTAAGTACCAACTATTATGTATTAAATTATATATAAAATTAAGAATCTAATAATATAAAAAATAGCATTTTATAATACTATATTCTACAGAACTTCAGAAGAGGACATACAACATTTAAGTTGTACCGATCTTCGTCAACAATGGGGCAAAATGAAAAATACTGGTATTCATTTGTATAAACCGATACCTATAAGAGAATTTTGTCATGTTGAATGTCCTACTGCTTCTTATAAACAAAGTTTACCAAACTCGCTACCACCTGACCTTCAAGAAGAAGTTTTTCAAACATTGTTACAAGGTATATATTATGTCATACATCAATAACTTTTTACAAATATACAAATTAGTTTTATTATTGTATAATACATTTTTATTTAGTTTTAAAAAAGTAAAACTTCTTTTAAAATTCTGCAGGGATTTACAATAAAGGTCTACATAAATAATTCTAATTCTACAAATAATTGGAATAAAAAAAATATGAAGTATAAGTATGAAAAGTATGAAAATTAACTAATAACACACTTAAAGGCTTTTGCTTATTTTTATGCAATGTTTTATATTTAATCTAAAAATGTATAGTCTATTAGTTTTTTTTTTTTTTGTGATTCCTATAGTAATCATTAATGGCTATAAATTGCTAAACTTATTTGGTATTTATGTACTGTTAAATTGCTATGCTTTAATACTAAACTCAAATGGATATAAAGCAGTATCTATATTATATTATAATAATATTTATTTGCTATGCTGGTTATATTGGGTACTTTGTTGCATTTTAACACATGGTAATATTGTTCTAGGTTTTCCAGACTCAGCATTATCAATTCACCTAAAAGGTCGCCATAGTCCTCGAACTCGATCACTAGACACTACAACAAGTACATCTAGTTTTGATAAAAATAACTTTTATACAAAATTGGTAACTGCACATTCTTCAGTAATCAAAGATGAAGCACAAAATATACTCGAGTTAACTAATAATTGTTCCTCAGATGCTATACATTTTTATAAAACAAAAGTAGAAATTAATAAACAAGAATCGATCAATCTGTGTAGTAGTACATTAACTCAAATGGGACCAATATGGCTTACATCTCGTAAATTGAGAATCACTGGTACATCAGCGTATAAATTATTTACTTTTTTTCGTGGATCACTTCAAAATAAAAATATTTGTTCTAAATTAAAATCCTTATTGTTTTCCAATTTCTCTGGAAACAGTGCTACTTTTTATGGGGTTGAAAATGAACCATTGGCCATTAAAGCTTTTGAAAAATTAAAAAATATAGCTGTAATTAAATCAGGGATTATTGTTAATATTCATTGTCCTTGGTTAGGATTTAGTCCAGATGGGTTTTTTATATCTGATAATGAAATGTATTTAATTGAAATCAAGTGTCCAGTCATGGGGAAAACCATGTGTGGGTTAGAACTATTAAAGAGCTTAAAATATATTGTAATTAATAGCATAGGTGTACCCAGCCTTAAAAAAAACATTCCTATTATGGGCAAATTCAGTTAGGTTTATTACTTTGTAATATTAAAAATTGTTACTTAGTTATATATGAAAAAATGACTAATTCTGTTTTATTAATAGAAGTTATATTAGATTTAGAATTTTGTAAAGAATTATATTCTTCACTAAATTTCATATATTTTAGACATGTATTACCTTTTTTATTAGAGAACCAGGATAAAATATATTTAAATTAAATACAAAAATTAATTAAATAATTATAATATTCACATTATATTACTTTAATACATTATTTTTTAAATGTATATTATGATATTTTAATAAAATATATGCTTTACAATATATTATTATCATGACTTAATGATATATAAATTAGTTATTTTTTTACAATAAAAATATTAAAATCCATCATTTCCTATTATCGGATTTGAAATATTAGTAATTCCACAAACAATATGTACAATTTTATCTATTTTACACATACACTTCCAAGGCATTTTATTTTTAAAAATATGGTATATTTTAATCCTTTGTATGGCTCGTTCTATGTGTACCCTAGCTTTGGCAATTTCTGTGTTTGCTACACCATCGTTAAAACTAAGCTGTTTATTTTTTCTCAAAAAAGGAGGGCGAATTAATTTGACTCCTGCATTTGTGCAAGATTCTTCTATAAGAAATCCTTTATCTGCCATTACAGAGTCCTCTATTTCACACTTATTTAAAATACCTCCAGTTTCAAATATATGTTTATCAGAAGCTTTTCCACCAAATACATCACTTACAAAAGTAATTAACCCATCAGGAGATATACCTACCATGAACTTAATGGTGTGACGACCTTTATAAAATGAATATGTCCTAATACGACATGCTAGACATTTTGGTGTTTCAATAGCAGTTTCAGTTCCATCTACAATAACTCTTGTAGACATGAAATTAATGAAACACCTAGGAATATTATTTTCTATACTGTTTTTAGATGGCCAGATAATTAGAGGTTTTAAAATTAAATATAATAGATCAATAGTGTTGTAAAAATAATTTGAGCATGTACTTTTAGATATACTAAATAATACACAAAGGCATTTATATGATATGTTCAGTTTAAGTTTTATTAATGTTAATAATATTCGATGATGAACATCTAAGGCAAATTCGGTATTATAATTTAATCTAAGAACTATCAATTCCCCTACTTCAACTATTTTTTTGAATTTTAATAATGTGGGGATTCCTGTAAAGGCTAATATGTCAGTATCATTTCTAATTAGATCCATAATGGTGCTTTTGAATCCTGGTGGTCGGTACAAAGGGTCTACTTGGATACATTTATCAAAAGTTAGTATATGTTCTTTGTTAGATATTTGAACCTTAGCTTCATCTATTAATTCATTAGCAAGTTCTTCAAAGTCAGATGATGTTTGCTCTTGTGTTTGATCTAATTCATTACTTGCACCAAATAAATCTCCGACAAATTTGGATCGTTTTTGTGCTCGCTCAGATCTTTTTCGTATCTTTTCTTTTGTAGGAGTGTCAATCACTTTGTCCAGTTTTCTTTTTGGAAGATTCAATGATGGAATCACATTTACTTTGAGACGACGTAACCTCGGCGAGTGTTCTAAATAGGTTTTTATTTTGTACAAAAAAACTGTCTTACAATTTTATCATTTAAAATAAACTATAATCAATTACTTGTTTGGCTAATAATAAAATCCTCGTCTTGGAAGTGAAATGAACACACCACAGCATTTTTTGGAGTTTTTTTGCCCATTTTCAAAACAATCTCCCACTGTCGCTTTTTGTTAATGTTGCTTGGAAATGCATGAAAACTTACACTAGTATCACCACGTCTTAAATATAATAAAATAATATTTATTATTATAGTATAGTATTATATTAGTAACAATAAGAATAAATCACTAATTATATTACTAAATTTGTATTATTTCTATTGAAATATTGAACTTACATATTTTTCTTATTGCACTGAGGTACACAGCAGTATCTTTTCGAATGGTAGCGTTTGGTATTTAATTTATTTGTGTAGGTATGATCGGATGTGGACATTTTAAATTATATTTATTAAATAGCCTACATTTCGTTAGTTCTTATCAATGCCGATAGAGTTCAGTTACTTCGATTGGAATCGCCAATTTACGACAAAACATTATATTATATAAGTTATTATTATAGGTTTTAATAATTTTCGATTTGTATAACATTAATATTGTGTATTATATTAAACTTTTTTTTTTGGTCGAAAAGTGAATCGGCCGAAAAGGGAAGGGTACGTTTATGGTCAAAAAGGAAATCGACCTTTTTCAAAATTTGGTCGAAAAGTGAATCGGCCGAAAGGGGAAGGGTACGTTTTTGGTCGTAAACGGCCATGTCCACACGACCGATACGCGTTACGCATGGACACGGGCCGGACGCATAATCATAGTCACGAACATTCTAGATCATTCTCGGGATCTAGGACATTTCGGCACAGCCGTTTCGGCACGGCCGTTTCGACACGGCTATTTCGGCGCGAACACAAATCGGCGCTGGGCATTTCGGCGCGAGGAAATTTCGGCGTCGCAGGTATTAATATACAATTTAAAAAATACAAAATAAATAATATTACCTATATCATTATTCCAATATTACAATTTTAAAAAATACAAATAAATATATTATTCCAATATTACAATTTTAAAAAATACAAATAAATATATTATTCCAATATTACAATTTTAAAAAATACAAATAAATATAATGTTGATAATAATATAATGTTAGATAAATGAATTTAAAAAAAAATGAATTAATATAAATAAAATGTTAATAATATACAATTGAAATTTATTTTAAAGAAATATTATGAGCGATTCCTTTTAAATACTCAATGCAATTTCTTATATTATATTCGCTTACTATTTTATATAATCGGTGATTTAGGTCAGTGTATTTTTTTAATTTTTTAGGGGGACTCCCTCCAGCAGTTAGTTGCGCTATAACAACATCGTGGCCTGTTTGAACCCTTCTCAAGCAATTTATAAATGTCCAAATTGTTGGGCCACACACTCCCATTTCAATATTTAATCTCCTATTTGCTGCCTCAGCATGATTATTTGTCCTATTTTCAGAATTTAAGACTCTATCATATAGATTCCAAATTTCTGGAGGGAAACGCGCATTTCTTCTTCCCCGACCATTACGGTTAGTTCGACCTATATAATTATCTTCGAACCATTCTAATAAGTCATTTAATTCTTCATCGAGATGTTGAGCCAGTGAATCAACTGCAAAATCAAGGTCTTCTAATCTTACAAAAGCTAATGAAATTATCATTTTAACTGATATAGAAAAATCAGCGTCATTATTGTATCGAGTTGTGAGATTTAATACACCAACTTGTTTTTTAAAATTTTTCGACAAATGAAATAAACACCCATATATTTTAACATCAGAAAATGCTTTTTTTATTGATTTTATGGCCGCTTGTTCGAAATCGCATGAAATTGATTTAGGTTTTAAATTAGGTCTTAATTTTTTTAATATTAAAAACATATGATCATATGTGATTGATTGTTTATCAGGGAGTAAAATTACCCATAGGCACGATACTGTCTAAATATTTAGCTAATATTACATAAACTTGACTGAATAATGTAGGTGCAACTTTAAATGTCCCATCCATGTACCAAATTTTTGAATTCTCCAAAATATCTAGGCTCTTAGATCGAGCAAAAATTAATATTCTATTAGGTCCCGGACCACTATCACTTTGTAAAAATATTTCCTCATTACCCTTTGATGGTGAATACATAGTATAAGCGGGTGGGATGTTAAGTGTAGTTAGGTCAGCTGGATTATTTGGAGGAGCCATTTGGATTTCCTGACGTTTTCGGCGAACCGTTTTTTTCAATAATGAATTATTTGGCAAAGTGGCCTTAAAACAAATAACAAAAATATCTTTTTAATTAATTGTGCGTGTGTCGGATTATTCATTATTCAAAATTCATTAATTTTTGAAAAACATCGCTAAACTACATTATTGTTCTTAAATTTAAATATCGGGCCTTGTAAAAATAAAAATATTGTCTGAAATTTGTACTTACTTTAGCTGCTTCGGATAAAGGTCCAACACATTCGTTTATTACAACTGATGTAGGCTCCATTGTTTGAAGTGCACGTGTCTTAATTTTTGTAATTGCAGCCTCTACTTCAATTTTAGCTGCCTCAGAATCATGCGTATGGTCGTTAATTTTTTTTCGAATAATATAATCGTTGATTCCTGTATGAATTCGACAATTACAAGAATCTTTATTGCGACACCTCCAAAATCGCATTGTATTATTAAAATTAAATTTATCGAAGACATACATGAAACCGTCTTTCGGTAAAATTTCACGTCCACGATTTGATAGTAAATTATTTGACATCTTAATAAGAAATTTTTATAACTGAATATTACTGATCGACTATTCGACTATGACTGACTTACAAACTACAGTTAATACTCTACACGTCTACGGTCAGACGGTCGATTCATCGCTTTATCTTAACTGCTGGTACCTACCTTTATCTTACCTATTTAATCGGTTTTTACGTTACACAATAACAGCTATATTTGACTGGATTGTACTATTGACGATTACGGTTATTTTTCATAATTTTATTTTAAAAAAAAAATATTACGAAAACATTTAAGACTAGGTATAGTTAGGTTAGCCGCGCCGAAATTTCCTCGCGCCGAAATGCCCAGCGCCGATTTGTCTTCGCGCCGAAAGAGCCGTGCCGAAACGGCCGTGCCGAAATGGCCGTGCCGAAATGTCCGATTCCCTAATTCTCGTATACCTAAATATACGTTAGTATACTAAGGTATACTACCTAACAGCTCGGCCTTCCTGACAACTTATTCGTCCCGAACAATATAACGACTTAAACAACGCAAGTTTGGCACAACATTAATAATTAAAACAAGATAAGTCATTTACAACATTGGCTCAATGAGCCTTAATTGAACACAAAAAAAAATAATAAATACAAATACAATATAATTCAGAAATATTCAAATCCTAAACAATACTATGTATAAACAAAAAAACAAAATCATACACTCCGTTATTATAAAAAAAAATTGAAAAATTACCATAGGCGCAAATTGGGGGACTTGGGGCGGGGCTTAGCCCCCCAAACTTAGCCGTAGCCCCAATCTACAAATTTAAAATGCTATAATATTATAAATTTGTAGTTTTTTTTTTATATTTAAATAATATTATATATTAAGAGACGGCCGTGTTAATTATAAAATAAAAATTATGACTGATCTTGTAGGAATAAATGTATAATATTATTTTGATCCAATATTATTAGGAATTATTATTACATTGTTTTATTATTACTATCACGTCATGATCGTGATTGTAAATTATACTAAATGTATATTTAGGTACCTACTTCATAATAAATAATTATATAAGAATATACTCTTTACTGAACTCACGATGCCAGTAATAGGTATTAAGCCCGCATAATATTTGACATGACGTGTTTATTTATAGTTTATTCTATATTAGATTAAACGTTTATTTTTATTGTTTTAGATTCGGCGAACTAGGTCTTTCCCTGCGACCATTTAGTGTGCTTATCTGAATTCTGAATGCATTTATATTTTGGTTACATAATATTATGATCGTGGTAAAAAATTGTGTCCTTCGATCAAGTATAGAATTTCAGATTGATTTTGATAAAATAAAAGAAATGGTACAATCTGAAATTTATCCAAATTTATACACTTTGTTGAAAGTGGCTCTTTCAATTCCTGTTAGTTCAGCCACGTGTGAGCGTTCTTTCTCCACTATGAGAAGAATTAAAAATTGGCTGCGCCATCAATGTACCAGGAGCGATTTTCCAGTTTGGCAATAATAAACATTGAAAGAGAAGTATCAAATCAGCTTAAAGCTGAGGATATACTAATTGAGTATGCTAAGACCAATAAAAGGTTACAATTATAATTTGTTGTTTGTTTATTTTGATTGATATAAACGTATATTAAAAATAAATTAATAAATGTATTACTATGCTGTTAAAACTATGTTATTATAAGTCACATCCCCACTTGAAATTTTAGGTAGATCGACCGTAATAATGAAGAAAAAAAATTTAATCGGATTATTAAGTAATATTATAATTTATAAGGTAAGATAATATGAATGGTGAATGGGGTGGGGGGGGCAAAGCCCCCCACGGGTCTGCTTGCCATTAATATAACCAGCCCCCCCCAAAGTTAAAAGTTGAAATTACGCCTATGAAAATTACATATTTTTTTTTTTTACAATACCACTGACACTTTAAGAGGACGCCACACACCCGATATATTTTACCAAAAATATGTTTCACGCGGGATAAGAGTTTGAAGCGTGTGGTCATAGTATGAACACCAAATTTTCACACTTTATGTATTAGAAGTTTATCTGAGTCATAGCGTGGTTGTTTTTTTTATAACTTAGCTCAATATTTTTTAATTTAATTTTGAAAAACATAAAAAAAAACAAATTTTGAAAACTTTATTACTACTTACTTAGAACTAATTAAAATATTGAAAAAAAACGACGCTATGACACAGATAAACTTCTGATGTATAAAGTGTGAAAATTTGGTGTTCATACGACTACCACACGCTTCAAACACTTATCCCGCGTGAAAGTGTGAAACGTGTTTTTCTTTGAACATTTTACAAAACCGTAGTTTTCGTCATCTACAACAATACTGCGCAACCCGTGCCGTTTTGGCGAACAAGATTTCCTCCTACCATACATACACGATCACATCGTTATCGGCTCGGTTCCCGGCGTGTGGGCGTGTGGCTCCCGTCGTCGCGCGTCGATTCTATAGTATGGCCAGCGAAACTAGGCGGGTGACCATCGCGTGCCTGGCGGCAAATTTCCAGCAGTGATTCCAAGTCTACAATCCCGCGTAAAATAATTTTAAAATCGCGGGAGTTGTAATAAAAATTAAACATTCGATATTTCTGTACGTAAAACTCGTGATAACAACGTGATGTAAGAGTAAGGCACTATAAAGGGGAGTATTCTCATCCGCCATTTTGGTTCCAGTTCATTTTATCTTTATCATTATTCAGTTATCACTATCAGGCTGTAGCATTCATAATTATGTGTTTTAACTTTTAACTTTCAATTTAAATTTTCATACGTCCATACCTATTTTCAGTATTCTTTTAATTTTTTATAGTGGTTGATTTCTTGACCCTTGTAATAGCTGACACATCAACTATATCGTTACCTAGATTTAGAATGGCCCATTTTTGTGGGCTTCATAATAATATTCGCAATGACAGACTAAAGAAAGTATTTCTAAACAAGGCTCTTTCAGACCACCTTGGTTTGCGTCATTTGTGTAGAACTTTGCTTTTCTAATAAACTCAGTTTCAGGTAAATTTTGATTGGAAAGGAATTTAATGCATGTTGTACAAACGTGTTTTGTGACAGCATTTGTTGTGCTTCCAGCAATATAATAAGTACAGTTTATATCATGATGTGTCATTATCCGACTGAAATCTTCGAGAGAAAAATATTGAATTTTAATTTCAGAAATTTCAGATGTTGAGACATTGGTAGGTACAACAATAAGAGACTTCGTTTCTAATGTAGACTTTCTTTTCTCTTTACAGAAATCTAATAAAAATTGATCAGAGTCACTCATATAATTGCTTCTTTTAACTTCAGACACAAACTGTGATACAGAAATTAATCTAATTGCTCGCAATGCTTTTAGTGCAGTGGGCATTGGCCCTTCTTTACGGCGAATTTGGGAGAAAATATTTTCAGTAGCATCTTGACTAAACCGGTGTCCTAATACAAAATCAAAACCGTTTTTGAATAAAAATTCAGCAACATCACAAAATGTTAAAGTAGCAAGAACAAACCCATAGTTTAATGGTTTCCAACCATCTTGAAACACAGTATTTTGAAATAGATCAATTATTGAATATAAAAAAATATATTTTACATCACAATTTCGTGAAGTAATTGAAGTTTTTCTAACTTTTGATGATAAAAGAGTGAACCAATCATGAATAATCATAATAAAGTGAGCCCTTGTTAGAGCCTCGCATGGTAAAATTCCCATTTCTACTCCAGTTTTCATTGCACTGGAAGTTTCGGAAGAAAAGAACCGTACAGCAGCACCGACATTCATTTTTTCAAAATTAGTAGGATCAATGTCTTCTCTTCGAAGATGATGTATGAAGCGTTTTTCAAATCCATGAAATATTTCATAATGCCATAAAGTTTTAACGTATGACCCATCTACTATAGTAGTAGGAAGTTGCTCGTGTTCGACAAACGCTTCGGGTAAATAAATTTTTTGCCTGAACATTGCAGCTTTCAAATTTTTTAACAAATGACAAGGGTCAGAAATGGCAAATATATCATGACCATTATAGGAAAAACAGTTACTACGAACTCCATTTTTTGAAGCATGAATGTTTAATGAAGTCCATAAACTCCGATTTCTGCCATCTAAATCTGATGAAAGTGCAACGACTCGAAGACCGCTTGATTCAACAGTGGTGATACAGTCTAGCATGAAATCATGTAAAAGTCTAGAATCAATTGTTTCTTTACGAGTTACATGACATGCTACCACTTGCTTCCAACTGTTTTTCAATCCTCGAAGCATGACTACAAACATTTTTTCTCCTAGACTATTCAAATTATTACCCGAAGTTGCATAACCAACAAACTTACCGACATTTTTATCAAAATCAAGTTGTTCACTGATCTGCATTTCATGATAGAATACAAAATCTGTCCATTGGGTCCATGGTTTCCACTTTAAATTTAAGTAATTCAATGACATCCTTAAAAATCCCAAAATCTAATTGAAAGTCTTGGATTCGTCGCATTATTGTACTATATGCGGGCAATGGATAACCCGAATCTCGAAGATATTCATATCCATGGACCGATAGGGCAAATCTGAATTTGAGACCCTGTATAATGCTCTCATTAGGCCATTGAGACATTCTACCTTGCTCCAACATCTTTATTTGGTCGTCAGTCAAGAAGGATCGTCTTGTTTTATCCATTGCTTCCATTTGTTGCCGCAATTTATGTACTTCCAACTTCAAATCTTGATTTTCCTGTTGCAAGGATGCTGCCTCTTCCGGCTGCTGTTAAATAAAAATTATAAAATAAAGTAAAGAACAAAACAAAATAAGTAAACAATATTTGAATAATATATTGTATTAAAATACAAATTTAATCATTATGAAATTACAACAACATAATATTATATTATATACCCAATTTCTTAAATCACTATTTTAATTTGTATAATTTTTATAATAACCAATATAAGAACAACTAATTTAAATGTAATACCTATACATTTTGTATACAATTGCTGTTATTTTTCATAAAAATTATATTATATTACTTTAAAAATACATATTTAATTACCTCAATCTGTGGGACATGAAGTGCATCTTGAAAAATTGGAAGATTGGGCGATTCCACTATTTGTGATTGGATGTTGACATCTTTAATAGAACTCTGAAATGAAAAGAAAAACCAACTGTCAAATATAATGTATTATATTAATTTCAATAATATTGGATAACACAAAAATATTTTTATCTTTTTCTGCTCATTCTCTAAAGGTAAATTGTCCTTCAAAAGATTGAATCTATACTCTATCTGTAAAGTTTTAAATTTATCCAGTGCTTGAAGAGAAAGAATCTAATTTAAGTAGGTAAATAAAAATATAATATAGTTAATTTTTATACTATAACATGAAAATTGAGATAATATATAAATATATGTAGGTATAACATAGTAATAACTAATATGTTAGTTAATATTGTGTTAGAATGATCATTATAAAAATATTATTGCAATAAAACATAAGTTGTATAATATGTATATGCATTGAATATTTTAAAACTATTGGAATTGTGAGTATTAAAATTATATTTACCTAATACAAAATTGTATGAATTTATATTTAAATATGAAATAAAGTATGAATTAAGTATGAAATAAAATAGGTTTAAAGAAAATTAATTTGAGTACTGATTTTAAAATGGTTTCAATATAATGAAAGTGAGTATATTATGTTCCTCACCATTCAGGAATTCCATAGGAAAGTTTAGGGTGGACTAGTGCAATGTAAGTTAATTTTTTTAGCTAGGTATTTTAAATAGGTTTTATTTATATAGTATATAGAACAATTTTCTAAGTATATTATTAATGCAATTTTTAAAATCTATTAATGCACGACCTCTTAATTTAAAGAATGAATTAATATCTAACCTTATACAATGATTTTCGTGGAGGTGGATCAAACATTGGTGGTGGATTTGGTACATTGAATAAGGTTGGTATAGCATTTGGTTTCAATTTTCTCCAACTGTCCAAACGATGGCTTTCAAATTGAGAGTTCTCGAAATGTCTCTATAAAATAATTTAAGAAAGTTTTATCATTTATCATATAACATTAAAATAAAAAAAAAACAAAGTACAATGTACCTCACAGAGACGTGCCGAACCAGTTGGTGACCATTTATCTCCATGTCGCATATTTTGCACCCATTTTGCTCCTCGGTCGTCCTTAGGAAATCTAAACAATTTATATCCCTTTTCCGACCTGTTACTACAGTTAACGGCACTACAACAAGGCATTTTAAAAAGATGGATCTGAGCTGTAAAGAATATTATTATATTAGGAAAACGATAAACAAAACAGTGAAAAACATGGATACAATATGCGACCAAAGCGAATTAAATTAAATTAATTTCTTTGTCGATGTTTATAATATTATAGTTTATAACGCATTAGACATAAATAGGAAATAATCATAATCCGTTATCATTCATTTGAACTGGAACCAAAATGGCGGATGAGAATACCTATATCTATAGTGCTCTAGTAAGAGTACACAACATTTTTCATCAAACAGCTGAAACACAGCTGCACCAGCTATTCATTTAATAAATAATACTTTTAGAACCCCTGGCTTACATATACCGCGACGGTCACCCGCCTAGTTTCGCTGGCCGTACTATAAGAATAACGCCCGTATAGAATTATTGATATTATAATTATACATATTCCTTATACTGCGGATATCATTGACAAATTCTATAATAAATAATAATTATAGTATTTGATATAATTGATATAAAACAGATAATCATATTATGATATTATTATTAAACTGTTGTCCAGGCTGTCATTACGTTATTTATCGAATTAGTTTTGTGGTGATTTGTGGATCTTTGTGATTACTGATTTATTATTTGTAAGAACGTTCTATGACTAAATTATTGCGATGTCTCCCAAAAAAAGTAGAACAATTAAAAGATCTATGGGAAGAGTAGCGATGAGTGTGCGTATGAAAAAAGTTCGGGGTGGCAATCAACAAAACATACGGTAAGTATGTAATATAATAGGTACATAGCATACCAATAACTAATATAAATTGTATTTAAAAAATAATTATAAGTAAATAATGCTTCGGTTTTCAATACTTCAGTGCGTCTAAAGTATACTATTATATTCAAATAATTTTAATAATTCAAAAAATTAAACTTACCGGCTAACGTATATATTATATATAATAATAATGTTATATATAACATAATCTTATATATAAAATTCTCGTGTCACAATGTTAGTTAAAATACTCCTCCCAAACGGTTTGACCAATTTTTATGAAATTTTATATACATATTCAGTAGGTCTGAGAATCGGCTACTATCTAAGTTTGTATGCTGTGCGATAAGTGGTTCCGGAGTTATCGCCTCTTAAGTGCACAATAACAGTAGTTCACACAGTAGTTTTTTGTATTTATTTAAATGGTTGCCATTGGTTATAGATTTTATTACTATTATATAATTAGTAGAAATCTACTAATTATACCTATATAAAAATGAATGTCTGTCTGGCTGTCCTTTATGCATTCCCAAACCGTTTAACCGATTACGATTAAATTTGGGACAGAGATAGATTAGACCAATGGGAAGAAGATAGGATCATTTAAAAAGGTAGAGGTCTAGCCCCAAGTGGTGCTCACATGGGGATTTTGAGATTTACAATGGAAATATTTGTTTATAAATGGTTGCCATTGGTTACAATCTATTAACTTGGTTGTTGTTTTTTTTTAATGTAGCTAATTCTGATTTAAGTTACTTACGCATCTCATGGGGTCCGCAATCGACCGCAGGTGGATTGCCTACCTGATAATTTACTACTGCTCGCATATATTATCCACGATCCGATGCAGTGGATTACCTACCTAGGTGGCTTAGATGTATGTAAATCACTTGGGGTTAATCTTAACATAATATATGGGCATATGATTCAGGCAACGCTGGAAGGGACAGCTAGGATAGGACAGCTATTATAGCTGACACTTCGTGTCACGAAGTGCACGGGATCGGCTAGTTATAATATAAAATGTAATGTATTTTGTCAAAATATTGAAAAAATGTTGACCTCCCGAATACGCCTACTAGATTCACTTTCCCATCGAATAAGATACTGAAGTTGGTAAACAAAGCATTTTTATTGCCCAAAAGGTGATGACAAACACAAAGAAAAAAAAACACATCATTGTAAAACCAATACATACCCCTTTTTGATCAGAATCTAAAATGCCGAATTATATTAAAAACTATTTTACTTTTTTATTTTAAATGGTTTAATTTTAAAATTTTTGTTGTATAGGAAAACTTGGGAAAAAATATTTGAAAAATCATAGTCGAAAACTTTCTAACACCGCGAGAAGACGACGACTATTTCCAGAACACAGAAGTCATATACATTCTCCAGTTAATGGACCTGATGAAGATTATGGGTTGGCGGAACCTTTGGTCAATCATTTGTTACCAGAAATTTTTTTAGAAAAACAAAAAAAAATACTCACATCATTAGAAACTGCGAACAAAACTGATATCGAGTTTAATACGCTGGAACAGAGCAAATAGCCAAACGTGGTTTAAAAAGCTTAGGCTCCGACTTACTGCCTCTCGTTTTGGTCAAATATGCAAAATGAGATGTACTACCAGTTGTAAAAATACGGCTTATGATTTATTATATGCATGTAAAGCACAGGCGAAGTCTTTACAATATGGACGAGACATGGAGGCTATAGCTCGTACAGAAATGGAGAAAAATATTAATAAAAAAATCGAAACATGCGGTTTACTGATAGATCCAATAATTCCATATTTAGCTGCAAGTCCAGGTAACTAATATTTTCCAATTTTGTATTATTCCAATTAATTCATCTCGAAAAAGCTAACACATAAGTTTACGTGTATAACAGTATTATACTAGGTATTTATAAGGTATTTATATTTGTATGCAAAAAATGTTTAGATGGTCTAATAGAAGATAATGCCATTGTGGAAAATAAATGTCCTTTTTCTGCCAAGAATACTTTAAATGCAATAGATGCCGTGAAAAATAAATTTGTATATTATATTGTTTAAACCTAATGAAATCAATTTGTATTTAAATATTAAATTATTTTATTTTATTTTAAATGTACAGCTACAGTATTGTAAAATAATCAAGATTGATCACCCATGACTATTCATCCCTCTGATCTTCCTTAAATATCCCTACTCTTGCTTCCCGCCGTTTAGAGGCCGACCTCTCATTTATCACCTCTATTCTTAATGGCACAGTTGATGTCTACCTTCTCTCTTTCCGCGTTCCCGTCCATTATACCAGAAATCACCATCTCTTCCTTATCCCCTCTCACCGTTCCAACTACTCTCATAACCATCCATTGCATAGAATGCTTCGATTACTCAATAACTCCTTGGCCCGTACTTATACTTTGAATTTATTTACTAACATAAGTTATTTAGTTTTAGCTTTTTTAGTTGCATTTTACATTAGCGTGTTATGTTTTTTTTTTGTTTTTTTATACTAAATATTTAGTTAGATTCACTGTGAACTACTATGTTTACCATTGTTTTGTTTTAATCACTACTATTATTGAAATTTTTCTGTATCCATCCCATTACTGTATATTTTTAAAAACTGCCGATTGGCGTTAAATAAATAAATAATAACGAACCAGTGAGTTTCGGTAAATCGTCGTGTCTAATATATATTTGCCGTCGAAAACTCAGTATGTGTTCATACCCAATTTCTTTCATTCTGGCTTTGAGGAAGTTTATTTCAAATAATGGTGTTATATTGATATGTAGAAGAGCGTCCAAAATTGATTTGTTAGCTATAGAGGGGCATACATTTGATATTATAATTATTTTGGCGGGGTTGAGGAGTCTTCGTATGGGAATTATGTGTTCATTTATTTTTAATATGCTTTGTGATTTTTTACAAACATGTGCTTGATGATCTAAACACTTTGAAAGAATTAATTCAAACAAATCTTCCACTGTTGAATGAACAACAGAAGTATGTATTTGATACTCTTATGAAAGTAAAAAAATGATGAAACCGGAGGGATATACTTCTTAGATGCACCTGGTGGTACAGGAAAAACTTTTTTGATTTCATTAATATTAGCAACAATTCGCTCACAAAATAAAATTGCACTTGCACTCGCTTCGTCGGGAATCGCAGCAACTTAGCTTGAAGGTGGTCGAACAGCCCATTCAGCACTAAAATTGCCATTAAATATGCAAAGCAATGAAAAAAAAAATAATAAAATAAAAAATAATATAATATGTAACCCTCATGAAAAAAATTTGAATAAATAAAAAACTAATTTAAATGGTTAAAAATTTAAATAACGTCAAATCTTAGACAGTACAAATTAACAAATTAACAATTCTTTTTAAGATGTACTCGGTCACTTTTATTTTATATCACATATTTGTAGGAACTTCAACTACATTTTCTTCGTGGTATAAAGTAAAACATCCGGTTCTATTTGTGTAACACAAGTGAACTCTACATTTTTTACAAAATACTTGATTGCGGAGCTTGCATCCATTATACTTGAAATGAATGGCATTATCTAATTTGTCAAAATGAGGATGATAACCTACGCAATCATACTTTACTTCATCAAATAGTCGTTAGTCAATTCTTTTAATATTTTTTTTTTGCGTTTCTGGAGTTGAGAGGATGGTGATGGTGATGATGAAACTGGACTATATCTAGGTTTTCCTCTCTTCTTTATTACAATATTTTTAACCAAAATAAGAATTCAGCCAAACGCTCTTTGAAATTCAGTAAATCCATAATATGTTTTTTATCAATATTCAAATGCTTACTATCCATTTTATATTCTAGCCAATTATTTACTGTTCCCATATCAAAAACACGTGTGACCATTCTTGAAGTCCATTTTATTGATTTCATAAAAGTTCTGAAGAAACTTACTAATTGGTCATGTTTGTTAATACCTCCCATTGACTGGTTGTAAAGTATCACTATTTCTGGCCTGTTTATTAAAATTTCTTTTTTTTTTTTTTATCATACCTAGAAACTTCATTCTGAGTCTTTGAAGTTATAAAATTTGACCTTAATAAAACTGGTTTGTTATCATACCATTTAACGAGTCCAATTTTGCTGTTGGGTACATTAGAACTTACCTCAAATGTAGTCCCACAGCCTATTTTAGATAACTTTATCAGTCAAAATTGGTGGTTTAACGAATCTATTAACTCCGATAGTTCCTGCAGCAAAAATTTATTTAAGTTGTAACTTGTAATGCATGAAGTAGGTTAAGAGATGCAGTGTTGTTAAGGAACGCGTTCCTAAAGGAACGATTCCTGGAATTGATTCCATTGTATATTACGTTATAGTGTTATACGTATATTAATATTTATAATCAATGTTTATACGTAAACCAATCACACAACAACCAGTTCAACAAATGATAAAAACAAAAAACAACAGTGAAAATGTGAAATATTAGTATATTTAATATTACTTAATATATTATAATAAACTACAATTCTGTAATTTCGTCTGTAGAGACTAGAGTGTGTAGAATCTAAGCTTTTTTTTTACATTAACTTTTGAGATTTGGCATAATGATATCTAGATATACAATATCGACATCGTCTAAAACTAATGAAACTGAAGTGCCACAATCGGCCCAGTCTATGGATAATCCTACCGATCCTGGCCCTGCAGTAGGCAATGAAGCTAACAGTATTCTAAGCAGAATAAATGAGAATATTACTAAAAATAGTAAGTATTAAGTAATTGTATTTTAGTATTTTATACTTAGTCTTAAGGCTTATTATAAAGTGAATTGTAATAATTGTACTCTACCTATTTAAATATAAAAATGTTAGGTATGTCTGTTATTATTATTATAACAGACAACAGTATAACTTTTTTATTCTTATTTTTTATATTATTATAATTTAGAAGTACAATATAATAATATAGGTAGGTACTTACTAGTTACTTATGTTAAAATTATTCATTTAAATTAAATTAAATTTTTTTTAGAATTACCATGGGTTGGCATTGAAAAGTATTTCCAGTATATAAGTGAAAAAGGAAATAACTTTTTAACGCTTTGTGTTTTATGTGGACCTAATTCAAAGAACATAAGCACATGCAAGACATCATTGTCAAATTTAAGACGCCATATGAAGGTAATTATTATTAAGTAATTACTAAATATAATTAATTATAATAAATAATTAAGTTGATAGAAATTTAGAAGTGTGTTAGGTTTTTATTATATACATATTCTTATATTAATATAGGACATAAAATATATATTTAGTATAGTATATAATAGCTATATAGGTGCTAGTGTTCTAATAATTATTTTATTTACTTTTTTTTTAAAATTATTTTATTTTATTTCAGAGAGTTCATTCATACCAAATAAGTGATTTTGAGAAAGTATTAGAACAAGGAAAACCATCTAAAAGGAAATGCATTGATTTTAAAGAAAAAGAAAAAGAATCCAAACACAAAGTCCAACTTACATTAGATCGTTACGGATCTGGTAAAGAACCATTGACACAAAAACATTTTGATAATTTACTATTAAAATTTTTTATTGATGAAACTCAGCCATGAACTTAGTAGATAAGCCAGCATTCATTAATCTTATTCGTTTGGGTTTGCCTAGAAAGATCTCAGTGATGTGCAGACAAACACTTAATAAAAAAATTGGCAATTTATATTCAAAGATGATAGATGATACAATTCAAAGATTATCAGGTGTTTTGTACGTTGCAACCACAGCCGATTGCTGGTCGCATGGAAAACGAGCTTATTTAGGAGTTACTTGCCACTGGATTAATGCAAGTAATCTGCAAAGAGAATCAGCATCATTAGCATGCAGTCGGATCAAAAGTCGTCACACATATGCTATTTTAGCTAAGGAATTGTTCAATATAAGCTCTAAATTTAAAATCCAAAACAAAATTATATGTACCACTACAGATAATGGTTCCAATATTGTTAAGGCATTTAAAGTTTTTACCAGTATGAATGATCAAAGTGATGACAACTCTAGTGATGAAGAAAATGAGATTCAGGCAGTTGACTTATTTGAATTAATGAACAGAAATAGCGAGCAAGAAGAAGAAAAAGAAACTGTCATTCAACTTCCTCAACATTTTAAGTGCGCTAGTCACACTTTAGATTTAATTGCAAAACGAGATGTTGATAAAATGATTCAAGGATTAAATAATAACAATCAGTTAAAAAAGTATTACAGAAAATTAATTTCAAAATGTTCATCTATGTGGAGTAAACAAAACCAGTCTACTTTAGTTGCTGAGTACATACAAAGTGTCTTTGGGGTTTTTTTCAAAACACCAAACCAAACCAGATGGAATTGTATGTATGACGCGCTGCTCCAAATCAAAATACTCACATCTAACCATGATGGTATTAACAAAATCAATAGGATTTTGGACTTCTGTGAAATATTACGATTCACTTTTCAAGAGATGACTCTTCTTCAAGAATATTGTGATGTAATGGAACCCTTGGCAGATACTTTAGATTTTTTGCAAAGTGAAAAAGGAATGTTTATGGGTTATTTATTACCAACACTTTATGCACTGAAGATAAAATTGACTGAATTAGAGAAAAAAAATTTAATTTACTGTAGTGAACTATTAAATACCATTAAAAAATCAGTAGAGAAAAGAGCCAATTTGAGAGAAGAAAGAGTTTGTATTGGCAGCATGCACGATGCCTCGATTCAAGCTGAATTGGTTACAAGGTCCTGCCAAAATTAAAGCTGAGGAATGGTTAAGGTCGGTATTTGAAACTGAAAAATTAGTACAAGTGGCACAGAATCCAACTTTAGAAGATGAAAGTGAGTTCAACAATCAAAAAAAAGATTTTTTTTGCCTTCCAGTTTCTAAAAAAAATTATACTATAAATGAAATAAAGAATTATTTAAACAGTGAAAGTCCAGAAATATCATCATTATTTATGTATCCTAAAGTTATTCTTGGAATACAACACTCCACTACCATCAAGTGCACATGTAGAAAGACTTTTTTCAACTGGTTCTATAGTGATGACTGTTAAACGATTCAAATTAAGTGATGATCTGTTTGAACAACTTGTACTTTTAAAACAAAATAAGGTATACACCTGAAATTATATAATAGATATTGACATATTGAACTGTGTTATTACGTATTTATCATAATAAACTATAAAGTATATTGAAATTTGCATTAATTATTATACATGTAATAAAAAAAATGAATGTTAGGGTTTTAAGTAAATCTTAGGTATACAAGTAATGTAGTATAATATATATTTCCTTTTTGAGAAATATTTGAAATCATATTTTGTACACATTAATTGTACTTCAAATTAAAATATGTAGGATGAATATTAAAATAATTGTATAAAGTATTAATGTAAACCAAGGTAAGAACCAGATACTTTTTTAGAGGAACAAGGAAAAGAACGAGTTCCTTTTTTATAGGAATGAGGAATTGAACGAGTACCTTATAATATTAAATGAACGAGGAACTGAACGAATTCCTATTTATGCTAGAGGAATGAGGAATTGAACGAGTTCCTATATGAAAGGAACTTTAACAACACTGAAGAGATGTAAAAAAATTATCCATGAATAAAAAATGTTGATTTTTTCCTACGTCTTTGACTTTCATAATTGTGGCTTCGATGACGTTGTTATTTCATTTCTTCACCGCAAGTCGGTTGCCATTGCAAATATGTGGCTGGTTTATATCCCTCAACATAATTATTACCGATCCAATTTTTAATTTTAGATTGTGAGGTGGTAATCCAGACAATTCCAGCGAATTTAAGAATTCCATTAGATAGTTGACAACATCATCTTGGTTAGTGACGGATAGTGACGGAATCAATTGATTTATATGTCATAAATTCGCCAGCTATCTTATTTTGAATTTCAAAATTCATTTCGTTGGAATCAAAGTTTTTTGCAGTGAATATAACTCGTTTGCCCAACCAAACATGATATTTGTAATTTTGAGCAATGTTTGGGAAAATGATCTCGATGACTTCGGTCTTTCATTTAGTAAAGTGACAAAAGTTGGTAGGGAATGTAATGTATCCAGACGATGAGTCATCAGGTATTTTGCCATTACCAATATCGACCAATTGTTTGGAAACAATTTCTCTAGATTAGTCGCTCTGCAATTTAACTCTCATTTAACTTTATTTAATACAATAAATATATAACCAATAGCAACCCTATATATAAACAGAGTTTATATAAATCACATCGAAAAAGAATTTTCAGTTTTTACAGTCTTAAAATTAATAGATAGATGGCACCACTGGCAAGACATAGAATTTTCAAATTTTTCTAATTTTCTGGACAATTTTCTTGATTTTTCTTTACATAAGAACTTTGTACTAATTATTATAAATTATTTAAAAAAAAGATGAATGAAATCCGTCCAGCCGTTCACACGTGATGCCATGACAAAGGGAAATAGGGATTCATTTTTATATATAGAGACTAGCTGTCCCGCCTAGCGTTTCCTTAGCCAAATATTAAGTTAAGATTAACCTCAAGTGATTTACATGCATCTAAACTACCTAGGTAGGCAATACACTGCATTAGGTCGCGGACAATATACAAACGGTAAAATGTCAGGTAGTCAATCCACCTGCGGGTGGACCCCATGAGGTACGTAATAAAGTTAAATCAGAATTAGATAGGCAGAGTTAAAAAAAAAAGAGTTAGTAAACAACAGATACCTTGATGTTGATACTAATTTTTACTCTAAACCAAGAACCAATATCAGACATTTTAAAAATTAAATGTTAATAAAAATTAAATTATGTAAACATTATGAATGTTTTTGACACACGGAATGAGATAGGTGCACGAAAAACATTGCAACGGTAGCCCGTGATTTGGCCAAAGATTTTTTTTTTTTTAAATTGATTTCTTAAAAAATGTTTAATGTGCCTAATTTTTACAAATTATTATAGTAATACAATTTGTAACTAATAGCAACCCTATAAATAAACAGAGATTATACATAAATTCCATCAAAAAAAGCATAACAGTTTTTCAAAAATTAAAATTTCTAGATAGATGGCGCCACTATTTGGCTGAATTTCGTTTTCTTTCCAAAATGTGTTTAGTGTCTCGAATGCTGAAAGATCATTCTTAGATACTTTGCGAAATAAATAAATCCAACTTTCTCACGATTAACTTTATCACTAGCATAAAATATGTTTGTGTTTGATCCTTGCAGACTTAAATTAAAAATATTTAAACGGTCAAATATGTCAGCCATGTAAGCTAGTCTTGACAGCCATTCGCCATCACAAAACAATTTGGACTTTTCTGCATCAATATCAATCAGAAATAATAAAACTTCTGACCTTACCTCGATTAGTCTGGTGAGGACTTTTCCTCGTGAAAGCCACCTTATCTTTGTGTGGAGAAGAAGGGAGTTATGAGTTTGCCCATTTTTGTCTTTAATTGAGAGGTCTGGCTTTAATTAGATTTACTACTTTTACAGCACTATCAAGAACTAGTTTTAAACTTCTAGGCATGTTCTTGGATGCTAATGCTTGCCGGTGAATCATGCAATGCATGGTTTTACATAATGGAGCAACTATTTTTATTCTTGTTGCAACTCCGGTCAGCCTTCCAGTCATTGCCCTTGCTCCATCAGAACAAAAACCTACACATTTACTCCACGGCAGATCTATTTCAATCAAATTTTCATTAATGGTTGTAAAAATAATTTCAGATGTTGTGTGGGATTGTAAAGGCTTACAAAACAAAAACTCTTCTATAATTTCATCATTGCGATCGAAATGTTTAAATGTCATTAATTGAGCCATGTTAGCAATATCAGTACTCTCGTCAATTTGAAGAGCAAAAAAATTACAGTCTTTCAAATAAAGCAATAATTTATTTTTTATATTTAACGACATGTCATCAATTCTTCTTTTGACACTTTGACAGTATCTTTTGAAAGGGACACTTTTTCTATTTCTTTTGCAGCCTTGTCTCCAAGAACACATTGCACAATTTCTTTTTTTGCAGGCAACACTAGTGTTTCCCCAATTGTATGTGGTTTTATATTTTTAGCAATAAGTAAACTTGCTAAATATGATGCTTTAACGAGATTTTTATTAAAGTTCGTAAAACTAGACATGCATTTCCATTCCTTTCGATTAAGGAATGAAGACAGTAGGTACACAATAATTTTGAATTTTTAACTCCTTCCCTTCATCTCTCAAAAAATGAAATTCTAAAAAAAATTCACTAAGATCTCTTATGGTCTTCAACTTCATATCTTTTAAATTTTCTTTAAGTGATAACAGTTGCGAGGGAAATCAGAACTTATGTAATTTTGATAAAACTGAACAAAGTCATAATATGCATTTTTTATCAATTGTGATTCTTCAGAACCTAGTATCATAGAAGGAGTTAAAAAATTCAAAATTATTGTGTACCTACTGTCTTCATTCCTTCAAACCGTCCTTGTAATTGTGACAACGCAGTATTAATAATAGGTAAGAACACTGTCACCCGAAAGTTGTCTTTGGCTATATGCCTACATAAATTCTTCTATCCTCATCTACATGATTAATTTCATCAAAATGGTTTTTGGCAAACACTCGACGACGGCTTTTAGGTTGAGTTGATATTCCCTATTTTGAGCACAATATTTTTGATGAAGCCACAATTTCATTATAATTTGTTCTCCAAGTTTCAATAGATCCAACACACTTTTCAAGTAACTCACAAGCTTGATGAAGAGTAGTATTTGGGGACTGTAATAATTTAGAAACAGTGTATAACGGTCTTAAAATATTTTCCCAAATTGTTAACAGTAAAATAAATTCAAAAGAATCAATTTTATTTTTTATCCCAATGCTTTTTGCTCTTTCTTCTGTTTTTTGACTGGTCAAGGAAATGTTAGTTAATGATTTCAAAACAACAATATATCTATTTTTTAAACCATAAACTGCATCATGTATTTTCTCCCATTTAGTAACACACGCTTTTTTTAAAACTTTTTTTTTTATTTTGTTTGTTACATTGTCCCTGTTGAATGAGGATTATAAAATGGATCGACAAAAGATAAAATATACAACACAATTAGTTATAATAAGAATACGTAATATTTCACTACAACTAAAACACATAACTAAGTATGAAAAGTAAATTGTCTTCTAACAATGTAAGTTCTAAGCTTACGAGACATACATGACGTACATATAGGCAATATATTGATATTTATAAAAGAGAAAGTTATTACATAATTATGGGTTTTGACATTACGGGGGGGGGGGGGGGACACTGCTTCGTAGAGACAGAGCCAAGTACACATTTTAACGGGTGCATGTAAAAAGCACAAAAAAGAAAATCAAATATAAAAATTAAAAACAAAAAAAAAGAAGCATGTGGGTAGCATGTCACAAAAAAAAAAAAAAACCAAAAAAAGGCAAAAAAGTAAAAATTTTTAAAAAAAAACATGACATGTATATAACATGTAGTGGTGAAAATGTAAAAATTCACGCGAGTTAACAATTAAAAAATACAAAAAATCGACGTATAAAAAGTATGCATTTGTAAAACAAGTGAGTATGCAATAAATTATCATAAGCGAAAAACCATGAGAAAAAATCATGGAAGAGAAAAAAAAAAAAAAAAAAAAAAACAATAAATCAAGCCACGTAAATGTTATAAAAACCAACACGTAAAAATCAAGGAACAAAAAACAATAAATCAAATAGGACAGACAGGAATAGTAGAACAAAAGGTAAAAAAGGTAGAGACAGAGAAAAGGGAAACAGGTAGGACGGAAAGCGTGGTCCGAGAACATGGGTGGAGGTAAAAAAAATATAATGCAGACTCACACTGCGCGCTGCTGGACGCCCGTGATGTGGTGGGTGTAGATGTCACGGCTGAACCCGATGACATCACTCACGCACAGCTTCCGCATCAGGGCCCCGTACTGTCGGCTGCATATGGACCGGAGGAAAGGATCGTTGGCCGGGTCCCAGGATCCCAAAGCACCGATGATGAAAGGGACCACGTCGGCTTCCCCGTGCTCCGCAGCCCCTCGTACTTGTCTTTCTTCAACTTGGCGGCCTCCTCGAGTGCGGCTAGTCGATTGTCGAACGGTATTGTGACGTCGACTATCTGCACACTCCTTCCCCTCTTCAGTACCAGGTCCGGACGGAGCCCCTCCGTCCCGATCGCCTGGTTCTCGCTGAGGACCTGGTACTTGAGTCCGGCAGCCTTTTTGATCCGCGTGACCACAGCATTGTGCCTCGCCATGTACTGCGCGGTGTACCGCATACAGTGATCAACGACGTGGGCTAGGCTTTCTGTTATGTACCCACATCGCCGACACCTGCGGTCACCGGCCCTCCATGATGAGGAGCCGTTCAAGAGCACCAGGTTGAGGCGTGCCCTATGAACGAACCTCCAGTCTGCGAATCGCGTGAAGTCCCCGGACTTGAGGAAGTGGGAGGAGGCCGCGTGGGCGGCAACGCACTCCATGGCCCGTCCCTGGTCCGGCTTCGCGACCAGGATGGCGCTCCTCTTGATACGGAGCGATTCCCGGATGGTCCTCATGACCTCCCGCCTTTATTTTGGTCTGAGAATCGCTCCGTCGTGTGTAATGCTGGGGACGCCATCCGTGGTCCACTCCACTCCCAGACGTTTGGATGCCTTCCGGGCCCTGGACCACACGTTGCCGACCCCTCCATACCCGCGGTTGTCGCGGAAGACGCCCTCGTCTTGGCCGGATAAATATTGGCTAACTTCCGCGACACTCGGGTCCTTCCTGAGTCTCCTCCGGGTGGTGTCTTCGGCGTGGCACCTGGCGTCCGCCGCCAGCCGCTCGTCCGGGGAGGTGAACAGCTTGAAGGCGCTGTCCACCGCCGCGATGTCGCTGTCTTCGGCGAGCAGCCGGATGCCACAGCAGCCTCTCGCCACCGACCCGTAGAGGAACTCCCCGGAGGCCTCTTGGGGGACGTGGAATGTCTTCTTCAGCTCGGGCCGCAAAATCTTGTCAACCCGTTCCCACTCCGTCTTTTGGAATGTGCCAAGCCGCTGGAGGTGGACGGTGGACGGGTAGAAAAAGGTCTTGAGGGCGTCGATCCTCTGCCAGGGGGCCAGCTTGCTCCTGGCGATTTTGAGCCCGATCTCCACGATCTCGGCCATCGTGGAGAGCTGGGGTACGACGTTGAACCCCACTTGGGCTCCAAGGAATGACGCTGCCTCCCCGTCCTGCAGCGCTCTGGTACGGGCCCCGTTCACCAGAAAGGCCGTGTCCCGAGTCCCCACGGGCGTCCTGCCGGACAAGTGCATGGTGGCGCACTTCGCCGCGTTCAGCCGAAGACCCAGTGCCTGCAGTCGGTCATGTGCCGCGTCGATTTGGTTCTGCAGTACACCGGGGCTGTCGGCTATCAGGCACAGGTCGTCGGCGAAGGCGAGCACTCTGTGGTCCGGCGCGTCCCCCTGGAGCGCGGCCACCACCGGGTCGATCGCCATTATGAAGAGGAGTCCACTGAGTGGGCATCCTTGCTTGATGCCCGACCTCACCTCGATGGACTCCGTCTTCCCGGCGGCCACGCTCACGCATGACGACGCTCCGGAGTAGATGTCCCGCACTATCTCTCCGAGAGCATCACCCGCCCCGCAGCTCGAGATCGCCGCTTCGAGAGTTGCGTGGGGGATTGCGCCGAACGCGTTCAACACGTCCAGCCACGCTACGCACTTGTCGGATCGTCCCGTTCGTGCTTTTTCCAATGCTCGTTGTAGCGTGTGGACGTGTTCGAAGGCCCCGTCCGCCGGCAGGAACCCCTTCTGGCACGGGCTCAGCGCCGAGTTCTGGACCAGCCACTCCGTCAGCCGGCCCGCGACACATCCGGCGTACAGCTTGTACAACGTCCTGCACAGAGATATCGGCCTCCAGTTTGAAACGTCGGCCACGTCGCCCTTTTTGTGTATTAGGACGGTGACCGAGCGCTTCCAGGCTGGAGGCACTTTCCTATAACGCAGGCATGTGTTAAGGATCTCCGTCAGGACGCTGCAACCTGGATCCAGGCGTTTCCAGTGGCTGTACGTTAATCCGTCGTCCCCAGGGGCCGTGTTCTCGAACTTGCGGAGACGTCTGGCGACGTCACCGCTCGAGAATGGGCCAGAGGGCATTGGGTCCCTCCCCTGGGTCAGGATGTAGGCGGACGTGTCGCAGGTGGAGGCCGTCCAGACTCGGCGGAAGTGAGCCTCCACCACGTCGACGGGGAGCTCGCACGGTTTGCTGACACCGCTGACGACCAGACGGACCGCCTGTCTGCGGTTCCGTCTGTACAGGGTTTGTATACCCTGTGCGTCGTCAGGGTTCACCGGAGCCTTCCGCGTCGACGCGGCCGCCCCTTCGGCCCGTACCGGCAACTTGGCGATGACCGCCGCCTCCGCTGTCAGCTCGTCGACCAACCCGACGAACCTGTCCCAGTTTTCTGCGGTGCAGGGTGCCTGGGCAAGCTGTCGGGCCGACTCGAGGAATGCGTGCAGCGGAGTGGTGTCGTCGGGGGCCAGGATGACGTGGTCCCCGTCATCGCCAAGTGTGCGGACCTCCGGCTCCGCAACGGAGTCCCCGAGGTCCACCGCCGCTCCACTAGACGCTGTGCTACCGCCCGATGTCGGTTCCGTTGGAGGACGGGGTAGCCACAGCTCCGGGCTGGCGTACACAATGTTGTAGCCAGCGTTCCGGGGCGACTCACGACGTGGAGGTGATGGGGGCAGCGGGAGCGACAGTCTATCACTGGCTCCGCGCGGCCTCATCGGAGTCGCCTGTCTCGTGGAGGTAGGGTTTGCGGTCGGTACCGGAGACAGAGGTGCGCCGCCTGTGTCCGGCGGTCTGTTACCAGCCGGTGTCCTTGGCGCACGTGTTGATGTAGGTGGCAGGTGTGCGCCGCCTGTGGCCGGCGGTCTGTTACCAGCCGGTGTCCTTGGCGCACTGCCTGCCGTTGTGGAGGCTGAGCCGCCTGTGTCCGGCGGTTTGGTACCAGCCGGTATCCTTGGCACATCTACCGCCTCGCCGTCCCCGAGTTAACAGATTGTAATAACAACGATGTAGTTTTTATTGCACAATATGATGCTATTTTATACAATATTAAATTTTATTCAACACACCCCCGTAATTAATATTTTATGTAACCAAGAAAATTAAAGTTATTTTAACAATGATAATTTTTGCCTTAATTTTTCAAACCTATCCTTTGGAAGTGGCTTAGTGAATATGTCTGCATATTGTTCTTCTGTCTCAACATACTGTAATCGAAATAAGTTTTCCTCAAACTTTTCCCTGATGAAATGGTACCTGACGTCGATGTGTTTAGTCCTCTTATGAAACTCTGGATTTTTTACAAGTCGAATTGCACTTTGATTGTCCACATATAAAGTCGGGTTTTCACCCGTTGTATTGTTGCAGATTTCGTTGACTAATCTGTCAAGCCAAATCAAACCTTTGATTGTTTCACATGCCGAGATATATTCTGCTTCAGTTGAACTGAGAGTTACTATGGGTTGCCTTTGCGCTTGCCATGATACTGTAGATAATCCTAGCATGAACAGACGACCTGAAGTTGAACGTCTTGTTTCTAAATCTCCTGCATAGTCTGAATCTGAATATATGCTTAAACATAAATTTATGTTAGATTTATAATATAGACCAAATTTTGTTGTTCCTTTTACATAACGAATTATTTGTTTTACCATGGTCCAATGTACCGACGTTGGATTATTTAAAAACCTACTTACATAGTTTACTGCGAATGCTATATCTGGCCTCGTGACTTGAGATAAGAATAATAAGTTTCCTACAGCCTGCCTGTACGGAAATTGATTATCACTCGTTGAATTTTGTTCTATACCATGCGACCTATCAATTGGTGTAGATAACTCCTTCGCATCTAATAAATTTAATTTATTAACTATTGTATAAGCATAATTTGTCTGATGTATATATATTGATCAGTCAGTACATCTAGTTATTTCCATACCTAGAAAATAATCCAAATTACCCTGCGTTATCTCAAATTGCTGTTCAAGGCCTTGCAACAATTTATTTGTTTTTATTTTACTGCACGACGCTATCAAAACCATCATCAACGAAAATAGCTAAAATTAATGTTTCATTATTATAATGATTAAAATAAATACATGGATCCGATGTACTTTGTTTTAGCTTGAACTCTAATAGAAATTGCTTAAATCTATTATTCCAACATCTTTGTGATTGTTTTAACCCGTACAAACTTCTATTTAGTTTCCATACTCGTTCTGTTGAATCTTCGAATCCAATAGGTTGACTCATAAATGTAAATAATATGTCATATAAATGTCTTCTTCTAGATGACCATACTTTATCCTAGTGTCTAAAAACAGCATTTTTATATCAAACTATTTTAAATCGTAATTTTCTGCTGCAGCAACGGCTAAAATAGTTTTAATCGATTCATACCTTACTACTGGCGAAAATGTTTCCGTATAATCAATACCATATTTTTGTCTTGATCCGTTAATGACTAACCTAGCCTTAAAACGATCATTATGTTTTATTTTATAAACCCATGAGTTGTTTATAACATTTGCTCCCACCGGCTTTGATACCAAAGTCCACGTTTCATTATCACCTAATGATTTAATTTCGTCGTTCATTGCATCTATACAATTAGTTGCATTTTTGCATGAAATTGCTTCTTTATATCATGTTAATGGCTCAGTTTCCACATAATTGGTAATAAACGACTGTGCAACATACCTGTCTAGTGGTTTTAATTTTGTTCTATCACGTAGTTGCATTTGATGCTGTTCTCGTTGACTTTCTGTGTCTTTTTCCACTTGTTCTGATTTGATCTCATGAACCTGTTGTTGATTTTCATCACACCTTGTTTGCTGTTGATTTATTTCGTTTTTGAAAATAATATCTCTAAATATACTAAATATATTATTTGTACCTGGAAACCATACTCTGTAACCTTTAGTATTATTGCTATAACCAACAAAAATACCCTTTTTGCTTTTAGCATCCCACTTTTGTCTTTTGGAATATGAGAGAATACTTCTGTTCCAAATATCCTTAAATGATTTATTTTCGGATCTTTGTTAAAATAAAGTTCATACGGTGTTGTACCTTTAACTGAAGCTGTACCTGTTAAGTTCAATGTATACACCACTGTATTAACACTTTCTGCCCAGAATGATATATCCAAATTCTTTGAATGAATTATTGTCCTTGCAGCTTCAACTATTGACCGATTATCACGTTCAATTTTTCCGTTTTGTTCTGGTGTGTATGGGACTGTTGTTTGATGACTAATTCCATATTTCTGCAAAATATTGGTTACATCACTATTAACGAATTCCAATCCGTTATCCGTTCTTAATACTTGAACTTTGAAACCCGTATCAGTTTTAACTTTTTGTATAACCGTCCCGATTATATTTTTAACTTCATTTTTATGTGTCAAAAAATACACCTTTCTATAATGTGTGTAATCGTCTTTTATTAATAGGCAATACTTTGACCCACCAATTGAGTCTTTTTGTATTGGTCCACACAAGTCTGCGTGTATTATTTCCCCTACTTTATTACTACTGGTCGTACTTGATTTGAATGATAATTTATGTTGTTTACCCAACATACACGAGTCACAAAAAAATGTATTGCCCTTATCAGAAATCGTAATATTATGTTTTTCTAGGCAATTAATTACATACTGTATATTCTGATGTCCTAATCTTTCATGCCATAATCGCAACGAGTCTTTAATCGCAATATTAATATGATGCACAGTATTATCTAATACTTCGACTTTGAACTGCAATTGAAATAATTTTTCTTTCCGCTCAGCTATACACACAATATTATTGTTTCTAGTAAATACACATTTATGTTTATCACTAATCATTTTCAGTCCTTTATCTAAGGCTGAACCGCACGAAAATAAATTATATTTTAATTCTGACACGTGTAACACATTTAATAGATAATTCTTGTTCCAATTACCTTTAACAAATGACCATATTAATATTTTACCTGTACCGATTGCGTACATACATGATCCGTTCCCAATTTTCACTTGAGTAGGATTTTCTAATTTTTCATAATCTCGAAACCAATCATATTTTGCACACATATGATCTGATGCACCTGAGTCCAATATCCATTGCTCATTATCTTTGATTGATTCTAATGTTGATTCACTTATAAATGCGTTGTCGTCTTTATCCGACGATTTTTCTTGATTTTTGTGAAAGCTCCGGCATTCCCTCTTGATATGCCCATCTTTTCCACAATAAAAACAAGGACCTATCTTTTTAGTATTACTTGAACTACTAAAATTATATTTACCCTTTTTATGACTTCCAACTTTCCAACCAGATTTACTCTGAGTTTTCGTAGTAAACGCACTTGATTTTTCTACATCAGTATTGCAATTATTACTGTGTTGTTGCAAACGAGATTCTTCCAATAATAAACGACCTGTTAAGTTATTAATCGTTTTATTTTCAGATAGCATTGAATCCCATGCACTGTAAAAATGTTGATAGCTGTCTGGTAAAGTCATTCAAATTTTTGTTATTAACATATTTTCACCTGCTAATCTTAAATCATTAGCTAATTTCTCTAATTTAGTGATGTGTGCTGAAATGTTATCTGTATGATCCTTTAAGTAACTAAAAAACTTTTGTTGAAGTAAATACATATTTACCTCAGATTTTTGTTCGTAAACACTTAGTAATTTTTCCCACATTTGATATGCACTCTCACAATTAATTAAATACTGCATTGGACCACTTTCTATTGAAGTTACTATTACCTTTTGACACTTGAAGTTTGCTTTTGTCCATGTGATTAATTGATTTTTATACCGGCTTCTTGCCTCTTCATCGGTTTCTTTATCCGAAAGTTTAGTTATCTTGACACCTGGTTTCGTCCAGTCCCCTGTAACCAAACCACCTAACTCGTATGAGTTAATTGTTATTCTCATCTGTAACTTCCACAATGGCCATCCTTCTGCGTTTGCCAACTTTGACACCTTGACCGAATCCTCCATGACTTGATCAAATATACGAACTGCAAAAATGTATCTTAGTCTATTAGCTCCCCGTTAGAACCTGACAATTTCTAATGTTGAAATTTTCTTTTGTTGTCCTGTAATGATCACTGATGATGATCTGGTGATCTCGTGATCTGGGCCTATAACCTGTTGAATGAGGATTATACAATGGATCGACAAAAGACTAGCAAGCAGTATTATAATGCAGTGTCTACCATACACAAATATCCAGTCTTATATACTAATGACCTATTGACCCATGGCTCACGCTACTGTACAAGCTCACTTTTTCGCTAATATAATATCAAGCCATACATGGTGCTATTTAACAGATTGTAATAACAACGATGTAGTTACAATTTTATACAATAATAAATTATATTCAACAGTCCCCAAATGTCAGAGAAACCCATTGTGGTCCACTTTTACTAAAAAAATTAAATATTTCTTGGACAGTATCAAAAAACGATGAAACTTTTGTTGTACTTTTTGCTACATCAGAAAGTACCAAATTAAGATTGTGGGCATTTCAATGAATGTATGTATGTAGCATTGGGAACAATATCCATATAACAATTTACTCCATTGTGTATTCCGCTCATAACTGATGCCTCATCAAAACCCTGTCCACGACACTTATTAATATCAATAGGTACCAAACTTAGTTAAAGTTTCGAGTATTAAATTTACAGGTAGACTTAAAAATCAAATAAAACTAAAGACTTCATAATGAATTGGTAGTTTTCTCCAATGATGAAGTCGTATTTTTTTTAGTGAGTATACTCTTAAGGCGGCTCTTAGTGGCTATTATTTAAGGTGGACAATTTAGGCAATTTCTAATCTTGTCGTAACTGCCCCTTATCTTTGTGTTAGTCGTAAATGATTATTAGTGTGAATGCGGGCGGACGGGACGACCATGTTATCATTGATTATAGAATATAATAATATTAAATAATAATAATATAATATATTATAATAATAATAATAATAATATAATATAATATATATTATATATATATTATATTATTATTATAATATTATATTCTATAATCAATGATATTATGTAACATATCGCACGTACGGCGTACGCGCATGCAAAAGTCAACAAAAGCATGCTCGAAAATATTTTTGAACACACAGCGACAATGAATAATGCTAATACGCTGGCAAAAAATTAACATACTTTTAGTAGTCTTATTTCAATTTTGTAAAATGATTTGAATTTATTAGCCTTTACACTATGTTTTGTAGGAAATAGATTTTGGACATTTTGTATAGTTTATGTAATACGGTTCAAAATTAATTTACTTAATTTCTCAAAATTAGCATGCACTTAAAAGTGCCAAAGAGGCAACAAAAATTCAAAAGGGTTTCCTACAAAACATAGAAAAGAGGCTAACGAGTTCAAATTATTTTTCAAAATTAAAATTGGACCACTAGAAATGTTTTTTTTTTCGCCAGCTTATTGGTCTAAATGTAATAGTGGGGGGGGGGCAGGATTGTGACTTAGAGATGCACACATCTCTAAGTAACGGGTCTATTCAAAATAATGTTTAAGTTAGAATTATCAATATCCCAAAACGATAATATTTTCTAAACTTAAATATTTTTTTGGAATTGTTTGGACGACGTCCATATGGTCCGTGACCTTGGCAGGGATCGGGGCGGTATAGTTCATTAAACGCCGCTGTGACAAAAAAGCGCTATACGTCATTATTGGTTTTGAAAAAAACTCGTATTCCTCTATCAAGCTTTTGTTGTTGTATATCTTCGTATTCGTGGTCGCAGCGCTAGTGTCGTCGATGCGCTCTCTAACGGAAGGCTGTCATTACTTTGATAGTCCGATCGTCGTCATTTGATCTACAGACGTTGACCTCACATAACCGTATTTGTATCAATTGCGTCCATTTCAATTGTACTTATATGGGTATACAGTCAAACTGTCTCTACGAAAATGCTTCAATTGCGTCCAAACACTATATTTCAAAACGGCGTCACGGATAAACACCATTATAATAACGTGCATTTTTATTGAATAATGAACGAATACGATGCCGTCGATCGTAGTTTCGTTTTCACGTGCATTGGAAATACGTTTCTGGTATAATGAACGTGTTTTGCGTACATTTAGTTGCAACACGGTAATCCTCGCTGATATTGCGCCCTGACGGTCATTTTGGGCTCACAGAATGGCTATTGTAAAATGCGTATCACGCTATACATACACGTTAATACTTACACCTACTACCACATGTTATATTGGTATTGAAAGGTTTGAACTAGAAACAATGCCACGTCAATCGATTTTTCGATGTTAACTATCGATGATTAGTTAATATTTACGACACAGATTGATTTCTGTAAGTCATTTTGCGTTGAACGTAATATTGCTGGTTAACAGCGCATATTTTCCACCCAGTACTGCATTATTCTGAACGAGCGTCTCTAAAAGTAAATAAATACTTTACTAATAATTGTTTAAACGTGGTTTGTGGTGTTATTATTGGTTGTGATGCTAGACCATACTACTAAATTATGATATAATGTGTGTACACTGTAGTGCTCTGCATGGTTGTTATTTTAGTTCGATCGAACTTAAAATTTAACAAAAGATCGAACCGACGGCTTAATTTTTTATAGGCTGGACTAGACTGGTAATTTAACTAAATTTAATAAAGTAAACCAGGACCGGACCAACAGTCCGATCTGAAAAAAAATTTGGACCGGACCAACAGTCCGATCTGAAAAAAAATTTGGACCAGACTACGGTTCTGTAGTAGTCCGGAATGTAATGAAAAGTATGGTCTTTCAGTATAATAAATATTTATAACACTATTGCCCGTAGTCTGTGTTTTTATGTGTAATTTTAGGCATATTGCAAAAACAATAATTTTTATTAGATCACAATGATCGGTCCAGAGATACATTTGGTATTTTTTTAGTCAAGTAACATGCTTGGCTTATGAAGTAATAAACAAATAACAATTAAAAAACATACAAGCAAATAAATACATTTTAAAATTTTCCACAGACTATAATTTTCTTCATTTAGATTTATCTTTTAGTTTTTGGCTCGGGTAAAGTTCGGAGTAGACGTACTATCTGTCCGCTTAACAAAACGTCCAAAACATTAAATGAAAACTGGAAATTGCCAATTTGGATGTAGGGACCACTAAGTACCCATGGGAGTCACTTCGGGAAAATTTTCTACCAGGGGTACATATAATAAATTATTTGACGGAGTAAACATTTTTTGTCGACAGAAAAAAAAATTTAAAAATCAAAATTGTCTTATGCTTATAAATAGCTTAGAAATAATTAAAATATATTAAAAATTGCATGCATCTTCTGTTTATATTTTTTAAGAAAGTTATTTTTCATAAGACAAAGCATTTGGATAACCAATAAAAAACCAATAGAGGTCCTAAACTGTACAATATAAAAAGGACATCACTACTGTAGTACTGTAATGATGCGATTACATTCAGGGACATGATACATTTTAATTTATTATGGTTGCACGCAATATCGACTTTCGTGTCGCTGATGCTCTGCATTTGCAGTTGTTAACGTTACTCCATTCGTCGACCGTCGTCAGTCGTCATTTTACATTGGTCGTTGACCCTCTTCTCATGCCTATTGAGCATAGAAAAAAGATTAAATAGAAAGGCAACTGCCTAACAGAATATTGATACAATGAACGACTCTGACGACTCTCAAGTGTCTGAACTCTGAATAACTACACGATCGATACTGGATTATCGATTAATGAAACTATTTTACTATTTTATTTTACCACTAGCGAATGATTTCAATTTAAAAAGAAGAAGAGCGTATCATTCAGGAATTGTAAGTCCTTTAATTTATTCAAGCTAAATTAAAATGTATCCAATCAAATAATAAAAAAATTATTTACAAAATATTAAAATCAAACTTATGATAAAATGATCACAAAAATAACAATAATAAGGTAATCAAAATGTTTTAACTATTTCCATCTATTTACAAATATAGATACTAGAACGCTATTTCAATGTTTTAACAATAGCCCAGAATTTTCAATTAAATGTCGATATGGTTCAACATTGTTTCAAAGAAGTTGTCACAGCGTTTAGAAAATTACTGTTCGAAGAAAAAGACTGCGAACTTCCTTTCCCAAAAATTGGGAAACTACAAATTAAAAACAAAGTAGTAACAATGAACTTTAATCGAGAGTTTTTAGATCAACAAAATCAAAATTTAAAGAATTGTTTGATAAAAAATAAAGCACTGAATTATGATCCCGATAGGGATGCTGATAAATTTGGAAGCATAGTAAGTTATTATAAATTAAGAACTAACAAGAACAATTTAAAATTCTATTCAATCTCATTATAACTATGATAAAATAATATTTAAAATTTAAATTCTAAATATTTTCAAATTCTCAAAACAAAAATTAGAAATTTTAAAACGTAGAAAATGTCTATTTTATGAATACTAAATTGCTGTTGTTTATAATATAATACGAACAAAGTATAAATTAAACCTGCATTATACAAAAGTTTTTATGCTTTCAATAAAACGTAATAATATATTATACTATGATATTATTGTAGTTATTTAGTTATAGTTTGTATAAGTATTATTTATTACATTATATTTGCTACATAAATATTACATTTAACTTTTTAGACAACGAAAATAATTTTTATCCCCCTTAGATACTTTTACGACTCTTAAAAATAAAAAATATTTACACGAACATAATATTTAAAATAGAAATCCACTTGTTTATTAGATATTATAATATAGTTGACATTAATTCCAAACATTTCATTTAATTATTTAAATTGTTTAAAGGTATTATACCCAAACCTGTATAAAAAAGTGGTTACTAAAATATCAATAACAATAATTATCAATGAAATCATAGAGATATCACTTAGATTTTTATACGTGGGACGAACTAAATAAAATATCAGTGTAATAATAATATAGATTTAAACATTTCCCTCGATATCATACCAATTTTAGATTCTCAGTATTTTATATAAGTGTTCAGTGTTTCCAGGGCACAGTCGACCCATACAGCTAGTATGGTATAATTTAAAAAATATATTGTATATTTTTGAGTTATTTATAGACATTTTAAAGTTTAATTTTTTTTATAAATGTCAACAAAATTGTTTTTGCTCGTCAAAAAACTTGAAATTTGAATGCAAAGCAGCCCAAGTGGGCAAGTGACCACTTTTTTAGAGTTGAACTATGTGTAACTTACAATCCCATTATACAAGTTATATATTATAACGTCACCTATAATATAATACACTTTACAACTTGCGTAGAAACGACCGTCGACAATTGTACGCCCGGCTTCATCTCTATCACAATATAGACCGGGGACTGGGTATAATGCTGGGTTTACACGTGCATGTTTGTTGTGGCGCCATCATGTACGCCAGTTAAAATGTATCGCCTATAATTGTTTACACAGTTTAGCATCAATCTCTCGCCACTTCATTACGTTCGTTGTTGATTTGTATGACTGTTGTAGTTCCATGTTTTTATTATTTTTCAAATTTTTAATTAATCATACTTATAATTATATTTTAAACTAATTAAAATGTCGGCTGAAAAGGAATTACATTTTCGTCATGCTTGTAAAATAGTATTAAAATTAGTAACTGAACATATCATATCTGATTTAGAAAAAAAAAGTAAAAAAAAGAATAGGTCAGTCTGGGTAAGGAAGTGGATTGCTAGAAGACAACATTTTGGAGCATCCGATATACTTTTAAAAGAACTTGCGTTAGAAGATCCAAATTCATTCAAAAATCATTTAAGAATGTCATCAGACCTTTTTGAAACCCTACTGCAGCATGTTACACCATCAATAGAAAAACAAAACACAACAATGAGAGACGCATTACCAGCTAGATTAAAACTCCAAATTACATTAAGATATTTAGCATCCGGAGACTCATTTGCTTCATTGCAATACTTATACAGAGTACCGAAGTGTACGATTTCAAAATTTCTACCTGAAGTGTGTGATTCTATTTACAGTGTGCTTGAAAATTACATAAAAGTAAGTAGTTACATGATCTAATACAATTTAATTTTACTTTATTTTTTAATAAAATACAAAATTAAAAAAAACCTTTAAAATTAACATTATACCTTCATTTTATGAACATAATTTTTAAAAATAATATGATAGCAATTAATATTATTTTATTACAAGAATATAAAATAATTTTACTCATTTAACATATATATATCTTCCTGTAAAATGTTTGTAACAGCTCTCGCTAAAATATCTGATTGAGTATTTTGAGAATTTTCATTACTTGAGTATCCAAAAGTATTGATTGGTGAACCCGTAGTATATGATGGACTAGAATAACTGTTGTAGTTTGATGAAGATGGTGAAAACGTTATATTTTCATTAATAGCAGATGCTCGATGATTTTGATTGACAGTGCCTTTTAAACGTTGTTGAGCCAAGTATGTTTGAATATGTGCCATCGATTCTACAGCCAATGTTTCTGGAAGTTTTTTCAACATACATGCGATAGTTTTTCCGAAAAAGTCAAATTCATTTTCTTCTGGTTTTTCGTCCAACTTGCTCGATATTTCTCGAAGATCTTGTATAGCACGTTCTGTGCTGTTCATGTGAGATTTAATAACAGTTTTTGATTTTTTTGGTGCAATGTTTAATTTTGGAGCTAGTCGTTTGTTATTTTGAGAATGACTTGGAGAAGGAAAATTGATTGTTTCATCCATATTATTCGACTCATTTCCAAACTCCGTGTCTTCTGTATTATCATCGTTATTTGTAGTTTCATTCAAATAATTGTTTTGTCCCTGAATTAAAAAAATTAAAAATTAAGATTCAAATACATTTTTTCTTACTCAAATACATTGTTCTTTTTTTAAAAGTAGTGCTAATTTTTATCAAGTAAATAATTAATTAAAAATTTTTTCATTTATTTCGTTTTTTATTTTTTTATATTACATTTTTTTATAGGTTCCAAATACCCAAGAAGAGTGGGATGATATAAAAAAAGGATTTTCAAATAGATGGAATTTTCCGGGCTGTGGTGGAGCCCTGGATGGCAAACATGTGGTTTTAAGAGCCCCGTTTCATTCAGGATCGAACTTTTACAATTATAAAGGCTCATTTAGCATTATTTTGTTTGCACTTGTTGATGATCAATATTGTTTCAAATATATAGATGTTGGATCTAATGGAAGGGCATCTGATGGGGGTGTTTTTTCAAAATCTAGTTTAAAGAATGCCGTGGAAAATAATTTATTAAATATGCCACCTAATACAATATTTGTAGCAGATGACGCATTCCCACTTAAAGATTATCTATTGAAGCCCTATTCTCATCACGGCCCATTGACAATAAAAGAAAGAGTTTTCAATTACAGACTATCACGTGCTAGACGCATCGTTGGAAATGCATTTGGTATTCTTGTTTCTAGATTTAGAATATTTGAAAAACCAATTGCATTGTCTCCTGAAAAGGCAGATAATATTGTAAAAACAACGTGTGTTTTACATAACTGGTTAAGAATGAATTCTTCCTCTTATCTTAACCGGGGTTGTGTTGACGAAGAAGACCATGAAAATGGAGTAATAATTGATGGAACATGGCGAAAAGAAATTCGAGGACTGGGATTACCAGATTTGACTAGTGCTAGTGAGAGTAATAATTATACAAAAAATGCTTCAAACATAAGAAATAATTTGGCTGATTGGTTTATGGGAGACGGAGCCGTACCTTGGCAAATGAATATGCTAAATCTCAAGAAATAATATTATATTTATTTTTATAATTTTTAGTATTCTTAAATTAAATTTGTATTATACTTACACTTATTTCAGTTGATTGTGAATCTCGTGTTTGTACTACTTGGTGTAAAATTCGATGAGCAATTGGAAACCATTTTACATTTGGCTTATATGTATCATCTATTCCTGCTCCAGATTTCTTGCTTTTTTGAATTTTAGCTAATTCTAAAGTATAAGCATTCCTTAGAGATCTTATTTTTGCCTTCACTTCCGCCGATTCAAACCCCTCTATGTTCATTGCATTTGCAGTTTCCCTGTACGCATCTTCCCGGGCAATCCTATCTTTATAGGTTTTTGAAAATACATCCCATAAGCACGGATGTTTTTCGTAAAGTTCGAAGAATTTTCTAATTAATTCTCCGTTCCATTTTTTTGAAATTTTTGACATTTTGAAAAGGTGCGACAACGCAAATAATAGGTACAAATTATTATACTGAAAATAAAATAGTCACTGGCGCGACGAAAAGTTGGAATTATCTGACTTTATTTTTCAATGCATGCAATCATTTCACTTGCACGCCAGTACATGTTTACACGTGCATGTTTATTTTTAGTGGCGCGCCAGTTGCAACTGGCGCCACAACAAACATGCACGTGTAAACCCAGCATAATTGTATAAAAGCGTACTGCATAATGCCGGCGGCCCAGCAGAAAGACAGTGCTCCGCCGATATGTCCAGTTTACGCCCGGCTTCTACGCTACGACAATATAGACCAGGGACTGGGTTAAAAGGCGTACTGCCCAGCGACGGCAGAGAGAAGAGACCCGACTCTGGAGCTTCCATACGTATTTCTATCTATATTTATATTTTGTTCTCTATTTTTTGTAAATGTTAATATGTATATATTATACATATACATTGTATATGTTTATTCTACCCTCTACCACATATACTTATTGTGCCTCTTAGGTATAGATTGTATATTTCAAATTAAGTAAAAAAAAAAAATTTATATTTTAAAACAGAAAACCTTCTCTGTATTAGTTAAGAATATTTTCCATAAAAATACTGAGTGGGTTCCATTAAAAGTTCCAGTGGGCATGGATGAGATTGGCTAGCCAGCTTGTATGGGAGTACGTTATGGTCCCCGAAATGTAGAGTTCTAGTTTTATCCGACAACCAAGTCACAGATTATTGATAAATATTTTTTGTTAGGCACCATTCAAATTGTTGTATGTAATATGTTTAAAATTAAATTTTACCGCAATTATTTCTTGTTAATTAATTGTCCGTGTATAGTTGTGTACAGTTTTACTAATACAATTATTTTGGATGTTTTCCGTTTCCTTATCTTTAGTTTAAAATATTCAAGAAATAATCCATTCTATTACAATAAAATTCATAGAAAATATTTATAATTAAGCCATATGGTATATTATGTAAAACTGCAGGCTAGTGCGGATACGGTTGTATAATTCAACAGTGCGCATTAATTCTATAAATAACTTAATAACCAATACCTGAAAGTCACGTCATTCTCATACATCCTGTAGTCGAACATGATCCACCTACGGTACACATAAACTATTTTATACACACACATATATATATATATATATTATATGTTATGTTACATTATCATAATATTACAAATTAACAATAAAATCAGTCATTTATTTTTTGTTTTTAAAATGATAATAAATTTTTAGGCGATAATATAATAATTAAGTTATATTAGTGAAATACAATCGTTTTTCAAAATTATAATATGTTCTAATAATTATTTTTCAGAAGAAGCCCTCTGTCATTCATGTAATGTTAGAGAATACCGTTTAAGACAAAACGATAGTATATTACATAAATCAGTAGATATTTTATCTTCAGAGGAAAAAAAAGTTAATTTCATGAACGGAAATAATCCGTTCAATGGACTTTCTGGCATAGTACATACCTACACTAATAAGAGTCCTACATGGTAGTAATTAACACATGTCTATTTATTTTTAGGAAATTATAAATAAACGTAAAGATCGACTAATACAAATATCCAACTATAACTACAACACAGCAAAAGAATTATCAAATGCAATTGAAAACGAAAAAAAGAAAAAGTGGAAAGAAAAAAATAACGATAGTTATGTTTTGAAACAGGTAATATAATATATTTATATTATATTCTAACGAGTACTAAACTGAAAGTATTTAATATACAATGTGTTGACAATTTATTGGGTTAGAGACCAGCAAGCATTACTAACTTTGAAAAAAGAGTCAACTTTAAGCACTCATTACTAGATCAAATAGAATGTAACAAGATTAAAAAAGAAAGAGACAAGATCGCATCTTTAAACTGTGAAAAACTAATGCGAAAAGAATCATTAAAAATGTAAAATGCTATTATATTGCTCTGTATCCAAAAATACTTTCTGAACTTTTTAAATTACATTTAGTCTATATGATGAAAGAATGAGAAAGATAGAAGCAAAAATCCGGTCAAAAGAAAATTATTTAATGATCCTTGATGAACACTTAAACAATAAAACTCAAAATATAGAAGAACAAAAGAAAAAAGATAAAACAATACCATTGACTAAAACTTTTGTTTAATGGGGTCTGATGTATTTGTTCTTTCTCCTTTGCTTAAAATTCTATTGATATTATTTATGTAAGAATAAGTTAACAAGCAGTATGTATGAAAATTTTACTTTCTATGTATTGGCGAGCTCAAAAATGTTCTTTAATAATTTTTGGTGTTGATAATTTTGGTATGCAGACTGGACATTTTTTAATGTTAATTATTTGTTATACGAGCTCTGTTACACCTTTTATGCATTTTTTTAACCACGGTTTTATTACGATTAAATCGATGAAAACATTTTGATTACCTTATTATTGTTATTTGTTGTGATAATTTTATCATAAGTTTGATTTTAATATTTTGTAAATACATTTTTTATTATTTGATTGGATATTAAATATATTACATTTTAATTTGGCTTGAATAAAAAAAAGGACTTAAAATTCCTGAATGATACGCTCTTCTTCTTTTTAAACTGAAATCATTCGTTAGTTTTCATCAATCACAAAAATCGGTTTCCTGAATGTACTTTGCTTTCATTAAACTTTAAAATGTCTATAAATAACTCAAAAATGAACAATAAATGTTTAAAATTATACCATACTAGCTGTATAACCCGACTTTGCCCTGGAAACACTGAACAATTTGTATGATATCGAGGGAAATGTTTAAATCTATATTGATCAACACGCCTTCGAATCCACTCCCTGGTCTATACTGTGACAACGAAGACGCCGGACAAGAGATGGTCACGCTTCCAAATAATCGATTCCTTTTATTAATAATATTCCCTATTTAAACAAAAATTTCAATATTTCATAGTCTACGATCCAAAGTGAAGTAAACATATTAACATTGCAGTAAATATTCAAAAGTACGAAGTTGAACCAAGATTGTATATTTATTTTTATTTTTTAGCGGTAGAATGAGAGATGGTCCATGTCGTACGCCTGGAAGCAACTATACTTAAAAGTTAAAAGTTATTCTTAACTTTATTAGCTATAATTTTCTGGAAATAAATTACATTTACGCAAGCCGTAATTCTCGGGCATAATGTACTATTTTGATTTAAATTTTTTGTAAAACAAAATGTATGAATGAAATAATTTATTATTTATGTATTTTTGATCAATGGATAGTTTATCCATTGATACTGCTAATAAACTATATATATATATACTAGCGGACCCGACAGACGTTGTCCTGCATGATATTTCAAGCGATTAGGATATTAAACAAAGTATGAAATAAAAGACAAATAATATAACTATTTCATTATTTTTTATTTTGAAATAACGTCAATTTTTCTGTACTTTCTGTTTTTGTAATATTTACCGTAAATGCGATACATATAATATCAAAACAAAGCGTACAAAAAGAATGCTATATAATAGTTATAAAATATGAGAGGTGAGGTGCTCACACAAAGATTTTGAGATTTACGATAGAAATATTTGTTTATAAATGGTTGCTATTGGTAACCGTGGTTTCTGTGTACTATTTATTTATAGGGTTGTCCCTGGTTACAAATAAACGAATACATAGCAACCATGGTTACCAATAGCAACCATTTATAAGCAAATATTTCCATCGTAAATCTCGAAGTCCCCGTGTGAGCACCTCCCCTCCCCACATAATTTCACCCCATAGTCAATATAAACCATCCAGGGCGTCACCCAAAGGCATACAAAAAATTTCATTCAAATCGGTCCAGCCGTTTAGGAGGAATTCGGTGACATACACACGTACATTAGAATTATATATATAAGATATGTCACCGGCAATTTAGACAATTCCGGTATTTTGCAAACTGCCTAGGCATTATGCATATTGCCGACCCATTTTAGGCAATATAAATAAAACATAATTTTTAATATTATTTTACATATTATGTAAAATGGCATTATGTAAAATGCCAATTTCTTTTTAGGCAGAGTAACAAACAATTTCTCATAATCTGTTAAAACATTATATTAATTTGTATCTATTTAATTATATTTATTATTAATTATATATTATTTATTATAAATATTTTTTAATTTTAATTTATATTTTTATACATTAGGTATAATAGTAATATTATTTATATTTTATACATTTTACTTAAACTAATAGCTACTTATTACAACATGTTATAGAAAAATGACATTTTGAAGTGCACAAAACATTATTTTTAAGGCAAATGCACTTTTTATTTTGACACTTGGTCTTACAAACACATTTTAAAAATCCTTGGCCAGCTCCTGTGGACTGTTCGTAATGCCACCTTCTGTGTCTAGTGGATGTTAATTATTAAAAAATGTTTACTTGGTAAAAATGTTTGAAAATTAAATACAATATTACACATAAAGCTGATTACACACCACGCGTTTTCGACGCAGCGTTTTAGAGCGTTTTAGACGCAGCGTTCGAACACCAAAAATCAAACACGCATCAATATATGGCCATGTTTACACCAGGGAAAAAACCGCGCGTCCGAACGCTTCGAAACGCGCTGGTTTAATTTCAAGCGTTTTGGACGCGGTAATATCTAAAATTAAACATTGGATTTCCAATATTGTTATTCACACTGGGCGTTTGCGACATCGCGTTTTGCAGCGTTTTTATTTATATTATCAGTTTATTTGGTTACCAGACTTCCAGACGTTCAGACGTAGACAAATTAGTTAGTAGTCAGTCGGTAATAACACTATAATAAATTATACTAAAAATGTACAACACTGAAGATTTTATATTAGAAATATATAAAAATGAAGAATTGTGGAATACAAGTAAGAACTTAATTTTTTTAAAGTGATGCATTACATACCTATATTATAATAAATATATGACTATATTCATCATAGAGTTGGAGTCATATCATGACAGAAATAAAATACACGTTGGCTGGACAGTTGTGGGAAAAGCACTTATTGAGAATTTTGATGATTTGACAGAAAAAGAAAAACAAGCCAAAAGTAAATAAAATATTATAGGTATGCTTTATGGTTCCGTTATTAACTTACACAAAAAAAAGGTTTGATTTAGGTTTAGAACACAATTATTGTTATGGACTAATAATGAATACTTTTATTATTAAGTAATAAGTTACATAGTAGGTACATGTGCGTGTGGTTCTTATAAAAATATTAATATCTTATCATTTGTATTTTTATTAAGTATGATATGGGTGAATCATAAATGCCTACAATAAGTAATAATACCTTTTTCCCACAGATTATTTTTTAACTATAAAACTTTATACTTTAAAGACAATGTTTTGACTTTCCTATTATTATATTATAAAGACAAATTAATAGTAGGTTAAGGTTAAATAATAATATCAACATATAATTTGTATGTATATTTTATTTTAAGTTTGAAAGAAACGAAATTCAAAATGTATATTATAGTTACTTAACATATTATGATTGTTTTAAATTATACAGCATTATTTTTTTACAAATTCAAAAACTATTTATGTACAGAAAGAAGATAAAATTTAAAACTAGTTTTAGTTAAGACAAAAAATCAATTAATCACAAATAAATATAACTAAGTTATAATATATAATAATAATAATGATGATTATATTTATAATTATAATTATTATTATTAAATACTGATAGTTATAAGTACATAAATAATATAAATATACATATTTTTTAATGCCTACATAAAAAACCGAACTTGGTTATTATTAAGTTATAGCTAAAATACTAATTTCCAGGTATATTATAGATATATTTTATATAAATATTTATTAAATTAAATAAATTAAGCAATCACCCTATTTTGCCAAGCTAAAGAATGGTTAGGATTATTTACATAGTTTACAAAATACTCCCTTACATTTTTAGCGTCACTTGACGAATTACCAACTCCTTTTTTTCATTTATGAATTGTAACGTGCAATTTAACGTCTTCGATATTGAAATTATCTTTTCGCCGGATATAATTATGCAATACGCTGTAAGCTTTTGTTATTAGTACTGCAAACTCAGGTTCTACCAATAAGCTTGTATGAAGGACCCTCCATTTGTTTGTCAGTATACCAAACGTGCATTCAATATATTGTCTAGCTCTTGATAGCCGATAATTAAAAATACGTCTTCGGTCATTTAAGCTTCTGCCTGGAAATGGCTGTAATACATTTTTACTTAGGGCAAAAGCCTCATCTCCCACTAAAACAAATGGCTGTGGGTCACCATTTTCATCTCCAGGCAACTGGTTATCTGGAGGAAAATTGACTTTGCCAGAATATAATTGTTTCCCGAAAGTCGAACGTTTTAGAATCACTCTCTTTGCCATACGAGCCGATATCGATTACGCGGAGACAATAATTTGAATCACAAACGGCTAACAATATAATTGGAAAACATTTTTTATAATTATAGTATAAAGTTCCGCTTTTTTTAGGACATTGTAGCCTAATGTGTTTGCCATCTACTGCGCCCACTGTATTTGGGAAACTACTGTTTTCATAAAAACCTGCAGCTATGTCACGCCATTCTTCCATGGTTGGAGGAGCCGTTTCCATGGGGTATAAAATATCCCATAATATGCCACAAGTCTCTTTTATAATATTGCGTATTGTCGATACACCCATTAAAAAGTCAAAGTGGAGTGCCGAAAAATTGGTTCCCGTTGCTAAATATCCAAAAAAAAGGAGAACTTTATTGTTAAATTTCTAAGTTGAACTATAATTTTTTTATTTTTTTTCATTTTTTTAAGTAATATATTTTGTATACTCATAGTTTCTGAAATGAAAAAAAAATGGAAAAATTTAAAAGATAACTACAGACGGAAATGTACAAAGAAGTTGGGTCAGGCCGCCACTAACGAAAAGCCATAAGTCTATGCAAAAGTTTTGGAGTTTCTTCGACCGACGATAGAAAATAGAAAGTAATTATGTCAAGCTATATTATTTTCCACTTAATATACCTACTTATTTTTATAATTTGTCAAAACTTAGAACTCAAAGTAACATAATGAGTGAATCAGAGGAAGACGAAGTTGATAGTGAAGGTGATGAAATATTAGTGGTAGGGCAAGATATAAATGAAGAAAGCTTGTTGGAAAAAATTTTTTCTCATACACAGGGAGTGAAAAAAATAAAGAGATCAAAAAAATCTCAGGTAAACGAGTTAAAAGAAGTCACAGAGATTGATCTTATAAATTTTTTAAAAAATCGTCCAAAAGAGGTAGAAGATCCTGATAAGTTGTTTTTACTATCTTTAACGCCTCTTATTAAAGATTTCACTAGTGATCAAAAGACTCAACTGTACATTGAATTTTTGAATGCAATACAAAAAATTAAAAACACTTCTCAACATCAATTTTTTTTTCAAAGAAATCAAATTCCATCATTAACACCTCATAATCAAAATAATACATTTACTCAGCCTCAGCCCTACTCATTAGGCTCTACTCACCATGTAGTACAACTACCACTAAATACTCGGTATAATAATCATCAAATATCAAGCCCCGTCTATTCTCAAAGACCAATATCTTCAACTCCACATATGATCATTCCACATATGGATTATTTTAATTCTAATTATAACACTCCATGCCTATTGGAAACACAAAATTCTAATTCTTCGCACTTTTCCCAGGATACAACATCCGACTCAATGTAAAAAACATTATATTCCAGTATCTCATTTACATAATATAATTTTTTTTAAACTATTTGTTATAAAAAAGTAATCATAAAAATATTGCTTACCTATTAGTTATCTTAATTTAACAGGCAATCTTATATATTTTTATTTTAATTAATATTGATATTGTATTAGTAACACAACGGGAAGTTGAAAGGTATTTGATTTTTTTTTTTTTCATTGCAATACTATGCTATTATCATTTATATTTTACATAAATATACTGTTTTATATTTAATATTGATATTGTATTAGTAACACAATGGGAAGTTGAAAATGTATTTGATTTTTTTTTTTCATTGCAAAACTATGTTATTATTATCATTTTTATTTTACATCATTATACTCTGTTTTTATTGATATTAAAAAGTATTGTTTTGTATATATAATTTACCTTAATGTAGCGGCTAATCTTTCTTCTGGAGGAATTGAAAGGCGGAACACTGTATTTTGTTTTCTTACATGTTCTCCGACAGTAGTTAACTATAGTTATACAATTGATAAAATGTATATGAATTAAAATGTTTCTTAACTATTATGAATTATTGAAATATTTTAAAGTTACCAAGTTATCAAATGATGGAATGGACATACGAAAATAATTGAAGAATTCTTCTGGATACTGCCTCAATACAGAAAAAGTAACTTCAAATTGACCTTCCTGAGGCCTTTTAAGGTTTAGTGGGTGCACCCACCATCGACGATTAGTTACTATTTTTTTTTCTCCTTACGTTGTTGCGTTCTTTTATACAATGCATAAACTAAGCAAGCTACTTCCGCATCATCTAATGTATTTACATCTAATCCATTTAACGCCATTTTAAAACAAATTAATTAACAAAAGTAATAAAAAACATTATACGATGTTTACACGAGTACGTTTAAATACCAAATGACAGTATTTTGAACAACGAGGTTAGGTTAAGTGTGCCATTCCCGCGTGTACGCTACCGATAATGTTTGTTTCAAAAACAAGTTGTCAAAATGAGTACGCTAGCGTCTAAAACGCATAATGTGTAAGTAACTTGTCGCGAGCGTTTTTAAAACGCGTGTAACCAGCTTAACGCATTAATTACCTATTCTTTCAGTCTGTTAAAAATAGAAAACATAAGCAAAACTTTTTCTTTACAAGCCCCTCAAAGTTAAAATTCTTCAAAATTGCAAAAATTTCAAACTATTTTGTACCTAGTTAAAACTGCATATTTAACTTTTTAAAGTTTAGGTACACCTACAATTTTAAAATTCCATACAATGTATTAAACAAGTTTTACTTATAAGAATAACAAATAAACAAGTTGATCGTAATTCCAACAAAAAGTTTTGAGGTTTTGAAATTTTAGCTATTTTGTTTTAATTTTTATTATTAACATTAAATAGGTATATTATTATTTACCTACTATTCAGCTAACAAATTATTTCTGTTCTGAATTGTTTTTTTTATCATTGATGAGGTGTACTCGTTGATTCCTACTATACAGCAGTGACTTGTTATATTATAGTTCCAAAAAAAAAAAAAAACAAAATTAAAAAAGCGTACAAAGTGTATACTTTGTATGAATAATATAAAAAACTATGTAGAGAATTCTTTATCAAACATATATTAATAACAAAATTAACTCAAAATTAGAAATAAGGTCTTTATTTTTTCTTTGTTTATTTTCTTCACGTTTTTTAGCATTGGCTATGTACATTTTCAATGGTTTAGATAATATTGTTGTTGAACGACCGCATGGCGGCCAATTACCAACGAATGATGGAAAAGTGTGATGTGTCCGAGAAGGAATTGGAAAAGATTCGCGAGGAAAACGCTCGTTACAAGTTCGTGGGACAGTGTCGGATAAGCGAAGTCGAAGCATTGACGGGTTGCAAGATCGCTAAGATTTTGACCGGATCCGGCAAAGACGACGGTGTAGCAGCTTTACACTTGGAAGTTAATCGTTTAATTCAATGTTTTTCAATAGGTAGGTAGCTATTAATTACGTCGCTACGTGAACCCGGGGTGGCTGAAATAGTGCATTACAAAAGTCGTCTGTAATCGTCTACAGTCTAACATTATGTGTATCATTAATGGGGATTTAAGAATATATTAAAAATGTTGAGTAATGTGTTAGTGATTGACATTTTTAGTTTAGTATAGCATCCGGTTTTACTGTTTCAAAATGTAAAAATATATTTTTTCAAAATTTTTTCCACATAACTTCTACAGACTTGGTCCTCATTATATTGTACACTGGATTGTTTACTAGACAGGTGGATGACGGTTCTTTCAGTCGGTCAATCCAAGTTTTGGAAAAGGTTATACACTGGTGTTCATATGAAACAAATCTTAGATTTATCATCATTTTTTTAATTTCTTAATTGACTATTTTAGGCTACCAAGAAATTTGTTAAGCGCTAATTCATAGCGCTTTACCAAATTCTTGGCATCGATAGTCTTTTTTTTTTATCTTTTATCTCCTTCAACAATTTTACTTGCCCATCCACCAATTGTGGTTGAAAATGTTGAACAAAACGACAGGGAATAACATAACTATTTTTTAGCTCAAGATAATGGAGAAAATAGGTTATGTATAAATGTAAATTATGTATACATGTACTTACGAGGTGACACGTTGGTCAAGAGTATTTTTTTTTTTTTTTGGCTTTCTCCATGCACACACCAGTATTTAATATAGTAGTATTTAATTTTACTTGATGCTGTTGCCATTTTCCCATTAGGGAATTTAGCATTGATTGATGCCAGGGTTTTAGTCTTTAATAAAAAAATCAACATAATTTTTGTCTTTGTAGACACCGAACACTTTTTCGAATTCTTCGAATGAATAAAAACTATCTAGAAGTTTCATGTTTGGAAAATACTTTGAACTTTTGATTTTAAACTTAAAATTAGTTTACTCATGTTCAGAATGTTATTTAATAACGGAGATGTTTTTTTTAATTTAATTATTTTAGTGTTAGATTTGTCAATTAGATGGTGTAAAGGTGATTTATTGTATTTTATTGTAGAATTTACTATATTTTTATTTCTAAGTGTTAATATTGTATTTTTAAGAGTTTTTAAATTTAATTTGCTATTGTAATTAATTGAGTAATATTTTTTTTTTTTTTTACTTATTAAAAATTAAAATGTTTCAGCATATTTGCTATTACAAGTTTGTTAACAGTTTTTATTTAATGACAGATTACGAAATACTAATATTATTTGTTAGTGATATAGTGATATGAAGTATACATGCGAATGTTAGTTAAATTATTTTTAGTGGTAAATTAAATTAAATTTGGTCTTCGTCTTCGCTTGATTGTGATAGGAGAACATCTTGGGGTAGTCGTGGTTTTAGCCACCGATTTTTAGTTTTTGTTCCCAGGTAGAAGCGTGTGCCATCGGATGTCTTGAGATTTGCGTGAAAGTTTTTAATTGTATTTTTATCCAGTCTTGGAGAAGAGGGATTCCTGTGTCATTATGAATTTGCTTAATGGGGCTTTGAGACATATTCTAAGAAATTTGTTTTGAGAGTAATATTTTGAAAGACTTATTAAGTTGGTATGCAGTTGTTTGGTCTGAAAAAATAATTTATTATGTATTAATATTTGTTATATGTATTAATAATATATTTATACTTTTACTTTAAGGAATTTTTTTTTAGGATCAGATCAATCATCTTGCCCAATTACTTTGTTTTACAAGTGATAAAATTGTGTAATTTTAAGTGGCACTCTTTAACGAATAAAAAAACGCCCAAAATCAATTTTTTTTAATATTTGTATTAGGATATAAAATAGGAAAAAAATCAAAATCTATTTTTAGTCTTTAATATTGTTCAAGGATACTCATGGTTTATATTAACAGTATTGATGACCCTAAAAATATTTATACTACGACCGTAAAACACGTACAAGTAAGACAACGAAATACGACGTGTTAAGGATAGAAATAAGAAAAAAATCTTGAGAACGATGCTACTGTTTTCGTGAAATTGGACCTAGAAGGTTGTAACTCTGTATCACAATTCCCTAGGATGCGTAGATAATATTTCATTAAAAAAAAACATTTAAATTAAAATTTTAAATGTATAGTTTTGGCCGCGTAAAATGACGTTTCGGACCACTGTGCATCGTCCCGGTTTCGATGAAATTACGTAATAATATGCTATTTTTAATTCTTTTTTTGTTTAGAAATAAATGTTCAAAGTAAGGCACATTATTTATTATTTTTGTACTGAATTATGGTTAAATTGTTTAGTATGTCAAACTTTGTAAATTGTCTTGTTGAAATAAATAATTGTGAGCGACTAGGACATTAGTGCCTATATAGGTGCAATCAAGGCCGTATCTGAGGGGGGTGGGGTCCAAGGGGTCCGAACACCCCCCAAAATTTCCTAAATAGTGTACAAATAGTTTAACTAAAATATTTATTTTTAATACCAACATAAATATTACAGATTTTGGACCCCCCCCCTCCGAAATTTTTTTTCTGGATACGGCCTTGAGTGCAATGAGAAATATAATGCTCAGCCCCTCCCAGTAGTAATTTCACCAAATTTCCGCCTATGGTTTCATCATGCCTTAGTATACAAAAATATGAGGTTTATATATGAATATACATTATAAAATAAAGTACTGTATTAAGGAAAACATACAACGGAAATGATATAATATTTTTGAAATGTTTGGGTATCGAGTATTGGGTATACTAATGGCTTTACTTAATAAATGTTTGGGCTCAGCACGTAAAATGACTTTTGCTTCATCTAAAGGACTACATTAATTATTTGCTAACAGCTGTGATTCTTGCTGTGTAGCTGGTTTTATATTATATGACAATACTACTCAAAATAATTGAATAAATGATTCATTAATAGAAATATTAACTGAAAAAAAAACAAACACATTGATGTTTTGCTGACGGCTGTGATTCTTGTTATCAGGAGAAAAATAAAAAACAGCCTGGAACAGACAGTCATAAGTAGGGAACGGATTTTATTGTTAATTCATATTTTTATTAGAATGAGATATTTTAAATCTGATAAAAAATGATTATGAACATATTATTGTTTTTTTAACATCGATTTCGATTTCATCGATTTAAGTCCATACATGATACATCTGTGCTTTAAATGTATTTATACATTGTAGTACGGTGTACAACTGTAGAAACGTGAAATAGATGCATTTTTAACAACTTGTAAATTATTAATTTATTACAAACTACTTGTTATATCTTCATGGTGGACATATTCAACGTTCATTTTTCTTGAGGATTTTTTATAAAAGCGATCAAAATAGATTTTTCGAAATTGTCAAGTTGTCAAAAATATTTTTCCATTTTTGATGGGGAATTGCTCTTTGCCCCCCCCCCCCACACACACACATTTACTCTGAATAGCTATTTGTGTATACGCTGGTCCCTCTGTACATGGACGGGGCAAAAAACTCCCTAGAAGTCGTGCCCGGTCACGACGCAACGTGAAAATAATAAAAATATTATAATCATCATCATTATTGTGTTGTGTGCGCGCGCCAGACACACCGCCGCAGTCGCGGTCGTCGCAACGCATAAAGGACGACCGCGAAGACTCGACGAGGCGGCGGTGTCTGAGTTAGAATGACTGAAAATATATTTCTCGCACACGCTCGCTAGTAATATATTATGTACGAGAGTTCACGTGTGTTGGTACAGTGTGTTGCGTCGTACCGGGCGACGTCGTGTGTGGTCCAATCGGCGGCGGCGACACGCACGCACGGGATCGCGCGTACACTCGCCACATCTCTTCGTCGTCGTCGTCGTATAAGTGCCGCCGCCGAGCCGGTTTCCACACATTTTTATACGGCGGCGGCGATAGAGCAGATAAATATCGCCGCCGCACACACTCATTATACCCGACACAAACAATAAAGCGGTATAATACGCGCGCGCCCGACTTCCCCGCTCTGCTCCCCTTGTACTACACTGCACTACACTACGATTACTATTACGACTACTACTAAGGCGCCGGACTTCGCTGTAGACGAAATGACACACATGTGCCGAGCGAGAGCCCTATGGTATTTGCAAATAAACACGATAAGCAAAGGTATAAAGGCCAAAGGCCCCGTAAAAGGTCCTAGAAAGGCGCTGGCTAAAGGTTAGTAGGACATGGCGTTGGTTGACAACCGATTGAACTCGTCAGTTCTGTTGCTGCACGGTGGTTCGGTTCTTTGGCGTACGGGTATCAATACTGGGGTAAATAAAACTAGGTAAATAAATACTGGGATAAATACCCAGAACTATAATTGGGTGGGTTGTAATAAGCGATAAGTGGCATTTAATATTCAAACATAGTCATAATTTAATGACAATAATGGTCAGAATAAAATATTAAAGTAATAATAATAGTTTGGCAGGTCGCCAAGCGTCACAGCAAATCGTCAACTAATTGCAATGCTGCCCGTTGTGCAAAACCAATCCAAATTTCAAATTATTGTTTAAGAAACTGATTATTGAATAGTGTAATTATACATTTTCTCCGATACTTAGATTGCTGATAAAGTAATACGAGTATGTATTAAATATTTCTAAAAAAATATTTTTTTATGTAGTTTTTTGTCTGTTTATAGTTAGTTAGTAATTAATTAGGTACTTCGAGCTTATTGATAATATTTGTGTGGGTCTCACACCATGACATGAAATATAGATCGGAGCCACCGAACTTCGGATTCGAGTGTACCGCTGGTCAAAATTTACAATGTTAAACGTGAGGGGTTGGTAAAAAATCAATATTTGGCGGCCCACATTTATAATTATACTAGAGATTGTGATATCATGGTAGTAGGCATATTGTCTACATCGTATTTATATTTAACCGTGGAAAAAAACAATCATGGTTACGTATTAGGTATATAGGTATGTACAAGTTTTTAACCTTCAATTACATAGTTTTTTTTTATTTCATTGACTGACAGTTTGTTTTTTATAAAAGTTATCTGCTTTAAAATGTTTTAAGCTTGTACAGCGAGTTCCAGGTATATCTTGGCATCTTACATTTTACATGTTTGTAGTAGTGTTCAGCATGGTCCGTTATTTTAGAGACCGGTCCGGACTTAAAATTTTAACAATTTTAACCGTACTCTATAGCTAGACTGAACCGACAACTAGATTTTTTTATACTGGACTAGATTGGTAATTTAATTTAATTTAATAAAATAGATTAGAACCGAACTAACGGTCCGATCTGAAAAAAAATTTGGAATAACGTTTTATGAGCGTCTGAAGTTAAAATGTTAACAAAATAAAGGCTTGAGAATTGTTGATTTTTTTAGTTTTTTTCTGTGTATATCGATATAATATTTCTCGTCGTGTCAGAGAGCTTGAAAACAGCTTGAAAATCTAATACAAAGTCCATTATTGAACAGTCTTTCAACGCCCCAACGGGGTATTATAAATATGGCGTACAGTAAGGTAATCAGTATCATTCTATTAATACGTTCTAAAAATAACGTTACCTATTATGTATTTATGATGCCCCAGTAATAGAAATGGCTCAAGATAAATGGAGGGATTGCCTTACAATTCAGATTTTCTGATATCATTAAAACACTCTTAGTACATGTAATATAATATATTACAATATGTAAAACAATATATTATATTTTTTTGAATTTTTTTTATAGTTCAAATTTTGTGACTTACACATGCACATCTACTTATCAGTTATCAACAAAATATTGTACTTATTAGTTATTATCATCAATATTGTTATTGTTCTGTGATATTAATTATATTCAATTATTAGCTCTATATACGGGTAGTATACCCGGATACACCTTTTATCGGTTATTTACATATTTGGCTTGATTCTAAAAATAAGTTACCAACATTTTCACGAACACCAAAACGAATGAATACGAATTGTACACATTTTACTCATTCAAATCGATATGTGCTCTTAGATTTTTATTGCTATTTTTACTTACTTTAGACAGCACTAATAGTTGTCCTTTTTATTTTTATTTTGTTGAGCCAGAAGGGCTTTTATTGTGAGTCGGGAAAAACCAACTAAAAATTAGGGAAAAGGTGAATTTTTACGCAAAACTACTTTTAACAAAGCTGATTTCTTTATTTTGCTGTAACTAAAAAATTAAAAACTTTAGAAATTTTAAATTTTCACCAAGCATTAACATAGTCATTATCTCTAAACGGAAATATTTTCAAAATACTTTGACGGTGTTTAAGCTATTTATAGAAAATTGAATTTCTCGATTTTTTTATATTTTATTTTTCTAGAAATGTCGATTAAAACTACATAATTGATCAAAAATGGTTGTACATTTTATACAAGGTTAATCATAAGTAGTACTTATCGAAATAAAAAAATAAGAATTGTTGGTTAGATTTTTTTTTATAAGTCTTAAGAAACATTCTTACAAAATCCATCAAAATAACGAATTGTGTAAGTTATTTTGTAGTAAAAAATTCATAAAAATGTTTCTATTCATATCTAAGGTTGAAAATTCAACATTAGATTTTATATAAGTTTTGCTTACGACAACCATAGAAAAAATTCCGCCGGAAAACGGTTAAAATTTTTTATAAGCATTTAAAGTTCAAATTCGTCAAAATCAAAAAAAATGGTAATTGGAAAAAAATCCCCAAAGCTATACTTACATGTTGGGATATACAGATGTCAAAAAGTCGAATGCTGTCATGGGACACCCGGTAGAAACGTAGTTTCTTTGGCAATCTTATATGTTACAGATTAATTTCAGTGGAACTATTCGAAATGAAAGTAAATATTATGTTATCAGGTTTTATTTTTTATTTTATTTAATTTATTGAAATTACGAACATTGAAAAATAATACATTGAATTATTATTATTGTTCATATTCAATCGTCGAAATGATATGCCTGCGATAACTGAAATACGACACGTATGTCTGTGACGTAATTTTTTCCAAATATCGTGAAAAAACAGCTCGATGATATCAAACAAAACAACGCGAAATAATATCATAACCAGGGCTGTGAATTAAATGCACTAAAAAAGTGTTAAATATGCATCAAAAAATTATGCACTAAAAATTCAAAAAAATGCTTTATATACGTACTCCATCTTTATTAAAAACTGTTGAAATTAATAAATAATAATCAAAAGTGGTTTACAAAACAAAATTCCATTCTTTTTATTTTCCTAATTTGTAAAAGATTTCAAATGTACTCGTACTATACACGGATAACGGATTTGTAGATATCAGAACAATCTTGTTTTAAGACCAATTTATACCAGATAGACCGAAAAAATAAAACAATTATTTTAAGAAAATAAGCATTAATACGAAGAAATCATGAAAACATGCAATTATATGCCCTAACCCGTAAAATATACAAAAATATGCAAAATAAGATTTAGTATTTGAACTATAATAAAGTCAAAGCAAATTTTGGCTGAATCTGTTTATTTATACATTGTAGCAAAAAAAAACATACAAATGCATTCAATTCGCCCTGATCATAACTGAAAAACCCGGATTCGTCAACAGTCATGAAAGTGATTTTATAATATTTAATGTTATTTATTTTGTTATGAACGGTTTCAATTTATTGTAATACTATAATAATTTATTATAACAATAATAATTAATAATAATAGTATCTAGGGTTTCTAGCTACCTGCAACCTGACCTTTTTTCTATTGTGTGTGTTTTATCGGCGGCGACGTGTAGATATATTATAATTTATATTATTATAACAACGTAGCCGGCCGTAGAGCAAGAGGGACAGAAGTATATAGAAAGCGGTAAAGAGTAACAGAGATAGCGACTAACGCTTTTATTTTCGTTGTGCACGGTTTTTCTGGACTGACGGAGGGATCCCGTTCATATCGCGCCATAAGAAACTACGTTTCAAAAATAATAATAAAATATAATATAAAATAATTTATAATTTAATATAATATAAAAATAAAATAAAATATATAAAATTGGAAAGATAATTATTTAGAAATTAGAACATTTACAAGTGAATCGGATCACTTGCTTATGTTATTACTTATTACTCACAGCTCTTAAAAAATCTCCAATGGTTAGGTTATTTTCATTTTTTCTTTTAACGAACTCTTTTAGTCGGATGTTGACAGTTTTATTGTGGCTTCTTTTTGTACTACTCTCTTTGGGTTCACCTAAAGCATCCAATGCTAACTTGGCTAGATCGGCGTTAATTTCGTTTCCGTTTGAGATGTACAACTATATATAGCTAAATCTTATAGTTTTTATAATCGTCTAAAGATATGTTGGTATTTTGACAAAATACGTAATAATCTCGAAAATATGCAGTTATTATTGATTAGGAAATTCATAAAAAATGTTTTATTTCAATCTAAGATTTGAAAATTTATTCAACACAAGATTCTCTATGTTTTTCTACTTTTCTAAAAAATAAAAAATTTACCGGAAAGTCAAACTAATATAATCCTAGGTTTTTCGTATAAAGTTTATAATGTAACCAAAATATATTAAAAAATTAATTTTTTATAGACATTTTAAGTTAAAATTTGGACTAAATAACTAATAAGGTATTTAAATGAAGTATAACTGTATAATAATGTAATTGAAAAATATTTTTCGTTGGTGTTTAAAACTTTTAAAGTTTATTATTATTTTTTATACAATCAATGACATTTTTAAATGCAAAAATAATTCAACCTACCTTATTATTAGGGCAGATGACTTGTAGCTCTAATTCAATTTACTGTATTATTAATAGTAAAATGAATTATTTTAACAACAATAATATCATAAAATATACTTCGTAATGTAGGCTGACAGACCTTCAGAATCATTTTTTCAGATGCTGTGTGTTTAGTTTTATATTTCTTTTTCCTTTAAATCGTTTTTTGAGCTCTTTTAAACTATACAGCAGTAAACATTGATTAATACCTATTCTTGTTTACAATTGATTATTTATTATTGATTGTAATTTTTGGAGAAAAATTGTATTCAAAGCTGCCTTCTTCAGGCCAATATTGTTTTGCAGTTGCGGCGCCAGGTAGGACCATGGCCCGACCTTATGCATATTAATTTGGTCATGTTTCATAAGTTGGAAAAAATCGCAATTGTTTACTGTAGTTAAACTAAATTCTATAACTAACAATAATATACTACTATAATTTATTTAATAATATTACCCACAACACATAGTCCACGACCTACTTGTATTTAGAATTAATGGTATTACCTACGAATCACCACAATTTGTTGATACATGAGTACGACAAGTCTCTTCTACATCAAACTGTGACTAACTTAACATGACTATAAAATGTAGTAACTGATTAGTGACTGCAGATCACGAAGAAAAAAATGTAGGAGTTGAAGTAGAAATTACTTTAAAAGAAAAAGAGTTACTCTTAGTGCCTTAAATTGACTTTTAATTATTTAATGCTAACCTCAAGAATGAAAAGTATCGTTGATAATATCGTGTATAATATATTATAGATAAGACATTCCACACGAAGTGTCGACTAGACGAACAGCACTAGCTACTATGGAAAGTTGTAATAGCAACCAGAGAGGTTTAGAGTCCCTATCACAAAATTGGCTAAAGCAACTATGTCTGTCTTAATATTAAATACAGTAGATTTTTATTATGTCAAACATCGGCATTTCAAATTTTTCTTTATCTCATACTCAATTGAAATTTATAATTTTAAGCTGCATTTTATAAGAATTTTTTTTTCTAAAACAATGTTCTATTATTGTAGATGTATATATTTTTAAGTTTCAGTTCTAGTGTGTTGAAAATTAAAGATGAAATGATCGACGGAACTGATGAAAAGAATGGTATTCAGTTATTACCAAACAGGTAAGAACTAAGAATTTTATCTAAAAATTATATTTAACGATTATTAGACAGTATAGTTAATAGAAAAAGAAGCTATAAGATGATAGAATCCTTTTAGTACTAGGTACCTAAAAAGTGAAAAATGTTATTAATTACTATGATTAATTTTTGGTTAGTTAACTGTTTAAGAGATCACAGCACCAATGTAGTCTTGTCGACAACTACGACTGTTCCTAATATTGTGTACATTGTTTTATATTATCTAAAATAAATCTCAAAGAGAAATAACATAAGTGATTTCTTCATTATGTCAATACAATTGTTAGTAGTTCATACTAATTATTAAGGTACAGTTTCCCTACAGCATCAACCAGTGGAACATCACGGCGACAGTGACTGGCTATTTCGGCGTGGGGATATCTTGGCGCCGCAGGTATATTAATATACAATTTTAAAAATACAAAATGGTTAAACATATATTATATGATAATGATTTGATAATTATTTAAAATAAAATCTATAATAGGTGAAATGTAGGTATTAGGTAAAATTTATTTTAAAAAAATGAATTAATAATATTTTAAATAAAATGTTAATAATATAAAATTGAAATTTATTTTAAAGAAAATAAATATTATGTTCTATAAAAACATCGTGGCCTTTTTGAACCCCATAACAGCTATATTTGACTGGATGTACTATTGACGATTTTATTAAGGTTATTTTTCATAATAGTAATAGTAATATTCTTTATTTTAAAAAAATGGCCAGCGCCGAAACAGCCGTGCCGAAATGCCCTAGACCCCATATGTTTAATATCAATGTGTTCACGGTTACCTTAGATTGTAAACATTGTAATGTATTGATCAATAATCTATGACCTATATATAAGTATATAACTAAATAAGTTAGTAGAAATAAAAGGGACTTATACTCTAAAAGATATCACTATATGAAATTTTAATTATTCCTTTACAGTTTTTAAACTAATAATCTTTTTTTTTGTTAAAAATATTAGCCCTTCTAGAAATGATATGAATCATCAACCTATGAACCAATTAAACACCGCAAAGGCCAAAGGTTGAAACTTTTCAAGATCTGAAATTGTATTCCGCTATGCTAAATGTTCATTGATTTGAAAAAGAATGTACTGAATTGAATCATGGATTATATATAGGTATGATCGCAACTTTTTAATACGCATGTGTCATGACTGCTACTGGCAGTGCATATTATTACTTCGAATTATCAGTTTTTAAACAATACAAATGGTATTCGATTCGTGATAAAAATCACTGCCAGCTGAAATTCCTTTCCATGCTAAATCTTGTAACAATAGTACGTGCACACTACACAGCCTATAACGAAAATGTGTCTCAATGCGATCATACTTATATACTTAGCCATGGATGGAACCATCATAGCATGGATGTATTGTATTTACATCAGTATACCACACTTATTTAGCAAGTAGTATAATCATGAACTAAGATAGTAGATGATACTATTTTAGTTCGTGGTATAATGAACCAAGTTTTATCATGTAGCTCTAACCAGTGTCAATGATACAAAAAAAAACTCATATTCCCCAGGATTGTCATCAATATTCACATTGGCAAGATGAAATTACATTTTACAATTTTATCGTATTATGGGTACTCCTACCTATTACATAAAGTCACATACATCCACACGAATCATCATAAATAAACATTTGCGATGGCCGAAAAAATGTCCTTCGAAAACTTGAAACAATGCGTGTGCAACATTTTACATTTTGTATTGTTTTTTTTTCCGTTCCCTCCGGTTTTTGCATGCGTGTCATCCGAGAAATGTCGACAACGCTCCTCTTTTGTCTGTTCGACCGGACACCGCATAAATAAAATCGAACCGTGAAAAAGAAAACATTCATAATAATAATAATTATTATTATTATAGTTAAACTATAAGCACCGCTATTTATACTACCTGGTAAACCGCCGTAAACGTGAAAAGAAAAAAACAATTGTAAACTAGAAATTCTGGTAATTATGAGTTTTCGTTTCGTAAGTAAAACCTATCGCGGATCCCGTGTCTCCGGAGACCTACAGACAGACAAAGGCACAGATCAAAAATACGATACATACGATCTAACGCGGCACGTACTACCTATATATTTCATAGCGTGTTTTATTTGTCGTTTTATTTTATCATCAAATATTTTCGTTTTTTTTCTCTGTTTCGTTTACCGGCTTTATATTTTATTCGATCCCGCACAATACGCGCTATACTTAATATAATACCTACCTACTTAATGGCATTAAAAGTCGCAACAAATCATTCACGTCTTCCGTGCAGAGCGAGAAAACCTGTAGCGACTACCTACTATGATTTCATTATTCGTACCTCATTATTATAATATTATTAATATGATCATCTTCCTTCTCGTTCTCGGCCGCGGCTGTTCGTCCAGCGTCGCAAGCGCGTTCGTCGTAGTTTATGACGTACGTCGTAATTTCGTATTATGTTTCGTATATCGTATTGTCATTATTAGGTATAGGTACTACCACGGTAGTTGTAACCATAATAAATATTATGTAAGTTGTCGGCTGATTATATACGGTTGCGGCATAATATTATACGCGCATTCTTTGCCCGTGGTTTGTACGAAGTTATGAGTCGCCTGTGCCTTTTATACAATAATCTTTATTCAATATTATTACCATTATTATTATTATTATTTACTATAGTGTGTATTATACTATTTAGTGTTTACTGCCATCACGCCTGCGCGTTATAAATGCACGGAATACCTGAAGATGGTGGTGGCGGCGGCGTAAGATCTACGGTTAAGTGTTTGGGCTGGTAGATATCCGTAAAACACGTTTTCGACGACTTAATAGGTAGCTGTGGAAAGCATATTTTGTAATCCGAGATAAATAAAATAATGAGTTAAAATAAATTGGCACGGATGGTGTGCACGATCACCTACGTCCATGCATACAAATTTTGGTGTCTGAAACATCTTTATATTATCTGAATAAAAATATTTCTGTAATAAATAAATAATTAAATATGTTAAGTCTCTTGGATGTTATTGCAGTGTTCCTGAAAAAAAAAAGAATATTAGAGTATACAGTTTTTTTGATTATTTTAGGTTTAATATATTACTTTTGGCGATGTCTTAATAAAAGCGCTATTGACGTCCCATACGTATAATTATTACATGTTGAGCATTTGTATGGTTCTAATTTGAGATATTTATCTACATTGTGGTTTTTTAATAAACGTTCAGAGGAATACACATTGTTACAAATGTAAGATGTTGGCACATGTCTCTTTAAATGTCGTTGGTACGAGCTGAAACATTTGAAGTGTTTTTCACAACCATATTTGCAAATATGTTTTGTGGCAAATTGCTTTCAGCAGAATCATTGTTCGGCTCATCAACTGTTTTTAAAAATTTAAAAGTACAATATAACATTTTTTGTTAGGTTAGTGACGATACACTGAATTACACATACCAATATATACAGTCATACCAAATAGATAGTTACCATTATCTGATGATGAATCTGATTAGTCTGTAAAAATATCACTTTGATCATTAATTTAAGGGTAGAACTTGTGGCAGTGACTGGCGCAGCTAATGCACTAGTGGTTGATGCTGGATTTCATGTCGCGTTATACCCTCTCAATAAGTGGAGACATACATACTGGTACTGGTGTAACGTCCTCTTAAATATATAATTTAAAAATAATAATTAAAAAAGTACATCAACTGGTCGTGGCAGTGGTACTGTATTTTATGTGGCGTTCAGAGTTCCCATACAATGTCATATTTTGATCAATTTTTTCCAGCGTATAGAACTGGTTTGGTTGAAAGGCTAGATCTAATCTAATCCGTTATTTGGATCGCATATTTTGAGAACATGACTGACCATTATTTAAGCAACTTATTATATTATTGATAATTGACATGGTTTTTAATTTTTTATTGACTCGAACCCTGCGAATAATAACAACACATGTTATTATACAATTGTTATGTAATAATTAAGTATTTCGATGAAAATAAATTCTGCATCTTGATTTGTATTTCAAAATAGGTAGAAACCATTGTATGTGTAATATAATATGAAAATTAAGAACATAATATAAGTTATACACATTTAAAGGGAAGTTGATTACGACACAAATAGTCACGCATTATTATAGTATATTTGCTTAATGAACTATATCTACGTCGAAGGAGCAAAAAACAATTTATATTGATTAGAGAAACTGTATACATAAAAAACGATTCGAGCATTATTAATTGATATTTTACTAGACACGGTTTCAGCACTTCGACAGATCAACGATAAATAACCATCAATCTATCTTGTATAGAATATTAAATTTGTTTGCACAACATTTGATAGGCTCCTATGTATATTTTACAAAACAATACGTTCATATTACTTAGGTCATAGATACTAGCTGTAATAATTCCCATTTTCTCCCATCTCATAAACCTAATATTATAATTATAATTATGTTTCTACATAATTATTCACTTTCTATATTATACAAGAATACAAGACCCCATTATGTCGGCGTGGTAGCCACCTTAAGTCTCAGCTCGTGGTAGTCACCAAGAAAAAAATGTGTGATTGACCACTGATCAATATGGGTTACGAACTTGTCACTTAATATCCAACTAATAGGTAGGTACGTTTAAGTATAACATTACAAATTTCTAACAGACTGATGGATAGTGATTTTATTTCCAGGGGTGTAGTTAAAAATGTATTTAAAAAAAAAAACGATATTCATAGCACATAGTACATAGCACAACGGAGGCATATTTAAAAATATGATTTTCAATCGTTTTGAATTATAAGTTCTAAAATTATCATAATTAATTGTCTTTAAGTATTCTATATTTATTCAGTCTCGCTTATTTAAGTACATTAAACTACGTAATATACAATATAATATATAGGTACTAAGTTTCACGGTGACAGTAATAACAACGTTAACACATTTTTAATAACATTCTCATACGAGTATCATTTCTTATTTTTAATTATGTTTTTAAACCATGTAAGCTGGAACTTTAGAATTTGGAAATTCGGGATTCTGGTAGTCTTGCCTGACCCGCCTTAAGTCCTCCAGCGTAACTTGGTTAGGAGGAACAGTTATGATAATATGCTAAGCAAGTTAATCTTTCCAATCGGCGTAACGAAAAAATAATAAAACATCAAACATCTGAGTGTGATATTTTATGTAATAATTTTTTGTTTTTTAGGAAGTTGCTATTTCTATATCCGATGCGTATTTACTTATTTTTGCGTCCTAGCTGTAATTGGCCCAAATATTGAAATGTATGAAATAAAATATTTATCAAGATTATAAAAAATATGACATAACATATTTCTCTGCACAATACATACTTTGAAGTACCTAGGTAATAAGTGAAAATTAATTCAAAATAATTTAGTGCAGTCATGGGCGATATTGTGCACCCAACCCATTAAGGTAGAGATATAAAATAATATATTATTTATGTATCAAATATGAAGAACTATTGATTGAAGGACATTTAAAATGTGTAGTAGGTATCGTAACAAAAATGTAATTTATTACCTTTGAAGAATAGATCCTGTCTAGCTCCTTTTTTTATTTTTGGTGCATCTTCATTTTTTTCATTTTTATTATTATATTCATCATTGTTTGCCTGCCATTGTGTTTCAGAAGACTTTAAATAAATAAAAAAAACAATTATAAGAATATTTCATAAATAGTTTCATTAATAGAATCTTTAGGAATTTTTTAGAATTTTTGGACCCAAATTGAATTTACAGCTGGAACACATGAAGGAATCGAATAGAATACAATTATAGGATTAATTAGGTAGGTACCAACTATCTATTAAATATTAATTTATTCATACATATACATACTTTTAACCTTTAAGGTAGAGATAATAGATAGATTAATTGTATAGGATTACAATGAAATTGTTAAAAATAAAATTTTTACTTATACAATTTTTCTTTTTTTTCTAGTTTCTATGGCTTCACTAACCACTTCTTTTTCAAAATTACCAAACAGTTCTAGGTTATCGAGACTGGATTCATTGGAATCGCTTGTTGATAAATTATCGATAAAACTACAATGGCGAGAAAAAAGTTTTCGCCCTCGTAGGTGTTTCTACAAAAATAAATAAATTTTTGAAATGTATATTTTTTGATTAAGTTTTTATGCTATGAGCAATATATGCAATATACCATACCAAGGGTTGGGAAGGTTTTTGTTTTTTTTGTTTTTGCTCTGTCTCCCGGATTTTTGGCCTGTGTTGACTGTAGAATATGCTGAATTTTTTCTATTGTGTGTCTACTAGGTTGGAACATAAAATTTTTTTCTTCGTTTTCATAATCAATTTTAACCCAATTTTCATAAATAAGTTTGTAATTGGGGTATTGAAATTTGAATCCATAAGATGATTTTTTATTTTTTTTCCATAGAGTACCTAGTAAAAAATTTAATTCAATATAATATAAATTGTATACAAATAATTTCAAAAATAATATAATTCAATTCATTTTTATTATCTTATTATTGCTGATTTAATCAAAGTATTTTAAATAAACATGTTATTATAATAATAAAAGCATACTTAGTATAAACATAGAACAATATAAATCAGTAGTTATTCATTAGTATTATTATTAAAAGCATAACAAATTAATCATAATAAGTATAGTACAGAAACATTTTATTATTCAATAATACTTTATATACCTACATGGGTAGCGTAGTCTCTCTGTCCTCAAAGTTATCATTACCATTTCCAATCCTGAAAATTGATTTTTATTAATTAAGTATATCTGGTAAATCTTTAGTCAAATTTAAATCTATCTTAAAGTAATTGATCAAGTCTACAAAGTGTTGTCACAACTTGTGTACTTTTTTAGTTTATGCTTTCTAATTGATTATTAGTTCTGTAGCCTAAAAATGCATAGTTAAAGTTACATATTATAAATTATACAATATATTTTGCAATTCATAATTATAAAATTCAAACAGTTTTGACATCAGTTAAATACCTAATGTCATCTATTCAATTGAGTAACCACCGCCATTACTTATTATTAAAATTTACCAAATAATTAATGATAATTAATAACACTTCACTAAAATATAATAGACAATATTGAAGACAGAAAAAAACATTTTTTGAACTGTTTCAAGTGAAGGTTTTTTAAAAGCGTAAATAAGGAATTTTTTACCACACCGGGAATTATCCGTACAACTTCATCGGTAAATGTTACTTGCCATCACTGTTACAGCTTATCCTAGGTACATCAGTCGTGTAGGCACACAGCGCACATCACATTAAAAGTATTTTACTTTTTTCAACACCCTATACCCACATAATATATTCAATTATCGGTTATCAACTGGTACTGGTTTATTTTATACTTTGAAACTGTTCGATTCAACTTCACGGGATGTTCTTGAATAATTTCATAAATGTTGTGATTTAATATTATGTGCAGTGCCAAGTGCTCCAGGCCATTGATATGCTATAATAATTTATAAGCATGCGCGTGTGTACCTCTATACCTTAATATAATATTATTATATTTGACAACTTTACGCGTATTGCAATAATTGTGATCCGATTCGATCGTATTTATGAAATATTGAGTTACAGTGCAGCGTGTGTAGTATTATATTACATTGTTCCAAAATGATTGCACGTCGTCCGGCGATCGGATCTGTATAAAACACGTCTGCAAAAACCATTATAAAACGTTTTATGTTTTTATTACGAGCAACAACATGTATGTATAGGTATTAAAATATCAATACCCCCCATGCGATTCTTACGGCGTATTATGTTGTTGTTGATGGACATATGAAAGAGGTACAGATATCTGTATTCTGTATGTATACACATATATAGGTATATATTTATATGCCATCAAACATTTTTCTCATTATTAGTATGCGCTCTTACATACTATAAATCTTTTCTTTTTTTTTTTATTGAATTTCATATTAGTATATTATCTTTGCTTATAAAATATATTAATAATAATATAATTCTTGCACTTTGATCGACATTGACGACTTTCTAGATCCCCCTACTATGCTGTGTCCGCAGTTCTACAAACATGACGTTATATATTATTTTTTAGAGGAGTGGTGGAGGGATCTGATTTTTTTATATAGATATTATAGACACTTAATTGTTACAAATAACAATAAAATACAAAAAATAAATTTGTCTAAAACTATCAAATGTAAGTTGAATATAAAAATTAATATTAATTCTGAATTTTTTATTTTTATCTAAAACTTGAATCAACTATACAAATGCCCTACTAGGTTGCATCTATAGCACCCTGAAACAAGTAGGCTTTACTCTTTTTAGTAATACAGCAGTACCGCAACCAGTGGAGGTTTCCGAGTCCGCCCCCCCCACCAACCCTTGTTTGTATTATTAGTACACCAAAATTATTTTTTTAGTTTAATTCTCTATGTTTAAACAAGTATGCTTCCCCCTTGAAAAAATTCTGGTTTCGCTACTGGTAATTATGAGCATTTTTTTTTTGTATTTATCCAATTTTACATAATATTTTGACTGTATTCAGCTAGTATTAATATTAGACGTCAGAAATATAGGTTTTACGCACTGTGGTCATGTCAATATTGCTATGTAATGTGTGTGTGTGTGTACAGATAAATACCGCATGAGAAATTCCTGGACCATCCTCGTTATTCGTACGTACTGGGTTTCTGCATTCAAGAATTTAATATCAAGGAAATATTTCATGTGATTACTCACTCATTATTATACTCGTGCGAGCAACGCACACATATACACATATTTGATTCCTACCGGTGTGGTCTTTTATATTAATGATATTAAACAGATACCGATAATTAAATTAATAAATGCACTTAGCATACGTCTTGAAACCTATTAATAAAGTCATAAATGATACTTCGTATGTGTGAGAGGAAGTGTCGCGCGTAACGTATAATATATTACGTTTATATTTTCCAGACACATGCACACACGCGAGGATAACACGTTTTCAGTAATAATTTACATAACATAATAGATGAAATTAGCTCGGGTTTCCGGTCATTTATATACATATATTTTTTTTTTAATAAACTTTATCAGTATGCTCAATATTGTATTTCGATCACCTACACGTCATCAGTTGTACTCATACAATTATGGAGGATAACTACATTGTCTACATTAATTGTCATTGACTATATTCTCTGTGTACATTAAATTATAAAATAGTACCTATTCTACACAGAAGTAAAATGTTGATTTTAGATTGTCTCGAATCTAATCTATATTTACCGATGGTCAAAGAAAATGAGAAATTTAGTGAATCTATTAAAAATTGATCTCTGGGGTCATATAAAATTAAATGTATAAAACCAGCGTTGTTAATATCAATGTATTTAAAACAATTCTAAAATAGTTAAAATATTGAAATTAACATGACTGAATAATAATACATTAATGTTAAACAATTACGTAATAATGGACAGCAAACAACGGTTATGTATTGTAACGATTTACAGATTACTGACTAGTCATTTTACGTCGCACTCAGATTCTTTGTGAATTTGCTTAGGTTAGCAGAACACAGGATCGCCGAGTACGAGCGTATATTATATTATTGGCATAGCCAGCAGTCGGGTTTGAATCGCGAAGTAAAGACAAGCGTTATTTCATATAATCTTAACATTTCATTTAATATCAATTTCATTCGATTTATTATTGGTATAATAACCTACCAAATAATTAAATCATAACGTATTATCATAATTAATTCAACTCGTACTCCGCTACTCCTGTGATCTTCAATATACTACCCTCAAGAACAGGGTTACTCAGGTGATAGTGTACTGTGTAATATTATTACTATTTTAAACATTTAATAAATCTTTGTATACGTTGCTATATCGACTACCATTGTGTTTAGTTTATGAACGCAGGTCATAAGTTTCTAGGACCTGTAAAATATAACTTAGAAAACTTTATTTATATCAGTCCAACAACCCGGTTCACAAGACCGGTTCGTGTAGGGGATTAGCTAACCCACTACTCCTTAACGGGATAGGATTAGGTATAAATATCGACAGCCACTTTGTGTTAACCACGAAGGAGGTGTGTTGCAATTTGGTGGAGGCGCCGGGCATATATTTCAGAAAAGATTTTCTTATTAGACTCATGTATCACCCATTGTACTTGATTCGTGCCAATCCTTCGTTCGTCACCCAACGGCTTAACAAAACCATAGTTCGCGTTTGCATGCATCACGACTCTCTTACCGGTTGCTCTCTTATATTTCAACAAAGTGCTGACTTCGGGGAATAGTTGTTTATAAAATCCTGCACCTACATCAACAGATACGCCAAACACATTCAAAATGCTATTAATACGCTGCTTAAGCGTTAGAAAGCACAATGCATCGAATCCATCCAGACGTTCTTTGAAACAACCAATTTGGTCAGAGTCGGTGTATATATCACCTTTATTTATTAAATATTTCCTATACGGTATACTGAACTTTTGAGCTATAACATAGGTAGTCGTTCTTAGTTCAACTTTAATTATCGGGCTAAATTCTGTTGTATGGACTATTTTAACGGGCTTTACTCTTAGGTATTCGTCACTCATTTTCTTCTCATCCTCAACTAAGTAATTCACGGCTCGCTCGAACAAATGCAAAGCGCCTCCTTTTCTGATTTCTTTTGGATCATACATCTGAAAGAGCGCAAAACTAATTGCTTTGAGATCTACATCGTCCGAGGGTAAATCCAACTTTAAACAATATTCAATTAGATGACTAAAGCCAATGTCCGTTATCTGATGGTTGGATACTGCACCTCCAAACAAAGTCAGGATCCTCTTAAATTCATTATTTCTATTGATCAAAAACGATTTTAGGTTAACATATAAGTCAGGCCTTGCGCGGATAGCATAACCACAATTCTTGACCAAAACGTCATGCTCAGCCACCAACGATTTCTCTGTGCTAGTAATAAACGACTTCAAATTTATCGTCAAACCGGCGACTTGTGATCTAATGCGATCAATTCCCTCCATATTGACTTGATATTAAAAATTTTTTACAATTACAAACGATTAAATCAGAATCAACAATATTGAATAGATTAAGAACTAAATTAATCGGTTTCGACTTTAAAATAATTTATAAAAAAGGAATTTTTAATCAAGCCGCAGATTTTTTATCTCGTTATCCAATAGATAATAATGTCAGTATCAAAGATTTAGATGAACATCAAATAAATATTGTCGAACCAGTAAATTTAAAAATACTTCAAGCCAGAGACAACTATTTAAAAAATATAATAATAGGTATAAATATCGACAGCCACTTTGTGTTAACCACGAAGGAGGTGTGTTGCAGTATTCGTAAAACAGCATTGTTACTTTTACCCTTGGAGAAAAATCCAGTGTTATTCTTCTCACAAGTGACACACTGACATTCACAGTTATTTATCCCAAAAAAATCTCGACCGTAAAACACAGTTAACTCCTGACCTTATGTATGTGGTCTACAGTTTTGACACAAGACAGTTTTTTGGTACGACTGTACCATTGCACATTGGGTTGACAGTCATGGTTTAGGAATGCGACCGGACCAAGGAAGATATAGTCCTTTTTATTTATGCATGTTGAAAAATCGTTAATTCCTTTTTTCAAGAAATCATTACTAATGGGGTACAATTGACCCACAACTCGTACAAACAAATATTTGGACTGATATTTCCTTTGTCGCTTCTACCCTTGCCCCTAAATTAAACATGACAGCATTTTGTAATGATATAATAGCATTATAATATAGTTATACTAATATTATTCGTTTTAATTATAATATATAATTGCATAAATGGCGTATAACAGAAAATTTCTGTCTGGGAGGCGTCAACACTAGCCCAAATGCCGACCATAATAGCGCCTACATACGAAAAAAAAAAAAATACCATTTTCTTCATTGAACCTATAGTGTCGCTTGATTGTAAATGGCAACCTTCTTGTTACAATAGCACTGTACATATCACGTTGTTTCGCCAAGATTTCGCCAAGATTGTAAATTAACCTAACCTATTCACTTTTCTTTAAGAATTCGAACATAGGTTGGTGGTTACGGTGTGTTTTGAATTGTAAATGCGTCGTAAACGATATTTACGGAAACAAATTTCTATTATTTTAACGAAATTGTAATCAGTAAAAAATTCAAAAATATATACATATTATGTATGTATACATTATAATATATAATGTTAATAAAATTGTTATTTATTTAACTTCAAATTTCGAGTTTAATAGTTTGCATATTATAATGAATAATGCATAATTTCAGTGATTTGTTTACAAGAACGGAATCAAAAAAACACTAAACCAAAGACATGGAAATAATTTGCACTGCACATTATACATTATATTATATTGTATACGTGCCCGTTTAGTTCTCGACGACAATTGTTAATTTATTTAAAACGTTGAATAATGACTATCGAAACGAGCAAGTATGAAGTTATTAATTCGCTGAACTCTGCTACAGCAGGTCCGATCGGTGGTAATTAAAATAATTAATTATACCCACCTAACAACCACAACGTGTTTTTATTATTTAATTTTGCTGTCTGCTAATGTGGGACGTGGGTTTGAGTAAAATGTACATTTTCGAGGAATTCCTTAATTCGATTTCCGATTTAAATACGCAATGAAAAACGACTTATCGTACTAGTGGCCACGACCAATATCCAAGTATTATTTTGTATTATGTTGTAGTGGTTTACAGCTGCGCCGTGTTAGGGCTCGAGGAATGGCGAATGAGTCAAAAGAAAGGCACTTGGATGATTCTTGACTATTAAGTGTTTAACCATTTATAAAGACGCTTAAAGGACTAGAAAAAACTAGGTTAGAATAACCGATAGTCATAAATAACAAAATTAATGAAAAATATGATTTTTTTTATGGCTTTACCCACGACTAATACCGGAGCTGCGGTAGTTTCTACGCTTAAAAAATTCACCAAAATTCCAAATTTGCTATCGTTTTCAAAAGCATACCAAAAGCACCATAAAAATGTCTTCTTTCTTAGTGTATGAGTTCAGAATTACTTCCTGGAAATTACGTTGTCCAGAGCAATTCTATTTTAACATATTATACATGTTTTTGCGCTGGATACATTTTTTTTTTAAGGCCAATTTTCGTAAGATTTTCGTCACTATGGCTACTTTTATTAACATTTTTTTTAAAACAATAGTATTATTGATATTTGACATTTTAAAAATATATTTATGATTTGTAGATTTTCTTTATAGAGGAAAAATATGTAGCATGCCACGTTTTCTGCATACTGTGAACAAGAACTTAAGTAATTTTATTTTTGTCTATATCTTTTTTTCAAACAATTTTTTTTAATATATAACTTCTTATCTAACATCATTCTTTTTTTATTTACGCCATGGTTGTATGTATCAGTTATACCATAATATACACACAAAATCATAGGCGGAAATTTGGTGAAATTACTGGGGGGCTGAGCATTATATTTCTCATTGCACCCAAGGCCGTATCCAGAAAAAAATTTCAGGGGGGGTCCAAAATCTGTAATATTTATGTTGGTATTAAAAATAAATATTTATTTAGTTAAACATTTGTACACTATTTAGGAAATTTTGGGGGGTGTCCTGACCCCTTGGACCCCCCCTCAGATACGGCCTTGATTGCACCTATATAGGCACTAATGTCCTAGTCGCTCACAATTATTTGTTTCAACAAGACAATTTACAAAGTTTGACATACTAAACAATTTAACCATAATTCAGTACAAAAACAATAATGTGCCTTACTTTGAACATTTATTTCTAAACAAAAAAAGAATTAAAAATAGCATATTATTACGTAATTTCATCGAAACCGGGACGACGCGCGACGCGACGCGGACGACTGCTAATAAACAACCAATGCGGGTGTTATTACTTATTAGTTATTATTAATATTACATTAAATACGATCTTTCCAAGTTATGACAATTGACAATAAGTTTGTAAAATCTTACTAATTTAATTTAATTTAATTTAATTTTTATCATAGAATATTTATTTATAATTTATTTTGTAATCCAGATTTTAAAAATGCATTTTTCAATTATTCTAATTATTGTATATTTATTCACATTAAAATTGTGATGGCCAGGGGGGGCTAAGACCTGTACTTTAAACGTCTGGGGGGACTTAGTCCCCTCTAGCCCCCCCCCCGATTTCCATCTATGCACAAAATGTATATTACATAACAAAAATGATGATACAAATTTATATTTTTTTTAACGTTGATCAAAACCGTTATAAACAAAACCACTTGTTTAAAATACATTTCAACCCTGTTATAAATACAATTTAGGTAGGTATATAAAATAAATATCAAAGTCACACATGCTTGTAATTAATTTTCGTAATATTATTTATGATTTTAAAAAATTGTATAATTATAATATTTAAATAAATATGATTTTTAATAAAACTTCACTTTAGACCTACCGCAATAAATTTTTGTTTTACAGTGACTGCTACTTTTTAACATTACTATACAACATGAGAATAAAATAAAAAATAAACATTTCTCTTGTCTCCAATAATTATTGTTTTTATTTTTAATACCATTTAACATGAACTAAAATACTATTTCTAATAAATGTAAGTACTTCAAAATAAATATTTTATTTGGTAATATGTTATATAAAATATTATTACCTCTAAAACCTTAGGTACCTTAAATACCTTCAATTATTTTTGAACTCAATGATTTTTAGCAAATTCTGTGTTGATTTAATTCCAAAAATTTCCATGTACAGTTTTATCATGGTAAATTAAAAACGATTAATAATTATAATTTAAATTGCATTTTTGGCATTGTATTTTTTTTTCGGATTTAACATGTATTTTTGTTTGTGTTTTTTCAATGTGTCACTTTTTATGGCAAATATTGCGTTAAACATTTTTTTGTCATGTGAATCAAACACTTCTGTAATACCCATTATTGTTGCGTTGAAGGGTTAAAAGACCTTCACCATTGTCATCATTATCATCATCATATACACAATAAATGCCGCAAAACATTGTCAAATATTAATAAAAAATATTGTTATATTCATAAATATATTACTCTGCTTCAATGGAAAGTCCACCACTGACATTTTGGTGCAAACCACCCGTGCATTATAATATTATACGACAGACACAACGACGCGGTGGTGATACACATTTGTACATACGACGGCTATCAACACAAAACCCATCCCCTAACCGTTTAATAATAAAATAAACTAGATTTTAAAGATTTCCGTAGAAATTGACTGTTAAAAAAACAGAATATGAAACAAAGCCATTCGATTTAAATTTAGTTTTTTCTATAAATGTCAAAAAAAAATGTTTGTTGTATCAAAAAGCTTGGAAATGTAATACAAGATTTCCCATAAGTTGTTATAATAGCAGTTGAAAAATATGATTTTTTTTTTATAAGCTACAATTTGTTCAGCGGTTGAAATAAATAAACTAATACTCGTACCTTCTTATTTGCGTGATTGGGACAATATGCCATGCTACAACGCGGATTTGCACGACTGCTTGAGATGTTTGATGTACACCCACGAGAAGGATATATTTGTGATTGGATCTTTTTGATGTGCAACGAAGTTTCGAGAAACGGACACATGGAGTCATGGACTGTCTGGTGTATGCTCACGATAATGGGAACTACATGAGGTAGTGACCGTAATTATTTGGCTCCTCCGTGTCTTTTTTGCTACGTTAAATGAGGCTACTTTTGCTTCATAAGAGTATAAAGTTAAAGTAAGATGGGAATTGTATCGAAATAAAAATATAAGTAGAAGTTAGCTTGAAGAGCGATGGGTTCTGTTTAGGGTCTAGAAATATTAAGATTATAAACATTATTAAAACAATGCGCAATGCTAGTCATGAAATATACACTCTCACAGAGGAAATTACGCAGCAAGTGCCTAAAGTTATCTTAAGAACGTTTTGATTGGCTGAGAGACACAGGTGCGTTGTATATACGTGTAAAGCTCAGACAGTATATTATGTCATGTTACGGACCTTCCATTTTAAAATAAAACAACTAAACATTAAAATTTATTTCAAGTTCAATATTTATTAAAAAAAAAAAAAAAAATTAACAAAATATTTTAATGATTATGAAAATTTAAAAATAACACATACAAACATCACGGGAAATGATTACGCTGAGGCGGCGGAGATCATTGATGGATTATTATTTATTAGTTTTCAAATCACAGCACATGAGGTAGGTACCAGAAGATCCGCCGTCCTATCTTCTTCATATATGTTATATGGGTCATATCGTCCATCGAAGATAACGACAATAACTCGCGTATGTGGCCGACGATTAGAAATGATTCGGTCCATGATCTCGGTCGATTATGTGCGTAAAATATGTGATGCATAACGAGATAAATACGGTTAAGATACCCGGAGAGCGCGAAAAGAAGAAATCAACCCGACGGACGGACGGACGGTCTGGCACTCGTGTGTCACTGCGGTGACGTCGTCGTCTGGCGACGATATAATAAAATAATATATTATCATGCCGAGGTATAAACACGAGACGAGCTGGTGACGATTGTCATGGGTTATATTATTATCTTTGTATATTGTGTGTAAAGTAGAAAAAAATAGTATGGTCGCGCGGTTTCCGCGAATGGCACGCTGCTGCTCAATAACGCCGTCACCGACTCATCAATATGTATAATGACAATAATAATCATAAATAAATACAGAACACGACACGGTTGTTGTAAACCAGAAGGAAGGATTTATATGCCGAGAGATGGCATAAAAAAATAATGTATATGTATTACCTATGTGTGTGTGTCCGTCAGTGTCACTGTCCGCGACCATAAGCTATTATTATACGGATTGTTTGCTGGATCTTTGTTTGTGAAATATCGAGAAGTCGTTTTGTCCAATTCTAATATCGCTTTCTGCAATGAAAAATGTTTGGCCTCCCAAACCAGTACCTAATAACTTTGTTTTTTTTTAAAGTGAAGTTCGCAATTATTTTGGCCCCTTTTCCTTTATCATCATCGAAGCGATTACAGGCTTCATATTATTATGGGGGCCGGAGTGGCCGAGCGGACTAAGGCGTCGGTCCTAACAAGCACCGTCGCCGGTTCGGATCCCGGTCACGGGCGGCGCGGCGTCGCTATCTGGGCAGGCAACTGCTTAGGTTGCGAGGCCGCCATCCCCCAACCGGGCATGGCAGAAACCTACGGGTGCCCAACTCAAAATTCTGCCAAATAGGCGTCCAAACTAGGCCTTCAGACATACTCTCGGACAAAAAGCGCCATATGAAAAAAAAAAGCTATTATTATTATTATTAAATTTTCAACATCGATTAAACGTTGTACCAATTTAAGTACAATACCCTATAGTATAGACTGAGTCTATACTATATACCTGTATCATTAACTCGCAGTATTTTTAATAATAATAAATTGTATAATTTCTTCTTAGATTACATACCTATCGCGATATATTAAATATTTATATACAATTTATCGTACGATGATATCCGATGTCTGCTTTACTGTTATTATATTACAATAATGACAATGATAATCTGACGAATCGCCTCCCGTACATAGCTACACAGTCATCGGTGTATCGGTGTATCGGGTATATAATATTATCACGTTATTGTGTAAGCCATAAACGTCTATGCTCTATAGGAATCGTCGCACACGACTTGCGTTTCTGTTGTCGTCGTGTCGATAAATTCCATTTTTGATTTTTCCCATGACCGTAGTATTATATTTATGTGTATTTTTCGCAACGTCAATTTTCGGCGCAACGTATTCACAAATTGTTCCGAAAAAAAAACTCAAATAATCAAATATTTCGATTTTTCCGGAGTCATATAAAGTCATATTATTTAAGAAAAGATTTTATTTACAATCAATACAATGTTTAATAAGTGAGTTTGATGACATATTATATTGTACAACCAACAAGATAAACTACAAACATTTTTTTCAATTGTTTGTACTGTGCTTACCATGTGGTGTTTTATGTTGAATTTTGTGTAATTTTTGTATTTTTTAGATACCCGTTTCCCTCATACCGTGTTCAATGGATACAAAAAGATGACTCCCTAAACTGTAATCAGGAAAAAATTCCACGGTAAATTTTAGTTTTATTTTTGAATACAGATGTTAATACTGATATTACAATTTATAAACAATATCACATTGGTATATAATATTTTTAGTTAATATTGTGTAGTAATTAGAATTGTATCTCTTTTCTATGTCTATTTGTCTATTATTTTACTATCTAATTAAGTGCCAAGTAATAATATAATAATAAGTAGGTAATACATAATGACATTATGGTAACAGGTACCTAAGTAGTACCTAAATAAATAATAAGGAATAAGGTTATTGAGAATATAAAACTATTACTATAACTATAGAACTAATAATAACGACACACTTAGGTAATATAATTAAATAATTTTTATAAATAAAAGAGTTGGTTTTTTTCTGTAACTTTTTTATAAAAAAAAAAAATTTATTCTGCTGAAAAAAAAAATTTAAATAAATATATGGAACTAAGTGTGTCCAATTGAAAACTTACGTTCATCAATATGCTCCTAGATAAGCTAAAAAGTATATAATTGTTGAATTAATTTTTTTTTCGACATCTTCAATGTGTTTTAATCTTTACTTAAGTCATCGCGCACGAGCACCGCCGCAATGCCCACCCGGACGCCCTCTACACGCGGGTCATCCCTCGCGTCGAGGGCCTCCCGGACCTCGAATACAGCCTGTTGCTGCTGTTGCAGCAGCAACTCCTCAAGGCGTACCTCGAGGTCCATCCTCGTCGGCGTCGGCGGCGGCCCAACGTCACCTACATTGTTTGTGACTAAAAAAAAAACAAAACATACGAGTAAGATACATTACTGAAATTCGTATAAAAAACAACTCAAACACTCACCGTGGCACCGGCGCTCCACGTGGCCGGCACAGCCACAACTGTAACACCCTGCAAACAATCGTACACTTTAGGATTTTTTCGAAATAATAAATAAAAATTATACATTCACGCTTATTCGTAGGGCTGTGAAATAACAACGAAAAAAAGTTAAGCCGTAAGGAAAACAAAAAAAAAGTCATTACGGTACATCGGACGAGCTATCGGCGTCGACACGGGGATACTACGTTACGCGTCGGACGATTTCAATTCCTTCATAATAAATATATACAAATGTATTTTTAATTTTCGTTTAGTGTTAAATACCGATCGGAAACAAACGAAAACAAAGCGAGAATTTTCTCATGGTGGTTTTGAGGTACAAAAAATTTCGTACCGCCATGTGCCCACTATGAATAAACGAAAAACACGCGCTTCAAAATAAAATCATAGTAAAGCGGTTTGATGTAATTTTACAGCCCTACTTGTGCGGGTAAATCTATCTATCTACTTACGTCGTCGTTCTGCGGGCCGAAACGTTAGGGTGTATTATTGTGTATCCTCACGTTTCGGCCGTTGATGACCATGCCTCGGGTATAGTACGGTTCACTCATTCTGTTAAAACAAAATAATTTTTTATTACTTCTACTGATTGAAAAAAACGAGATCTGAATTATTAAAAAAAAAAAAAAACTTTTAGAAAAACCGCGTGACACGTGGCTACGTGTGAACCCGGGGTGGCTGAAATAGTGCATTACAAAAATCGTCTGTAATCGTCTACAGTGTAGACTCCGCACACCGTAATTCTCTAATACCGATTCTACAGCCGAATTACGTATTTGAGTTGACGTTACGATACGCGATTCGAATGGATTCAGACACGCGCATGTCGAGTGAAGACGGGATACAGATTGATTCGTACAAAAAACGTCTTTGATGTGTTGCGCGGGGCATTGCATTGCTGGGGGTTTGTAAATATTGTTTTCGCCTACACGATTTTGAAATGAAAATATATATTTATTTATTTATTATTATCTACAATATATATACATATATTTATTATTTATCTATAATATATGGTATACACCGCGGCGGGCGAGACCGATGTTTCCACTAGTATTCTTACTAAAAAGTGACAGCTCAAATTACAAGATACTAAAAAATGTAGTTCAGTTCTGTGACGAAACCAATGTTTAAACAAATCATTTTGCAACACATAACGGGAAAACCTACTACTTATTAAAGCTATAATGCATTTTTCATATTTTTGGTCTAGTCTTGATTTTACAATGATGTGTTTTTTTCTATCTGTACACACGATAAGTTGTCGAAATAATGATTCATTTTTTTCTAATAGGTACCTAAGTGAATCTAGTTAATACTTTTGAGAGGTCATTTTTGAATATTCCCAAGAATATTTTAAAAGCTTTGAGAGAAACAAAAAAAATTTAAGGAAAAACGGGAGTTTGTACGCAAAACTGGTTTTTGACAATATTGATTTTGTTTTTCATAAAAAAAAAATGACTAGATACATGCAATTTTCACTAAATGTTTATATTGGTATCCAAACAAAATAAAATGTTCAATATATTTTGACCCTTTTTTATACGCGTCTAAAGTTAGGTTAGTATTTTGACAAAATACGTAAAAATTGCGAAAATGTGCAGTTATTATTGATTAGGAAATTCATAAAAAATGTTTTATTAAAATCTAAGATTTGAAAATTCAACACAAGATACTCTATAAGTTCTACCTTTCTAAAAAAAAAAATTTCCCGGAAAGTCAAACTAATTTTTTATGAGCTTTTGTAAATAGATATATCCTGTTTGCCAGTAAACTACTGATTTCGCAGAGAAGGGTTTTTCTTCTTTTGTTGTAATTCAAAAAGGAATAACCGTTGACATTTGAAATATTCACCAAATGTGTTGAGATTATTATTTTGTGTACACAAAAACTTTTAGCTAATGTTTTTATGAAATTTTCGGTTTTTTTAAGTTTGTTTTTTCCTAAGGTTATAATTTTTGAATTATTTATGTATTATTTATTTAGCTAAAAGAGAATTTTATGTACCTAAAGCGCATTTTAAGAATACCATTACATCTTTCTATTGTTGATCTTGTACTTGAAAGCCAATTATTATAACAAGAATCCGGAGAATCTGGCGCTGGATCACTTAGAGGTGTTAAAAGCCAAGATCTTAGTGGGTATCCTGAATCACCTACAGAAGATATTTTACTGAATAGATAAAATTCTTATACCTATTACAGTGAAGATTGGTAATTCATACCCAAAAGAAAATATGATGAATGCCCGTTACTGTGTACATTTTCCATGTACGTTGATATACAACTTTGACGCCATATATAGGAATCATGAGTACTAACCGGGATAATTAGCGTTCACATTTAAAATTCTAGTATCTGAATCACATACCTTAAATTTTATAATTTAATACAATGTTAAAGTAATAGTATACAATATTCACATCACTACGAAGTACTAGGTAAGTAGTACGTAAGTATCAGGTAAGTAGTACACCTTATAAATCTAGTTACTTATGGTTACTTTAGAACCTATTTTTATTACTTACTAGTTGAGTGTTTGTACAAATATTATAGTTTTTTTGCTGCAGTCATATCTATTTAATAAATAGGTACACTATAAGTATAGTGAATAGATACGGTAGGTACTCATCAATTTGAAATAAATTATAAATATTGTTAAAAATTAATTATAACTTTTGTAATATAGAAAATTTCATAATAATATTATCAATAGATAGGTATATAAGTATATTATATTGAACGAACCTCCAAAAACATTTTGAGCTTGATAAAATCGACGAGGATGATTATCTACAGCATCTAACTCTGCAAGCTCTAATTGCTGTAAAAGCATCATTTGTTCAAATTCTTGAAAAGTAATTCGGGTTTATGCTATAGTAAGTTAGTACGAAAAATCAAATTCTAAACGGTAATTGAAATTTAAGAACATGGGCTGAGGTACTTTTTGATTAAAACAATAAAATTGAGTGATGGCATTGTCTAGTTTGATAATAAAACGTACGAACACTATTCGTATGGTGGATAAGTAACCGTAAGTAAGAGAACTACGAATAATTACGTATACGTATTGTACGATACCAATTCAAGAATACGGTTTTTTAATAAACTACGTAAAAATGGCGGTTTACGTACGGTTTGTTCGTTCACTTTTCTTACGTTGCTTTCGAGAATAGCCCCCCTGGACTGCATGTTGCACAGCCCTTCCCACTAATACCTCCCGCTATCCGCTGAATGATCCTACAACTGGCCAGGTTAAGGAGGGTGTCCAGCAAAGCAGTCCATCGCCACCCGCTAGGCAACCCGTTTTTGTTAATTCGTGCTTCGTGTTGGTCCTAGACTCATATAACTCATTTTTCTTAAATAATAAGGTGATTAAATGTATAAAACTGTAAAGATTGAAAAAAAGGTTTCTTTATTTATTTATTTTAACTGGGTTTTTTATACTTATATTATTTTAAATACAATTTTTTTATTTTTTAAGAATTCTTTTTGTTTTATTTTAAGAAAACTTTTGGTTTTTTTTTAAAAATGTGTTATTTTAATATTCTCCATTTTTTTCGAAGCTCTGGGAAAAAACTAGTTTTCCGGAAATTTTCCGGCATTTTTATTCCTAGTTACGACGCGAATGACTTTGTCTGGACCTGGATGTACTTCCATAATACAAGTTGCAATGACATCGGTGAATGATTGGATGTATGCTTTGCATTACTAAATCCCCTACAGCCAGGTTATCCGTTTGTCTGAACCACTTATTACGTTTCTGCAGAGTTTGTAAATATTCATGACTCCAACGACGGCAAAATGATTGGAGCGCCTGCCGATAAAAAAATAATAAAAAATTTCTAAGATCACGTTTATTGTGGTTGGGATTGTAAAACATTTATTGTAATTTCATTGAAAAATAAATTATTGGTTTGGTAATAGTGTAACTTGTAACTAATCATCTGAACCTTATGGTATGAGTTATAGCTAATACAAAATTAGATGCCTCGTTCATTATCTCAATAATTTTTTTTAGATTCTCAGTGGAGCGATAAATGCATTAATTTTACAATGATGTGTGTTTTTAAAAAAAACTATTTGTGTAATTTCAGCATTTGGAGTATTAAAAATGGTTTGATTTTCTACTTCAGCATCTCTTCTGGTAGAAATGTAAACCTAATTAGGGGTAGTGTTTATGGGGTTAAAAGTAAAAATCTAAAAATTTCAAATAATAAAATATTGTTTTATCTTTTATTTGTTTTATTAATTTTAAATTTATTAGTTCTATTAATATATTTTTTTGTGGTATTGTTAATATTGTAATGTTATTGTTGAGCTAATTAAAAAAAATATATATTTTTTTAAAAATTAAATAAATTATATTATTAGTTATATTAATTTTTATATATAAATATATAAAATTAAAAATATATATTTTTTGTTGTTGATTTAACTAAAACTACAATTAATTACGTACGTTTAAGACGTATTTTATACTTTTTATTTTATACTTTACTAACTGTGTTATAAGTTCCGAACCTAGTTTTTTCATATTTTAATATCTTTTATGATTTACCTATATCTTATGCTAATTGCTAAATTAAATACATTAAGGTCAGCCTCTCTGCAAGGTCCCCGTGTAAAACTGCAAATATCTTGAACTTATTTAAATTTCAAACAATAATTATATGAGAAATAAAAGTCAGAAAACGATTCGATACCATATTGGTCATCAACTGCCTCTATATTAAGATCATCGAGACTAACTTCATCTCTCACTGCATAATTAACAATTTGATCTCATGATTACATCAGTTAAAACTTCTTCCAATATTTTATATTCTCATATCGTTTAAATTGTAAGTTTATGTTTATCCCTAACATATTACATATCATTAAAACAAAAAATAAATAAAATTAAGGAAAACGTTAATTTTTACTCAACATTGGTTTTTGACTAATGTTGAGACAAATGTTTTATGTTTTGTTGGCATAAATAAAAAAAAAATGACTGTAGACATCCAATTCATACCAAATGTTAGTATAATCATTTTCTATAAAAAATAAAATTATCAATGTATTTTGACTATTTTCTCGTAAGTAGTTAATTGTGTAACCAAAAATTCAAAAAACTTTATTAACATAATTGTTTTTTATAGACACTTTAAGTTAAAATTTAAGCATCAAAATATCAAAAATTTTCAAATTATTTTATAGTTATAAATATAATACATTTTCAATTTTTATATTTAAGGATTAAAAATTTAAAACAAGGTTTCTCGTAAGTAGTTTATGTTGTAACCAATACATCTAAAAAATATATTTACAAGGTTGATTTTTATAGACAATTTAAGTTCAATTTGTACGAAGTTAGATATTTAAATGATGAATAACAAAGTTAGTTATTTCGTTGTAATTTAAAAATATTTTTCGTTGGTGTTCGAAATTTTTAAATTATATTATTATATTTTATACACTCAATGACATCTTCAAATACAATATTTTCTACAAAAATTAATTCAACCTACCGTATTATTAATAGTAAAATTAATTATTTTAAAGGCAATAATATCATAAAAATATAAAATACACTTATGTTATGTAGGCTGACGACTGACTGTCTTCGCTCAGAATCGTTTATCGTAAAAAATGATTTTATTTCATTGAATTCAAATTTAACACATCCATTACAGTGGGTCGACACCTACTGTACTGCAGAGTGGTAACCACTTGCCGATCTTTAAAATGTATTCGTTAGAACGTTTCTAGTTAATTCTTGTTTACAAGAAAGTGTTAAGAGTCTGTTTATTATTATTTTTGTTAGATGGTTTACCCGTTTAAATTTCACTTAAGCTTATACCAATTAGATAGATAGCAATCATGTAACAAAAAGCCAAAAACATCCTTTTCGGAAAAAGACGTATTCTTAATAAATTATTGTATGGTTTTCAAAATCATTATTCTAAATTATTATCATTTTTTTGGTAATATATTTTTAATTATATAAAATATTAATTTCCAGGCTGAACCATCAGAAAATCAACAATTGTTTCATCACGATTGGAACTGTTTAACAATGGATATTATATTTAATGTAATGTAATTAATTTTTTTGCGAGTTTATAAAGATCCACATTTTAAAATACGTTATATAATATTATCATACTATAATATAACTTTATATTATAAATCGTAGTGTATTATAAATATTTTAATAGGACGAGGTATTTATGCACTGAATAGTAACAACAATAACAACAATGATGATATTATACACGACGACTAGAAACGTCGTAAAAATCGAATGCTCTCCTCGGCGACGATCGAGTGTTATTATTTGCGGCGACGCTTTTTGCAATATTCAACGGTAACATTGCGCCGCCGCCGCGTGCAGATCTCGTCGTCACACACACACACGCGCGCACAAGTGAGACCACCCAAGTGGTGGCGGGCGGCGGACAAAACACAAATTTATGTTGAAAGTGGACCGCGCCGACGGTGTGTGTGTGTGTTTGAGTGAGAGAGAACGAGGAGAGGGCGAGATCACGCGTATGTATACAAGTCGCGCGCAGAGATAAGTATCCGCCGCCGTATATATTAAATGTTACGCGTCCGGTTCGAGTCCTCGGTGAGGGGGCTGGGGGACGACTCTGGGCACGGTCGGCTGCGGCAAGGCAAGGCACACGCGCCCGGACTGCGATATTGTTTTTACGTATGTCCATCATAATGATGGCATCATTGAAGTTACCCTCCCCCCACACACACATCCAGTGCGACAAGCCAGATTAAAAAAAAAAAAAAAATCGATCTGCTCTAATGCGAATTGGTTACGATTTTAATGGAGTGTGGGGAGAGTAATATTATGAAGTTTTATAATCAATTTTTCAAAAAATTGAGAACGCATTTATGTCATAAATGAGATTATATTATTATTATGGACGCGCACTGAAAAAAAAAATGTATAACTATAAATATCAAAGTTTATCGTTGTTGTTCGGAGCTCCATTTCGACAGCATGTACATTTCGAATTTTTCCAATTTTGTTATACACGTTATTTTGCGGACTAATTTTCAATTTTTGCGGACAAATTGTTTTTTAGCAAATAAAAAAAAAACTGTTGACATGCTGGTGAAATGTTGCAAAAATTTAAAAAATTCACTTTTTATACTTTTTAGTATACCTACCATTATTTTGCGGATAATTTGCGTAATTTTGCGGACAAACAGTTTTTTAGCAAATAAAAAAAAACTGTTAAAAATTAAAAAACCACCTTTTTTATTTTTTAGTATACCATTATTTTGCGGATAATTTGCGTAATTTTGCGGACTAATTTTCATTCTCTGCAATATTTCTGAAAAATAAAACATAAATTAATATACACGACCAACAAACTAGCCATGTTAAAATAATTAAATGATACTAATGAGATCACTTCACTGCCAGTGATGGGCAGTGTCTTAGATAGATTGATATCTTGTATATTTTGACATTGTTAATTGTAATTTGTATCTATACACTATTTTCAGGTATTGTCCCTTGGCCGGTGTCTCAAGTCTCTGTAAAATTATGTAACTCTGTAGTCCCTGTAAAAATTGTACCTCTTGATGATGGTTCTGGCAACACAACATTGGTAATCCCAATTTCTCGAGAATTCATATGACACATTAACTTAACAGGTGAAACAGGTAGAGCCAATATTTCATATACTTCAGTAGTCGGAGTGCATGATTTTGAGTGCATGAACAACCTGGATGTATAAGGTTAGCAATAATAACAAATTTTAAAAATAATTATAAAAATATATTTACCGGGATCATCAATAACTTTTAGTGGACTATTTGAGCCACAAGACACACTTTTAGTTCAAATGGTACAGATTGTCCAACATTGTCAGTAGCCGACAACTCGGAAGACGTACTTACATCACAACCATCGTTTTTATCTGAATATAAATAAAAAATAAAAGTTGATTAGAAAATTACTGAAGCTAAATGTCATATTTTTATAATATTGAATTATGAATAAACTTTTTTTTTATTACACTTAGGTCACCTAAGCACATAGGCGAAAATAGGGGGGGTGCTTGGGGGGACTTAGTCCCCCCAAATTTTGGTCAAGTCCCCCCCCCCCCGTTCAAAATCTAGTAATTAGTACTCATTTTTATTTCCTGTGATACTAAGCATGCATATTTTTTAAAAAAATATTTTGAATTTGTTAACTTTTGTCAGCGTATTTTTGATGATAAGAAAAATTAATATTGTTTGTGATATTCCCATAGATGTTTAAAATCTATGGATATCCCTCTACACAGCAATTTTGTTTCTGATGATAACAATTCGAGTCACTGTTTATTTCAATCATGGTTTGGTTGCTGTGATCGATTTACGCAGTTGCGCCGAATTCCTAAAAATTTAGTCCGTCAAAAAATATTTGAAAAGGCCACAATATCTAAATATTGGCCCTAATGGCATACAGGGAAGGAGGGAGTAAGTGGTTTTTAACCAAAAAATATTGATGTTCAATTTTAAAAGAAAATGTAAATTACTATTATCTTAATATTCTCAATGACTTATAATACCTAGTACAAATAGTATATTAATAACTAGTAAATCACTAAATCCTAATATAGTTAATATAGAATATTTTTTTATGGTTTCAAATAATAAAAACTGATTTCTGTCTAAAAACTAATTAATATTTATTTACTATACATTTATACGTATTAATTAATATAAATCACTATTTCTATGCACTAACCAATAACCATATAAGTAAACATAGCTGGTTAATGTCTATATTAATCATTTTAGTGCACAGTGCACACAATAGATAAACAAAATTGTAGTAAGATGGCGCGTTTTCCTCGTCGGTATGGCGCGTATGGGCTTAACCAATGTAGACTGAAACTGCGTACTAAACGCACCGCGTACGATACGCGTCCATGTGAAACGGGCCTTAGAGAGTAGGTAGGCTTTAAATTTGTAATGAAGCTTTCATACGGTTTGGCAAACTTCAGCCCGATATGATGCGGCCCCAATGCGACCTAAAAATAGGGTTCGGCGCCACTGGATTTACGGGCCAATTTTCGAACGGATCGCGTTGTTATCGTTGATAGTTGTTATTTGTTACCGCTACTTGTTAAGTTATATTTTATTATTTATTGGAATCTAGTATCTCTATCTAGTATCTAGTATAATATGGTCTATAACTCAGTCTATTTTATCCATAGACCTATTTTATTTTATTTCTGTATTAAACTCACGTGATTTTTTTTAAGTCGAATGTTCTGTGTATTTTTCTTTGAATTAAATTACCATGAGTAAGTTTTTTGACATTTTCAAGAAAAAAAAAATAGCTAAAACTGGTGACAATAATATACCAGTCGAAGAAGAAAATGAATCTCACTCATTGCTTACTGATGTTAGTGTTAGCCTAACACTTATTGCATTATCGATGATAATGAACCTGGATTTTATGAAGAGCGTTTCCCTCCAACATTTGTATTACTTATATTATGCCATATGGGGAGGGGGGCTTGAGTCCCCCCAAACAATTTAGTCCATTTGCGCCTATGCTTAGATGTGAAATTTGGTTAAAACGCTGTAAACTGCCAGCAGACATTTTATCTCAAAAAAAATATATACGTAAGAACTAATATGACATTTAGCATCAATAATTTTCTAATCATCTTTTATTAAATTCAGCTATTCAGATAAAAAGGATGGTTGTGATGTAAGTAATTACGTCTTCCGAGTTGTCGTTCTTACGTACCTGGAAATATTGTAGGTTAGCATCCGGTTTTAACCTGTTCTCCAAAAAATGTAGAAACATATTTTCTCAAAATGCTTTTCACATTTTTTTTGAGATAAAAAGTTTACAGCGTTTTTAACCAAATCCCACACCTAAAAAGTGTAATAAAAAGAAAGTTTATTCATAATTCAATATTATATAAAAGACTTGGTCCTCGTTATATATATTTTACACTGGATTGTTTACTAGACTAAAAACCTTTGGTATATTGTGTAACTGTGTAACATTATGTGCATCATTAATGGGGAGTTTAGAATATATTAAAAATGTTGAGTAATGTGTTAGTGATTGACTTTATTAGTATTAGTTTTACCGTTTCTTCAAAAAATGTAGAAACATATTTTCTCAAAATGTTTGCCACATAACTTCATATTTTTTTGAGATAAAATGTCAGCTGGCAGTTTACAGCGTTTTTAACCAAATTTCACACCTAAAAAGTGTAATAAAAAAAAAGTTTATTCATAATTCAATATTAAAAAAGACTTGGTCCTCATTATATATATTGTACACTGGATTGTTTACTAGACATTTGGTATATCGTGTAACTGTGTAACATATTGTTGTATATTTAACAAGTACCTACCCTTGAATTGTTTGATAGTTATAATATAAAAAAACTTACCGAGCAGGATCTTTTCATGATCACAACGGACTTTTCATCAATAACAATGTTCTGTACCAGTAGAAGTTGATTAGAATCTGTTTTTTTTAAATTTATATTTTACATTATTTACTTTAATTATTTTAGTGATGTGCTGGGATATTGATTTTAAAATGAAGTTCGTGATGTTTGCCCACCCAAGTACTGCAATTTTTTTTTTAATCCATGCCATTATTTTGCAAGTTTATTTTTAGAATTTGTAAGTCAAACTTTCACTGTAAAATGAAAAAACAAAAGTTGGGCTAACTTCACGTAGCCCACCCAAGTTGTACCAGAACTTCGAAATGGGTATCAAACGAAAGCTTCTGATTTGCAAGTATTTGCAAGTCCAATCTTAGAATTTGCAAGTAACTTGAGTGACGGCTGAGAGCTTTCAAAGTTACGAAGTTAGTCAGCACTCGAAGTTTAACCAGTTTTTATTCTTTGACAAAAATGTATCCTCTATTCCACGAACTCCCTTACCCTTCCATTTAGTAGATAGATGAGTACAAAAAGCACTAATTTTTTAAAAGTTTTGTTTCAAATACTTCATTATGTAAGATTTAATTTTGAGATTCAAATTTATTTTTAAAAAACTTGAAAATGCATTCTTTATTAGATTAAATTTAACAAGACCTCAAAGAAATTAATTCACTCCGTAATTGATTGAATGCCGTATCGAACCATTAGTTCAAATGAAGACATTTTACTACATAATAATAAATTACAGTAATAATATTTTTTTGATAGGCAAAGAAACGAGTAATTGATAGATCTTCATTGAAGTTTGTCAAAAATTAGGACATGGTCAGTTTGGTAAAGCGATCTTCCTTCAAAGTATGTTCCAGCTGAATGTCTATGGTCTAAGGATCTTAAATCGAATGAAGACCAATAAAATATTGCCTACAGTAATGTGGAATAAAAATTTGATACATTTTTTTATTTATTATTTTATTACGACAAAGTTATATATTTTTTATTGTATTACAACAAAGTTGATAATTTTTATTTTATTTTAGGACGACGAAGTTCCTTATTTTTATTTTATGACGAAGATGTTGATTATTTTTACTTTATTTCGAAAAAGTTGTTTATTTTTTATTGTATTAATATAAAGTTGTTGATTTTTTTTTTATTACGAAAAAGTTCTTGATTTTCATTTTATTTCTAAAAAGTATTTGCTTACCCTTAAGGTTAGGTTTTTTTTCTACTTTAAAATAATAATTTTTTTTAACATATTATTTATTGAGTTTGGTGGGACTTATATAACCGTCAATCGAGGCGACTTGTAACGATTTTGTTAAACTAAAATTGAAGACATGGTACATCGTGATGCGGAAGTCGTTATAAAACTCTGAATAATTTGAAAACGAAAATAGGCAATAAATACTCAAAGGTAAAATAATACATTAAAACCATATTTATTTATCGGTTGTTGGCAAGGTAGTGGATATATATATCCACTTTGGTTGTTAGTAAATTACAGCTATATTTATGTGCACAGATGTATTTAAAGTGTGGAATTACATTTCCAAATGGATTGAAAATAATATAAGCCAAGACAAAGCTACAAATAATTAACATTTTGACCAAGTAATACTTTCTTTATATAAAATAGCAGATTGTTTAATGGGGTCTGATGTATTTGTTCTTTCTCCTTTGCTTAAAATTCTATTGATATTATTTATGTAAGAATAAGTTAACAAGCAGTATGTATGAAAATTTTACTTTCTATGTATTAGCGAGCTTGAATAATAAAATGTTCTTTAATAATTTTTGGTGTTGATAATTTTGTTATGCAAACTGGACAATTTTTTAATGTTAATTATTTGTAGCTAGGCAATTATTTATACTTATTTATAAATAAGTGAATGAGTAACTAACTCTTCGTCATCAGAATCAAGTGTACTTGAGTACCGATGCATCGTGTATTAATGCTATATTGCCTCATGGCTCCTGCTCATGTAATACGGCAAGTCACTGAGGCCGCACGTGTGTTCTTCGTAAGTGTAGTCCTTCATTGGTCCATTATGATTACCGCAGCAAGTGGATTGGTCGTCTTTACCTAACACAGTCAAATTTAAAACTTACGTTCGCTATGCTTGACAATCATATAAAAAATATATAATTGTTGAATTAATTTTTTTTTTAATATCTTAACACGTTCAATGCTGACCTTATTTTGGCGTATTTCGCTACACGCCACGCCAATATTTGAAAAACATGGACGCAGTCGGATACGTGCTGAAGCATTTATTTTTTGAATTGTAAATAGTTATGCATATAATATTATACTTCTTTATTTATTTTTAGTATAATTATCAATATAAATATATAATTATTATTTTGAAGATTTTGATATCATGAAAGGTGAATTATTATTAGAATCTAAAACATGATGGTTTTATTTTTGATATAAAATATAACGAATTATAAGACACATAACAAATACTTGTAATGTTTTTATAACAATACATTAATAATAGTTAACAAATTAATATAATAATATGATCTCAATATAAATATCAAAAAAAATATTAAAAATCATTGCAAATGCAATGCAGACTAGCCTTCGTCTATAAGTAATAAAATAATAACAAAAAAAAGAAAAGTATAAAATAATTAAACAAAATTATAATGAATATATTTTGTGAAACTCTTTGAAGCATTGTTCCAAGCATAACCCTGGTTCATCCTCACATTGATCACAGTAATATATAGTTTCTTTTCGCATTTTTTTGTCAGCACAAACCTTACAGCGTTTTTTATAATATCTGTTTTTTTCATTTTTTTCAACTTTTTTGGGTAAATGTGCTTCAGTATTTTTCGCCTTAGAATTTGTGTGTGTTTTATTATCTTTTTTAGGTAATAAACTTTCAATAACTGAGATCCTGTAGTCGTACAGTGATATTTTTTTTTTACTTTTCTATTATATAGAAAATTAGAAAATATGAATTTATTAACAATAAGTGGATAAAATGCACACCAATTTCTTTATACCACCTCAAGGATTTCCTTTCACAGGGGTAGTATGATGCCATTTGATCCTGGCGATCTATTCTTGACATATTTTCATTATATTTTTTTACGATTATAGGTTTCTGTTTTACTTCTGTCCTAGAACTAACTTCACACATTGAGTGAGAAAATTCAGAACTTATCATCAGAACATCTCTCTTATCTTTTCATTTTAGGACAAATACCCTCTTTTGTATACTGATATATAGACTCTCCTTTTTTCAATTTTTTATCAATAACATCTTTAGGGTTGTTTTTGCGGTTTGATCGTAGAGTTCCTGTGACAAATGTTTTTTTTTCTAACAACAGTTCTGATAGATGCACACTATTATAATAATTTTCCGTAAATAGTGATCGGCCTTCATAAAATAATCCATTCATAAGTTTAAAAACCACATACTCTGTTTGACTCATAGTATCAGATATATCATGACCTTGTCCAGAATAAACCATAACCCTATGTATAAAACCCCATGGTTCAGTCAACATATATGATTTTACACCATATTTGTGTCGTTTGTTTTTAATGTATTGGCGAAATACCAAACGCCCACGCCATAAAATCATAGATTCATCTATAGATAAATTTTTAAATGGTTCATAAACTTCTTTCATTTTTGAATTAAAATAATTCAAAACACTCTGGATTTTATGTAACCTATTATGAGGAGTAGGTTCTCCTTCTTTCGGATTACGAGTGAAATGCAATGCTCGTAATATTAACATGAATCTGTTACGACTCATATATTCACGAAAACACGGAATGTTGAAAAGTCGACTGGTTTTCCAATAATTTTACAATCTACTTAATCTAATTGTTCCCATATGAAACAATAAGCCAATAAAAATTTCCATTTCTTTTCTGTTGGTATCTACCCAATTATTTATTCTTGCACTTTCGTGTGTTTGATTTAAAAAAATATCAAGTGCATATGCATTTGTTTACTCAACAAGAAGATCAAAAAAACTATCAGTAACTAATAATCTAAAATATTCAATGGGTGCGTTTCCTTCGGGTACACATTTCAAACCTGGTGTAGCTGTAAATGGAATATAGTTTGCATTTGTAGGATCAGATAACCAGGAACTTACATAATTGTTAGGCTCTTTTCTAAGGCTATTATTAGAGTTATCAGACATTTCATTCATCGTACTACTATCTAAATACATTATTTGAATTACCTTCTTCAACTTCTGCCATGTTATCGAAATCATCAACCAAACTACCACCAAAATCATCATCAGAACTGCCATCAAAATCATCCTCCGATGATATCCATTTATCATTTTCCAAAAGTAATAAAGTTCTTCGTCGGTTAATATTTTAGTTTTTTTTGTTTTATTATTTATAGGACTCGAGATCGCTCTCTAGATGGACCAGGAGGAAGATCCATTTGTATTATTGTTAATTAAATTTGTTAATTTAAAAAAATAAGGTCTGGTGTTAACGAATTACGAATTTGTTATCATATTATTTCAATAATCTACGTTCGCCTAATCATGTATATAAATGTTTTGATACATACGAGATGAACATACGAACAATAATTGTGGAAATATTGACGTATAGATTGTTTTGTCGATGCATTTATTACATTTATCTAAAAAAAAAGAATGTTGATAGCATTGGACGATAGAAAATAACATGTGTTTTGTATCAATACATAGTTATAGATAAAATCTTCCCACAATCAACAAAAAGGCGGAAACTAAAAACCAATGGTACCAACTAATTAAAAAATATATACTGAGTAGCCAACACAAATATTATAGTCATACACTCAAAGCCGAGTATTTTATTCCACTATAATAATACATATAACATTTGTCGGACACCCTCCGACACCGGCCAGGCGTGTCGGTATCCAGTGTCGGAGCATATCATATATATAACATATATTTATTATTTGTATAATATATTATATAAAAAATATTAAACGTTAATGTTAATACTAATCATATTCATACAATTTGTATTTAAATAAAAAAAATGTTCAGCATAAATTAAATAATTTGTTTATTTATTATTTTTTTCAATATACTATAAAATTAATTCAAATAAAAAAGTAAATATAGTAAATTATGCTTATATCATAATATTTAAATACAACAAAGCGCGGGAATATTTTTGAAGCCCGCCGCCGCGCCGTTACGGTGCTTAGTTCCATTCACCGAACACCTGGAGCGCTGTTTGCAATGTCCAATATCATAACACGGTAGTTGCCCATCTATTAGTATAGTTGTCTACACGGTCTTAGAAGATAAGGTCGGACAACTCTTTCTTATCAGTGTTCCGCTTAATTGTGCAAATATGTTTAAAATATTGACACTGTAAAATTGAGCGCTGACAGTTATACGTTTTTAAGGTTTTTTTTTTTTTTTTTTTTGTTTTTTATTTGAGTTGAACAATCTATACAAATTATGTATAATAAGCTTAAGTGATAACAAATTAAGATTACAGCCAGAAAACATGAAGAAGAAGCCACCCACTGGTGACACTCCAGGTCAGAGTCGTAAGGTTAAATTATAAAAGTAGGTCGCGGCACCACTTTCTTTTCAATCTTTTGGGAGGGTTGCCAGGCATTGGATTGGTTAGATTTTTAGCTAGGATGTTAGGATGGTCGAAGAGAGAGTTGTGGTAACGAGAGTAAGACTTGGTAGCGGTTTCTAACACTGTGTTCATTTTTAGGTCTGAGTGTAAAGTTTGATTGGATACATAGAAAGGAGCCTTTGTTATTAAACGAAACAATTTATTTTGGGATATTTGAATTTTGTTTATATGTGATTTTTTTGCAGAGCCCCATATTTGGATTCCATACATCCAAATGGGTTTAAGGAGAGTTTTATATAAGTTTAGTTTAGTGTGAAGTGTAAGTTTTGATTTTGCGTTAAAGAAAAATTTAAGGGAACGAAGACGAGAGTTTAGTTTAATTTTGGTGTTATGAGTATGGTGGGCCCAGTTTAGTTTTTTGTCAAAATATATACCTAGGTATTTTGTGCTTGGTGAGGTTGGAATTGTGATGTTGTTAAAAGAAATTTGAGGGCAAATTTGATGTTTAAGGGTAAAAGTGATGTGGCAGGATTTGGTTTCGTTTATTTTGACTTTCCAATTTTGACACCAGGATTCCAAACGAGAGAGATGAGATTGAAGTTGAAAAGACGCAATGATAGGGTTTTCGTGGGTTGAAAGGATAGCTTTATCATCGGCGTATTCAGCAACGAACGTGTAGGGAGAAGTGGGTTGATCAGCTATGAAGATGTTGAAAAGGACAGGTGCTGTAATTGCTCCTTGAGGAACACCGGCTTCTATAGTGGATATAGACGAGAGACTAGAGCGGTACCGAACAGCGAACTGACGGTTATCGAGATATGATTTAAAAAATAGATAGAAAGCGGGTGGGAGGATTTTTTTTAATTTATATAGGAGGCCAGGGTGCCATACCCTGTCGAATGCCTGAGCGACATCGAGGAAGACAGCGTTACAGTATTGTTTTTTTTCTAGAGCTGAGGCAATTGTGTCAGTTATACGATTCACTTGGTGAATTGTGGAATGACGGTTTCGAAAACCGAATTGCGAATTGGGTATAATTTTAGAGTTATTTATGATCGGACTAATTTGTTTGAGCACTAGCTTTTCAAGTACCTTCGAGAAGAAAGGTAGAAGACTTATAGGTCTGTATGAGGAAGGAATGTCGGGGGGCTTACCAGGTTTGGGAATGACTATAATGATAGAGAACTACCACTGAAGCGGGAAGTAGGATAGACGAATAATTGAATTAAAAATGTACGTAAGAAGTATTAGCGTTTTCCTTGGGAGATGTTTGGCTACTTCGTAGGTTATGAGATCGAAACCGGGCGCCTTCCTTTTGGGGAAAGTGTCAATGCAATGTTGGACTTCTGCAGGAGAGAACGCTTTAGGGGGTAGAGTCATTTGCAAGGGGGAAAGCAAAAATTGTTCAATTTTGTTGGAAAAAGCAGGATTGTTCAAATTATTATGAGGTTTAAAGACTTCGGCTAGGTGAGTTTTAAAGAGTTCTGCTTTTACTGGGTCCTCAATGGCCCATGTGTTGTTGGGTAATTTTAGGGGAGGATATGAGGGTTTTTCTTTAAGAGCTTTTTTTGTGGCTTTCCAGATAGAACCATCATTGAAGGATAGTGAGGCTATATAGTTAGTAAATGATTGGTTTCTGAAGTTCGACATCAGTCTTTTTAATTGTGTAGATAGGGAGTTTAGACGATTTTTGTCAGAGGGATATTTGGTTCGTTGCCATTGATTTCTTGCCCGGCGTTTTTCGCTAATTACATGACGTATATGAGCAGGAATGTTTATGGAGAAGGGAGGGGAGGGTTGTGATACTGGGGTAGAGTTCCACGCGGCTCTTTGTATCGATTGATTTAATTTGGTAATAGCGTTTTCGATGTCTTCCGAAGATTTAAGTTTTATATTTAGGTTAGTGTCGTTAGAAAGTTGTGACCGAAATGAATCCCAATCAGTGTTTTTGTTTGTTAGTGAGGGTTTGGGTGATTGAATTGGCGGTGAGGCGTTAAGGGTGAGGAGGACGGCTGAATGATCAGAGAGAAGGAAGTTAAAATTTTCCGTGTGTTGGTAGAGACCGTTTGGTACATTTGAGATGAAGATATCGAGGATGTCAGGACGTTTAGATGGGGATGTGGGCCAATAAGTTGGGTCGGGGGGAGAGTGAACTTTGTATCGTTTGTAGGAGATGATTTGTAGAAGAGTGTTGCCACGAGGGTTGCTGGCACGGCAGCCCCAGTGAGGATGTTTTGCGTTGATGTCACCACCAACTAAGAAGTTATATCCTAGATAATTAAAAAATGTATTGAATTGGTCAGGAGTTATGTTGTGTCTTGGGGGACAGTAAGCAGCGGCTATTGAGAGGGGGATGTGATTTATAGTCATAGAAATTGCACAGGCCTTGTAAATAGTCTTTATTGTAAATGGGGAGACGATTAAATTGAATTGATAAGCGAATTAGGATCGCAGAGCCTGCATGGGCTGTGCCATCAGGGTGGTTAGAGGAGATAACTTGATAACCAGGAATGTTTAGTCTTGAGTTAACTGTTAGGTGAGATTCAGCGATAAGGGCTATGTTTTTAAGGTTAAGTAAAAATAATCCAATAATTTCAATGTTTAATCAACAACAATAATATACTATATAGTTATTATGTTACTGTTATTGTTGTTATTTTGAATTTTCAATTTTGAAACAACATTTTGGTGTTCCAAATATTTACAAATGGTGTTTTCCAAAGGGAAAGAGGCCTTTAAGACCTCCAAGGAAGAATTGAGAAGATCAGATAAAGGCATTAAAGGTCCTGTATTAAGAACGAAAAGATTAAAATAATTGTAGGTATAATCGTTTTAGTAAGTTAGTTATATACATTAAAAATACATTGAGTCTTACAAAACTTGGCAATTTTTTTTTTATTCCTATTGGCTTTATTTTCTTTCCTTAGGCATTTAATAAAAAAAAACGCAATTTTATGTATCATAAGTTTTGTTTATTTTAAAAACATGTGTGTGTGTGTATAACCAATAAAACATAGTAAATATCCGACATCCGTGGTACAACCATAGAACAATACTTAATGAATAATGATAAAATAATATTACAACCATGGTGGATATATATCCACATTCCACCTTGATTACAATATTTACATTATTATTCTAATTCAAATCCCTATAGCATTTGGCGGTATTTTGATAAACCAACACTTCAAATTACAATTAATTCCTAACCTTAAAAACGTCTAACCATCAGCGCTTTTTGAAAATGTGGTGGAAATTTAAAACGTTTTCGCGCAAATAAGCGGAACATTGTTAGTGGGCTGACGGGGGGGAGTAGTCCGACCTTATCTTCTAAGACCGTGATTGTCTATGTATCCGACGTCGGCACTGAACGTGTGAAATGTGTTTTAATTTTTATGTGATTGATGAAAAACTAGCGAATGATTTCAATTTAAAAAGAAGAACAGCGTATCATTCAGGAATAATTGCAAGTCCTTTTTTGTATTCAAGCCAAATTAAAATTTATCCAATCAAATAATAAAAAAAGTATTTACAAAATATCAAATACAAACTTATGATGAAATTATCATAACAAATAACAATAATAAGTAATCAAAATGTTTCAACTAGGTATTTCCGTCTATTTACAAATTTAGATACCAGAACGCTATTTCAATGTTTTACTTATAATTCTCTGTCAATGATAGCACTGTATTAGTACATTAAACGCTCGTTCTTTATATAAGAACGTTATATCTTCGTATCGTGGTCGCAGCGCTAGTGTCGTTGATGCGCTCTCTAACATAAAGCTTACATTACTTTTATAGTTTTATAGTCTGATCGTCGACATTTGTCATTTGATCATTGTACATTGACCTTTTATACATAACTGCATTTGTAGCAACTGTGTTCATTTCAATTGTATTTCTTTTATGTGTATTCAGTCAAAACTGTCTACGAAAATGCTTCGATTGCGTCAAAACAATATATTTCAAAATGGCGTCACGGATAAACACCATTATAATAACGTGCATTTTTATTGAATAATGAACGAAAACGACGCGTCTACTACGATCGTAGTTTAGTTTTCACGTGCATTAGAAATACGTTTCTGGTATAATGAACGTGTTTTACGTACATTTAGTTGCTACACAGGAATCCTCGCTGACATTGCGCCCTGGCGGTCATTTTGGGCTCACAGAATGGCCATTGTAAAATGCGGATTACGCTATACATCTTCGTTCTTACTTACACCTACTAACATATGTACCTACTAACATGTTATATTGGTATTGAAATAAATGAAATGTTTGAACGAAAAAAAAATACCACGTCAATCGATGGTTCCTACAACCTTAAATAATAATTAATAAACGTGGTTTGTGGTGTAATTATTGGTTGTGACCCTAGACCACACTATATACTACTATATTATGATATAGTGTGTGCTCTGCATGGATGTTATTTTATTCGATCGGACCTTCAATTTTAACAAACAATCGAACTAATGGCTATATTTTTAGGCTGAAATAGACTTGTAATTTAATAAATTTAGTATCAGGACCAGACCAACGGCAACGGTCCGATCTGAAAAAAATTTGAACCGGACTGTATATGGTTCTGTAGAAGTCCAGACATGATATACTTATTATGGTCATTCAGTATTATACAATTTTATAAATATGAATATTTATAACACAATTGCCTGTAGTCGGTGTTTTTATGTGTAATTTTATGAAATATTGCAAGAACAATAATTGTTATTAGATCACAAGGATCGGTCCAGACTGAACTGAACTGATAATATTTTTCATACTGAATCCCGCACCATATGTGCCTGGTAAGTAAATTTCAACCATTGGATTCGGATCTAATTTAATATTGAAATTCGTCGGTTGTTAAGTATTGCTTCGTATTCAACACGTTATCGGTCTACACTGATGAGCCGACAATTTTTAAATGTTAGGACTGAACCATGCTGTGCCCTAGTACAGTGTACTCCTTGTTGAAACTGCTTAAACTATCGAAAGAAGTCAAATTAAAAGTTGAATTACTTAATTATTTACATACACTTCTGGGCGTTTTACCTTTTAGTAACAGTAAGTATCTACATTAGGCATTTGTTTTCATGGTCTGCCCTTATATATTTTTACTTTTTGCACTGGACATTTGATTTTACAGAAAAAAGAGTAATATTTTTCAGGTATTTTTTTTGTACTAGCATGTTTTGTGAATATGCAAACAATATACAAATTAATAATACCGTATGATACGTATGATTATTCTAAATATTATTGTAAAAACTTTTTAAATAAGAAAGAAATGTTGCTTCAATAGTTTTATAGTAATATGTATTATTTTAAACATTACCAGTATAAATACTGTAAAATTGTTTGAATAGAAACATTTTAAGACCTTAACAGTATTATTACAACTGTTCTATTGACTATTTGGGCTGCATAGTTGATCAAAACATTAAATCATTTTTTCATAAATTCTATTTTACCATTTGATTATTGAATAGAAACAAATATTGATGTTTTTAAAAAATGTGCACAACTTTTACTTCAAAAATATGTATTTTATAAGAATATTACATCATAGTTTATTAATAAATAAAAGGTTAGAAAAGAAAATAGTTATTTACACACTTGTTAATAAAATTGTATTTACATATTATCTAGTCTCGGTATGTATTTTTTTTTATAATATTAAGTTGTAAAGTAATAAACATAACTTATAGACCATTTAAATATAAATAATATAGGTAAACATAAAATTTATATAGGCAAATAACATACTAAAAATATATTTAAACATCATAATTTATCAATTAATACAAACATAATTAAGGGATGTGGGTAGTTCGGCCCTGTGATAAGAATTATAGATGATAAGCGTAATCCTGAGTTCGAACTCTAACCTCAAATCGTTCGGTGACGCGTAACCTAGATCCCCATTTTTATCTTATACCATCATATACCAACAATCCATGAGTGACGCCAAACTTGTGTGTGGATTTCCGAAATGAGTTTCCAATGCTTATAATGTGGCGCTGGAACGTTGTCTAAGTTTGGCTCGAAGTTTGCAGTGCTGGGCATCAGTGCAAGAAAATGACTAAGCGTTAGTGCGTCGAAGTCCAATGGATCAGGACTGATGGCACCTCGATCAGCACCCAATGTCCGTTTATTTAGTGTGGCTTCGATCCGAGTTGAAAGGGTACTGAGTTTTTCGTATTTGAGTCGATGAAGACCGATATTTCTGTAAATTAATGTTTTTGTTGACTCCACTCCATCCAATGTTACGTGCTGTGAGAAAGCTCCTAAACTTTTCCTGGTGTTCAGCGGATTTATTCTGGCATTGCACCGACTGTCATACCGTTCGGTATTTTCCCGTCCCCGTCGTGCGCTCTTTTATTACCGTACCGCTATCGAACCAATATCAGTGTGTTTTCTTTTTCATTCAAATAAATAATTAGTCATTGCGACATAAAAACTCTGTGTTCTATAATTAATACAATACTTCCATTACGCTACATCTTTATTGGTCCTTCGAACCGGATGAGAAAAGACAAACCGTGACCCTATCATATTGTCTATCAACATCCATTCACTCAAAGTCACTATCATATCACCAACGATTCTTAACAGCTGGTGTCGTTTCAAATGCTGAAGTTAAAAACTATCCAAATCATGAAGCTTCCCGCCTCCGCAGGATATGTTGAAGCAAATGCCCGTGTAAATCGAGGTACTGACCGAATCATCGCGTTCATTGTGGCGGCTGGTGAGTTTAAGGTTGATTTTTTGTATGTTGGAAAACGGGCAAAAATTGAGCAGATGCTTCGATCGAGAGCTACATTCATCCAATTGATTCAAAAAGTGGTTGAAACTTTTGTTCACTGCACATCTGTTTTAGGAGTTTACGAATGGTAAAAAGTTTATTATCCTTCGGTTTTCGTTGTCAATTGAACCACTCATCATCCACACTTTAATCTATTTATATATTGTACTACGGTGTACAACTGTATTAAATACATTTTTTTTATTTTATAAAATAGGTATCTAATATATTTTTTTCACAGACTTGGACACTGAAAATTGAGACTCTTTGAATAAATGTTAAAATTATAGTCATTAATAATAAGATACGTTACAGTATGATACGTATGCTGAGGAGGAACTGTAGATTGTTATTAATATTACAATTTTCAGGGGTTGGGTAATTAGGGATTTTCTGTTTAAAAAAGTATTTTGGCATTGCATTTAAAAAATCTGTTTGTTGCTGATCATTAATGGGGAGTTAAACATTCACTTTTTATCTGTTTATTATTTATGTACTTGGTCTTCAGATAAGAACTCAACTAGAAATTAGAATTAACAAACGATTTAAACGTAGTGAGATTTTTGTTAATATGCTGCATGTATTCGTCCCAAAAAAATAGTACGTAAGTTGCTCCCCGGAGCGCTAGTTTCGAACAGTGTAATGTAATCAACTACGCACTTTCCATTCTTGTTTGAGTTTAGAACCGCTCGCTGCGCTAGTGTTGTCGTCCATGAATCGTTCCGGTTCGTCCGTTGCGTCAATGCGTCATTCGTTTGCTGCCGTTGTCGATGTTCTTCAGGTGACTTGCATTTAGCCTCGTGCAAGACTCCTCAAGTCTATTTATTTTTATGCGTGTGCTACTGTGCTCTAATTAATAACATGAATAACAGTATGTCTGAAAATCACACAGATCTGTTTGTAATATGTCTTCTGCAAGAAATGAATAATAATAAATTACTAGCAAAAACCATTGTATGATCACGAAATGTATTGCTATAAGCTGTTAATAATGTGCATTATTATGGCCGTGGATTGCTGAACTTAATGTTGTACGTCGTTTCGTCTTCCACGCGTTTGTGTGTTCTGGTGTAATGAACACGATATTTTGCGTTGGTACATTCTGTACGCAGTGTTATTGTTAATAAAATGACCCAAAACACCAACAACATTTTTTTGGTTCGAATGCTGAAAAAGTTTAATAACTTGTTTTATAGATTGGGCAACACGAAACAATACAAGGCACATAACAAGGTTCTCTATTACATATCTCACCACGCAGTTAAGTGCATTTGAAGTGTTGACAGTTTCACTCACAGCTTTCCTGTTTATAAAATTAAAAATAAATGATTAAAAGATTCAAGTACATTTAACGAGAGATGCTGCAATTTATAGCCTCAAAACTAAATCGAATTCATTAGATTGTGGAAAAGAAAAATACAGGGCGATATTTTTATCATGAACCATGCATTTTATTCTAAATATTTTGATGCATGTAAAATTTGTAAAGTTTAAAAAAAAAACCAACACGGACGCCTCATGGCCAGTGTATGTAGTGCCTTAAAATACTAGGCAATGTAAAACATTTGCTTATTCTAGCCGTCGCGTCAAAATTGGAAATTACATAAACGAAGTCCGACAAAACGACCGGTGTGCAAAATTCGTATACACATCGCCTCTCATTAAACAGATAATATATGTATCATCGATTACGTGATTATTAAAGCTTTGTGTAAGATAGTGTTTGGTGGGATTGAAAAGTCAAAACCGTTAGTGTAAAGAATTTTTTTCAGATAAATTTAAGTGTCTATAGTCAACAGTACCAATTTTGAAATTAAAATATGTACTTTTTGATGAAGGTTCTGCCAACACATGATTGGTAATCCCAATTTCTCGAGAGTTCATATGCCATATTAACTTCCCAGGTGAACCAGGTAATGGAAGAGCCGATATTTCAAATGTTTCACTAGTCGCAGTGCGTGATTTTAAACAACATGGATGTTAGCAATAATAACAAATTATAAAAATATATTTACTAGGATCATCAAGAACTTTTAGTGGACTATTTGAGCCACAAGACACACTTTTAGTTAAGATGGTACAGATTGTCCAACTTTGTCACTAGCCGACAACTCGGAAGACGTACTTACATACAACCTGACAACCATCGCTTTTATCTGAATATAAATAAAAAATTAAAGGTGATTAGAAAATTATTGATGCAAAATATCATATTTTTATAATATTGAATTATGAATAAACTTTTTTTTATTACACTTAATTGTGAAATTTGGGTAAAAACGCAGTTAACTGCCAGCAGACATTTTATCTCAAAAAAAACATATACGTAAGAACTAATATGACATTTAGCATCAATAATTTCTAATCACCTTTTATTGTTATATTCGGATAAAAACGATTGTTGTGATGTAAGTAGGTACGTCTTCCGAGTTGTCGTTCTTACGTACCTGGAAATATTGTAGGTTGGCATCCGGTTTTAACCTGTTCTCCAAAAAATGTAGAAACATATTTTCTCAAAATACTTTTCACATTTTTTTTGAGATAAAAAGTTAACAGCGTTTTTAACCAAATCCTACGCCTAAAAAGTGTAATAAAAAGAAAGTTTATTCATAATTCAATATTATATAAAAGACTTGGTCCTCGTTATATATATTTTACACTGGATTGTTTACTAGACTAAAAACCTTTGGTATATTGTGTAACTGTGTAACATTATGTGTATCATTAATGGGGAGTTTGGAATATATTAAAAATGTTGAGTAATGTGTTAGTGATTGACTATATTAGTATAGCATCCGGTTTTACCGTTTCTCCAAAAAATGTTTTCCACATAACTTCATAAAGACTTGGTCCTCATTATATATATATTGTACACTGGATTGTTTACTAGACATTTGGTATATCGTGTAACTGTGTAACATTATGTTGTATATTTAACAAGTACCTACCATTGAATTGTTTGATAGTTATTATATAAAAAACTTACCGAGCAGGATCTTTGGGAAAATAAAAAAAACTAATAGATTCTGTTTGTGTTTTGATTTCTCTTCTGTTATAATTTCGATTTTGTCATGTCGAATTACGAATTTTTAATAAATTCGGCTTATAAATTGTGCAGTTGTAGTATTTTTCTTAAAATAATCATCTACTAATGCCTGTAATGTATATTTTAAGAGTTTTACCGATGAAACTGTACCGTAATACACGTATAATTAATTTTATGTGACCAAATATGTTGGATTACTTAAAAAATGAATGAGATGTCTTTAATACATTTTAAATAATTATGCGTAATACATTTTAAATAGTTAATAGGTATCTGTTTACATATGTACTGTGTGGTTTCAAATCAACAGTGTATTTTTTTTTAGATATAATCGATTCAAACACTTTTGGTATGATAGAAAGTAGACAGATTGGTGGGTGACGGTTCTTTCAGTCAGTCAATCCAAGTTTTGGAAAAGGCGTATGTCGCTAGTCGTGGTTGTTCAAGCTTCAGACCTCATATCATCCGTTTGAAACTACCCGCGAGCATACGATTTTCTCAGTTTTACCGTAGACTGAAGTCTGAAACTATTACTTTTTGACTTTGTGTGTGGACGCACACAGTAGAGAACCATATCCGTGTAACATGTCTTTCAGTCAAATTGGCCCACCGATGGACGAACACAGTTGGGATACTGTATCTGTGTGACGTCTGTGTCAAGTCTTTCAGTCATAATAGCCAACTGACGGAATACTTGACGGTCGCACACAGGATAGAAACCGTATCCGTGTGATGTTTGTGACATGTCTTTCAGTCATAGTGGGTACCTACTCCGGTGGACTTGCATAGGAGAGTAACCGTATAAAACTATGTTTATAAATAGTCGTTCATTCAAAATCGTGACTTACCGAAGCACCGGAAGTCACTTAAAGCTGTGACTGTATACGTGTGATAATTGTGACAAATGGGTCAATCAATAAGGCCATCTGACGATACATACACTGGTTATCACATATGAAACAATTCTTAGATTTATCATCATTTTTTTAATTTCTTAATTATTGAACATGCACATTAAGCTTATCACACCGGTGGATAAGATATGTTATACGATAAAATATTTTTGCTATTTTCTATTCGATGCTTTCTTTACGAGTACAAATACTAAGTATTACTAAGTTATTCGAATTTTAGTTTATCGATCAGCCTCTAACTATATAACTAAATATTTGAAGACGAAATAAATAAAAAAGAGCAAGTAGGTATTGAAGATTTCCTTTGGCAATAAGGAGTTTGTCTAGATAATCGGGCGCCTGGTAACACTGTAGAGCACCTGTATACCACGGTGATACCCCAGTTCTCCCGGAGTGATAAGAATAAAAAAAAAAAAAAAAATCGGAAATTTTCGAAATCACCACTACCAACTTAGAAAATGAAAAATCCCACCAATCTATCCGCAACTGTAGTACCAACCTACTAACAATATATGTCCCCGAAAATTCTCGTATTCAAATTTATTTATTTTCCAATTCAAATATTATTATATTATTATATTATTATTATATTATATTATTACGAGTTGTTTTCCGGAAACCGTGACTCGTGAGAGATGAAAAATTTTTTGACCACCATTTTCCATATTTGAAAAATCTCGCTTACGTGTTTTAGTTGTTAGTAGAAATTTATTTTAATAGTAATGAGGCCCTGCCGGAAAATTCCGACGTGGGCCAATTCAAAAATTATTATGTAATTGTAACCAAATTAGTTATAATTTGTATTACTTACCGCTTGTGGATGGCAATCTGTCAGAAATGACAACATTATATGTAAATTTGGTTCTCATGCACATGTACAGCTGCAAAATATTTACGACGCAATGACTCTGAAAATGATTGTGAGTTATATGATAAATGATGACATAATGATTAATTTTTTAAAATATACAATGCAAATTGCATTAAAATTCCACAAAGGTATACAATTATACCTGATTATTGATAAATAAACCGCAAAATAAATAAAAAATTTTAAACAAGTTATTTAACACCATCTGGTGTTGAATTTAGTCATAATTATTAAAATTATATGATACTGCACTTAGTGCACTTCTACATGTGTCTATAATGTTGAATTTATACATTATACATTATATCAATATAAATATTTATTAGGCCTTTGACAGTGTGGATCATAAATTACTTTCTATTGCTTTTGATCAATTAGGTTTTGGTGATCCTCTATTGTCCTGGCTTATAAACAGTATATCAATAGTTTTAAGCAAATGCCACTTCTTATTTTTTGCTGATGATCTAAAAATGTATTCTTGTATTTCTTCAATTAGTGACTGTATAATTGTTCAAGAGGAATTAAATACCTTATATAATTGGTGCCAGGCTTGGGGAATGAGCTTAAACATTAATAAATGCTACTCGATGAGCTTCTATAGGTCTTGTGAGCATATTAATTTTACTTATTGTATAAACAATAATGAACTTAATTTAATCTCATATATTGGAGACCTAGGTAGTAGGTACCTATAACCTTAACCCATAATTTAAATTTTCAGGAACATAGAATATATAGTAAAAAATTACTTTGTGTGTTAGAAATTGAATAAACAATTATTATTATTATTATTAATATTTAATGAAAGCCAAGTAGGGTCACAAACATAAAATTAAATATTGAAGCTACCCACCCAAACTTACAAACATTTAAAACTTGAATGCTCAAAAATAGTTTGTTCATGGTTGGTTAATCTTTGTAACACAGAACTCGTAATAATTTTGATTATTCTTAATTAACTATTGATAAAATAATATTATGTGTTCATTTGTACTCTTTTATATACCAATGACATTACGACGCTGTTATTTAAATACACGATTGAGTGATATACATTTCCAATAATAATATGATGCAACATATGTAGAAAATGGTGTGATGCTATTAATTTTATGTTCAACAAAAGTTATTTGTTTTAAATGCAGTTTCAAAAACTTACATACATACATATTAATATCAATTGTAAATTCATCAGAATATATAAGCAGTATAAAACTTAAAATTGCTTTTATTTGCCTAAATTCTATATTTATCTTATGTATAAGGTACCTAGTAACATAAGATACAAACAAAAGTAATGTATAAATTATAAAACTAAGATTTTATATATTATGTATTAAAGAAATCATATAGCTGTAATTTTAAATTAGTATAGTACAGTAGAGATGGGACAAGTTTACTTTAATTAACTGATTCATTTTTTTCAATTAAATTGACTGGTTCAGACTGTACAGTGAATCATTTGTTCATAAGAATCATAATTTATTAGTTCTGACCGCTACTGACGTCTGACAAGTTCATTTAATTGAATCATTAATCAAACACAAGTTATTTCTTATCATAATTAAATTAAATTAATACAAAATAATGTTTTATAAAAATGTAAATATCCAGTATACAAGAAGTTTCTATATCAATTTTATGGTTTTTATAGATCAAATTTGAATTTAAATAATGTAAAAATATTAGTTTGTTGACCCATTATAAAGACAGTACATTAAAATCATCTACATTTTATATGGAATTAAGTAAAAAATAATAATAATTAATATTAATCTCAATTATCTACACACCAAGTAGGTGTATCTATTTAATTATTTTTTTTATTTATTTTAAATAAACAAACCATGTTTAGTAATCAAAGGTGAGATATTTATCAATATTGAAAACTGGTTGAACAGTGATATATGATATTTTAATCTTTTAGTCCAGTAAATATTTAAACATAAATGCAATCAGCCAGGGGAATTTTATTTTAGCATATTGAAAATATAAATTAATTTCTTAAATTGCATTTTAACAATTTCTTATTTTTTTTTATTGCACCTATTAATAAGACAAATTTCAATTCCCTAAAGTAGAGTTCAATTATGGTAAAAATATTAACTTCAAAAATATAAAATTTGATTGTTTGTTTCAAATGTTTTATTAATTGTAATTTACTTTTTTATAAAATAGTAAGTTTTTGTATCAAGTGTAAAGTAGCTGAAGTGAATTGTTGTGAACAAGACATCTCTATCTAAATTGTAGATGAATATTTCCAAAAAAAAAAAAAAAATGTTTGCATAGGTAGGTACTTGGTTTATTAAAATTTAATAAATCCATAACTTTGTTGGATACCATATATCTTACAAAAAACAGTTAAAGACTATTATGAATATTTATATAAATAAATATGAGTATAGTTAATTATTTTCCTATTTATTATTATTGTTATTTTTTTTAAAAAAAATCCTAGATGCCCGTTTTGTTCACTAAGCGTTGAGAGGACCAAAATGATTAGGCTACATCTCCAAATTGATGCGAATTGGAAAGACACAGCAGTAGCTTTGAAAAAACAGGCCAATACAAGCATTGTTGATTTGGATGAATCATTAATAAACAACTCTGAAATGATGGAAAGTTGTATAGATTTGAACAGTTCAAGCCTTGAAATCAATTCGGACTATTCTATTGCCAATACAAGCATCATTAATTTGGATGAATCATTAATGAAGAGCTGTGTATTGAAAGAAAACTGTATTGATTTGATGAGCTATAGAAAAACTATGCTTACTACTTCACTGTCTGGTGTCAAGATTACATCGGTGACGGAAAACTTATTGACAATAATCAATGATATGATAGAAAATTCACTTGACTACCATTGATGAACCTTGCAATATTCTATAATTATGAGTTTATCACTTTACTACTCTCTACCATACACTATAGATCTTGTAATAAGGTCGTCGGTCATACACTATCAACATAAACACCATGTGAAACCGTTAGTGAAAACAGTTTTCTCAGAAGAAGTTTTTCCAAACAGAATAATCTCCTAAATGGCTTGCATACAGTTACTGCATCTTGCTGACTAAAATTCAAAAAAAAAAAAAAACAAAGAATTAATATAAATTAAATTATTTTTAAAATCGTATTAATTTAATAGCTCAATATGATATTAAAAATCAATGTAGTAAAATAGTAACCAATCAACATTATCAATAGTTTCAACACATAGTTTTTTCTAATACAATATAGCAAACATCCTTGAGTTATAGTTGTGAACCTATTGCGTATACTTATTTATGATTATCTATGCCTTTAGTAGAAAAATAATAAATAACAATATACACATGTGAATTTTTAATGTTATTAATAATTAGTAACTCTACCACCATTTACCAGGACTTTAAAATGTATTAAAATGTAACAGTAAACAATTTCAAAACCTCAGGTGTTCAATCCACACCTGACTGCAACTATGTAAGATAAATAATAAATTGTCGTTGTAGTGTATTTGTTAAGTTATTACAGATGTATCATAGCCAATAAGTACCTAATACATTCACTAGAGGCGTAAACTGTTTTTCCTATGAAGCAACTGCCTTAAATAAGTACCTACACGACATACCAATTTTATTCACATTTTACACTTATTTTTTTCGAGACTTTAAACGCAGGCCCTAAGAGACCATGCGAGTATAAATTATAAACTAATCTAGCCAACTAGGTGTTTGAGACTGGAGTCATTGGGGTACCCACCTTCACTTTTGCACGAGACAGCTGCCTCGTAAACAGCTATTCACGCCTCCACTAAATGAATTATAGGGATTGTAACACTACACAACTTACATAGTTACAAAATTTGAGTTATGATGGTTTGAATGCGATTGTTGTAGCTTGTAGATAGCAAAACTTGTTTTTTGCAATGGTATTAATTCTTTGTTGATACATTTTACCTAGAAATATTTACAATGTAGTTTAAAATAAAATACACAAAAAGGTTAGTAGGCAAAAACTATGGATGACTTACAAAAATCACATCAAAAGTGACCTGTTTAGATTTGTGATTTGTATACTGCACAAGGACAGGTAGTGAACGTATTAATTAATTAATTAATACGTTCACTAAAAACATACAACATAAAACATACTTAAAGAGTAAAGAGTAAAAAAGGTAAAATATTTAATAAATTCGACAAAAAACTTCAAATCATCAAAATATTACGTTTATTTTATTATTTACATAAGAATTAAACATAATCTCAATATTGTTTGCATTTGAAGTGATAACCATCTAAAACCTGAACCGCAGTTATAGTGATTAATGATTCGTTATCATAATTTATAATCTATGATTATTGATAAAGCGATTTTTGTATGATTTTTTTGATTTTTTGATGGTTTTTTGAAGCTATCTATTTAACTACTGGAAAATTTGTTACACCGACTATTTAAATGGAATCTCCATAAAATTCTCTATCGATAAACATAAGGTTTGACCATTTATCGTTCTCCTATGTGGGATTAACCTCATCCACAAACAGACGACCACAAAAGTTCTGAATAGATAGCACAGACTATATGAAAACAGATAGCTCACTCGGGATGTAAACAAAAACTATGAATATTATCTCCGCGACGAAATCAGTGTGACCATAGTGCAGGTATGAAATTTCGTTTGGAAAATGACAAAAAAATTGTCCTGATCCTACCTGGCGCCAACATTGAAATTCATACTAACTACCCGGTCTCACCTTGCGACGTGGGGGTTGCATTGTTTAGATTCTGACCTTTCACATCCCTTAAGAATTAGGTTATCTTGGCCTCTAGTTGCTGTTTTTGTGATTTCCATGGGACTTATGTCTTATTAGTTGACCATTGACCAAGTGTGTGTTTCAAAATATTTTTTTGTATACAATTTGGTGTTGTGCTTTTGTGTTACAAAATTTAAAAATGGAGAGTAAAAAAACAGGAATGCGTTGCTCTGTACAATTTTGCAAAAATAAAGCAAGTACTAGGAATGTAAGTTTTTTCCAATATCCAAAAGACGATCGTCTAGCAACATGGATGGAAAATTGTTGTACAGAAAATCTGGCTGAAGAACTAAAAAAAAAAAATAGTTACAAAGTATGTGGCGATCACTTACAGTGTAGATAGTACATACCTAATATTATAATATACATCTGTCATTTACTAATTAACTATACGTTAATACCTATTGTCCAGCGTTAGTAGATTTAAAGACATGTCATATTATAATATTATAACAAAATACATTTAGTTATAATCATTTTCGAGACGTATACACATCATAAACTTTGATGATTGAAATTTAAAGTTCGTCAATTATATAAACAATTGTTCATGGTTAACACTCTTAATTAGATTTACTATCGATGTGATTATATGAATAGGTAACTACCTACTTCTAAGAAAACTACTGGCATAGAAAGTTGTATGTTGCTGGTGTAATTACCAAATGCGAACTAACGTATAAATATGTAATAGTTTTAAAGTCCAATAAATCGTTTATAGGTTGTAGATGACGTTCACATAAGATAATATCATACTTTTAAGTTCCCAAACGTTTCGGTTTAGGCCCTTCTAAAACGTACTCCCGGAGCCGGGGGGTCCTCGAACACCCCCCTAGGTGTATTTTGGAGAAGGTTTAGTTTTTGTATGACGTTTCTGAAACTCGAGATTTGTATAGTTTGGAGGTCGGTGATAAAATTCGGTGTCTTGTGTCGAGCCCATAGGAGCCGTTTTTCTACGTCTTTTGGGGCTTCGAAAGTTCAAAATTTGCGTTTTTGGGAGTTTTCGTTACTGACACTTAGATTTTGGGTGTTCCGAGCCGTTTTTGTAGTCGGGCTTTATAGAGCACTTTACGCCTGAACGATTGGCACTGAGATCGAGGTGATCCGACTTTTGGTTCGGGAGTTATAATTTTTAAAGTGTTTTTTGTACTTGGAAAATTACGTATTTACGTGTTTTTTAGATTTTTTTTATTTTCGTTTGATCACTACAAAATTCTAGAATCTGATCATTCGGCGTACGAGGATTCAAAAAACCTCTATGGTCAAAAGACGTTCGACCATTATTTCGCCCGAAATCGTAGTAGCAAAAAGTTAGAAAACAAATTATGCTATTTTCGTATTATCAAGGCGTCTCCTTGTGGTATACGTCTGTGTAACGTATCAAGTAATAATTATTTTGAACTTTTTTTCACACTTATTTTAGTAGGCTTGTAGCTCATTATTCATTAATGTAAATCGAAAGGTATATAAGAATAAAATATTAAAACCTATAAAATAATAGGTCAATTCACTCTAATATATGTATTTGAGCTAACAACACAAAATTGGATGTATATTTTGAAGTACTAGCTCCTTCAAAATAAGTCGTATCGTTATGAAACCTTCAAGGATCGAAGCAGACAACCCTCGAGATCAAATTTATTGTCTCAAAAAAGCCGCGACTCGATTTTAAGTTTGAGAAATTGGCAAATAAAAATAGCCCGCCAATTTTATTTTTGAAAAATTTAAATTTTGAACTCAACATTTACCCCCTTTATAATAGAGTTAATAAACTTTTGAAAACTGGGAACTGGTCTAGGGACGCTTCTGCTTCGATCCTCGAAGGTCCTAGGTAGATAGAATTAATATTAAATGATTTGGTTTTTTCAAAATCGTAATATATCGAAAAAACCTAAAAAGTTTAATATTGGTCGTAACTTCTTGAAATCTTCAAGGTTCAACGCATTCTGTTTGGAAAAACTTCTTCTGAGAAAACTGTTTTCACTAACGGTTTCACATGGTGTTTATGTTGATAGTGTATGACCGACGACCTTATTACAAGATCTATAGTGTATGGTAGAGAGTAGTAAAGTGATAAACTCATAATTATAGAATATTGCAAGGTTCATCAATGGTAGTCAAGTGAATTTTCTATCATATCATTGATTATTGTCAATAAGTTTTCCGTCACCGATGTAATCTTGACACCAGACAGTGAAGTAGTAAGCATAGTTTTTCTATAGCTCATCAAATCAATACAGTTTTCTTTCAATACACAGCTCTTCATTAATGATTCATCCAAATTAATGATGCTTGTATTGGCAATAGAATAGTCCGAATTGATTTCAAGGCTTGAACTGTTCAAATCTATACAACTTTCCATCATTTCAGAGTTGTTTATTAATGATTCATCCAAATCAACAATGCTTGTATTGGCCTGTTTTTTCAAAGCTACTGCTGTGTCTTTCCAATTCGCATCAATTTGGAGATGTAGCCTAATCATTTTGGTCCTCTCAACGCTTAGTGAACAAAACGGGCATCTAGGATCAACATCTCGGCTCAACACCTTGTTAAAACACATTTTGAGGCATTCGGCGTGGAAGAAATGACCGCATGGAGTTGTGAAGACGGATTCTGGGTAAATGCCGGTAAACACGGCATTGCACACGCCGCAACAAAACATCTTGTGGATTATAAACGAGATCTGAAAGTCTTATTAGAAAGAGAATATTATAATTGTCTAACATCCAAGGAATTTATAATATTATAAACTCATATTAATAAACACAAAAATGTAATTCATATAACTGCATTATTTATTAACACTCATAAATTAAAGAGACAATATGCACATAATTATAACAAGAGTACTCATGCAGTTACCGCTATGCGACGGTCTACATGATCGATAGGGTAACGCATTCACACTGCACTGGCTGTATATTCAATATTGGTGTCTATTGCTCTCCCTACCCACCATTTTCAATCACAGTGCTGACACCTTCCACACTTATAATTAATATATATAACAATAAGTAAGAATAAATATAATATTTAGATTATAATTTTTATTAATTTAAAATTTAACAATATAAGCTTGTTGATTAAATATATTGTGGCTATTTAATAAGCTCTAAGTACGTAGTGAACTTTTAGTCATTTTATTAAAAAAAAAAAAACAACAAAATGTCAAGGATATGGTCCAATTTGACCAAAAACATAACCATCATTGAGGTGGCCAGTTCTCCTCAAGAATGCCAAAATGTCATGATCTCTATTGAGTTGCTGAACATTTTCTCTGATGATTCTTGTTGTGTTTTCTCTTTGTGCTCTTGAACGCATATCTCTGATCTGTTGGATTAAATAAATTATTTAATTTGTTATTTAAATGCCATACACATTTTAAGAAAATTACTTGTAAATTTCTTTGCCGTTGTCCAAATTCTACAAAAAATTGATTTTCAATTATAACCAACCTCTGTAAATAACAAAGATGAACACATGACATTAGTATGCAATAAATTGCAAATTATAATAAAATGTTTCACAGAAACAAATCAACACTACTCAATCAAGACATTAAGCAGAACACCTAGTATTGATATAGCGATTAATACCAACGGTAGACAAATTAAGGAAAATAATTAACTTAAGTCAAGTTAAGAAAACACAAGATTGATAAGTTAACAATAAACTAATCATAAATTTAACTTGATAAGTAAGTTATTATGGAAAAAAATGTTAACTTAACTTTAAATGTAGATTGTCTACCTTTGATCAATAACATTATTGAAGTGTTCAACATAAATACAATACATCAGCAAATATTAGTTGCATGCAATACTAATAATTATATCAAAATATTTATCAACAATATTCTCATTGACACAGTACTCACAAAGTGTAATATAAGCATACAAAATCAGTTATAGGTAGTGAAATAAGTAGTTTTCAAACAATGAAAATAATAATAATAATGATGTATTTCAAATACATGAATAACTTATCTTTACTTTTCCCAGGACGTTGATTAATCTATAAATACAGCACAAACATAGAACAAATTTCAATATAATAATATTGATGTATTTCAAATACATGAATAACTTCTCTTTTTTTATTGCATGTCGTTGATTAATCTGTAAATATAACACAAACATAGAACACATAAACATAGAACATATAAACTTAAAAACATTTAGAACAAGCATGTAACATAGAGATCACTCATTAGGAACTACTTCAATAACTCACGTAGGAAATCCCAAATGTTAGGGTGGGTACCCATTTGCTTGAGTAAAGTGGAATGGAACGATTCTAAATTATTGTTTGTACGGTGATCTTCTCCAAAGACACTACATTTTTCTGGTCCAATTTGGTTAATTCAAAAACCAAGGATGTAATTATCCAAAAAATGTTCTTCAATGACTTGGATTTCAGGAAATTGTCTGGCATACTGTACTATGACATTGTATCCATCTAATACACAAATATTTGGACACAGTGGATTGTTTCTTGTGGCAGGCAAGTGAGGAAGAGCTAAGACCTGATAAAAAATGTATTAGACTAAGACATGTTAAATTTAATATATAAATTTAAAAAAATCACCATTCTAAGAATCCTAGCTGCTTCTTCATGTGTTCGGATTAAATTTAGTACATTGTTCAATTTTCTATGGCAGTATCGCACGATAGACTGGGTAAAGTGAAACCAACAACAAACTAATCTGCTTGTTGGAAAAATGTGTTCAACTGCATTCATCAGTGCTTTTTCATAATCGGTCACAAACCGAACTCTGTCGTAATTTAAAGGTAACATTTGTCTGATAATACTGAGTACACTACAGTATGTCTCTTCAGTCATACTCCCTAAAAGTACATACACCATTGGAAATGCCTAAAACAGAAAAAAATAATGTTGAAATAATATATACTGACAACAGTGATATTTAATATGCACTCAGGGCCGTCCTTAGGGGGGGGGGGCGAGCAGGGCCCAGGCCCTGGGCCTCGCGTTTTTTTTAATTGTTTTTTTTCGTAGCATTTAAATTGTATGTTTTATCACTTTTATATACCTATAATTAGTAAATATGAAAAAATATATAAAAATGACGAAGTTGGTTCAACGTACAAATATTGGAACATCCATAATACAATATTTTCGTAATCGCAACACATCAGCCTTGGTGATGAAACTTTGGATTTTTATATAATATTGAACATTTTAAGTTATTCGACGATGAAACATTACGAAAGCATTGTATTGATTTAGAAATATTATTAAAGGACGGTGAAAATTGCGATTTAAATGGAATTTAACTTTTTGACGAGTTAAAAATATTTTGTAGAATTTTTAACAAACAAGAAACCTCTATCGAGTGTCTTGATTTAATGGAATCAACATGTGGTTCATTTCCAAATATTGCTATCGCATTAAGAATATTATTAACTCTTCCAATAACCACTGCCAATGCTAAGAGAAGTTTCTCGAAGTTAAAAATCATTAAGAATTATTTGAGTACAACAATGGTGCAAGATCGATTTTCTGATTTAGAAATTATTTCAATTGAACGTGATTTATGTGAAAATGTAGACTATAATTATATTATTGAGAAGTTTGCAGAATTGAAAGCCAGAAAAATGTATTTTTGATGAAGAAAATGATTTTTATTGTACTCTTTAGTATTTTAATTTGTCTGTTTATTGTTATGTTTTATTTTTATTTTATTAAAATGCAAATTTGTATAAATATCATTAAGGGACGATTAATGAGTTATATAATATGAGTAAATAAAGAAAAACATGTTATTTGAGTCTACTATAAAATTATTTTATTTTATTTACCAAGATTATTATAATATTTTATAAAAAAAACCCTCATTTTTAATTATAATTAGGGAGGTACCTAACAGTTTTTTTGTGTGATAAGAATTATGATTTCATTATATTTTTATAGAATCTATAAAAATATTATAATATATCTATATTATAGATAGATAGTAGATATAAATATATAATACCTAAAATATGTTACAAGTAGTCACCCTGGGCCTCGCAAATCCTAAGGACGGCCCTGTATGTACTTACAACACTATTAAATACTATTTGAAATGTCAGCAGACATTTCAAGTCGGTTGGGTGACTAGGTACAGTTTTGAATGTTTCATCAATGCCAACCAAAGTCACAGTGTTCAAATCTTCTCTGTACAGTTCTATTGCAACTCTGTTTGCAAATACAACTCCTACACTTCTTCCATTGATGACTATCTCTTGCTGGAAAAATCTTGAAGGTGGCGTTTGCAATGTTTGAGAATAGGCGGGATATTGTGGATTATTCAATGTTATGGCGAGTGCATGTATGTCTTGTGGTATTGCTGGTCGTTGCAAACTTCTCATCGCACCTACTCTTCTAACAGCTTGTAGATGAGTATAATTACGAGCGGCCTCTGCATGTCTTAAAACAACACAAACCATAATTAATATATAATAATATATATTACTAAAAAAGAAAATATGTTTGTCTAAATGTAAAAGTACAAATGAGTATAGAAATTAAATAGTTAATGAAATACAACTTACTGGATAATTTCATTGTTGTAAATAGTTCTTACAGATGCTGTTGTATTGGTTGGGTCAAGTCCCTTATTACCAATTGCTTCTCTCAAGTATGGTACATGTAAGTCTATATTGTCGGCCCGATGGTTGTGAGGATTAATAAGTGATATTCTGTTGTCCATAATATCTCTGCTTACTGATGCTGTACCGTAACACATTGGATGTCTACGATTTTTTTGCCTCTCACAAACTAGTGAAATGGTGTTGACCAGAAGCTCACGTTTGTAGTATTTGAATTTCAAATTGTCAACATAGATAGTTGAATTACGTCGAATTCCGGGGAGTGTTCTGTATGTTTCTGGCGGTACTCCTCCAACTATAACATCTGCAACTACAGCTACATCTTCTTCTTCTTCTTCTACGGGTTCTTCCTCTTCTTGTGGTTCTCTAGGTATTTCATGTTCTTGTTCTTCATCTGCTTCACCATCTTCTTCATGTTGGGGCGCAATCTCAACGAAGGGCATTTGTTGGATATAATCGTGATCTTGCAAAATTACTGCTACATCTGGAACACCAACTTCTTCATCATTGTGGTTGCCTGGAATGACATAATCATGATCTCTCAGCGCCATTTCAGGACACGTTGCTAAAAAAAAACTTAAAAAAATATTAAACAAATCAAAGATATTTTTAAATTATAAATTAAAGGATGGTTTAAAAAAACCGGTTCTGATCGTTGCAGTTGAAGGCAGGTGAATCAGGGTTGGTCTTAAAAAAAACCGTTTTTTTGTTTTCGCAGTTGAAAGCAGGTAAATTGCAGTTGAAGGCAGGTAAATGGCAGATAGACAGATCTATATAAAAATTTAAAATTATATCAGTATCACAGATATGATAAAATATCTAACAAATATAATTATTTTTTTGGTTATATTTACATAATGTCATTTACATATTGTCCGTATTAATAAATAAATAATATTGGTTATATTAGCGATTTATAACACAATACATTAATAATTATTCACTTAACGAAAACTGGAATAGGAAAAATATTTTAAAAGTTTTTGTTTTTGCCATAGACTTTTGAATGAAAATATTAATTAATTTAGCACTATGAGCTTAAAGTTATTTGATTTAACATCAACAAAATAGGTATTAGTGTACATTCTTTCAAACAGCAAAAATAAAACTTCACATCAATAATTGTTTTCCAATTTCAACCTGGAACCCATCTGGAACACCAACTTCTTCATCATTGTGGTTGCCTGTAATGACATAATCATGATCTCTCAGCGCCATTTCAGGACGCGTTGCTAAACAAAAACTTAAAAAAATATTAAACAAATCAAAGATATTTTTAAATTATAAATTAAAGGATGGTTTAAAAAAATCGGTTCTGATCGTTGCAGTTGAAGGCAGGTAAATGGCAGATAGACAGATCTATATAAAAATTTAAAATTATATCAGTATCACAGATATGATAAAATATCTAACAAATATAATTATTTTTTTGGTTACATTTACATAATGTCATTTACATATTGTCCGTATTAATAAATAAATAAATAAATAATATTCGTTATATTAACGATTTATAACACAATACATTAATAATTATTCACTTAACGAAAACTGTAATAGGAAAAATATTTAAAAGTTTTTGTTTTTGCCATAGACTTTTGAATGAAAATATTAATTAATTTAGCACTATAAGCTTAAAGTTATTTGATTTAACATCAACAAAATAGGTATTAGCGTACATTCTTTCAAACAGCAAAAATAAAACTTCACATCAATAATCGTTTTCCAATTTCAGTCTGTATCAAACATTTATTTGAAAATATATTAAATGCAGTACTTTCATGGTTCAAACATTGTAAAATTAAAAATAGTAAGAAAAACAAATATTCTTAAACAGGACTGTCTAAACTGCTAATACACAAACACCATGGAATTTAATTTTTACAAACAACAATACGATATGTATTGACATCCTGTATTTATACCATTACTGTATTAATGACTGTTAAAAGTATACAATAACATTATTTTATTAATATATACACACTAATATTGTATTATTAAATAAGACACAAGTAAAATAAAATAATCATAGGTTAGCAATATATATTTTAGAATTTTTAATAAAGTTCTAAGCTGATAGATTATAAAGGTGAGTACGCAGACATTTCTAACTGGGTAGTCATACATAATTATTAAATAAAACACATTAGATAATAGCATCTATTTCCGTGATTAACACTCACTTACGTATATATTATAATCTTATTCACATTTAACTGCCCAAGTTATAAAAACTAATTCAGTTGGGGTAACTTCATTTAACTACATTACCATAGTAAAAAAGTATTTTAAAAATACAAATAAAATTATTGATTATCAGGATAATATTAAATATTGAGGAGTGCAGAAAGTTTTCATAGTAGTCAAGTGCTTACCATGTACATGCTTATGAGTACGGATGAGTAAACATTGTTTCTAAGACGGATATACAAGGTACAAGTAGAATGAAATTGCATACACTTGCTATGAACAAATATGAATACTTTCGAGCACATGACCAAACAGGTGCATAATATGGACCGTGCATTACAAACTAATTATTAAAGTAAAAAATTTAAAAGTACAGGTTATACTCACGTTTAACTTAGTTGAACTTTCTTTCAACGTCGATGTCGAACGAGGAACGTCGGGGAGTCTGCAGCGGCTACCTACTTCCTACAACCTATACTCGATTCCCCGTCAGAGTATGGTGAAAACGTTGTGACAAGTGACAACTGACAATACAGTTCACTATAGTTCAACAGTTTCACGTCACGAAACACCACGGTGTATACGTAGTGATGGTTAAAAATTTAAAATGTTAAATAACGGACATTAACGGTCATCAAACACCAATACACAATAGTCGTTTACGGATAAATTACGGATAAATAATTTTATGAATTCAGTGCAGTGCGATAAATGCATAAACACAAAATTCGTATCGAGGCTGTTTTGTGCTGCTAACAGTTGGTACCTTTTTTTCTTTTTTTTTTTTTATTATATTTCTTATCTCACTAACCTTATCACTCCGGGAGAACTAGTAGGTACTCGTATACCACTACGATCGTCATACAGCACGCATAAAACGTCACGTTTGATGGCTGCAGCTGAAATTGGAATATTCTCAATACCCCCCCCCCCCTTTGAAACATTCCATTATTTTCGTTAAACGATAGTACTCGTGCTTGGAAAATCGTATAAAATCAGGCTTTGGACTTAGAGCTTTGATGAGTGCATTCCTCTATACCTCTTCTATAATTTCGTAGTGTTTTTGAAGACAACAAGTCCAAATAACAGCCGTCCGACAGGTTAGTATAGGATTTACCGCAGAATTGCAGATAGAAAATGTTAATCCGAACATTTTTAATTTCTTTTCTTTTATTTATTGGTTGTTGGTATAGATATTAAATGTTTGTGGATTAGAAAAATTACAAACCATATTCACCAAAAATATCTGATATCAGTAAAAATAACTTGAAATACCGCCAGACCCCTAAATATACTGGTATAGTGGTATGAATAATTTATTCAATAACGGGTAATACAATTTATAATCGCCTTATTTCCTTAGGTAGGTACTTACTTAAAAAAACAGTTGATTAATTAAAAATTGTTCAATAAATATAAATGTATAAAAAAAAATATTGAATGGCCTGATTATAATTTAGTACATCTAATTGTAAATATCAACAAAATAAATATTTATAATGTAACTTATTAAATTTAAAATTAAATTAATAAAATTAAAAATTATTATAATACAGTTCACAAAATAATTTTAATGTGGATAGTTAACTTGTTTACTAAAACAAAAAACAATGAATGCATTAACGAGGAACCAATCAATATTTCATCAAAACATGAAGAGGAACCGATAATTAATAATTTGAAAAAAAGGGTTGCAAAAGTAAAAATGATACATGCAAAGTTACGAGTATTGCAAAATAAATAAGATTTAAATTTAAACAATAACACCACAAATATGGTACAAGATAAAGACAAAGAATGCGCGTCTACGAATGGAAGTAAAACAAATGTAGAAACAAATGATTATAAAATAGAGGATGTCCTGAAGATTATACCAGTTATAGAAAATAATCTACTATCACTTACCGAAAAAGTAAATATGAATCGATTTGTGCATAAAATGTGGGCGGTGGTAAACTCTCCCGATTTTATGGTAAACTCTCCTGAATTTTTAAAAATAGTAAAGTCTCCCGATGGTAAACTCTCCCGGGTTAATATTATGTTTACCTGAAGTAAATATGTAAACTCTCCCGGGTCAAAATTATGTTTACCTGAAGTAAATGTGTAAACTCTCCCGGGTCAACTTTATAGTTACCTGTAGGAAGTATGTAAGCTCTCCCGAGTTGTTTTATGGAATACATACTAAAAATAGAATGCTGCAGATTTCATCTCACATAAGCGTGGTATAGAAAAATCTAAAAATTGGGTCTTTTTGTAGAATATAGAGATGGCACAAGCGAAGTTGGAAAATGGGTGCGTTATGTTTTTGGATTATTATTTATAGATCCAAATGAAGTTGGAAACATTTATGTATTTACATTAGCTGCTATAATGCCTCCAGAAAATGAAAAATTGGACACATTTGCTTCATACTTGGTGAGTACGTATATTGATGATGATGCATTATATCCTCCAACAATGTGGGCTTCAGCATCATCAACTTCAAAAACAACAAACGCTTGTGAGTCGTTCTATTCGCATTTAAATTCATATTTCTCAAGTACTCATCCATCTTTATTTATATTTATTAATGCTCTAACGGATTTTCAAACTGAAATATACGTTAAAGTTCAAAGTTGCAATAAATTAAATAAATCGAGTAAAAATAGTTATACGAAAAATAAAGAAAAAATATATCCCAAAAAATATTAGATTATAAAGAAAAAAAAATAGATTCCCCAACTTTTTTAAAATCTGTATGTTCTTATTATCAAAAACAATAATTTTAACATTTTTACGTATATTTTGTATTTGTAACTCATACTATTATTATTATTATTATTATTGACTTTATGATTTTTACTAGACCCGGGAGAGTTTACAATCGCCCTAAAATGTTTTCATGCTTTTTTAATTATTGTAGGTATCTTGTTTATCTGGCTTACTTGATGCGAAGGAGCTCAATGCCAAAATAGTAACTGAACAAAATATGGATTCAAGTAATACTAGTACAAATATTAGTTCAAATTTTGTAAATAAATTGAATAAAACGATATCGACAAAAAAAGATCCTTCGCCGGGAATAGTTTCTAAAGAAAATAAGAAAATGCGTAAAAACAAAGTTTTATAATAAAAAAAAAACATTCTTATCGAAATGTTAAAATGAGAACAAATTTTACTGAAATAATTAATAAAGATGATCAAGAAGATAAAGTAACTAATGATGAAAATGTACCTGAAAAATGTAACCTGTACAGTGTTCAGTCAATTGACCAGTCGACTAATTTAGATGGGCAATTAGATTTTTTTTTTTACAAAATTACAGTCAGCTTTTTCTAAATATAAAATTGACCAAGTAAAAGAAAACTCGGAAATTGTGTTGAATCTGTCTAGACTGGAGAATAAAATTAATATGAACTATACGAAAATGGATAAGTTAATGTCCAATGTCGAACAGTTAAGTAAAATAAACGATCCTGTCTTGCAAAACATCGTTATGAAAAGCCAATCGAATATTGAAATAGAAAATATACATGAACTGCAAAAAAGTATGGACGATATTAAAATCTGTATTGATTACCTAATAAAACCAAATCATATTGATATACTACAAACTCAACAATCTAAATCTACTGATACTCTAAACATTAATGGCACATGTAACTCGAATCGTTGTGTTTGCCAATTAATAGATAATACTAATGCTTCCAGTACACAGATTATAAATTCATATGATGGTAACAATAAAAAAAAGTACGGTGATTTTATTTTATGCGAGTTTTTAAGAGCACAGCTAACTTTGGAAAGAATAGGAAGAGACGAGCATCAATAAATAGCACAGATAGATCTGTTTTTAAATCAAATCGACGCCAACAAAAATAGCTATTTATCAGTATGTTCAAACAAATCAAATTGTGTAAAAAATAATGGTATCGAAAAACAAAACGAAGTAAAAAAAGTTAACCATTTAACACTATGTCCCAAGCAATCCATCCATTATTTTCTTAAAACTGGTGTTGACAATGACACTTAATCAAACCAACCGATTACAAAGAAATCAGTTTGTGAAAAAAAAAAATTTGTGATTTTCTTTCGTTCCAGCCAATTCCAGAATGGATGAAACGGGGCAAGAATTTAGTTGCATCGAATAATAATATCTATGTTGTAGGGATGATGCTAAATTGTCACCAACAAATTGCAATTTGAATGTTGATAAATTTTATAATATTGAACGAATAATGAAGGACAGCCATGCCAAATATGATATAGTTTACGAAATTACACAGAAACCCAATGTTCCAATTATAAAATAAAAGCAACAGTACTCTCAAAGAAAAAAAATTTAGCTTCATGTGCATGGACATGGAATCAACTTGTTAAATATACAGCAAAACTTATAATTTATAAAGAATCATAAAATAAATTTTTTTTTTAAAGAAAAATGGGCTAGTTCCCAAGATTTATCTTCCATAGCATAGGTACATAATCTGTACAGAAATTAAATTTGTAAAATGTACTGATTACAATTTATAAATATATGTACATTGTATCTTGTATGTATAAAGAAAAACGATCAAATATAATTTTTTTCAGTGGTGACAATATATTTAACAATATATATATTTCAATATATATTTGTATTTCAGATTGAAAGCATATTACTATTATGGGTGTTTTTTTTTTGTGTGCAATATACGATTTATAGTACAGTAAATGCTTCAATCTTCAACTTTGAAGATGGTTTTTGATAGAAAATTTGATCTGGTTGGTATTTTTGAATGGTCAAAATGACAAAATTGGAACATTTCTGTACTTATCAAAATAACCGGGAAAAACAAAAAAGTGTATACAAAATCAGTTTTTGACAAAATACATTTTTTTTTTTTAGTGTTACTTAAAAGTAAATAACTGAATACTTGAAATGTTCACCAAACGTTTATATTACCATTTTATAAGAGTTATATTAACCATTACGTTGTTGATAATTTTGTGTAATGTGTTTGTAGGAATGTTTATAAATACTGACTTGTATATTTTGAAAGACATAATGAGAGAGCATTTTTAAACTAATTCATATTGAATGTAATAAGGTTAAGAATTTTAATTATTCCACATTTTTCATATTCATTAAGTTTTAGTTCATGCCAACTGTCATTGTTTTTAATCCTTTACTTTAACGTTCTAAACGAAAAAGTTGTTTTCAAATCCGACAAAGATTACTTTATATACCAATATACCAGAAAAAACTTTAATTTTATTATTTAGAAGTAACTGTACGTCATATCCGTTTTATGATAACTTAATAATAAAATAATTTGTCAATTATATCTGTTTCTTTTTTAACAAAATCATTGACACTGATGTTACATAACGGAGATCCACGTTGGTGATAAAAGTGCTGCTAATACAGTTAAAACTCGTTCAAGTTATTTTAAAATTGTTTATAAAATCATTAATAAATGTAATTATACTGTACGTATACATTTTAGATAATGCTTCATCACCATTATTGCTTATAGACGGATAACTAGGTTAACATTTTTAGTTTTAAATTCACCGTTGCCACGGCATACGTTTTTCCGTTTCCGAATGTTTGGCTTACTTGATGTGAATGGCGCAGGAAAAACAACTACTTTCCGAATGTTAACTAGTACATTTCCTTCAACAGGTGACGCTTCTATTCTAACGGATACAGTACAGACTCACCTCCAACATAAATTGGGTTAATAAAAAAAATAGAAAAGAATTTTATGATTTAAAAATGTTTGTATCAATCAATTAATAATGCTGTATAGTATGTTTCTTTGATTGGTTTAATTCGATGCAACTATTTGCTGAACTTACTGATATAGAAACTAAAGCTTATAAACATTTTGTGAGGAATACACTGACCAGTACCAAAAATCATGTTGATAAATGGATTAAACTTTAAGTTATGTAAAATGAGGTACCTACCTAGTGGATTAACTTTTAGAAAGTGTAATTATTATAAATTACTTATGGTGTTTATTTTTTTAAAGAATAAGGTTGTATTTATAGGATAATAGTCAATAGACTTATCAAATCACATATCAATATTAAGTATGGTATAATTTTGAAATATATAAAAATTAAACAAATAACAAATATTTTTTATAGTATTTTTGTATTTATTTAAAATGTAGGCTGACTAAATATTTCTTTAATTATGTGTTTGCAATCGGTGATTCGATTATTTTGTTTAAATTATAGAAATAATCCCCAAACCCGAAGAAAAAATTTATCAAACGATTCTCTTTTCTCAATTATTTAAGTTGTTTGATGTTTAGTTCTTATACTCTCCTATACGGGACAATAAATCAAAACAATTTCACGGTTTGAGAGAAAACTCAATAATTACACGCGGAAAATCGGCTGTATTCAGTAATGAAACTTTTTTTTTTTTTTTATTAAAATAGAAAAAAATATACAATCTGTATAACATAATACAATAAGTAATTTAGATAACATTTTTATCAGTCTGGACGGCTTGAGGGAAGGGAGAGTCCATTGACACTACTTCCAATATGAACTTTGATTGAATTAAATTTTTATTGTACATAATAAATGTATTTATAATATAAATTTTGATTTATTTAGTTAGAAGATCACGTGGCCTTTTTCGTTTTAGACGACGGGGAGGGTTGTCAGGTAGGGTTTTAGATGCTAGTTTGGCGACTAGAGGATTAGGATGATTTAGGACATTTTTGTGGAAGTTATTATAGTTGTACAAAGCTAGTGCAGATATCGTTGGAACGTTGAGATCATGGTGTAGGGATCTGTTACTTACATGGGGCGTTTGTGAGGAGACGAAGGTTTATGGATTGGAAAGCTTGGAATATTTTCAGGTTAGACATTTTTGTAGAGCCCCATAATTGGATGCCATACGTCATTGCCGGGCGTATTAATTGTTTATAAATTAACATTTTGTTTTCAAGTGAGATTTTAGAGCGGAGTAGTTGTCTTAGCTTGTGCAGACGTAATGAAACTACAAATGTGAACAGAAAACAATTTTTATCTTCATTAAATTTCGAAACTGAACTCCGCTCATAACTTAGGTAAGTATATGAATTATCACAACGAATAGTCACAACGACCGTGCGAGTTGTATGCGAATTACCTATATATCCGATCAAATAATTCATAATATAATAACCGCGGGCCTGTTATCTACATTGTTGGTACCTTTAATGTATATAGGTACTAAGTATTATTTTTTTTCTTTTTTTCTTCCGTCTCTCGTCTCTTTGTGAATAGCTATAAACAAAAGATCATTCGGCATTATAATTTAAGACATGCATATAATTGCATTATATACCTATATAACGGGGAAAAAAAACCGAATTTTAATTGGGTGTGTACGATTTTTTTTTTACCGTCTGGAAATTTAAAACACGGACGCGCGAACCGGTCACATTAATGGTCGACCAATTTGTTTTTTTGGAACGATCCATTAAAAAAAATCGAGAATACTGATTAATCGATACGATTGCCGCTGCGTAGGCCTCGTCGTTGTCGTCCGGTGTATGTCAGTGTGTCTATATACGTACCTATAGACCACTAGAAGCCATGTACATAATGGTGGGTATATATAGGTATCCACTGCACCTGTTGTCATTTCTATAATACGGCTGTACCTCCACAGCTGGTTATATACTTATGTGCACTCAAGATTAGGAGGTAGATTCTTTGATCTCTGCATTTTATTTTATTTATTTATTACTGTTTTTTTTGGTCCACGTGTCCATAATATACATAGCAGTAGGCATTACAGATGTATACCGCTAAACGATGGGTATTATACTACTATTATCTCTCCCGGTATCTAAACTTTGTGTGTAGTATATGCGGTGACATTTAGTACGAACAATTCACCGGTTCGTATATATATGTTAAAGGACAATGTAGAAAATCCGGGCATTGTAATATGCAATGCCCGAACATTTTTGGTAATGTAAGTTTGATTTTATAAATTTAAAACACTTATGTGTACAACAGAATTCCTCTCAATTCACATATCCGGTTTATCCAGTATCCGCGATACCTTTAACAATTTTAAGATTTTACACTGTTGCTAAAATTCAATTTCCCCGTGGGGGGGGCTGGGGAAACGCAGGGAAACTGGAGAATAATTTGTATAGTTTGATTCTTTAATATGTATTTCATGACTTTTAAGCAAAAAAAATCTTTACTTGGTCGATGTCCAAATTGAAAATTAAATGAACTGTAAATGGTCGTTTGACCGGTTTGCAAAATTCAATGTTTGGAAAGTTTATTAGGAAAAGGAATTCGTTCCGTTCCTCGTTCTTTTAAAAAAAAAGTTCCTTTATCTTTCCTTTTTGAAAATGAACGAGTTCCCATTTTAGTTCCAAATAAAATAAAAATTCGTATTTAATTACAATTTATTTTATTTATAATATAGCCATATAGGTATGTATAGTATATATACTTAGGTACTTTACTTTTTAATTATACTTCTACATACCTACAAGTACATTTACAATTTACTATTTAACTTAATAATATAATATTGGCTGTAGTTTTTTTTTTATTCATTAAAAATTTTTTTTTACATTAATAGGAATATATTATTATACATTTTAGCTGTACAACAAGTCCCAACCCGCATCATAATTATTCATAAAAGATTTTATTGTTCAGTGTTCATGCTTTTTTCCGTCGACGCGACGACAATGATTTATATATATTCATTTCTCTATATAAATTATAACACTTATAAGTTATAACTTATGAGCAATATTAATGAAGTTACTAATGAGTGTACCAGATATACATAATGACTAACTTCAATGAAGTTCGATACTCGATAACCATCACTAATATTAGCAATATAGGTACACACTAAGAAAAACAAAATTTTAATTTCAATTCTGTGTAAATCGAAAGAAACGAAAAATGTCCGTATTTTTCCTTGAAAAATAGAATTCGTTCATTTTCTCGTTTTTTTTTTATAAAAAGGAATTCCTTCCAGGAATCCGTTCCTTGTGGAACTCATTCCTTCTAAACACTGGAAAAATTCGTAGATCTCATCACCCCACTATGCTAGCTATAAAGCAAGATATATCACAGATTACGCGAATTTAAAAGCTTTGTGTGAAACAGATCCTTGGATATGACATCCGGACAGAGACCGCGACGTAAAACTTGCCTTTTGAAGATATCGATTATTGATACCGGTTAACTTTGTAATGCACAATAACATAACAAAAAATTATATTTTCTTACAAAAAATCGTGGAGTTGTTTATATTTCTCATTTCAGTTATTATGTGCACAATATTATACCTTTACAATTTTTACGTATAAAATACTAGGTACCCACCCTCCACGAAGTCAGAATACTTACGTAGGTGGTTCAGTTTTGTTTATTGTCGCTCATCGCCTGGCCACGCAATCCACCGCAGGTGAACTGCCTGCGGTATATGCTGCGCATACTCAAAGTCTGAGACCCGACGAAGTCTATCAACATATATCTAACATGTATCTATCAACATATATCATGACGGATATCTTAAGACGGACGCTTGCTTAAGCTCTGATTACAAAAACATTCCCGCCTTTGCAAAGAGCCCGCCAAACCGTTCGCATCCCCGTGCCTTATCACTAATTCCATATTACCACGCCTTATCATTAAGTCTTCCGTAATTCCCGGAGTGTGCTGGATGTTGCAGATCACTCTGACACGACCACGACTTACACAAATGTGATTGATCTGATTTCAAATCAGGAGGTAGCAGGAGTCGGACAAGTTCTACGTGGGCTAAATAATCACGGTAAGCTGTTCTATCTCCGTCTCGTCCATTATTGTAGAACGCTAAAGGAAGTTACCTAATCAATTAGATTAATATATAATGATAAAAATTTTTAAAGAACAGTTTTTCAACTCACGCTGATAAAACAAGGCCTGATGTATGTGGCGAGTCTCTACAATTGTACAATGTAAATTCAAACAAACATAATAAATGATTGTAATATCATATACAGCTATTTCTTTTTTAAATATTAAATCAATTTAGTACTCTTTTATATTATGCTTTAATTCAATTTAAAATCATACAATTTCATAAATTATAACTTACTTTATTCGACTGCACATACACCAACATACAGTTTATTAAATATTTATAATATAAACGTCTTGAATTTGAATTGTCCTCAATCCAGTAACATGGTAAACATACCTACACTGTGACATTTAAAATATCAAATATTGATCTACATAAATAATCAATTTATTATATTTAAACTGAATAATGTACACCTAGGATTTTTGGTAAATGCAATAACATTTTCGGTGTTATTGATTTCCCAACCTCCAAAATCTTGTCTAATAAAATTGTAGACGGCTTGGTGGTAGATTTATTGTTGTACCTTGGATCCCCCCATGGAGATGATGTCACAACTTAAAAGTGTCTCTTTTGGATAAACACTAAAAAACGAAGTCTTGCCATTTAAATAATGCTGCCTGCGGCACAAAACGGATCTATCGCTACTTTCGAAGATTTTCTTTGTTCAGCCATTTACGTATTGAGTACTTCTGGACATACAGAGTTAATCTCTATAAAACAAAGCGGCCCTTGCAATTATTATAAGATTTTATTTTTAAACATGATATATTTTAATGATTTTTTACACACCCTAGTTCAACAATATTCCTTCATTAAAATTTGAAAACAGGCTAAAACGTCTTTTCCAAAACTTTAAAGTGTTTCTTCTAGATATTTAAGGGTCCAAGCCTGTAAGTTTAGGTACGTCCTTCACCGAAGAAAATGTACTTAATAAATAAAGAAAAATTCGTATACAGACTTTGTTTTAATATTTAAGTTTCACAATCAATACTATGATAAATATTAAAACAACTTTTATTTAAGGACTCGAAATAGAATATTTTCCAAGCCCTAGCGCTGTTCCTGGGTACTGTGGGAATTACATTATTATTAAAACAACTAAATATACTAAATCACATACTATAGAGACGTAAGTCCGTATTTTTCCGCCATCGTTATTACTTATAATTTTAATGTATACAGTGTAGGTACGCACTTGTGTGTGTGTGTGTGTGTGTGTGAAACTGTGAATTTATTGGTTTAAAGTGCCGGGCGGCTGTCTTAGCTCGGTCGTGTCATAAATCGTGTATTCAAACACTGATCTCTGCTGCAGTATTTTACATATTTAGATACCTACCTCATATAATACATATTAATTTTACGACTATAAACATTATCATTAAATGTTTGTGGCGTTAAACGAGGTTACGACGATACTTCTTTACCGGACACATAATCGTAAATCTGTAGGTCCATTGCGCTCTGAGCCTTAAAAAAAATAACAATAATATAATACACTTATACATACCAATAAAAAAATGTATAAATAATAATATTGTGGACCGAAGACGACGATCATCGTGTAAAATTCGATATATTTTGTTGTACCTACGGCTACGGTTTGCCCGGTATTCGTTATTGTTCACTGATGCAACGAGACAGTATTATACGATAGCTTGAAATGAAGTGTTTTCAAAATATACATCGTTAATATTATTACTAACAATAACGATAGCCACAGCGATAATAATTTGTAAACGGGTTAGCCTTATGCCCGTATAGCCCGCTCTCTGTATGTCATCATGCGCAAGAAACGTCATTATAGTTCAAATAAAATAAAGTATAATTGTTAGATATGTACCATATTTTCTCATTCTGGTTTATAATAACAATATAAAATAGAATTCCCGATAGTATGAGTTCAAATTTTGGGTGTCTTCCCAGTTTCCCACGTCGCTGAAAAACCCATCGACGAGTACTTGCTTATAAGCTGTGAGCTTTTAGCTGTACATTATACGTATATCACATTTTATTTGCAGGTTCTAAGGCATCTAAGCTATAATAAATTGTATTGTGTGTGACGTGTGTAATGAAATAATATGCGATCGACAACTTGTAATACGGTACACACAAGGTGGATATATAGCCTATATATCCACCTTGGGTACACATATTTTCTAATAATTTTCATATAATCTTGCCAGATAACAATAATACATATATTTTTATACTTAAAACCCGACCCCGACGGGTAATTGAGCAGGATTGCCATCGGTTACATATTATTACATTACTATTACGATAAGTACTATTACGACATTTCCAAAAATATTACGTACCTCTAACTTTCTAACTCGTCGATGCTCAACTTTGCATATTTATATACGTTTATAGTGAGCAGCATGCTGTATTTATTTAAGAATTCAAAAGTTTGTATGTTTTAATATAAAGCATTTTGAAAATGCATTTTTCATTTCGTTAACGTTCTCGTTGCGTCGGTGAAAAGAATCTGACGTCATCGTGTGCCCGTAAGTAATAATTAAGTGTGACCTTTTCGCCGTCGTCGTTGTGTACAATTGTCTTTGTTGCGTTCGCGTGAAAAATTAGAAAGGGTGTCGGCTCGAATGGGGTGGCCCGCATACCAGTTTATATGTACATATATTTCGACGCGCTGCAGTACCTCTCTCTCTCTCTCTCTCTCTCTATATATATATATATATATATACGCGTGGGTGTGTGTGTACTAAATAACGTTAAACAGCAATAAGTTTCACCCCTTTCCGCCGCCGACGGACTGTTCTGCGCAGTCCAAATTGAAAACAACAATAATATAGTAACAGAAAATTCGACACGGGCCCTGACTGAAGGCTTTCTCTACATACATAATATACGTTGTAGACGTTCATATATGACGCTCACGCGTTATACTTGCGTGCCCCTCGCAGGAATATAATATTATAATATGTAGGTATGATGTGTATTATATAATTCGATGTAGGTACCAATACGAACTCTTGAAAATATTTTCGTTGAGGTAGACGGCGGGGGCGCGCTTTGTGATTTTTTTTTAACGTTCAGTCGCCGCGGCTAAATTTGATTTCGGTCTCTTTTTCACAGCCACTAAATATTATGCAATATTGTGACGGACAGAGTATTCTGTACATAATATCCTACCTACCTGCTCATTTCCACTCTCTGCGTGGTGGGCTTATTCGATTTTTTTGTTTTTAAAGGTTGTCTACACGAAATATAATAAAATGGCGTTCCGTAAGACCGTTCCGGCCAATCGTTGTCGCGGTCGGTTATTTTTATTATTATTCATAATATACGTTAAAACTATTTGGTATTCTATTACGTGCGCTCACACACACACCGGACCCTCGAGTCTTCGGAGGATGTGCCATAAAACCGGTCACCACCGTCGTAATAATAATATTATAATATTATATTATATCCCATATAATACACGAGCGCTCGCGCACACTTTATCTGTTCGGTTCGGCAGTGTTGTTTTTAAAACTACCTCACTCTCTCCCACTCTCTCTCTCTTTTTCTGTTTGTACGTAATAATAATTTTACCCCCCCGACGACGACACACGATTCGTCGTGACGTAACCTTCTAATAACCTTCTTTCGGTATAATAATAATAAAGGCAGAGGTACCCTACCTAGTGTGTGTGTGTGTGTTGTATACACATTATAATGTGTACAAAATGCGTATTATTTATGTTATATATATATCTGGGTGTGTGTAAACGTCGTACGTGTGTGCCTCGTCTACGTATATTATACACTTTTTTTTTACACATAAAAATATTTAAAACCTCGACAAGCGCTCTCGTGTAGAAGAACGATTGCCGATGAAACGGCTGTCAATACATTTGAAGTATTATCCGTGTAATAAAACGACTCGCGCGCATTAAACGTTCACACACAAGTGCCCAGATACACGGAATATAATATGTGTTGGATCTGTGTAATTTTCACATAATATGTTTTACGCGCGACTATTAAAATTTATACAAATCTGAGAACGCGTAATAATAATAATAAAAAACAGGTTCATCTTTATGCGCCCGTATAATAATATGTATCTTACCTAAATATACATTTCATTTGTATACATACAAATGCATTGCGACGTTTATTATACATATTTATGTGCAGTGTCCCTTGCTGTAAATAATATTTATCTGCTCGTGTGTCTAATTAGATAATATTCTATATACCTATTCGTTTATTAATTAATAATCAATATTATAATCTATTATATTTAAATTAATTCATTAACTATTACGTATAAGTTAACCTATATTTAATCTATATCTAATTATTTTGCAGCTAAACATCCATACAACTTTACATTTTGATACTTAAAACTTGACAACTGAATACAAGATATATTACATGATTCTCTACGAGTTCAGTCTACTTTAAAATTTATATACCAAGGTGCCCATAATTTCATATCTTTTTGTATTGTATGCACACATCACTTGAAACATGTAATTTTTTATTTAACTACCTACTCACTGTTGTCATTTTTTGTTGGAAAAATTATCATTCAATTTGTTATTATCATTAAATGTGTGTATAAAAGTTTTCGATGCTCTATGTATTTGTAACAATGTCAAAACCGTTAGTCAATGTACACTGACATCAATGGTGGTTCCTTTCTCTATAATTTTATATATATATATGCATAAATCGCTTGAAATATGTAATTACTTATTTAATTATTTAATTAATTGACTAATGTACTCACTGTTGTTATTTTACGTTCAAATTACCTGTCAATCTGTAATGCATTCATGTACATTGTATATATACATTATTAAATTATATATATACATACATTATTATATTACATATATATATTGTTAAGATCAATTATATGAAGTGTGTGTTTTTTTATGTACTATGTAATAATATTGTAATAATGTTAAGACTGTTAATCAATGTGCACTGGCATCAATCATGTTCTTTTTGAGATTGTTTAAAATGTTTATCTTTTTATTTTTTAATTATTATTTTACTGAATTCACTTCAGTACACCGTTGCGTTCAATATATTGTATTTTTTCCCATAACAAACAAAATGAATTGCATTTTTTTAAGGTATTTCTTCTTCTCAATAATTCCTACCATTCCTTCTTTATGCATAGACATATATCTGTAGTACATCTCACTTGATTAAGTACATAAAGCAGGAGTGATACCTAAATTGGTATAGAGTGTCGAATATATAGTGCAGACACTACAATGTTATAATATTTGTACACTAATACATATTTCCGCATGTTTAATTGTTTTTATTGCCTTCTTTCACCGCTAAAATGACTACAACAAGTCTGTAAACGACATACACATGAGTGAGTGTTGGGAAAGTTACTGTTTTTTGGTAATTGAATTACATAACTAATTCCTTATCAAAATTGTAACTAAATTATTTTTAAGTTTTTTTTTTTATTTGGTCAAGTCAAAATTTCTTTTGAGTTTAAAAATTAACCCGATTACCATAGAAGTTATTTTTTTCAAAAATATTACTGGAGCTTAATTACAACCATGTGTTTGATACGACAATACATAAACTTAATATTAAATAATGACAATCAACAATATGAAATTATTAATAAATTCTCATTTTGCTACACATTAAATATTTAACCTTTTTTTCAAATTTATTTTAAACAAAAGTGCATTTTCAAAATTACAGTCACTAATTTTCATCGCTTTTCAGTGCATGTATTAAACCTAATAAAGTAACGAGTAATTAAGTAATAATTACTATAAAAAAGGTAACGCAATCATGAGAAATAAAAACACAGTTTATGTAAAAAAAAAAAAAATTTATTCTCCTGAAAAAAAATAAATTTAAATAAATATATATTATATATAGACACATACATATAGGAAACTAAGTGTGTCCGATTGAAAACTTACGAGTTTGGTGTTGCTCCTCAAGCTAAAAAGTATATAATTGTTGAATTAATTTTTTTCCAACATCTTCATTGTGTTTACATCTTTACTTACGTCATCTCGCACCACCATTGCCGCGATTCCTACACGGACGCCTTCGACGAGAGCAGGGCCTGTTGTATTTGCTGCTGCTGCAGCAGCAAATCTTGGAAGCGCCACTCGAGGTCCACCCTCGATGGCTGGGCGGGCGTCGGTGTCGGCAGCGGCGTCACTGGCGGCGGCCCGACGGCATTGTTTGTGACTAAAAAATAAGACATAAGAAACAGTACTGAAATTCGTGTAAAAAAACAACTCAAACACTCACTAGGGCACCGGCGGGCGACATGCCCGGCACGGCCACAGTTGTAACAGCCTGCAAACAATAGTACACTTTAAGATTTTTTCGTAATAATAATAAAAAATTATACATTCACGCGTATTTGTAGGGCTGTGAAATTACAACGAAAAAAAGTTATGCCGTAAGGAAAACAAAAAAAAAGTCATTACGGTACGTCGGACGAGCCGGCGGCGTCGACACGGGCGGGGACACTATCTTATCTTACGCGTCGGACGATTTCGATTCCTTCATAATAAATATATATAAATGTATTTTTAATTTTCGTTTAGTGTTAAATACCGATCGGAAACAGAACGAAAACAAATCGAGAACTTTCTCGTGGCGGTTTTGAGGTACAAAAGATTTCGTACCGCCATATGCGCCCGTTACGAATAAACAAAAAACACACGCTTCGAAATAAAATTATAGTAAAGCTGGGTTCGATGTAACTTAACAGCCCTACTTGTGCGGGTAAATCTATATCTATCTACTTACGTCTTCGTACGGCCCGCCGTTGCTGGGCGAAATGTCTGGGAATATTATACACCCTCAAGTTTCGGCTATTGATTACAAACTTTGGCATGTCACTCATTCTGTTATAACAAAATAATTTTTTATTACTTCTACTGATTGAAAAAAACGAGATCTGAATTATTAAAAAAAAAAATTTTAGATTTTAAGTGATTATTTATGTATGTATAATTATTTTTTAATAGATCAGATTGAATTTTGAAATAGTTTTCTAATATATGACTGCAATCATCAATAGAATAATGTTCATCTTCGTTTAATGCCGTACGCAGCATGGAAGTACTAATATAAGAATAACAAATACACAAGTTGATCGTAATTCCAACAAAAAGTTTTATGAGGTTTTGAAATTTTAGCTATTTTGTTTTAATTTTTATTATTAACATTAAATAGGTATATTATTATTTACCTACTATTCAGCTAACAAATTATTTCTGTTCAGAATTGTTTTTTTAATCATTGATGAGGTGTACTCGTTGATTCCTACTATACAGCAGTGACTTGTTATATTATAGTTCCAAAAAAAAAAAAAACAAAATTAAAATAGCGTACAAAGTGTATATTTTGTATGAATAATATAAAAAACTATGTAGAGAATTCTTTATCAAACATATATTAATAACAAAATTAACTCAAATTAGAAATAAGGTCTTTATTTTTTCTTTGTTTATTTTCTTCACGTCCTTTAGCATTGGCCATGTACATTTTCAATGGTTTAGATAATATTGTTGTTGAACGACCGCATGGCGGCCAATTACCAACGAATGATGGAAAAAGTGTGATGTGTCCGAGACGGAATTGGAAAAGATTCGAGAGGAAAACGCACGTTACAAGTTCGTGGGACAGTACGTCGTGTAAACTACAGTACCTATATATTAAAATAAACATAGGATGTAAAGTATTATTTTATTTTTATTTTAGTTGTTTTAAGACAGTGGACTTTCTGTACAAAGATATAATTCATGTATGTACCTACTGTGTGATTATTTAATTATTGCTTATACAGTTATATTCTGAGTTATTACCTAACAATATTATATTATAGAAGTTAAAATATATTAAAAATGAGTAATGCCGAACAGAAAGAAAATATCAAAAGGTTAAAAAACGAACTCCTAGAATTCCAGGAGAACGTAAAATGTAAAATGAACCGACAATATTATGTCTATATCTGTACAGTAGCTATATTTTCTGATGCTCCTAACCGTACCAAAAGAAATAGTGATTTAAATTTATTATGTAAATAATAGAACATTATCTTAATATTCTTACCAAGGTGTATTGATAAGGTGTCGTCACTTGTTTGAAATCTTGATTGTAAATTTTACCAGAGATAGACATCACCACCGGGAGCGCTATATGTCCTATGGAGGCCGATAAATGAACACTTTTGTACGCCAAAGCCATAGAAAATTGAAAATATAAGACCAGCTATAGTTTATAATATAACTATAGTAGTAAATAAAAAAATGTACACATTTTAATCTGTGGTAATACTATAATAATTTATTATAACAATAATTAATAATAATAGTATCTAGGGTTTCCAGCTAACTGCAACTTGTCCTTTTTTCTATTGTGTGTGTTTTATCGGCGGCGACGTGTAGATAATAACACGTAGATAATGTGTGTATAATAACAACGTAGCCGGCCGTAGAGCGAGATTGACAGAAGTATATAGAAATCGGTAAAGAATAAGAGTGATAGCGACTAACGCTTTTATTTTCGTTGTGCACGGTTTTTCTGGGCTAGGGTCTCTCCGTTCACATCGCGCCATAAGAAACTACGTTTCAAAATTAAAAATATTAATTAGATATAGTCTTTATAATTATTAAATAAATATGAATAACAAAAATACCAATAACATTGTCGATTGTGTTTTCAGTAGCCACATCATCGGCCAGTGACAAGATGAGCCATCTTTGCCTTCTTGGAGCCATCATTAAAAATGTATGTTGTAATGACAGTTTGGCCACTATTATAAGTCCAATTCGTTTACCAGGCGACCTAAAACTCTATGGTAATATAGACTAAGTCATTTAGAGTCATGTGATACCATTTTAAAAGCTGTAGAACAAAATTTGGATTTTTAGTAATTTTATTTCGTATGATATGTCTAAGGTAGATACGAATCGGTTTAAAATTAATTAAAAATCAAAATATTGTACTACGATTTAGCCAATCATATCCCTGCCTTTGTCGGGGTCTCTGCTTTGTGGGGAATGCATTTTGGATGCATACAATTAGCATATCGTGGTGGTGTGGTCGAGTTGTCTAGAAAATAATATTTGGTGCAGGATTACAGAGAGTAAAAAACCACGTTTAGGCACAACTTATACATCGGACACAGCTAGACATGACCTGATGACTTATGACTAGGCACACGAGTTTGAACTTGGCTTTCAACAACTTTTCAGCATTATTTATATACACCAGACATGCATCATTAACCATTGATGCTAAAATAATAAAAACAAAACTTGCTCCTCAGAATACTTAGAACTGGAAATATTCAGTTAAAGTAACCCATAGCGATGTTCACTTACAGTTAACGGCCTACCGGCAGCTATAGTACTTTAATAAACAGAAGTGTGTGTGTGTATTATGATTATACACATATTATAATATTATATACGGCAGCTATTTCGGCCGTCACTCCGACAGTGTTTTCGGTCGGAAAAACACCTTTTTGTCGTGTCCAAAAGACGTTTTCGGTCGAATGCATTTTTGAAAATAACGAAAACAAACACCACCGTTGGTTTATTACATTCGTCGCCTCGAAAACCGAATATTATAATAATAATAATAATAATGCGTAAAGGTAATAGAACGTCGGGTGTCGGGTAATGATATAGTGTAATACCGTGTCCCGTACGCGGTCGAACGCGAAACTGGTAATGGAAATCATCGCGGCGGCCGTGACGCATATTATACCGCGCGCGCGCCTGACAAATTAATAACGAATACATTTACATAAATTGGAATAAGTTTAGAAGCGGAAAAGAGGGAGGAGGAGGAGAGAGACAATAATAATAATGATGATAGTAATAAACATCATTAACTTATTCGAAGCAATCATCCGTCATTCGTATTTAACATTATCGTGTGCACATAATATTATATGAATTTATTTAGACTTTGTGTATTAGATTACTCGTGTAGTCGTGTGCGTATTATGAAATGTACGTGGGAACGAGCACCGACGACACCAACAGTGTGTTATGTTCAGACTTACGCTTAATCATGTGTTACGAAATGCGTTTATTTAAGTAATCATGACTCGACTCAAAATTGGTCACACAACTATACCTACTATTGATGACAAAAGAAGTCCGTCCTCCCTATTTATGCACTTCCTGCGTGGTTCAAATCAAACATATTTTAAGTAAATGCCACACGCATATATCCAGGAAAAATAAAAATCTAAACTTCCGGAATCACCGCCCACCGGCTGAATTGATCAATATGGACCCAGACTCCATCACCACTACCATCAAATTCATCATTGCCTCCAATCTACTTAACCAAATTTAATATTATATGTACCTACATTTATCCCATCGGTTGCTGAGGTTATTTAGAAAGAAAATAATGCTTTCGCCGTTTAGTATCAAGCAGATGTTAAGTTATTTTTTTTAAATATATTAATATTAGAGTATTAGACTGATTTAAACATCCCCCCCCCCATATTTACACTCTTAGAAACTATTAGGTAATATAACAAAAAATACCTTTTCAATTTTATTTTAATTTTAATAATTACCTTATTTAACGGAATCACATTCTAATTAGGTACAAATAGAAATACACGTGCGAGTGTAACATTAAACAAATAATTAAAATTAAAGACAAAGAAAATACATTTTTCTGGATAATTCTACATACATTTTTTTCTATAATAGATAAATAAAACCTAATGCACTTTTGTTTTAAAAATTAGTTAAAATAAATTTAAATTGTATTTGTATAATAAGTTCGGGGATAAACAATCAAATTATATTAAAGTACCAAATGTAAATAAAATATCGTACCTATTTACATAGGTAAATAAGTAGATAGTGAGTAGGTAAGTATACTACTTGGCGACCGCGACGCCCCAACTTTTTATTTATTATTGACTATTGTGTACCTACAATATACTGTATATTTATTTATATTATACAATAGTCCTATTAAATTGCCGTATTATTAACTATTATCTTTTTTCTGTATATTTAATAGGTTATTGATATCAATATTCTGGAATGTGGTGAAGTAGTCTGATTGACTGAGCGTGTAATCTTACAATACCGGTATTAAGCTGGTTTCCCTGGTATACTTGTCAAGTACACAAATAATCAAATGGACAAGTAATTTGTGTAAAGTGTTATGATGACAAGTATATTTGTTAAGTATACCCAGTAGGAGGACACCCACAGCCACAGTTTGGTCGGCTATCGAACGATTCAAAACGTTATACCTTTTTGGCCGAACGATTGAGAACACTTAGAATTAACTAAGAACTTACAACTGACCCAAAAAACCAATACGATTGAAAACAAATTTAAGTGCAACGTTGCCATATTATTATTATTTTTTTTTTTGGTCAAACGATTGATTTTTAGTTTTAGCACAGTTATAAGTTATTTTTTTGTTAAGAAAAATATTTGAATTTTTAAAAATAAAATATAAGTGTAATAGTGAAAAGTGTTATTAATTATATTAATAGACATTGTTAAAATAATTTTCTTATAATAAGAATGGTATAATATACAATATAATATATAAAATAAAATAGACAAATAAAAAATATTCTAGAAAAAAGTCATTATTATAATAATCTAATAAAAACATATGGGTAGGTACATCGTACGATGCCGTCTGATCAACAAAAAATAGGTTTGTAAATATAAGTTTAACGTACTTACATTTGGAATCAATAACTATCGTTATAATAATTAAAAACTTATAAAAATGTAATACATCATTGTAATGAATTACCAACATACATAATATAATATATCAAGTTTATCACTAGGTCTTCAACTCGTTCTGAAGTATAATTTGAATGTCGTTATTTTCCATTACGTGATGAATAGGAACATAAAATCTACAAGCACAAATTTGACATTTGCGCTACGTTTGTAACGCCTAACCGGTATTCTCTATACCTAAGATCAATACTTAGACAATAGTGTGAACATTAAGTACATAAGTTTCTAATAAAATCCCGATAAGTCTAATAATAGTAATTATCGTTCAGTAATAATTATTAATTTGGCAACGTTGCGAGAAAAAAAAATTCGAGCGTTCTCAATCGACAATCGTTATTACTAAAAATGTCGTTCTCAATCGTATTTTACCGGTTTGGTCAGCTACCCCGACGGAGCTACCCCGAGCGGCTTCGGAGAAAGTAAAACAAAAATGACGAAGATCTGAAACGCAAAATGAAAACTGTACAAAACCAACCACCGATGGGTCAACAACAGTGACCAAAAGGACGAAATCTCCTCAACCACCGACGCCGACAGTTGAGGGCTATGTCTGGGAGGCGAGCGAGGCCACATATCTTAATTCGTAGACGCGGACCGCATACCAGCTGGAACAGGAAAACACAATCTGATCGAAGAGCGAAGCACGCCGCCACAATACACCTGAAGGGGACGAGATTCGAGATTCGATAACCTAACCAGCCGGGCCGAGAACAACAGGACGATCGAGACACTGAGACTGGAAGCGAAAACCGGGCCTCCATCCATTTCTGTATTTTTTTTCTTAATCCAATGTCAACGATTAGTCAGCTAAGCGCCTCGCTGGTTTCTTCTCTGCGGCAACTGATCTGCCTGTCTCCTTGTGAGCAACTGGTGTATGGCTGGAGGGTCCCCGCGTCGGACAGGCTGCGGTAAAGGGGTGCCGAATCTGTGGTCTTTTGTAATAGTTTTTTCTGGACTGCAGCCATGCGGACTTGTTGCAGTCATGACATGAACTAAGATGTTATTTTCATATTTATACATACGTTTTGTTTGTAGAATATGAACCGTGTTATTTGTACTCTTAAATTTTTTATTGATTTGGTTGCAGAAGAAGAGTCAGCTTGTTGGGCTTATACTAATTTATCGTTTTTAGAATTGATGATTGCCAAACAACACTGATTTTCATCGTCTACAGGTTGAGGGTATTTTGAGAGATGGTCTGCAATAATATTTAGTTTTCCAGCTCTGTAGACGGGTTCAAAGTCGAATGCTGCTAAGTCAACAACATATCTGGCGAACTTTCTGTTAAGCTTTGCTTTGTTGACTATGTATGCTGTGGAATAGTTATCAGTTATAAGTTTAAAGGTTTGACCGACCAAATATAGGCGAAATTTTTCGGTTACAGCCCAATGAACTGCTGTAACCTCTAATTCATTGCTATGGTAACGTTTTTCTGGATCTTTAAGGGCTCTGCTTGCGTATTCTATTATACATGTTGATCCATCATGTATTTGGGAGAGACAAGCACCTAAATGGAAAACACACTTATGTAAATTTACGTTAAACGACACTTAAAAAGATACTATAAAACGCGTTTCGATTTGCCACAGCCCCATGTAAATAAATAAAAGAAAGATAACGTACATCGATATTTATTTATTGAGACATGTTCCTTACATCGGCGTCGGGAACTGACTGGCTGTGTGCAACAGTGTTGCCCACAGCACGTCCCGTATTCCGTCGCAACCGTATAATAATAATGATAATGATAACATAAGGTATGTAATTATTTAGAACTATGTAGGTATAAGTCATGCATATGGGCTTTATCACAGCCACATTGTCGCTTACATAAATCCATAACCAGTTTACGAAAACTATAGTCTCCGGCAGAGTAATACAATTATTCTGTCTTTACATTTATTTACACATTATAAATATATTATATTAAATAGGTACAGTTTGTATTTTAGTTCAACTTAAACATAAATAATTGAATTAACAACTTGTGTTAACCGTCGTTGATTAAAACTATATTCCTGTCCTGACGGCCAAGATGTCGTTAAGTAAACGTATATTATACGTTTAGCTCGGCGCACTCTATAGTTATAAAAATTCGATTCGTGCACACTGAACAAAAAGGAATAAATAAAAAAACTCACAAATTGAATAATCAATGACGGCTAGAAAATGTGCGTTCCGTGCGGTTTGGATATGGGTACGATTATGCTTAACTATATAATAATAAATAATTCACATCACAGATATTGAAATGTATACGAAAATAAAACTTATGAAACCAGATAAGTAATAATATGGTTGTGCGGCGGCCGGTCGCGGGTGACAAAATATATTATGGGTATCTGACACATTATTATTTCGATTTATGGCGGAAGCGCGTGACGACTGGCAGAGTGGTGTGGAAGCTATTTATTAATTAAATATAATAATATATCGTACGACGCCAACAGAGCTATGTCTTACTACAAGTTACAATATTAACAAAGAAATGCATTTTTTCAAATTTACAGACTGCAGTTTTATATAACCATTCATTCTAACCCACTTTTTCCTTTAATGTTGAATTTATCCAAATTCTAATTTTTAAAATTTTTAAATATAGGATAAACTAATTAATACTGGTTATACTCAAGACTATATTTTAAAATTTTTGATTTTTGTTGTACTATTTAAAGAGAGGAGTTTTGTGGTGATACAAACATTTGTTTGTCAGATGAGAATCCTCTTTTTTACTGTAAATGATTTAGTGGATAGTTTTTTTGAAAATGTTGAGGTAGGTACCTTTTCAGCCTTTCAGGTACCTGAATCAAAATTCAAACAGGTATTAAAATATTTATACTCAGTAAAATAGTCCTTAAAAATAGTTTACAAAAATGTAAAGTAAATGTAATATTTGATCTAGTATTTATTATACATGGACCATTTTTACAAATTATTAATGTTGATATATTAATATTTTAGATTCTAAGCGAATATATTGATTTTACAACGTTGTGTGATTTTTTTTGTGTCATCACGTTTTAATTCAGTAAAAGTACTCCGATATTTTTTATCAGTATCTTTTCTGATAGGAAAGTGAATTAAGTTGGTATTTGAGGGGGGGGGGAAGGTGGGTCAAAAGAAAAAAATTATCAATAGTTGAAACATGTCGGGTAAAACAAAAAATAATAATGAAAAACAGAAATTTTTTATAAAGTTGATTTTTAAATTAGGTATACCCAGTGGCGCCCAACCCTATGACTAGGTGTAGCAGTCGCTACACCTTGAAAATAAGGGAATAACAATATTCAAAGAAAAATATTTGATAACAGAAAGTTCTTGGAAAAATAATCATATATGTCACTTTTTGGTCACTTCTATGATTGAATTCAGTCATCTAATCGTTTTCTTATAAATAGCTCAAACCACTTCCAACTCTGATGATACCTATTCCTTGGTAAATTAATATTAACAGTTAATGTAACCAAAAATAGACCATTCAATTTTGAGTTTTGGAAGGGGTGGGTGGGTAAAATTAATTCTTGCTACACCTGAAAAATATGTCTTGGGCGCCACTTGGTATACCAAAAGGAATAATGATCGTAGATACATGGAAATTTCACTGAATGTTTATATAAGCATTTTCTATAAACTATAAACGTTCCAAAAAATTTTATTTGTAACCTTTTTTAAGCTTTTTATAGACATGATCAATTTTCCAGTATTTTATTTTTTTTATTGTTAATGAAAAAAAATTTAGTCTGTCAAAAAATTTGAAAAAGTAATACAATTTTCTTCCTTGTTGTAAGTCAAAATTAAAAAAAAAATTAAGCGTAAGACTAATAGTTTTTTAATAAGGATCTAATATTGAAATTTCGAGAAAATACGTAAAAATCACGAATTTTTGCAGTTATTTTTGATTAGGAAATTCATAAAGCATTTTCTTTTCAAATTTAAGTTTTGAAAACTTAACTCAAGGATTTCTATAAGTTTTTCTACCTTTCTAAAAAAAAAAATTTATCGGAAAATCAAACTAATTGTTATGAGAATTTGAAGTTTTTAATAATGACAATATAAGTATAATATAAAATATCCTGTGCAGACAGACCGTCTCCGCTCAGAATCGTTTTTCGTACCTATACCTACAATGATATTCTATCATTGAATTTAAATTTATACCATCCATTACAGTGATCCACTCGACACCTACTGTACAGCACTACAGCAAAGCGGTACCCACTTTCCGACCTTTTTTATATTGTAAAGGTCATTGAGAATATACCTTCCCTGTACAGTCAATAATATTTATAAATACTATAATCCGGGAAACTGGATAACCAAACCTAAGGTTTATTACAGATATACAGATAATATAAATAATATCTATAAAACTATTTTATATGATATACTTACCGTATTACCATATGTTTTTAATATTTAATTAAAAAATCATGGATGTTTTACTTTTTTTTTTCCAGTTTTGAACCGACGACGCCGCGGGAACTGCTTTCGCATTATTCCGCGACGCCGCCATCGTTTATTGAATCATCAACAAACATTCGTGGATGTTTTACTATTATATTGTCCATAATGTACCTATAGATAGATATTTTAACGTGTGTTTATGTTTTTTTTTTTAAATATAAATCATTTTTGGAAGGCAAAAGATAACAGTTATTTAATTTTCATTTAAACTTCAAAATGTACCTATATATTATAGGTATGAAATAATTTGTAATTTGTTAAATGTTAAATTCCCAAAGGTCAGCATTAACTTATTAAAAAGTTATGTTTTTCTAACTTAACTAGTTTAATTGACAGTTGAAATAACTTAACTTTCCTTAGTTTATTTAAAAATAATCCATAAAGTTTAACATTTTTGAAATTTTTCATTTTTAAGGTTTTATACTTAAATTAAAATTAAAATAATCCAATACAAAAATATCTGTTATTTTGCTATTTGTTATAGAAAAAATAATATTTGTTAAATTATTAATAAATTGAGATGTTTTGGTATAGTTTAAATATTTAATAATCAAGTAAAGTAAAATAGGTAAATATATTGTTGTACATTAACTTATCGATCTTGTGTCATTTTAACTTAACTTAACTTGAGTTAAAAAACATGTTTAAATAAGTTTATAACATGATGAATATAGTATCTTTTACCTTGGGCCAAATAGAGTACCTATAAAGGGTGGAGCAGTGTGACAATATGCTTGTGCATAACCAGAATCTGCAACTATTAAGCTAATACTTAATGCCTTTAAAAGTTATTTCCATCACAAGTATTACTTTAACTGATCAACCCTTATACGTACAGTATATGGTCTACACTGATAATTTAAAAACTCGTGGAAGTCTTCGTCCTCGTCATAAAAAAGTATTTCGTTTTCAAAGTACATTATACCTTTTTATATTGCCAAGTTACATTACTTTTAAAGTAACTTCATTACAATTAAATTTACGTTTTATTTTTATTTTAATGACTGGAGCTTAATAATAGTTATGTTGTCAACTAACTAAGTATACTGACAATCAACAATATGAAATTATTTATTATACTGTTTACTTAACACGTATTATTCTTTATTTTAAATGTATTTGAAATAACAATGCATTTACAATATTAATTAAGTAATAGAAATTAATTTAGTTCATTAAAATAGTCTCATTTATCAATTTATCAATTAAAAAAAAAAAAAAAATCAATTTTGTATATTTTTTTATAAACGCTTATAATACACAACGATGACATGATATTTTTAATTGAGCTATGAAAAGCTATCAAATATGAGGATCCTTGTGTTAAATTTTCAATATTTTTTAATGTTGTGGTGTTACAATTAATTATAGATTCAACAAACCTATACAATAATCGCATACCATTGGAAGAATGTTTAAACTTTTATTGAATTTACAACGTTTCGTAATTTTGTCATAACGACTGTACTTACAGTTATTTATAATAACAATATGTTTCAATAATATTTCCGTCAAATAAATGTTAGATTTGTTAATTTCCTTCAAATATATTTTGTTAATATAACACTATAGTAGTATTTATTTCAGTGCAACGATAATAATACCTGTCGATCGTTTGGCCACCCTTGGATGTTGTTTACAGGGTGTATACAGCTCGCTTATAGTAATTGGCAGTGTGCGTGTGTGCTCGGGCCGCATAATATACAATTTAATATGACGAGGACGAGCGGAAATTGACTCCGAACAAACGGGCGAGGGCGCTCTGCGAGGTTGTTCCCCTCGTATCTATATATTGTAATGATTATACATATTATTATCATGCATTATTGTAATTCGGCACAAGCCTGCAGCAGCAGCGGTGTGGTGTGTATATTTTTATACATTTACGTATGCACTCCCCTATATTGTATTATATTATTACACTGCCGCGGCGGCGTTATTGAATTGGTCACGACCAACTTCCGCGGACGATTGACGTAATAACATTACGTTATAAACGCACTTTTCATCAGACCACCACCACTACAACGGTAAATAATAATAATTAAAAAAAAACTACAAGTGATTGGAGAGTTGTAGCCACCCGCTGACGAAACAATGAAATCGCTGAATAAAAATGTTTTCATCGGCTCGCGTCATATTATTATATTATAATAATTACCTCGTAGTACAACTGTTGTATAACTATAACTATAGGCGTGTCACTGGACTAAACAATAATAATATGTCATCACTTCTTTTCCAAGGAGTATTTTGCTTTATGGTCGGAGATTTAGGTTCGACGTTCGACCTAAGCACTGAACTTTGATAAATAAACCAAAAATGTAGATGTTGTGTAAGAAAATAATTATTACTTTTCACTTTTTTAAGAAAATTATTTTTATATTTAAATATATATAAGTACCTACCTACTTAATATTAACGACACATTTTTTTTTTGTAAATTTGAGGATGTTCATGTATCATGTATGTAGATTTTAGGTACACAGTTTGTATATATTTTGTGAAATTATCGTAAAAATACTAACTTAAGTTAGGTATATCTATTTGTATGCATATTGTTTTTGTAAAAGTATGTATTAGTTTTGTTGTAAATATAATCACTTAATTTCAATTGAATTTATTAAGGAATTATTATTTTGTTATTTTGTGCACTGGTATACAGGGTGTCCCAGGTCTATTTGACTAATGCAATACATTTTACAGCAGTAACAGTGATTAGCAAGAAATAATTTTGAATTTTAACACACTTTGAAAATAATTTAAAAATTAACGACTTAACCAAATTGAAAGTTTTAAACGCCAAAATGGGTTTTAAATACTTATTTATGAAATAGCTATCTTGGATTATTAGAAAAATATTAAATACAAAATTACACACTAATATTAGGTTATGTTCATGATATGTGCAATGGTTTAAATTACTTAAATTTAATAATAAACAATGAACCATGATACCGGTAATCGGTATTGGCTAAACTAATTTATTAACATAGTTTATAAAATATTGTTTTGAAATCAGACATATTATAGTACATTATACAATGCCATATCGTACATTTTAACGTTTTAACAATGTTGAAGAAGACGTCCGGAGTATAATAATTGAAATATCGAGTTAACCTGATACCCACCTATGCCATAATTTCTAGCATTATTAATGCCCAACATTAAATTATTATTTTATGACGAAGAAAAATAGTAATAACAATAAAAAATACCAAGTAAGTAATTGATTTATCAGTTTTTATCGTCCGGTTTTTCTTCATCTTCGGTCGTCTACATCGATTATAATGCTTATTAGTCATTACATTTTATTTTTGAATACCATCATACACATAAATATATATATATATTACATATATTATGTGACGTGTATTCAAATAATTTTTTTTTCATTCTTGTTAAAAATATAATATTTTTGAAGAAACAGCAATTTAAATTTTTAATTCTTTTTCTGCCCACCATCACAGTTGCCTCTATATACTCGTGCACGCACACATATACATTATATACATGCTGTTTAATAATATATTCACTCATAATTAGCCATATACAAGCACTTGATGAATACGTAATGTTTAATAATTACACTGTCAAAGTCTTTGCACCGTCGCAGGTCCTATATACATGTATATATTATATTATATTATATTATGTAGCGGGTACGATATGCGATTGAAATGTGAGATATAAAATATATGATCACGAACGTGTGCGTATACCTATATACATAGTATATTATATTTTATTATGTATACGTATAATACGCACGTGTACTGGGTATACGGTGTGAGAAAATAATGTTATTGCTCGTTAAAAAAAAAATAAAAAATGCTATTTTATTTATGAAGTTTTTAAATGATTTTTCGCCCGAGGTGGTTACGTCACGCACATCATGCGTCTCCGAAATGTATTATAATACCGTGCAGGTATTATATATACCGGGTATAATAAAGTGTATGTAGGTATAACCGTCTTGCGGCAATTGCCTATTTATGGATTTCGACGAGTTTATTAAAACGGCTCGGTGGTTGTGTTTCTACACGAATGTATTATAATAATATAATATAATGTTACTTAGGTAATATTATGTTTATAATAGGTACTACTCAAGCAACAGAAAAAATTACTCAATTAATGTACCCACCCATACGCAATAACGTTAAACCCGCGTGATCATAATAATAATAATATTTTAATATAAGTAGGTACTTACGTGTTGGATGTAATTATTAAGTGTGTAGCATAATGGGTTAGCTGTTTCCCTTGTTGCGATACGATTCTAAATACTATTTTTAAGCCGAATAAATTATGCGTAGGTAGGGACATCGCAGTACCGGGGCTTCTGGTGCACACAGTGTTGCAATTTGTATATTATTTCGTGTGTATTAAGCCGGGTACACACTTGCAACATTCTCGCGTTCCATGAGTTGTCGGTAAATGTCGATAGCATCAAAAGATGTTACGTTACGGCGTTGTGTTACGCACAAATGTTGCAAGTGTGTACCCGGCTTTAGGTATACACTCTGCCGGATTAATACCAGGCATAGCCCTAAGCACACATTTGCGCGTTGTTTTTTTTTTTAAAAAAAAGCAAATATTAAGATTTATCTAACTCTTTGTGTATCCTAAATAAATCATCAATTTTAATCGACATTTGGTTTTAAATAATCAAAGTTCAAAACTCCAAAATATTCTCTTATTATATTCTAAACAAGATTTAAAATTATATGGTTTGTTGAAAAAATATATAATTTCTTAAATAGGTGAATTAAAACAGCTTTTAGCAATACACGTTACAATTCGATTGTGTAAATGCACAAAACATGGAATATAACAACTTTATATTTGGGTTTATATCTTTGATTCGAGTCCAGAGCACCCGTATAGGTACTGTCCGGAAATATACCGAGGACGCTAAACCGAAAATGAAACGTATACAACGCTCAATAGATGGCGTTCTGCGCCGTCTCGGCAGACGGAGCTATTGATTTGGCTCCCGAACATAGGTAAATGATATTTTTATGTATTGAATTGGCTCCCAAGATTTATGCATTGAGTTGGCTCCCTCGACATATATTTTATAAATTCATTGGTTATAAAAGTTGTTGGAAAATAAATTAAACTATACATAAAACTAATTTAAAATACAAATATTACATTTAATAGTCAATCAAAATTGTTCGAAAATAAACTAAACTATACATAAAATTAATTTAAAATACAAATATTACATTTAATAGTCAATCAAAATTGTTTGAAAATAAATTAAAATAATAATAAAAAATAAAATTAATAAAAAATAATTTAATAAAAATATACAATATTATTTATTTATTTGTTATTTAATATACAAATATTCACTGACCTGCACTGTTTTAATATTATTTAGTAGGCTTAAATTTGTTTGCAAAAATTTTTATATATTCAAATCTTGATACTATACCATTGTCATATTTCTGAATTTGACTGTCTATAAATTGTATTTTTTCTTGAATTTTTTTTTTTGTGTGGTCTTTCTACATTGGAGCTTCTTATTATAATTTCAGTATCCGCTTGAATACCATACAATACATCTAAGAAGCTGTATATATTTGGGTGCGGAGAACTAAATTGGGAATTAAATTTAGAGTGAAAAGATTCACATGAATTAGTTGTACGACAGACACTACTGCTTTTTTCTGCCCAAATGTGAGGTGGAAATAAAGAATTATTTTCAATATAATTTTCAACTAAGTAGTCCATAAATTTTATAATTTTTTCATTATTTGGTTGTATCTCAGCTAGTTCGAATGAAAAGCAATCACCGACTGATTGCGGATCTAGAAATGGTAAACCAAATATATACGTCAGATATTCACCAATTTCTGTTTTTTTTTCATATTCTGTAGAAAGGCCCAGTTTTTGGATTGTTCTGTACCATGATTGCCCTAGGTGAAACCGACAACCACGAATTTCACTCAACGGCCAAACTTCATTTATTGCGTTATGTATAGCAACTTCAAAATCAACATAAATTTTTTTTATTTCGAATTGGTTATTATAATTTAAACAATAATTATTGATAATTTTAAAAATGTTTATGTACGATTCTTGATTTTTATCTTTTAGTAAAGTAAAAACCAAAGGTATATAGTGATTATTTTTTATTACGTGGACTGTGAAAAACTGGTAGAAAAATTTTGTACAACACGAGAAAGTACCATCAACATATATTGTAGTCAACTTACTTAAAAATTTTAAATTTCCTTCTGTGCTAAAGAATTAACACTCCTTTTTCCGCATCATTCGTTTGTAAAAATTGTTTACCGTCATATGTTTTTATATCCATGGTTTGTAAAATATCATGCACTTCTTGTCTATTTTTGGGTAATTTTGGACGTACTGAAGCTCGAGCTTGAAGCATATTATGTTTTATGTATTTAACATCTTGCGTTGTAATTGAATTTGTTGAATTTTCCCTTAAGTACGAATGAAACAATTTAGAAGGGCGTTCACATATACTTTCGATGGCTTTTCTTTTCAGTCCGTTACTAATAATTTGGCGTTCAAGTTTGTTTTCTTCATCTGGATTGTGGCTATGATTAATATTGGACGATTCCCATACAACATTTTCGTTTTTACAAATTCTTAAATAAGCTGTGCATCCTCGTTTAGTACATTTGAATCGTTTAAATTCATTTTGGAGAAGCTTATGATAGCTAAATTTAAACTTATTTATTATAAAAATTAATTCTCCCTTTTCACTAAACATTTTTTCAACCGAATTCATTTTATATTAAATATATGTAGGTACGAAATGTGACAAATTGCAATGAACTGCGAGTGATTGAGACGAACTGCGATTATTGCGACGGATTGCGACGAACTAATGATATATGATATGATTATGACCATTTATAATGCGTTATCGGATAAACGATTAGATAATTGCAAACAGTATATCCGGCCCTGTGTTAAAATATTAAAGTCGCGTACTTTTCCAACTTTTATATTATTATATATATTCTGGGGAGCCAATTCAATGTTCGATGAGGTACTTTACCTAATATTGGGAGCCAATTCAATGGTCCCCTCGGCAGACCGTAGCCACGCCCATTGTCTACGGGACGAGGTCTGCGCGTCGTAGACCTTAGTCACGGGAGAGGTACATTCATGATATAACACTAACCAGGTATGTCAGCATCTTATCAGCCGCGTAATTCTGCTGGTGGTCATTGGAAGAAACGATACAATATGTTTTTCTTTTCTTGGGAATTTAATATAATCAAAATTACTTATGACTTATTTAATGGGCTAGATTTGGCATTTGTCTATAAGGAATATTTACTTAAAAGTTATTTAAATACAAAAGTTAAAATAAACTACCAAGCTTAACAGCAATAAATATGATTCAATTTTATAGTATACTACATTTTAAATGTTATCAGTTATAAATTGAATTGATTTAGGACTTGACAAATTTGTTTTGTTGACATTTTGTAAAACAGTATCTTCACTATAGTCATGCATGTCAGTCACTATTAATTTATTTATACTGGGACTACATGCTGAACTTGGTTAAATAAAATAAATATTAAAATTAGAGGGTATTTGGTATATATGAAAGGATATATCTATTATTTTGTTACTTATTTTTTTTGGGAGGTTTTGAAAACATTTGTATCATCAGTTACTGTAAACTTAACAATTTTTGGACTGGGTTTAGTAATATTCTAAAATTGTAGAAGATTTAAAATGTAAAATTCTAAGGCATTAAGTTAAATTTGTTTTATTATTACTTAGGTATAATTAGTTAATTTTAGTAAAATAATTATTATATATTACAGTCGAGTCTCGATAACTCGAATGTCAAGGGACATAAAAATAAATTCGACTTATGTATTTTTCGGGTTACATAACTTGAATTTTTTTAAAAATACGAAAAAATTCGAGTTAGACATTTTATCAAAAATAGACAGCCATTTTTCAAACAATGCACTAGTCATCCACGCTTTTTTATTTGATTCATAATCTAATGGATATGTTTTAATACCTTTGAAACACCTAGGTTTTGCCGATTTTCCAATTAATAGTGGTTTAATTTTATCTGTGCCAGTCATATTTGATCCTAAAAGAATTGTAACTCTTTCTTTACTGTTTCCCCCCTGCACAGTTCTCTCCTTTTAAAACAAATGTTTGACTCGGTAAACATTTATAAAATAAACCTGTTTCGTCAAAATTATAAACGTCATCGGGGGAATATTGATTTATAATTGGTAGGTATTTTACTAACCAGTCAGAACATATTGATTGGTCAACTGAAGCGTTTTCACCACATATTTTACGAAAAACGACGTTATTCCTAATTTTCCAGTTGCTTAACCAACCTTGACTAGCTTTAAACTGTTTATGGCCGAGATTAGTAGCAAAAAAATCGGCCTTCTCCTTTAATTTATTGGAATGTTTAAATCTCTACATTGAATAAACCAATTAAGTAAACTAACCTCTATATCGGGATACTCACAAATCTTCATTCTTTTCATGGACCCTTTATTAGTTTCGTATTTTTGTAAAATATCGTCTTCATTTTTCTGTTTACCACTTTTTGTCACCTCACTTATAATGTTCACTTTTTCAGCAATTGTTAATGTAGCCAATTTACGTTTAAGAGACATAACTACAAATTGTACACGCTACACAGCGAAGATATACGGCAACTGCCGATTATTTTACAGCACAACAGTTGTACATAGGATAATTTCATTTGTACATTTGTGATTGTAAACCGGTTATTCTAACGATAAAATGTAAGAAATGACTTCGAGTTATCTATGCTCAACTATTTTTATATTTGACTTATCGCGACAAATATTGCATTGAGTGTATAGGAATTTCCTAGGGACAAAAAAAAAATTCGAGTTATCGAAGTTTTCAAGTTATCGAGACTCGACCGTATTTTCAAATAATTGAATTTGTTATTTTTAGCTTAGAAATTAAATAGTTTTACTTGAAATTTGTATCTTATTTTCAATAATTAATAAAATATGTATCATCACTTACACCATGACTGCTTTTTCTTTTGTAATTATTTGCAGACAAACAAACTACTAAATGTGGTAAATTTTTTGTTGGCACTACATTTTTCTTTAAATTTTTTATCCTGCCAGGTAAAAAGTCATTTGGAGAAAAATGTAGCGAACAAACTCGTGCTATAGTTAATTATGTAAACATAATATTAACATTACTACATTGAATACATGTATAAATCATTGAATTATCTTAATGTTGTTACCATGTTCTAAAGAAACTTCTGATCCTAAACTGGTTAATTTAACCCATTCATTTAACACGTTGACTGCGTATGTATTTTTGCATTTCCCGCCCAGTGCGTACGTTACTTTTTTCATCAAATTTAATTTTGGTACTAAGAAAAAAGTTTTTAAATGTGTTCAATTATACATATTAACATTTTTTTCAACTTTGAGCTTTTGAACTTTCATGACGCCAATAGGCGTCGTTAGCGCCACTGAATTTTTTTTTCAACAGTGCGCATGGACGCCAATTGGCGTCTTAGTTATTTTCGTTGATTTTTTTTAGAAATTCAAGGAAGTATATATATAAAATTAAATAAATAATATACAAGTATTACAAAACCATTAATAAAATTGATTTTTATTATCTGAAAATTAAAAATTAAAAAAAAAAATGTATAGTGTATGAAACGATATAAAAAAATATGAATTGTATTAATTATTATTTATTACTTATATTACTTATAGGTATGTAAAAATTTAAAATTTAAAAAAAAATACAATTTATTGTGAATGAAATTTTTGAAAACATGTTGTTATACACAAACTTGGTTTTGTAGGGCAAGCGTCACAGTAGTATGTACTATCTTTTCTAATACCGTTTTTGTAGCACAGCTGACATCTTTTTCGCAAATTTCTCCCATTTCCACCCATTCCATGCGTAGATGGTACATGTTTTTCGTTGCTCAACGATTTCGAAGGTTTTTCCGGCTTAGGTAATATTTTACTTAGAACAATTATGCGAAAATCATATAAACTTAATGTTGTACCGATATTATATTGATTATATAAATTATACGAGTTCAAGAGTAGCATTTGTATAATATGTATACCTAGCTTTTTGTACCACCTGATCGTTTTTCTTGTAAAAGGGTAATAACTATTCATCTGGTCCTGTCTGTCGATACCGCCCATAAACTTGTTGTATTGTTTAATTGGTAATGGTTTAAGAGTTTCTCTACCCCTACGATTAGTCGTTGGCACCATATCATTTTCAAACTCAGATGAGATGTACGTCACCTCCCTTTTGTCTTTCCACTTTCCTATCATAACATTGTTTGAATATTTTGAAACTGTTTCTCCAACTTTGAGTTTAGCAGTTACTACGTCCTTTGGAGTATTTAGTCTATTCGCCCTCAACGTGCCGGTACAATAAGTATTTTTTTCGAGCAATTTTTGAGCCAAATCATAACTATTATAAAAATTGTCCATGAAAATTGAGTGACCTGAGTTTAATTTTTCTTCCATCAGGTGTAAAACAACATTTGCTGCATGCCCTTTTCCACCCAAATCATCAGAAGCCCCAGTATATACTGCAAATTTTATTATAATACCATTAGGCTCAGTAAGCATGTATGATTTTATACCGTACTTATGACGTTTATTCTGAATAAACTGCCTGAATAAAAGACGTCCTCGCCATAGTACCATTGATTCGTCTAATGAGAGCTCTTTGCCGGGGTAATGCACATTATTCATTTTGTTATTGAAGTAATTAATCAAAGGTCTTATTTTAAAAAGTCTATCGGAATCATATGAATCTACAGAGTTATCAGAAAAATGTAAATTTCGCATAATAAGTAAGTAACGATCCCGACCCATATAGTTTGAAAAACAAGTGAGATTAAAAAGATGATGTTTTTTCCAATAGTCATTTATGCGGTTTAGTTGTATTGTTCCTGTATGTATAGTGAGACCTATAAATGTTAACATTTCTTCAGAAGTAACTGGTTTCCATAGTGATATACGACTTCTTGGGTTCGCAGCAAGTCTAAGAAATTCATACTCAGCATATTTGTTGGTTTCGTTCACCAATAAATTCAAAAATGTGTCGTCCAAAAGAAATCTAAAAAAATCATACGGATTTCCTTCTCCTGGTATAGGTACAAGAAGCTGTTTTTGTTTAGTAAATGGAAATTGTTGCAAATTTCGATTATCTTGCCAAACAATTTGAGGGGATTGAGTAACACAATTAGAAACATCATCGAAACTATTAGGCACTTCATCTTCATCTTCGCTTGCAGATGAGTTTTCGTCAGATAAAATCCCTACACTACATTCGCTACCAGAATCGTCAAAATCAAAAAGATTGTCCTCTTCGTCGGAGTCTAAAAGCAACTGAATTTCACGATCATTGGGGAATTTACCAACACAAGCCCTTTTAGGTCGTGATGGACCAGCCTGATCTCTATCCATGATAATTAACAATATAATACCTACCAAAGAGAAAAATAAATTTCAAACCTTGTGTTTGTCATATCGTATAGCGAAATATAAGAAAAAACTTACCAGAATAGCAACAGACGTCCACCACTGACGATAAACAAATCGAAAATAATATTTATACAGTCAATAAAGTCGAGATTTATTATAATATCGTCTATCAATAATAATATTATTTGTAATTGTGTCGGGATTCGCATAAAAAAATAAACAAATAAAGATATGTCCAATAATATCAATTAAACTAAAAAACAATAGTTTTCTAAAAATAGCAAAGGAACTGCTCCTATATGGTCATACATCCAAACGGCGTACGAATACATATTTTAAAACATGCGTTTAATCACGCTAAATAATAAAAAAAACCACATTCAGCCACGCTTAACGAGTAATAAACCATTTACTTTTAATATATTGTGGACGCCATTTGGCGTCAAACGCGTTGCTGATTGATACACATGACGCCAATTGGCGTCAGTACGCAGTCAACGTGTTAATAGGTTGGTTTTAGGAAATCGATGGAAACCGATATCTTTAGTTCCAGTCCTATTGACACACCCTACCACAACACAAGTTGGCATTTTAAATAAATAAAAACAACACAGTATGTTTATATAAAATACAATTTATTTGATGATAAAAAATAAGTAACAAATTAAAATATTTGGTGTTCACCAATAAGGCAATAAATAATAATAATAATAAAGTATACATTGATAATGTCAAATCAATATAAGCTAAATAAAACAATATAAATCCTTATTTTAATAATAAAATACCATATTTTGATTGTAGAATTATGCGTATTATATTATAAAATATTATTTTAAGATAAAGCGGGAAACTATGTACTACTATTTTATGATAACGAAAACAGCTGTGACCACCAGGGCAGATCAGGGCCAAAACTCGTCTTTTTTTGATAAGCTGCTGACATACCTGGTTAGTTATATCATGGGTACATTATTATCTCACAGACTCGTATAGAACGTTAAGCGTCAACGCAGTCGATCGTTGCGTAAATATTGTCACCCACGTACTGTTTATGAATTCTGTACTGTCTTTATACTAGCATGCGGCTCGCTTGCTCCTAGCGCAAGTCACAAACCATTTCTTAAATAAAGCTCCTGTTTACTTAAATAATATTTTCATTACATAAAGCATATCATTTTTTATACATTATAGCTCGAATTATATTTATAACCTAATTACTTTTTAAAATACATGTAAAATAATAAACTTATTATGATTAAATACATTTTTTAATAAGCGTGTTGCTTCTTTTACGTTATAACTTATAGGTGACCAGAAATACTTTTCGTAAAATAGTGTTTTATTCTTCTTTGGCATATATGGCAAAAAAACTGTCTTGGTATGAGCACAGCGTAAAACATTATAAATATGTTTGTGATTATTTCACTGATATATATATATAATATCCAAGTGTGCCCTCCAACCAATTTTTAATTAATATTGTTTGATTAAATATATACAGAAATAATCAGATAGAAAAATACTAATAGGTATGTTACCCGTGCATGTGAAACTTAAAAGAATATATATTAATATTGTATTATTTATGTATTACGTTTATAAAGCTCCGAGCTCTGGTTATAACTAAAAAAATAAGTACTAAATAGGGTGTGTAGATTTTTAACTCAATTTATAATATTGAAACTAATAACATGAAGTAGGTACATATAAATAACAAAAAACATATAAATACCTATATGGCTATATAATATGGTATAATAATTACAAAAAAAAAAATAATAATAATTAGAATGTATTACACATTTGTATTTACACTGATAGTAATAATTTTTACAAAGATATTTAAAATTTGTTATTTTTTTTTCTTTGCATCTAAAATATGTACTGGTTCTCTTATATCAGAGATACACAATTGCTTTCCTAAAAGTGGGTCTTTTATTTCGGGTAATAAACACTAAATAAAATCTGTAAAAATATAATACAATTTAAACATATATTTTAGCCATTATAGCTACTATAGGTATCGTTTAAAAGCAATTACTCACAATTTTAGTTTGTCGACCATTCTATTCTCCCAAAAATATAAATCAAAATCAATTTTTTCAATATTTGTCCAATTGGGAGTGTGTATGACAAAATAACATACATTTCTTCTGGAAACCCGTAGTTGGCTAACCTACTTTTATACGTGTACTTGTTCAAAGAAAAATAAAATATTGAGCGCAATAACCTGTACTTCTTTAAACACACTTAAGAATATATAATTTAGCTAAAAAATAGTTTTTCTAGGTCATTTATGTAATATATTGTTATAATACATTTTTTTCATTTAATTTGTGTAGTATAATTTTAAGTGATTTTTGTTGATAAATTGTATATTTAACACATTCATTATAATTCTAATATGATTCAACATGTTACCAAGCTAAAATGAAAAAAAAAAGTGTTAATAAGTTTTTAATATATTTTATGCATTTAAAAGTATTAACAAGTACCGTATTGTAGTGCTGTGCGACAGTGGAATGTGCATTATATGTGAATACTGCACAGACAACATACAATTCCACGACGTCTTCGGGTAAAATGTAGAACTGCATAAGTGAGTCTTCATCAATTACCAAGGTAAAACATTGCAAATTTACATTAATATCTGGATATTTGTTAAGTTTTATATTGTACATTATTTATTTTATTTTTTTATTTTTTACTATTTTAAATTTAAGATTTTAGTTAATTATTGTTTTAAAAAAGACGTCATACTTAAAATACAGGTGTATGGTCATCGTTAATTGTAGAGTTATGAAGCCACTTATTGAAGCCATTATCAATAATTTTGATAAGATTTAGAAATTCAATATCCAGTGATTGTAGTACATTATAGTTTATTATATCGCTCATATTTATTAAAAATTTATCTTCCCTTATAAATGTATTAGTTTGATTGTTAAATGTATTTATATATTGTTTAATTATATGTAACTGTAGTAATTTTGTAATTTAGTAATTTTTTACTGTAGTAATTTTGTTTTTATTTGTAAAATTTTTTTGAGTAGATCACTGTATAATAATAAAAATATATATTTCAATGTACAATTATAATAATATAATTAATATTTTTATACTTACTCATTAGTAGCAGGAATGGAATTATAAAAAAATAAATTTGTAACTATGAAGTCCAAATTATTTGGAGGTGATTGAAAAAAATTGAAAAATGGAATTGGTAAAAAATAATTATTTGAATTAAGAGAAAGATTTGTTGAAGTTTTTAAAAATTTACAGTAATATTGTATAGAATTTCCATAGCATAATTTTGTTGTTTCTTTGACTAATTAACTAATTTTTTCCCCCTATTTTTTTATTGAAAGAAGAGTGAACATAATTTTTGGAGAATATTAAGATGTTTTTTGTGTTTTTCTCTAAAATAGTGTCAACCTCATTTTTTGATTCTATGTAGTTTATTACATTATTGACATTAGTGTAACTTGCTAAGTTCTGTAAATATTATTTGTATATTATTATTATTGTTGTATTAGTATTGTTATTTTTTACAAAAACATAAACGTAAACATAACGTGTTTGTTTTTTTTACTAAAACTCGTATCATTGTCTTCGAAACAAAAAGTTAAAGTTGACTCACTAAAACGTAATTATTATTTTTAGAAAACAATTATATTATAATGTATTTGGTAATCAAATAATGAGTACTTGATATTAGAAGATTCTGGAGATGCATCTAAATTATCCGTGATAAGATTTTCACTTTCAGTCATGTCATCTAATACATTGACTGGAGGTAGTAACACACCTTCACTAAAATAATTAATTTTAACAATCACAAATCAAATTATGTAGTTATAAATGTATAATCTGTAAGTATCTAAAGTAATAACTTATTACTTATATGTTTTATAAAAAAAGAGAACAACAAAAACCATCTGTGTGTCAACTTGTTTTATTTGCCTAAATATAAACACCATATCAACAATACGTCTACCAAAACATTGTTTTAAAATATTCTTGGATGTCAAAAATAATAATTATATATTAATTGGTTATCAGCTGTACTAATACTATTTATGTTAAAATAATAGAAAAATAAACAATAAAAAAAATATTGTAGGTATACATAATTAGATACTTACACTAAATTCAGCCTTTTCCCTTTCTGTGTTTTTTTCATACGTAACCGCTAAGAAGTTTTACGTACCTGGGTTCGTTGTTTCTTTGGTGCCATTTTATTATATTTTTAAACCCAACACAAATAAATAGGCAAATTGACAGTATCGCAGTGATTATCCAAGATATAACGTGAGTATGAGATTAAAAAAAAATGTCTCTGTAACTAAAGAAACGAATAGATGCTAGTAGTTCATGAACTAAGAGACAGCTTACATTTTTTTCCTTTTTAACCTTCATCCGGGCTCGCGGGCGGTAATTTACCGCTTCTTTCATAAAAGGACTCAGCATTTTTACTGGAGCGTGTTGAGGAGGACGGGAGTTATCAGTATTCTCAGCTATCACAATATGACACTATTGGCGTTTATATTTGTAGTCTTATAATATTTTGTTTGTACCTATAATAAATCATATTACTATACTACATATTGTGTACTAGATTGTTTTCATAATATTTTTCACAATCTAAAATATTTAGACGAAACGTGGGGCTAAAAAGTAAAAAGAAACTAGGAGACGGTAAATTGCCGTTGCGCGCCCGCTGGAGCTATGGAATGAAGCGCGCCCGGATGAAGGTTAACTAACCAACGGCAAAGGAGGCTTTGCAGTATGAACCACTCCTCTGCTGCCATCGTTTATTGGTGTATCAATAATAAAAACTGGTGCTCTAATTTGCCCAGTCGATCAGGACTCATATGGGTTCCCTCTTGCTTCAACCTCGGCTAGCCTCTCATCATGTTCCTTGCAGCGTAGGCTAACCATCTTCGCTCAGAATCGTTTTTCGTATACAATGTAAAATAAATGAATTCAAATTTAACTAATTCATTACAGCGATCCCAATTAGGGATCTGACACCCACGCTGCACAACAGAGCAGTAACACTTTTCGACTTTTTTATTATCGTCGATAAAAAAATGTGCCGTATATACTACGACCTACGACGCCTCTTTCGTCGTGCCGTGTATACTTACGACGCCTTTGTCTTCGTCTGTACCTTGTCTGGTCCACTGTAATAGTGCCACGACACCCACACCTGCAACTTTCGCTTGTGCGTTCCTTTTTTGCTGATCTTATGTTATATATTCGCCGGTTGCGCAGTTGGTTACTCTCGCTGAACCATTGCCCGGCTGTTGTTCATTGAGCCGTCGACGCTGTTTAATGTTTTTTAAGCTTTCGTTGTGCCGTACGTGTCTGCTCGTCGTTCCTGTGACAACATTACGGACATTGACTTTCGTCGTCCACGCCGCCGCTGGTCTTATTACTGCCATACTTAACGGTGGTATAAATAAGTGTCGGTTAGCAATAGATACACCTAATTGAACTATATCGCTGTTTTGTACGTCGCCGCAGATAACATTGTCCGATCGTCATCAAAGCCGCCGCCCGCCGCTACCGGTCTATTATTATTTTTAACGAAAGTTATCTACATCTATAATATATGTATATACTATTATCCGTGTTATATTAAAAGGCGTATTAACGCTCTTATATTATACAAATAATTTGTTATTATTTGTCACACACACTTTCCCTACAAATTTGTCAATAGACGCAAGTCGTCAAGCTAACCGCCTCCCCGGTAGGAGTTTGACGGCGCAACACAATCAGATACTGCTTTACTGTCGTCATTGTTGAGGTACATATAGCTTTCAAACAAAAAAAGTTCTTATTGTTAAACAATTAAAAAAATGGTTTATTTCAAACTTGAATAACTTTTTTTGTATTTGTAATATCAAAAAATAAAAATGATGTTGCACAAAGTGTAAATGTTCTCCTTTTTATAGTGTGAAAATTTGGTTTCTTAGATATAACACAGGCCTTCTCGGTTCTTTCCCGTTAGTACAATATCAGTATTATTAACCACGTTTTTGAATTCGTTGAGCAACCTTATGTACCCTTTTAACTGCTCATTGCATGAATCAAAAAAGTTGTGTATGTCCGTCTGAAAGTTTGTTTGCAAATATTGGTTCATGTAGATTACGATCGTCTTAATACTTCTGTCATATTATGCTTTCTGAAAATATAAATACAAATTGGTTTTATTATATTAATTTTTGTATTATTATTATTCAAACCTCATTTGCCAAAGCCAAACAGTCATCTAACTCTTTCTTTGTGACATTCATTATTTTTTTGGTGTGTATATTCGTTGTTATAGAAGTTTCACTAATGTGTGAGAATTAGTCTATAAAATAGACTACTTTTTTAGTAGCTCCGAATCAATCGAGTTTTTCAATTCGTTTTTATGTATTTGCGGCTTAATGTGGGCAAATTCACTGCCATACAAAAAGCAGTGACGAATTTGCAAATTTCATTTGGCTAAAAAATAAATATTATTATTATTAGGTGTTGATGAAAAACTTACCGTAAAGTTAATTTTGTTATGTTGTACGTTTTTAAGACAGAGACAACACATGCGGGTTTAACGTCCTCTCAAGAGGTCGTAAAACAAATTCTTACTTAATTTCACATTCAGTGTTGTATAATATTTCATTCATATTAAATTTTATAAAGTTATTGATATATAATGATTTTTGTTGTATAAATAAATAATCAAATGATAAATTCATATATAATTTCCACATATTTGCGGTTATAATATTATTGGACATTACATTTTTTAATTTCGTTAAGCGGAATTCATTAAAATCAATAATTTGATGACTAAAATTATCATTTTTTAAATTTCTATATTCATGTTTTACCCAAAAGTATATGTTTTTTAAAGTACTTGGTTGCAGCTGACTTTTCTTCCTCTGACCATGGAATAACAGTTATTTTTTGGTGGTCTGCCTAATAGTTTTTGTTTTATTTGTAGGGTTTTTTGTAAGTTTGGTACCAACTAATGGTTTTTGTATCTTAAGTTGTCTATCTTCAGTCTTTCTTTCTTCATTATCTGTTGACTCTTCATCAGATACTAGCTCATTTACATTAATGTCTATTTCGTCCAAGCTTCTCCTCTGTATTCATTACTTTTGCCATTTTCCGTCATAAGTAATAGTTTACTTACTTTGGCAACCTTAAAAATATATAATATAATAGGTATATTTTAATAAAAATTATGTATGATTTCAACAAAACATACTTAGGTTAATGTATATGTTGTATATTTAAATTTATAAATATGTAAAAAGTCAAAATATTTACTTAAAATGCATTATCTGAGAGTCTGTAAAATTGTTTATGGACGTCTTGGGTAAGTCCCATAAATGTCGCCAATTGTTCAATATCTCCCTCAGTTAAATTAAGCAATCGAGGAACTGTAGCAACATGTTTTTATTGAGCTAAAACAAATTGATATTCACACCGGTATACACGCGGGGGGCAGATGTTCGCGTTTCAAAGGTTTAACGAGAGAGTGGATTATCGTTGTTACTGCGACGGACAAGAAATTTGCGGGGGAATCGTGGTTTTCAGGATGTAGGTACTTAACGATCTGGGACAAATGGACGTAGCCATTTGGACGTGAGGACAATTGGACGTCAAAAAAAAAATTATTAGAAAAAGGTTATTTATATAAAAAAGTTATTTATATTTATTATAATACGTCAAAAATTAATGTAAAATGTTTAAATATACACCAGCAATTAAAATAGACAATTATTATTATTTATATCTACTAATTATTATAATACATATGTATATAAAATATCTAAAAAATTGTTGAACGTTATAATATTAAAAAACTGATTAACATATTTTATATTAATGCAGAGAAATATTTTGAGCGATTCCGCGTAAAAATGATATTTTAGTTCTAGTTTCATAACTTTGAACAATTCTTAAAATACGTTTATCCGTATCAATAAATTTCTTTAATTTTTTTTGGGGGGGGGGACTTTTACCTGCTTCAAGTTGGCTGTAAAATACATCTCGCCCTGCTTGTACTTTACGTAAACAGTTGATGAAAGACCATAAACTAGGATGTTGAACTCCCATTTCGACATTTAGTCGTCTATTAGCGGCTTCAGCATGGTTGTTAGTCCTATCTTGACCATTCAAAACTCGTAGGTGTAAATTCCAAATATGTGGTGGGAATAATGCTGTCCGACGACCTCGTCCATTTCTATTAACCCTCCCAACATAATTGTCCTCAAACCAGTCAAGTAAAGGTTGTAAGCATCCTGGTAAATCATCTCCTAATTGTTGTATAGCGCCATCTAGGTCTTCAATTGGAACAAATGAAAGAGCTACGACCATTTTTATAAATAATGAAAAATCAGCATCATTTTTATACCTTGAAGCAAAACCCATTTCGTTCATTTTTTTATGAAAGTTTTTTGTTAGATGATACAAACAACCATGAATTTCAGCGTCAGGGTATTTTTTTTTTATGGTATTAATTACTGACAATTCAAAATCACATGACACGGGTCTTGGATTTAAACCAGGTTTTAATAAATTTAACATATCAAATAATTTATCGTATGTTTTTTCCTGCTTATTCGGTAACAGTGCATAAATTAATGGATGGACACCATTTAGTGCTTCCGCCAAAATAATGTAAACTTGTGCAAAAATTGTTGGTGCTACTTTAAATGTCCCATCGCAATACCAAACTTTTGAAAAATGTAATATTTCTAAACTTCTAGGCCTTCCAAAAATTAAAATTCTATTTTCACTAGGTCCGCTATCGTCTAATAAATAATTATTTTCCCATACACCTTCAGACGGTGAGTAAACTTTGTATGAATCTGGTATCTCTAGTGTTATCAAATCATTCGGTGCATTTGGTGCTGCGTGTATTTCATTTCGTTTTCTTCGAACTGTTTTTTTTAATGCTGAACCACGTTGAAGGGCTCCCTATATAGGTAGTTATAAAAAAAATAAACTCAGAAACTAAAATAAAAAAAAAATAGGGCAGTTTCTAATAAGTACCTTAGATGCTTCTGATAATCCAGAAATGCATTCGTTTATCACCGTAGACGTTGGTTCCATAGTTTCTCTAGCACGTTTTTTAATATTGCACACTGCGATATTTGCTTCAACTTAAGCAGCATCAGAGTCATGAGTATGAGTGTTTATACGCTTAAGAATAATTAAGTCTGTTTTACCAGTATGCACACGGGCTTTACATTCTCTTTTATATCTACATCGACAAAACCGTTTTGAACCGTCAGAGCTAAAAGCGTCAAATAAGAACATGAAACCGTCATCCACAAAAACTTCACCATCACGATTTAAGTTAATTAACGACATTTTATGTATACCTGTATTTTACATGTACACTTGTACACAATTTGTACACGACTAACACGATTATGAGTGTGTATTGTCGTGTATCGCCGTGTTTCGATAAATTGTGATAAACGGTTGTAATAACCAATAAGTTATATATTATATTGTTATTATAGACACCTAATACCTATTGCCAAAACGAAAAAATTCAATCTATAGACTATAGGTAATACCTGCGATAAGGTTCGATATGATACGATACTATTAGTTATATTATGAACATATAATTTATAAACACCTATAAATAAACCAAAACTATTGATTTTTCAACTGATATTTTTTTTACGTCCAATTGTCCTCACGTCCAAACGGCTACGTCCATTTGTCCCTATTCGGGTACTTAATCCCGAAACTCAACCTATGGCCAGCGGAGATAGGATAGATCGAAGCCTCAACACTATCACCTATCGCAAGATCGGGTAATACTCGGCAAATTGCGTATTGCGATTCCGGCAAATACCTGCTCTTGCTAGAGTCTATTGTAAGTTAAGCTGATAAGAACAGAGTTCGTATATTAATGTTTTAAAAAGATAAGTGTAGTACAGCATTTAGGGGTTTTGACAGTTCGGGAGAAGACACTGGTACTAAAAATACAGAACCAGCAAAAAATTATATATGTATAATATGAGCTATGTGCGTAAAAGAAAGATATAATTATGGTGATCAGACGTACTCTTTTTCGCAGGACAGTACTCTATTTTGATGTGTGTCCTAGTCTCCTTAACAATAGTGTTTAGTAGGTACATGCAATTGTGTGTTCATGTGTTTTTACTGTTTTTTATAATTTGATTATTAATTTATATTTTATGGTTCGGCATAAAGCATTGTTATTGGTTGGTAGCACTAGTTGGTATCATGGTTAATTCAATTTGTTACCAACCCAGCTACCATCCCTAGTAATTTCGTGTAAAAATATCAAATACCCTATATGCACTGAGCTGACGGCTGGAGTCTGGCCGATCTCCATGCAATCACCGGGCGGTCGTGCAAATTTTGATATTAAAAATTAATTAAAAATAAGTATTTAAGCACAATTATTCGAATTTTAATTTATTTATTATTTATTTATTTATTTTAAAATCACATCAAATTTAAATAGTTGATTACATTTTGTTCATAGTTTAGTATTTTTCGCCGCAAGTATTATGAATTTCTATGTTTGGGTATAGCTTTTAATGGTACAAACTTGCCATTGGGGAATTGTGTGGTGAATGGTCGTAAATCGCTTCTCTCGTATATGTATGGTCTATCGCCGTGTTGTCCAGGAAATTTTACATAAACTTCATGACCATTCACCAAGTCAATTATTCCGGCATAGTACGGCATACCTCTTTTCGTAGCGTTCACCGCCATTCCATTGGTTAGTCGGTTTATTCGCTAAGCATATAATACATTATTGAACACCTACCATTGTACACGTTTTTTTTGATAATAACTTACCCATTCACATAGAGATTCAGTAGTAGATGGTTCATGCACCCTAGAACAGCCGGCTTCTGGAATGTCTGATCTTGTACACACTATATTATTATCATCTCCAGATGTTGTTTCTTCTTGATATAGAGGCACCTGCCGACGAGTTATGTATTTTGAAGCATAATTATAGATAAAAAAAAAACCATTAATAAGAAATACGAGGCCACTCGTTGCAGTGTGACCGTAGGGAGGGAATATTGTGTTGATGGCTTACCACAAGACAGATGATACCATGGTAACAAATGTGACCTGAACGGGAATGTTTTGGGGCAGTGCATGCAGTTGAAATTTGAATTTTTCTTCTTTTTTTTTCCTATTAAATACAGAAAAAAAGAATTTTTTAGGAACTTAGCGATGAGGAGCTGATTACCGCAGCAAGTCTGAATTACAGGCATCATGCGGCAACCGTATAATATATTATAACTTTGAAAAATTAATTAATTAATTAAAAATCGAATAATAGGACTACCGACTTGAAACCTTCACTGTTAGATTGCAAATGTTCCTGGCTACCATCCCTGCTAGTTTCGTCTAAAAATACGAAAAACCCTGTAGGCACCGAGCTGACGGCTGGAGTTTGGCCGATCGCACGGAATTCACACGGCAGTTCTGCAAATTTCGAATTCAGAAATTAATTAAAAATCTAATAATAGGACTACCGACTTGAAACCTACACTGTAACATTGCAAATGTTCCTGGCTACCATCCCTGCTAGTTTCGTGTAAAAATACGAAAAACCCTGTAGGCACCGAGCTGACGGCGGGAGTCTGGCCGATCGCACGGAATTCACACGGCAGTTCTGCAAATTTCGAATTCAGATATTAATTAAAAATCTAATAATAGGACTACCGACTTGAAACCTTCACTGTTTCATTGCAAATGTTCCTTGCTACCACCCCTGCTAGTTTCGTGTAAAAATACGAAAAACCCTGTAGGCCCCGAGCTGACGGCTGGAGTTTGGCCGATCGCACGGAATTCACACGGCAGTTCTGCAAATTTCGAATTCAGATATTAATTAAAAATCTAATAATAGGACTACCGACTTGAAACTTTTACTGTTTCATTGCAAATGTTCCTGGCAACCATCCCTGCTAGTTTCGTGTAAAAATACGAAAAACCCTGTAGGCACCGAGCTGACGGCTGGAGTCTGGCCGATCTCCGTGCAATCACCGGATGGTCGTGCAAATTTTGATTTCAAAAATTAATTAAAAATCGAATAATAGGATTACCGACTTGAAACCTTCACTGTAACATTGCATGCATCCCACGCTAAAATCCCTAATAGTTTATGTATGACATTTGAAATATTTTGTAGTCGCGTAGCGGTACGGTTAGAATGTACTAGAGTATATTAGCAATCACCCGGGTGGTTGTGCAAATACCACTTAAATAAGTTAATTAAAAATCGAATAATAGTTCGATCAACTCGAATCGTACACCATTAGATTACACACGTACCCAGCTACAATCCCTGCTAGTTTCGTGTAAAAATACGAAAAACCCTGTAGGCACCGAGCTGACGGCTGCACTTACTGTAACCAGTAGGTACTGTCATATATCTGGGGTGATAACGCTTTACCAGTATTGGCGAAGTACTGGCATCGAACACTGGCGGAGTATTGGCATCGAGCACTGGCGAAGTATTGGCAGCCAGTGTTGGTCGCCAAAAAATGACTAGACTATAGTTAAGTATACATATAGTGAGTATGGATCATAAGTATTGATGCATCTGCATATCAATTGTATAATTTTCTTATTTTTTTTGTACACATTTATGTAATTTTTATAATTTAAAAGTATGCATATTTTGACGTTTTTAGTACATGATTTACTTACTAGCCATATGTTTTATTCAGACTAATATATAAGAATAGGTTGTATATTTATCTGTCAAAACCAAATTGTTCATATTATAAAAATAAATTATTATTGTTAACTGTTTAAACAATAATAAATTATAATATTATATGCTCTATTTCCATACTGAATTTTAATTATTTGGAACACAATTCTTAAAGTTTCTAAATTTGAATTAACAATAACTATCAAAGGAATGGTGTGCAATAATAATTTTACTGTTACCACTTACTACTCAACTTCACATTGATTGTTTAATTCATTAATTTTATGTTAAGCTTTAGGAGATATTTATAATTGAACATTTCTTCTTGGAAGATTATTAAAGACATTTTTTTAGTCAATTAGAAATCACTTATCACATATGGTAAAATAAATGTTGGAGGGAAACGCTCTCCATAAAATCCCTAACCCACTCGGCAATTATCGTTATCGATATAAAAATACAAAGTATTACATTTTTAGAATATATTTATTTTAACAAAATTCTCAGTTTTTTTTCGGCAAATACATGTAAATCATTTTCTGTATTTATATTATTGGATAAATCCCTCTCAATATGTAGGATAGATAGAGTTGAGAACCTAGTCTGATCCATAGTTGACCTCACCAAGTTTTCACCCTTCTCATGGCACTGAAGGATCGTTCGCATGTAGCTGAGCTGATAGGTATCGTAGCCGCGAGTGTTGGGCTAACGCTAACACCAGTAAGCAATGAGTGAGATTCATTTTCTTCATCAACTAATATATTATTGTCACCAGTTTTAGCTATTTTTTTTTTCTTGAAAATTATATATAAAATATAATCTTAGTACCACAGAATATAAAAAATAGTACTAATTACTAGATTTTGAACTGGGGGGACTTGACCGAAATTTGGGCGGGACAAAGTCCCCCAAGCCCCTCCCCCTATTTGCTCCTATGCTTGTAAGTATTTAAATATATTTGTTCTAGAAAAGTTGAGTTTTTTCTTGCCATTTGTTTCTCTCCCAAATGCACTAAATAGTAGCTGAACATCTTTCGATATTATTTTAGGAATCACTGCCTTTATGTTATCATTAATTTTTGCCATCCCTTTGACATTCAGAATCATAAAACATTTCTAAAATGTATAGCAATGAAAATTAAAAGGTCAACTTTAAAAATGAATTGATATTTACCATTTTTTTTACAAGTTCACCAATTTCTAACTGTCTATTGAATTCTTGAAAATGTTCTAATGTAGTTTTTGGCAAACTTATGATTGTGTTGTCCTTTAAAACATAATCAACTTCTACAGAACTATTATTTATTGATAGTAGTGATCTAGTTATTTTGGATTCTTCTTGAATTCGATACTCAATACTCCTCTTGAGCGACTCTAAATCGGATTTTGATACCGGCAAAACATTATCTGAAATAAATAGTATTGTTAGTATTGTTGATACATCAATGTTTTTCAGAGACACTGAATGTAATTAGATTTTAATTTATTTGAACCTGATCGACCACATGTTGGACAGTATTTTTTGTTCTGGTTAACTTTAACTGTAACAGGATATATTTTAACATTATAAGATACTAAATAATTATAGTTATCTGGTAATAACATTTAAAAAAAAAATTATCATTACAAATGTACAGCTTAACCAAAGGAACTACCATATACTTATGTACTATAATATACAATTTGAGTATTATAATTGGTATACAATCGAGGCATTCAAAAGCAAAGCTAATCAACTCCAAAAAAAAAATGGTAATATTTGAAAAATATTCACTTTTCCAATCGAACCTTGCTATTTTAAGCAATTTGAAAAAAAGTTGAATTAATCTGAATGCCTCAATTATAGGACTTACATAATTTATCACAAGAACGGTCTTTTCTTTCCAATAATATTTTTCCAGTCGACTTTTTTTTCTTAGTAGAAACAGAAGACGATGACAATTCAGATGATGATAGATTAGACTGTGACAAATCTATATTTGTTACAACATAAGAACACAAATTATAATTACTAATTTACAGCTTAATTAAAGAAACGCTGAAACTGTTACATGTTTTAATTCTATAGGTAATAAGTTAAATAATTGACGATTTAACTCATGAAAAGTATTAAAGTTTTTGCACGATCCTATCTTTAATAAGTTAGGATTTATCCCTATTTGATTTAAAAACCGATTGACCATTTGTAATTGAAGCTTATGTGCTAAGGTATAGCCCAGATTGATACGACAGGGTTTGCATTTGCGAATGCTTTTAAAACTTGTATGTTTGAATTCAAATCTTAATGAAGAAGTTAATGAAATCGGACCATTTGCTAGAAGAAGTCTACCATAGTGTGTAAGAATGTGAAATTTTGGTTTTAATGAAGAGTTGGAAAAATATAAATATAATCGATTATGTTCAGAAACCAATGTATCTGCCCACTGTGCAAAAAGTTGTAATATTTACTTTTTATAAACGTTTTAAGTTTACTTAAAACCAGTGGCGTCATTTCAGTTTTCAATAGGAAGTGGCAAACGGGTTTACCAGCACGTAGTATACATAACTGAACAAAAAAACAAATCACTTCGCTCTCAAGCTAATTTCCACTTACACTTCTATCTTGATACGATTCCCGTATTACTAACTTTATACGTGCCTGAGGCAAAATTAGTCTCATTTTATGGTAAAAAGACGTGGAGGAGCTAAATTAATATAATCATGGTCCTTATACAGTTCTACCTCAGTAACATTTCATATTTTTCTAGAGGGTCGAACAAATTAAATGACAATATGAAACTGTTGAAACATAATTGAAAAATCGAACAATTTTAAATAAGTACCTTCTATTATAGAAATTTTTTGATCATGGATAAATTTAAGAGTGGTCGTTTTATAATTTCTATAGTATCAGCGTCAGACTAGAAAACTAGAAATATTACTTACTATCGTGACTATAGTTTTCCAATGCTATTACACAATACTATATTATTTCCTCAAAATTAGAAAAATGATGGTTCTGTTATTTCACCAACAACCGGCCCAACTATTGGACTGCTTTTACAATCAGACAGGGGCAAATGCCCACCTAGCCAAAATACTTATCTTTTTCTTTTTCAACATTTATTATAGTTTTAGAAAAATTTAAAATACATTTTAAATAGAATTTATCTGAGATACTAATAAAAGGTAAATGGCTTTGGTTGTCAATTTCATTGCAGAGGATAGGATAATTTAAAGTTACATTAAATTTAGAGGTTAATAATTGTTGTTTTTCTGTTATTCTATTATACACTTCTTGTAGGGGATATTTTCGGATTTAAGAGATTTTTTTATGTATTGTAAGTAGTTTTCGTATCTAAATGAGCTGAAGTTGTCAAGCGGTCCATGCAATAATGCAAACATTGGTAAATGGATCAAACTATGAACATTACAACTAATGTAATGATGACCGTATAGTGAACCATAGTCATTTACAAATTGTTTTAATAACTCTGATGCTTTTAAATTATATTTATGGTAAGTTTCTGAGGATATTAAAAATCTTATGGCAAATACTAGCAACAAAAAGTGTTTGTACAAAGTTGGCTTCAGTTTACCTTTTAAAATTATTATTCCTGAATACAAAACAAAACTACGTAACTCTGTAGCCTTCCAAAAGTCTATATCATCTAAAGGTCTAGGTAAACTACAAAATTCAGTTTACAATTACATGAATACAATTATTTACTGTTTAGTAAATAATGATACAACACTACAACTGAATATTTAATCACATAGTATATTAGGTTACTTTGCTATGTTTTGTTACTTTTAATTTTTTGAACAAGAGTAGTTTCTTTTAATTTGGTCATGTCTTTTGCCCAACCACGGCCAGTCCACGAAATTTTAATACAATACTCGTCTGTAAATAGCTTGTTCATTACTCTTTTTACATGATGTTTGGCATTATTGCCTCCAATATTTTTTATAAAAGATTCCTAAAATTAAATCTAATTATTATTTAAAATAAGACTAAAGAACATATATTATAATATGATATTACCAGTTTGGGAACAAACTCAAACTTATTTTTAATCTGATTTTCCAACAAAAAATTTTCATCAGCGTTTTTTATGGGAAAATATGACAGACATTGTGAATCAATGTACGTAGATGTATCATTATTTTGACCTTTATTTTTTGAATTGGCTTCCATTAGATTAATTTTAGCAAAATATATTCTATTAATCATAAGATTAGTAGAAATTTGTTCTTGCATAATACTAGTAAACTTTTTGTTTAGAGTTTCAAAATCTAAATCAATACAAACAAAATATTTTGATAACTATATTGAATATTTATTTGAAATATAGATGTACCTATGTAGTTACTTAAAATGCCTGATTGCTGCTATAGACTAGTATTTTTAGACTGTACAAATAAATATAAAATAATGTATTAAAGTAAATAAGTCTAGTAAAAAATTGTTTATATCTCATATATTAAAATCAATTTATAGATTAGGTGTTTCATAAACCATACACTTTTAGTTTAACATAAGTTATGGACATGCCTATGAATGACAGAAAATAAATAAATATGAATATAATTATAGATACCACCTAAATAGGTAGTTATATCTATATTACGTAAATTGTATGTTCTTAATTAATTTGTTCAAATTATCACTAATTAAAATTATTTGTGATTTTGTTGAGCTAATGAAAAATTAAATAAATAAAATTACCTGTAAATCTGGAATAATAGGGAGTTGATATACTGTAGTCTGCAATTGACTAGAAGGCTGATACACTGAAATTGATTGGTGTGCAGCAGGTCGATATGATGAAGTCGACCGAAGAGAAGTGTTTTTGTATAGTGAAATTGATTGACTATCAGTTTGATTGGATAGTAATGGCAGGTATGTTTGATTTGGTGACTCCATAATTGGTTCATTTTGAGAATTTAAAGAAAGAGTTGTATCCACCATTCGATAATCTGTGTAATTAACCTTACGTGTCTTAATTTGAGATTGCTGACCTTGTAAAGATATTATATTGTATCCTGAATAAAAAATGTAATAATTTCAAACATGTGATATTAATTACAAAAACAATTAATTTTTTTTATATCTCTGAAACTCAGAGCTTTGCCTAAACAAATATTTTTAAAGCATTAAAATTCATTAGATAAAAAATAAAAGTTTAGGTTCCCATTTGATTTTCATAAGTTGACTCTCAAAACTACCTCTACAAAATTGTAAAAAAAAAAAAATAAAATATATAAATCATTTAAGATTTTTTTAAATGAAAAAACTTTCCAATCATATATTTTGTCTACTTTGAATATTTATAAGATAAAATATATGTAACATAAATATTGTATCATACTGTTTATACCTTAGTCAACCAATGGATATAAATGGAAGCTAAGCCCCCAATTTCCTCACCTAGTTACAGACATACAGTTAAGCCTAAAGTTATACAGTTTTTTAGTTTTATAAAATGTGTAACTAACAATTAAATTGTTTAAAAATTAGTATAAAAATGTTTCTTATAATATTTATATACTTTCGTCGATACTACTATCTGACATATTATCAAATATTTGTTTGCGTTTGGCAGATAATTGAATATCTTCACTTTCAGATAAGAACAATAATATGTTTATATGCGTCTTATATTGACTGATTTAATATACCTATCAATATCAGTGCTATAATACCTATTAGAATAATATAATACTATAAAATATTATAGTATTATATTATAATACCTTTATCGAGACCTTTATTTATAATTTGAATTTTCTATAGGACATTTTAATCATTGTTCAATTTATAAAATACACATATAAATATTATTAAATGCATTTACATGTTTTTACTAAAATAATAATTGCACTAGTTTATGTATATTAGAATTAAAAGTATTTCAACCTAATAAGGATATAGTATATTATTTGATTCCTTTTTATTATTTATTGGGATTAACCTATAGTTATTTTATTTTTTAGTAATTAATATAATTGTGATTTATTTAAATTTTGACTATTTGTAATTATATTGTGTGAATATTGATTATGTATTTGTAATTTTGTAATATTGTCATTTAAAATTAAAGTAATTATCAAAGTATGCCGGGGACTAAACGTCCTATCTTAAAAATTGCCGGGGACGAAACGTCCGGAGACGGGTTTTTTAACGGGGACGAAACGGCGGGGGGAAACGTCCGCAATTCCTTGATTATATGCACCTTTTATGTATAGGAATTACAAAACGTCTAATTACTTTATGGGTTAAAGGAAAAAAGAATGTTAGACTTACTGAAGAACATATGTTAAATATATCGAAAAACATTCTAGCTCTTAGACCCTATATGCCACCAGAATTTAGCCGCAAACCACGGGTATTAGAAAACATAGACTACTGGAAAGCACCTGAGTTAAGGTTTTTTTTACTTTACTCTGGTCAAGTACTCTTAAAAGGAAAATTAAAAAAATCTTTCTATACACATTTCATGTTATTAGTGTCTGGTTTAAACTCTTAATAAGTAATGTTACATGCCAAACTCACAACGAATTAGCTGAAACACTTTTTAAAAAATTTGTTACTCAATATTCAATTTTATATGGAGATCACTTAATTTCATATAACGTACACAGTTTATTGCATCTCCCCATGTTTGTTAAAACTCATGGTCCACTTGATAACTTCAGTTGTTTTAAGTAGGAAAATTATTTACAGGAAATTAAATTCTTAATTAAATCTGCGAAATATTGTCTCCAAGAAGCTTTTAATAGGATTAGTGAAAAACAAAAATTGTTTTTGGTAGATCCACTAGAATTTCAGTATTCTGTATTATTTCAAAAAGAAATAGTAAATCGTACCCCTTCAATACATTTCAATCTAACGGATAAGCTTTACAAAACAATTGTTTTAAATGATTTAGGCATGAAAATAAGTATTATAAAAGAATGTGATAAATATGTAACATTAAAAAATAACTATATGGTCAAAGTGAAACATATAGTGCAACCAGACCTTAATAAATCCAATATCAAATTAATTGTGCAAAGATTTTTAAATTGTAGTTCATTTTATATGACCCCTCTCATTGATTCTTCAGTTTTGGGTTCATTTATAATAGATTTAACAATTTCAGAATGTTTTTCAGTGCATCTTAATGAAATAAAAATTAAATGTTTAATGATTCCTGTTAGTACAGATAAAGCAGTTATTATGGAACTTACACATTCTTTTTTTGAAAATAACCACAATGAATAACTTTAAACGAGTTTTTTTTTTGTAATTTGAGCGATTTTATTTCTTTTTATTATATATCCAAATTAATATTTAAATTAGGTAGGTACTGCCTTTAATGGAAATAAAATAAGTTTATATATGTTTTATTAATGTAGGTATTTGTTCATATTTAATTGCAAATGATTGTAATTTGATAAATGATATTAAAATGTATTAAATTATATTATAATACATAATGTTGTATTTATTTATTTACATTTCAAACAAATTAAAAATGTGTATAAAAAGTGTTCATAGATTTAAAAATTGGTCTTAATATCAAAATATTATTATTATGTCTTGTGTGTATTTGAAACTTTATAAATATTAAAAATTATATACCTAGGTATAGTATGTAAATGAAGAACAAATCTAATTTAATTAAAACACAATATGGAAGTATAGTCATATAGATGAATTTTAAACGTTGTATACATTTATTTTATTTTTAATATATATATTGTACTTATTATAAGTTTCCCTTCATATAAATATTATGAAAAATTTGTTTTATATGATGTATAAATATATTTATGATTATATCAATTTTATAAAACATTTTATATGTATTAATATTGTTATTGTTATATTTTATTAGTCTTACCTATATAGTTTATGTATGCAAATAAACAACAAAATATGATAATTTTCTAAGTTTTTAGTATTTGATTCAGTACCTATTTATGTATTTATCTTTACAGGCGCAATTTAACTGACCTTCAATTTGTGTGGGGGGGGGGGCTTTGCGCCTATCCTATTGGATTTATACAGGAATATTTTTGTGGGTAAAGTAAAAATATTATGTTGTTTCCATATAATAATATTAATATAATGTATTGCTCTTTATTCTATATTACAAGTTCATTTGAAACATTTATGCAACGTAATATTTCACAGTGGGGTAATGTGTCAACATAACATTATATGTATGTGATTTTTGATGTTATATACACATTACATGAAAACAATAGATTTGCATCGCAGTGAAATAATGCATCTATGTGAAGTAAACATTATCTGTAATATTGCATGGTTGTTGAGTATGTAATATTCAATCAACAATTTACCTAAACATCTCCATTACATTCAATGAAATATAAAACGAATGTATTTTTAAAATGTTACTAGGATATTTCTATCTAACAGATAAGCAATATTTTCTGAATGACAGCAGTTATGAGCATTAGCAATCGCATACACATTACAATTACGTGATTTCAACTTGAAATGTGATGTTCCATGTTACCATGAAACATCGCTTGAATATCTATGGAATATGACTTTGCACACTGGGATATCTTCCTCGCATAATTTGTGAGTTTCAGATTTATGTGCTTTACAAAATCTACAAAAGAAATTTGCCGAAAAAGATTTACTAAACTCACTAACACTATTTAAAGCTAAATTGTCTCCAAGAAATAAACCTAAAATAAAATGTACTTCTTTGAAGCCATCTTGTGTATTAATATAAAAACCATTTGTCTCTAAAATATTTAATTCTTGGATTAATTTTTTAAGGCATAAATCATTACCAAAATCTTTCATATCTACTGTTTTTATTAATGCTGCTAAATGTATATTAGAAAGTTTTGATTGATCGCTTAAAGGAAAGGAATAATAAATGCAGAAAGGGAATGGAACGATGCGTGAGATCCTAAAGGGTTATTTAACTCAAAATCATCAATATACATAAAATATGGCTACCATCTTATTTTGGTACTGGGCAATTTTATCTTTCCATAAACTACCTTGGACAAAATTTCTTAGTGACGCATTTTTGTCATTTATTAAATCTGAATATAATGTGATAAAGTTTTATTTAAATTATTATTGGTTTCAAAAAACGTTTTAAATTGAAATTGCAAAGGTAAAATAATTCCTTTAATATTATTATCATTATAAACTGTTTCACCAGAAACAGATACTAAGTTAATTTCTTCTTTCATAAAGACAAATGTTTGAAACATATATAATTACATAAGTAGGTAGGTACTTACAAATTACAAGCAGCCAATAGGTAAAATGATTTATTCACAAATGAAATATTTTTAGTTAATAAACAGACAACAGTTATGTTATAGAAAAATAAGTACACGGTGTCACGATTTAAAACGGAGAAACAGTAAATAGGTACTCTGCAGAGATTGAGGAGAGATGATTCTTCGTCAAAATCAAGTAGAAAAATGTTCAAAATATGGAAGAAATAATCATAATATAGATACGTTATATAATTACGTGAAATACACAATGTACGGTTGTTGCACTTGGATTCCAAGTATATTTTATGATCATTTCCAATAATGCATGATAATTACCTATATGATATAGGTACCAGGCACCAGCAAGGTATAAAAAATAATCTTACATAGGAAATCATTATGATTTCTAAAATCATTTAATTAGTTTAGTGAAAGGCTCAAACCAAGGCTCAAACTACAGTAACTATAGAAGCAAAAAGTGATTAATGTAATAATAATTTAATATAGGTAAGATAATAATACAACAAAAGTTGCATGCTTACAACTTACATGGGATATTTACCTATGTTACGAAAAATACAAAAAAATATTGATAAATTATTTTACTTACCTATTAGTTACCTATACTTACCTTTTGAAGTTTGATAGTCTCTCATAATGAGTATCATTGATATATGATTCTGTATTTCACCAATGCCTTGAATATTAATTATGAATAAAACAATAAACTGTACCACACGTCTAAATTTCATGTTTATCATATAACAGTAATAAAAAATATAATGGCTACAAAAGTACGGATATCAAAATATGATAGGATTTATATTTAATAATATTATGTTGAATTTAACAATAATATTGTTATAATAAGTATTAACAATACATATTATTAGTAATACATTTTGTTATTTTTAGAAATTTAATATTGATTAAATTTATAAAATCTGTTGTATAAAGTTGACAAAAACCAATGTTGATTTAAAAATGCTTCTTTATAAATTTAATAAACAGTTTATAAATTCAATGTATTTCTTTCTTTCTTTCTATGCTCGGCTTCGACCCTAGGCTCCTGGGCGAGAGGCTGTGCTGGCGGCTGCAGGCTTGCCCGCGGCGGTTGCTCGACCTCGACGTCATAATTATTGGTGACTAAGAAAAAAAAACATAAGACACCGAACTGAAATTCGTATAAAAAACAACTCAAACACTCACCGTCACACCGGCGGGCCACGTGCCCGGGTCTACCGCAATTATAACACCTTGCAAACAATCGTACACTTTAGGATTTTTTCGTAATAATAATAAAAAATTATACATTCACGCGTATTTGTAGGGCTGTGAAATTACAACGAAAAAAAGTTATGCCGTAAGGAAAACAAAAAAAAAGTCATTACGGTACGTCGGACGAGCCGGCGGCGTCGACACGGGGATACTGTCTTACGCGTTTGACGATTTCGATTCCTTCTTAATAATAAATATATATAAATGTATTTTTAATTTTCGTTCAGTGTTAAATGCCGATCGGAAACAGAACGAAAACAAATCGAGAACTTTCTCATGGCGGTTTTGAGGTACAAAAGATTTCGTACCTCCATATGCGTCCGTTACGAATAAACAAAAAACACGCGCTTCGAAATAAAATTATAGTAAAACGTGGTTCGATGTAACTTTACAGCCCTACTTGTGCGGGTAAATCTATATCTATGTACTTACGACGTCGTTTGGCCCGTCGCTGATTTCCGACACGTGAGGGTGTATTAAACACCATCACGTTACTGTTATTGAAAATATACTTATTACTCATTTTTCTAAAACAAAATAATTTTTTATTACTTCTACTGATTGAAAAACAACGAGTTTTAAATTATTAAAAAAAAAAAACAAAAATACTTTTAGAGAAAACCGCGTGACACGTGGCTACGTGAACCCGGGGTGGCTGAAATAGTGCATTACAAAAATCGTCTGTAATCGTCTACAATGTAGACTCCGCACACTGTAATTCGCTAATAAAAATTCTACATCCGAATTACGTATTTGAGTTGACGTTACGGTGCGCGATTTGAATAGATTCAGTTACGCGCGTGTCGAGTGAAGACGGGATACACATGGATTCGTACAAAAACTATATTAAATGTGTAACCAATAAGACATACAAATTGTATGATACAATTAGACTATAGACACAAATATCGTGACTATTGACTAATAACTACTAATAAGTAATAAACTTTTAAATACTATACTAATATAGGCTATTTTAGACCAAAGTGACATAAGCAAAACATCAAATTACAGTATGACCATACAAAAAATATTAAAGAAGTTGTGAATTACTCGAATGTTACCGGGATGGGTACATTTTTCTCGATTTTGATTTTTTCCATATGTATCAATGTGTGTGTGTATGAATGTGTTTGTGTGCGAGACTGTGTGATGGAGTTATAAATAACTATATAAATATTATTCGTGGGAATTTTGTAAACATTTGTAGAAAAACCCATAATTGTTGTTCGACAATCCACGTTATATTACTCATTATAATGAAAAATGCAACCCGTATAGTATATTAGTATGTGTAAATTAATCATAGTCGTTCATAATATAATACGATTTACGATTATTTCGGGTTAAAAATTTAAAATACCATAGATGTACAAAACAAAAATATTTCTACGAAAAATAATTATTTGAGTGTAACAAACTAACAAAATCAATTTAAATAAAATGTTCACTTATTTGAAATATCGGGCTTTTTATTAGAACCGATAAAAACCCAAAAGAACCGAAAAACTTATTATTTATTAATATAGGGTTCCGATTCTATTACGGTTCTAAGTATTTTAAAACATCGGTTCCAAATAAGGTTCCGGTTCTAGGATTTTCTCCAAGAACCGGTTCTTTCGTTTCCGGTTCCAGTCCCTGGCCACTATACACGAGTACCTCGACTTGAGATTTACTTATAGCAAAATAAAAAACTTTATACTTACTCGGCTGTTGATGTCCGGATCGAAAATGAAATGAACGCTGCCCGGTCAGACGGCCGGTGTGCAAAATTTGTGTACATCATCTCCCACTCTGCCACCCGTAAATGTCGCCGATTACGTGAACATGAAAACTTTGTGTGAGAGAGATCGTCAGTGGGCACGACAGCCGGGCGGACAGGGACGGCGACGTGCAGCTCGACGGCCGAAGATACCCGTCGACTTTGTACCCCACGATTAGATAATAATGTTCAATAATAATTTCTTATACGTCGTCGTGCGTTAAATTTATAATTATTCACAATTCGCTTATTAGGCGTACACACTGGACACAACGACACGCATTGTGGCAGATGTTTATGCGGTTTTTTTCCTCTTCAGTGTGTGTGTGTGTGTATATATATATACCTACACACGGCATAATATCAATTGTGTTATTATTATTTTTATATACAACATACACAGCAAAGTAGTTCACTGATATTGGCCGCAGGTGGATTGCCTACCTGAACAAGCCCTCCGCGAATATCGTCTGCTATCCGACGCAGTCGGATTGCTTACGTAAGCCGACGACTTTCACTGGAGGTGACTGACTTGCTAGACACTCAAACACGGAGCCTCGATATACAGATTTGTACATACGAAAAAGAACCGGACAAGCGACGGGGGACCGTATTCAGCCCGCTTAGGCATATTTCGTCATGACGAATAGCTAGACGCTCGATTTCAAAAGACATTACCTCCACACCGTCCAAATCGCCTCATCAAAACTCTACACCTCCACACGTTATCCAAGTGCAATTACCTTCTCTCTGTCATCACCAACACCAATATATCATATATATCTCATTCTTATTTATTTATTTATTATTTATTTATATCCATAATAATATATATATATATGGTACACACCGCCGTTTCCACTAGTTATACAGATAAAATTTGTTGATTTTACGTATGAACTTTCTTAATTCAGTAATATATTTTTCAAATCACAAAAATAATAATTATTTTAACATAGTAGTATTTGTTAATAATTGAAAAACAATCATTATTGAATTTACTAATGAATTTTCGTTCAGTGTAATAATATAATTATATTTACGCTGTGTCTAGAGCGCCGGGCGCCCGGTTCGATATTGGAGCACCGGGCGCCCGGATATGTAATAGATTATCAGGCGCCCGGTAACACTGTAGAGCACCGGGCGCGCAGTTCGATAGTAGAGTACCGGGTCACACTGTAATTATAAAAATATGATAATAATAATATTATAATCTTTTATTATATACTTGTCTATGATAATAATATAGTGAGCAATCTTTGCTCCTATTATTGACGCCTTTCGAAATTTCTCATGAGTAGATGGGACTCTTATTTTTTTCTGTGTAATGTACTAACTGTTGTATTGCTATCATACTGAACGGCCTCAACATTTTTAAATACTCTTTGATTTTTGTAATAATAGTCTCTCGTCTATCTTTTATCACATAAACCAGCATCAAACAAAGGTGTCAGTGATAGATTTCGAACTTTTAAGATATGACGACATGGAAGTTTCATGGAATTGTGAAAAATACAATTGCAGGTGTACTCATTTGTAATTTGAAGAGTATTACTTTTGTCTTCATACTCGAATTGTTTTTTTAAAAAACTAAACGCATACGGCGTTAAAAGAGAATAATATTTTTGCAGTTCAGGAATTTGTGGCATCTGAATAGGCTGTTTCTGGACTAATTTTACAGCATTTTTATCTCTTTCTAACCTAACGCAGCTTAGAACAATAAATAATTTATCCACAAAATCTTCCAAAGTGGAAAAACAAGAAATAACAGATTTGAGTTTCCCATTGAAACTCTCCAATCTGTTATTTGTTTTGTTCATGAAATTCCCTGTCATGTAAGTCATGCCTATTACCCATTCATCCCTTATTCCATGCCAGTTTTTATTATAATATTCGATAACAGATTCTGGTGCTACAGTCTTCAGGTGTTGATATAAATTGTTATATTCCAGTTCTGACTTACAGTAAATGATATTTTGAATGATTTCTTTTGCAGTGTTCCTTTCATTAGGCGTGATATTCCGTTTATCACACGTAATTTCACGATTAAATGTTCTTAGTGTATGGAACAAACATATTGTGAGTGCAGTATTAGGAAAGACTTGCTTAATAACATTTCTTTCTTTCATGTCCTTGTCAGTTATATAAACCCGTGTTTTAGCCGATATTGGGTTATTTTTTTTGAAAGTTTCAAAAAACCAGCGCAGGGTTATTTCTTCCTCATTCACTAGTAATTGTCAATTCCCATCCTCCGCCATTAATACATATACTGGTAATCTTAGGTCAAGCAATTTGTATGTAGCATCTGCAAAAACTACCTTTAAAAACATTATCAGAAAATTATTAGTATTTACTTGATATTATATAATTTTTTAGTAATTTGAAATTGTAATAAAATATTAAAATATTACTTCAGGATATGCTTCGAATGATTCAGTCATAAAACTGTCCTGTATAAAAATACCATTGAGGTTATTTTCCTCATCTGTTGATATTTCAACAGTACAAATTAAATTTAGTCTTTAATTTATTGACAGTTTCAACTAAATTGTTGTTTGAATAATTTTTTCCTTTAAAACATAAAATATTAATAGTTAAAGAAATATTAACTCTGAAAAAAACCACTAAATTTAATTATAATTTTTTCTTACTGCCTGTAGTATGGATGTTTGATAAATCTTCCAAGGTAACAATTTTTCCACTTTCATTCATTATTTTATGTTGGATCATTTTTTTGTCAAGATTAAATTTGAACATTATGTCATGCAATGGCGGGAAAAAAGACAACTGAATCAGGTTCCAAGTGCTGTAAATAAATTAGACAGATCAATTATATCTTCACCAAGTGTGTCAACAAGTTCCTCCCTTTAGTATATATGAGGTTTTAAATAGAAGTTCACAAGGTAGTTTGATAACTAATTATTATAAAACAAATAATAATTTAAATGAGTCATGTCGCAATCTAATGATAGATATAATAATATCTAATTTGGTGGAGAAAAATATTTCTATGAATGTTAATTTAGCAGATAGCATAGCAACAACAATTAGTGAAACATTTATCTCAGAATTAAAGGTAAAAAAAAAATGTAATTTAAATTATCCAAATATTATTTATTATAAATTTTTAATCAATATATTTAATTTTAAAATGTGTTTAATGTTTATTTATTGCAAGGAAACATACTTTGTTCGAAATACAGAAAATAAATGTCCAAAGGGTAAACTTTATTCTAAATATTTCAACAAAATGAGGAATTTAAAAAATCATGGTTTAGTTCCACAATGTGTGTACAAAAAGAGGAACAATAGCAACAAAAATCTCACCAGAGTTTCTGCAGAGTTGGATGATGAATTAAGTAATTAAAATAACTATTCAATTATTAATTTATTAAGGTTCTTACACTTAATTGTTAATTTACAGTAATTGAAGAAGATGCTTTAACTTACTTTAATAAGTCACCTAAAACATGACGATTTGTCATGGCCAGATATTGAAAGCACTTGGAAAAAAACAGCAGTATACAGGTTAAAATCATTAAAAAATGCTAATTTTTCATATTCTGAAATCCAAACTACCTGGGTCCACTATACTAAACCACTTGGGTATAAACTTGTGAGTTAATATTTATTTAGTCTGAAGTATTTGTTACCTAATATTGTCTTTTATAGATTGACATTGATTTTCAACGCCTTTATCAAAATGCAAAAGATATGCTCAGTATTTTTGATAATACATCAACCAAACTTGTACAAATTCTCAATGAACGAGTGAAAGATCCTACGAGTAGAAAATTACTTACTTCTATAATAGAAAATAACAACTCATCTGAAAGTAAGATATTTTAGAAACACTTAGTATCTGTGTTAAATTTATTCTTATTTCTGTATAATTGTATCTATACAGCCATACATTACTACCTTACTTCTACAATTCTAACTTAAACAATTTATTATTATTTTTCAGATTCCAGAAATTCTGTTATATTTTATGTTTTGCATTCCTTGCTAGTACCAACATCAAAATCATCATACATTGACTCTGAAGGAAAAAAATGTGTCATCAAATATTCAATATCAGATTCCCAACAAAGCTATGTTTTGATAGCCCAAACAGCAGCTGAGCTTGAAGCACTTTTAAACTCAAAGAAAAGCAACGGCAATAATATTCAACCCTGTCTTTTGATTGTGGGCTCTATATCTGAACCTAGTCAAATAATGGTCTATTTTGATAATATTAGGTATAAAGTATTTTCTATTGTAAAAGCTATAGATATTTGTTTCAAGATATTTCATGTTTTTAATTTAGAATACCCCATACAATCCTTGAATGTCTGGTTATTCATCCAAAAATTTTACTTAAACATTTTTTCAAAATATGATAAACCCTGTCCTTTAGTAAACCAAATATTATCTGAATTAAAGTAGGTATTTATTCTATAACTTAATGATTAAAGACATAAAATCATTTATGTAAAAAATTACATACTAATCAAAAATCCGCCCTTAATATTAAATAATATGTATATATTTTCTCAAATAAAATGTAATTTTGTTTCTTTATATTTAGCTGTTATATCATATAAATGTATTATATTATTATTATAATATAAGGTTGTGTAATTTTTATATTTGAAGCATCTCATTTTATATATTGGCTGTAAGGACTAAGGACTATTATACTTAAAAATATTTATGTAAGTACAGTTTTAAAAACTGTTATTATTACCTATCTATTATATTGAAAATTTTGTTATTTTTTCCTGTTCATATTAATTATTCAGTTTTTAACTATTTATGTACCACTAAAATTAAATTCATTTTTTAATACAAACATTTTTAATTTTTCTAATAAATTATTTATTTGTTATTTATCCGTGTGATGCATCCATACAAATTTAAATATTTTGATATTATTTTTCTAATAAAATGTAATTTTTTTCTTTGTATTTAGCTATTATATAATATAAGTTTATTATATTATTATTATAATATAGGATTGTGTAATTTTTATTTTTGAAGCATCTCATATTATATATTGCCTGTAAGGACTATTGTACTTAAAAATATTTATGTAAGTACAGTTTTAATCTTCTGACAATGGTGTTGGATTATTAGAAGTGGACGCAGGTTGTAGTTCTATCAAATCATCATTACTTAAGCTATTATCATCAAGAATAAATTGACCACTGAGCTCAGATAATGAGTTGCAACCACCAAACAAACCATCGTTAAAATTCATTTTCAATCTTAAACAATTACTATATTATGTATGCATATGGGTTAAAATGACAATTTTTTTATATATATACATAGACAGGGATGAAATTAAACAAAATATAAACAATAACAAATGTGCTATAATAAAAAATTATGCAGATAAAATATAACTAAAAAACAAAAATTATACAAATTTGTATCAACACATAAAATAAAAAAGCTTAATTATATGAACTAACTATATACATCTAAAGATTTGTTTTATTTTACTTTATGAAGTAAACATAAAATAAAAGATTTATTTAAAAATACTCCTTTAGTCTAATCATGCGTCTTCCATTGGAGACTTGATTAATATTTATTGGAGGACCACTTATCTCTTCAATACCAATAATGCTCTTTGAAATTATGTTTTTATGTTTGTTGACTTCATATGCTCTCATATGAGAGCAATAAGATTCTAATTGAATTTGATGAACAATAAAAGATATAGCACTATCATTCATTATAATGATTTCAAGTATTTTGTACAAACAAATTTCATGCTTAAAACTACTAACATAATTTCCTATTTTATTAACTGTGCCCTTAAAATCAATTTTAGAATAGCTAATACAATTTTTAGATGGCATGTTCAAATTATTTGACAGAAATTCGAAATTTGAATCAATTTTATGTTTAATGGAAATAGAAAAATCTTTGTGAGCATCTTGATTAAGTAAAAAGTATGCAAATTTCAATTGATATTTTATGGCTAATGTTAAGCAAATATTTTTTCTAGAAGTAATTGACCTAGCATACATTTTAAGTTCTTTGTGCTTAGCCTCATACCTAAAACACCAAAAATATCTGGGTGGGCCAGATTTAAGTATTATTGATGGATAATGAGTTAAGATGTGATGTTTGGGTTTTAAGTTATCATTAAAATATAGTACATAATTTGAATTGTGTTTATAAATCAAGTACTTTAATCGTGAAACAGAACTTTGCTGTGATAACTCATGACTTAGTAAAATTTCAATTATTTCTAAAAAATCTAAAAAAAAAATCCAAACATCATCATCTGCAGGTATTACATCACCTATTATTAATGGAAAGAAGTGTACAAAGCTCATCATTTGTCTTGCAGACATTTTTAAGTGAAATTTAGACAAATGATGTTTCTCAATGGGGGGTGATAAGTTTTTTTGCTCTAATTCACCATAGTTAAAATGTTGTTTCTTTAAGTTCAAAGTTTCTAGAGACAATATTTTTACTGTTTCAGTATAATAAGTGATAATGTGACACATGTTATAATGGCACACACCTTCAAATATGTCATGCATTACATCAACACAAAAATTAGTTGTAACATGGAAGGAATTTATATTATTCAAAATACTATTTTGACTAATCCCAGTTAATGAAAAATTGTTTGTTTCTATATCTTGTACATAATTATCAACATTACGTAGTAATGTTTCATCTTCTTCACCTAATGTATGTGTTATAGTTTTATGGGCCTTGCAAAATCTACAAAAATAATTAGAAGAAAATGAATTACCGAAATCGCAAATGCTGTTAAGTCCTAAATTGTCTCCAATTATCAAACCAAGAATAAAATATACTTTTATACAACCATCGGGTGTGTGTATTATAATCCCATCTTTTTCTAATGAATTTAATTCATCAATTAACTGTTTAAAACATAAATCATTTCCGTATGATTTTATAAGAGATGCTAAAAAAATATTTGTAAGTTTTGAACTATTTTCACTCAAAGGGAAACTATAATATGCAGCAGAAATAGCATGACATGTTGACTTAGATCTTAATGGGTTATTTATTTCGAAATCGTCAATGTACATAAAAAAAGGCATTACTATTTTATTTTGGTGTGAAATTAATTTATTTTTCCACAAAGACCCTTGAATAAAATTTGTCATTGGACAATTATCATCTGAAATTGGACAATTTATCAAATAATTATAACGTTTTATAGCCAAATTAAGATTATTGTTTAGTTCAAAATATTTTTTAAATTGGAATTTGAGTGGCATTAAAATTGCTTTTGTACTTATTTCATCGAATACTGTTTGACCATTGTGGGATACTAAATTTACTTCATTGTTTATTGTAAATTGTTTACATGTATCAGTTAAAAGATCATTGTTGGTTAAACACTTGTTTAATAAATATTCCGTTTTACATAGTTTGAAAGAATCTGAAATTGCTAAAGTAGCTTTTGAAAATTTTGATAAAATTATATGGTCAGTAATTTCACTTTTAATTATACCTTCTAATAATGATATAATAGGCTTAATTATTTTTTTCTCAATATCATTTTGGATATTTGTAACATCACTTCTGCAAAAGTTATTATTGTTGTGTAATGATAAGGAAAATTGAACTGCAAACAAATGTAACTGTTCAATACTCTTATTAATATCAAATATATTTTTATTAGATAATTCAGATGTATCAGATTCATTTATTGTACTAGGGATTTCTGGGATAATATTGTTGTCACTACATACTATTTCTACATCAAAAGTATTATTACCATCATTATTAATTAGAAATTCATTAGAAGTATCTGTTTCATCAGTATTATTTACAAATTTATGTTTTACTAGTGCATGTTTTTTAAAACTACTCAATGTCTGAAAAGATTGAAAACAATTGTTTTCTTTACATGTGTAAGAGCTATGAGGTCCTAGTAAATGTATGATTTTGAAATGAGAGATGAGTGAAGGCAATGTAGGTGTATTTACGTTACAAATAAAACAAATCATTTTAGTAGTAGATAGTTAGTGTAAGAAAAAAATGCTGTTAATGTTTTTACTATAGGTAGCAATTTCGTATACTGTCCTATGCCGATATAGCTCCTAGAAACTTTTGGAGATTGGCTATACCGACTTGCGAAATATAGAAATACAGAAATTAAAATGTTTTTATAACCTATATAATAATAATTATAAATATATATATACTTACTGACCAATAGTGAAAGACTCTTAAGTAAGAGACCCGACACTCGACAGGCTGCAAATTGCAATTGCAACGGCTGGTACTTCGACGACGTACAAAATATCTTTAGTGGTACGCACAAACGGTAAATGGAAAATGAACACGACGTTTATGTAGTAAGTAAGTTTGGTTCGAACGGTAAGCGGAGAGCGGTCAGCGGACGCGACGTTGGGTTCAGCTCAACCGCGAGAAAAAGACAGACAAACGTCGCGAAAACCGTTGACGAGACGACGTCCGATATTCGATAAGATGAGCTGTTGATCGGGGAGGCGGAGAGCGCTTCGAGAACATTCGACTTTTATAGGAAAAAAATATTTTCCACTCTAAAAATAGACCGTTCGGCGTTCATGTATAATATTTTTCAATTTTAACAAATATATACTGTTAATTTAACAAAATATTGTTTAATTCAAAACTAGGATTTTATCAATAATCAATAAAATAATTTTGTTAATATAAATTATGACATTTCGTTCTGTGTAGTTTTCCTGTACTAGTGTATAGTACTAGATATAATTTTGGCCAGTACTGTGGCCCTTGCGGGCCAGCCAACTGTTGGGTAGCCAGTACAGGCGCTTTACTGCGCCCTTTGTAAGTGTTGGCGTAAGACATAAATTTCCAATTGCAGGGATCTATCAAACATACAATTTCTGAATAATGTGTACCCACTAAAGCCTGCACTAAAAAAAAAATCGGGCGCAGGCACACTTGCCCTTGTCCTTAGTGCCGCTCCTGACTACAAGTCATCACAACTAGGTATACCTATATATATAATATAATTATTAGACATTTTTAGGAAACAACTTTATGATACCGTAACATATTTCGTTGTAATATTGTGTCACTGATACATCATAAACATTTAAAGAATGTTAGTTGTTGACGTATAAATATTATTTTTATGGAACAATTATATGATATCGTATATGTATACATGTTATTATATTGTAATATCGTGTCAATGATGAATCATAAACATTTATAGAATATTAGTTATTAACACGAAAAACATTATTTTTACAAACAGTTATAGAATATCGTGCTGATGTTAATTGCAGGTAATGTTTTTTTGGAACCCAAATTTAACAATAGGAATCAATGTTATATGTAACTTCCATTGCACAGTGGGATGCTACTGTTTTCGTGAAATTGAACCTAGAAGGTTGTAACTCTGTATAGGTATCACTATTCCCTAGAATGCGTAGATAATGATTGTATTAAAAAAAAAACATTAAAATTAAAATTTTAACTGTATAGTTTTGGCCGCGTAAAATGACGTTTCGGACCACTGTGCAGCGTGTTCAACGATGTGTCGGCGGTCGTCGTTCGATTGGGTGTCGCGCATTATCTTCGGAAATCTGGTTAATTTATTTACCAAAGCCCTCGGCCCCTCTGTAGTCCATACTACACGCACTGTAAATATAATAATAATATGTTTATTTAGAGTCTGCCGTCGACGGCGGATCGATTTCTCCGCGTGCAGTCAACATACATATTATATTATATATAGGTATATATAAACGTATGAATTTGTGTGTGTCTGTACGAACGAACAAGGTATATGTAGGTACCTACCCATATATTTACTGCACACTCGCAGTCATTAATTTACATTTCTCGTTTTGTCTTTTATATGTACATTTGTGACGTTGCAGATCCCTTACATATATAATACTACCCACACACGTAAGTATCTATATCTGTGTAATACGCGTATACAATATATACCTATACGTATATACTACATATATATATATATATATATATTTATATATAGGTATTTTTCGAAAAAGAGACGGCTGTGCGGTGGCGGCGTCGAACGAGTGGTGTTGAGGTGATGGAGCAGCAGAGAAGAGCATAAAAAGAATAACAACAACAACAATATAGCGAGCGAGAGAGAGATGTACGCGAGGAGAAGTGGTGTCGTCCCGCGCGCATAGAGGCGGTGGCGGGGTGAACGAACAGCTCAATCGGCCGGCCAATAGCGCTGGGCGGCGGGTCTGATGGGCGTGACCGGACGGTCGCGCCCGTTGGCCCGCCGGCCACGCGTAACCATGGCACGGCGGACGGGCGGAGCCTGCTCGGCGGCCCGCGACCGGTCGGCGCGGCGGTGCCGGTAGACTCGTTCCGACGACGACGATTACAACAGATCGAGCCGCGGAGACGAGTCGCACGCCGCCTCCGTCGCCGCCGTTTTTCGGGTAATACGCGCGGCCGACCGCGAAACCGCCGCCGCGCACACGCGCCAGACAAACGCTATTTGCAACGTTTATAATATTATTATTACTATTATTACTATCGTACACACTGCCGACGACGTCATATTATTGTGTGTAGGTTTGGCCTGTTATATTTAAAGCAAGCCCGCGATTGTCGACTTTTATCGTTTCGCGACGGATCCGGGCCTGCAAGTCATGGCCCTGGAGACGGAGCGTTGCAGCCCGAACAACGCTTCGAGCCCTGGCCCGACGGACAACAACCGGCGGCCCGGGCTGGACGACTGCAGCGATCAGACCAAAGAAGTAGTGTCGTCAGGGTCGTCGTCGACGTCGCCACCGCAGCCGCAGCCGGTTGTCACGGTATCCGCGTTCCGACCGGTGCACGACAGCGTGGCCGCGGACGGTGACGACGATCGGACGCCGCCGATGGCCGTGCCCGAGGAATCGTCACTATTGGCCTGCAGCAAGCCGCTGAGCATATGTTCGCCTCTTCAGAACAAGACCGTCGCGACAGCGGCGGCCGACCCGCTTCATAATCGTCACGCTTCTCCGCCGCCACTTCAGCAGCCCACGAGAAAGAAACCGCCGTCGTACGTTCAGAAAGCTCAGCAAGTGACCAACGACGTACCGCGATGGGTCCAGCAGCAGCAGCTCCAGCAACACGCCGCACTCAACGGTGATCACGGACCGCTACAGCCACCGTCCACTGCGGCGGCCGCGGTCGCAGTAGAATACACCATGGCCATGGCTGCGGCGGCCGCTGCTGCCGCTGGCGGTGGCGGTCACGTTCCGCCCGTGTTTCCGTTCAACTCTTGGATGTACCGGTTCAATTTCCTGCCGATCGTACCGGCCGCGGCCGAATATTTCCGGGAAATGCAACACCACAACCTGCACCACTCGACCGGTGCAGGCGGATCGCCCGAAACGAGCGACGACCACCGACCATCGGCCACACTCCATTTACAGCCGCCGCACGCCGAATTCGCCAGGCAACAGCAGCTGGCCGGAACTATGGCCAACCTACACCACCACCACAATCCGGTGGTGCCAACGCCGCAAGTGGTGCAGTCCGCATCGCACCAACCCTTGCAGCCGCCACCGCCGCCGCCGCCACCCCAACCGTCTTCGCAGCAGCCGCCGATGATGGCCGGTGGTGGTTATGTTTCCAGGCCGGCCAGCACTTCCGGTTCGTCGGACGTTTCGTCGTCGTACGGTTGTGGCGGCGGGCTTCCGACGGCCGCCGGCGCTGGAACCACGAAGAACTGCAGCAGCTACCGATCACCGTCACCCCGCTCGCCTAGCCCGTTCCGATTGGCGTTTTCCGTCGACAACATACTCCGACCGGAATTCGGCAGCAAACTCCATCAACACCTGCATCACCATCACCACCAGCCTTTGCCACAACAACATCACCACCGCCACGGCAGGCCGTCGTCCGTGTCACCGCCACCGCCTTCCGCCGCCAAACTGCACTTTGGCACTCTGCTACAGAACAAGCCGCCCACACAGCCATCCGCGCCGTCGCTGCACCGGCCCGCTCCAACCCGTCCCAAAGCCGTGGCCGTCGGTCCCAAACGGCCCACGCCCGCCGTCGCGTCGGACAAGGCTAACAAGCGAAAGCCGGCCCAGCAGCAGCCGTTGCCGGCGTGTTCGCCCGTCATTAACAACAACAACAACAACAACTGCTACGACAGCGACAACAGCAAATCGGCGAACGGCGGCCGGAGCCACCACCACCACAAGCCGGACGACTCGGGCAACGAACAGGAATCGGCGGGGTCGGACGCGACCGGGAGCGGCGACCAGCAGTCCAACGACAAAGAGATGTGGCCGGCCTGGGTTTACTGCACTCGGTACTCGGACAGACCGTCTTCGGGTGAGTTCAAAACCGTTATATTAAAAAAAAAAAATTAACGTTAAGTTTGTATTCGGGTTTTCCCCCATGTGCTGGGCTGCCCATCGCGAGTATGTATACCTGATATATTGTCCATGCAGGATTGTTCCACAAGTCGTCTTCGGGTTAAGGTCTTAACCGCTTATTTGCGTGATATTTTATATTTTAAATTTTATATTTTTTTTAATTTTATTTATATTTTGCGTATAATGCGCTGCGAGTTCGTTGTCGGCTGTTGCGATGTTTTTTCGGCGTCTGTGTTTGCTTATAATATATATTCCTGACAGCCAGATTGTCGCCTTCGCTCGCAATTATGTAAATTATATTTTATATATTATATTATAATATGTTATTTATGCACGCGCGAAATCGTTTTCAACGCGATTTAATCTATAGCAAACAGACCGCTGATCATATAATATGATGATTTTTATTTAACTATATTGTATGTGCGATACGGTTTTTTACACGTAAGGTATTATATTATATAATAATATATACGCGAACGTCTTTAAACGTCGTACGATAATCGTATATCTGTGTTTACGCATTATAATATATGCACACACACACACACACACATATGTATATTTAGTCATTAGTGTTAAATAATATATAAGTTAAAATACGAGAAATTAAGTCATTCGTCTTGTATATGTACGCGCGTGTGAAGAAAAAAAAATAATCCGCGAGGTTTTCGATTTCGTTCGTATGTAGGTAAATAATACATAATATACCTACAATATATATATATACTGCACGCGTTTATAAAGTATAATTTATGTAGATAAATACGGAAAAAATCAACAAAAAAAAAAAAAAAAATCGTCTCTATTCGCCGCCGTCGTCGTATACCTACATAATATTATATATTATACACATAACTGAGGCATTATAATAGTAGATACGCGTCTATACCAAATATATATAACTCGCGTAGGTGTGCACACACACGCGCGCGCATATAATGATATAATTATGTATATATCAATATAATATATATTATTTCGCATTCGTGTGTTGGGCCGATTTTCGTAATGATATATTCGTTGCACTTGTCGTCGTCGAATGATTGACGACTACTTTACCGCGTACACACGGGCCCATACACGCGCAGCTATAAAATGCATATTGTGTGTGTGCGTTCCATTGTTTTCGGTCCGATTGTGTTCGCCTATTATAATATGTATTACTATAAATCGGCCGGTTAACGGTTTGTGCGCGTGCGGCGTTGCGCAATGGTAGGCGAAAAGTAAAAGTCATATCATTATATGCCTACTTATAAAGTTATAATAGTAAGTACATACCTATTTAATAATGTACGCACGTTTAATAATACGTATATTGAACGTAAATTAAAAAATTCGCGACCCCGCGCCGCAGCCCGTGACATTCCATATACGCGACAACTCGACTACGATTTTATTACGAAACGGTGTGTGTCCTGTGCGCGTTGTTCTCTACGTCATAGAAATCGAGACAATAATAATGATAATATTTCCGAGTTTTTCGTTATTGTTTCTTGTCGGCGCCGTCATTTTTTTGTTTTTGGGCTACTGTTCGATATATTTTGCAGGCCACGAATTCATCGCAAGAACATGATAAATATATATTAGACGCTTATTATATTATGCTGCAATGTTAAACTAGAGTTATTTTCGGCAATTTCGGTGTGGGCCCTAACATAACCTCTAAAAATCTCGGGCGTTTCGTGACCTATATAATGACTGTGCCGCGTTTTGGGAGTCTACGTGTCGGTATGTCGTTGATTTTCGCACATTCCCGACGCCCGACGACAGACCTACACAGTGCAATTCGTTTTATCGTAAACCAGGCAACCGCTATATATCTCAGTAAGAATTTTTTTTTTTAAATATGTATGGAAAATACTAACAGTGTACCTATCTTTTAACTTCTATATATTGTATATATTTAATACCTAATATAGAATTGGGTCGTCCTATTGTGTATTATAATCGTAGTGACCAACGTCATGTGACATCGCAGTCCATCGCGTCATGTCCACTTGATCAAAGTTCAGGCTCACCATCCACCGCAATGAAGTGAACTCGGAAGCGCGCTAATCGAATAATTGATTATTTTACACACACGCATCTAAAACTTTAAGTCCGCACCACATATAATACGCTGCAGCGATATCTGTGCACTTGGCATCATTTCAGCCGGCTTTGACTTAGGTATCTTCAGCTGTTTGACTTTTAGAAAACTTATTCGTAACATAATATTTTTGGTTTAACGCGCTGGTTACCATCACCGCCGATTACCTCATGGTTAGCGGTTATATTAGGTTTATACGGTATATAGGTACTTATAATGTGTGTGGTTTGGGTACATTTCGAATAACGTGCAGATTACAATGATACGCGCGTTTGGCCCTGCACAATATTCACGATGTTTATGTACTTGTACTATATATAATATATGCAATACTCCACGAATGTGATAATTGATAAGAAATATTTGATTGTGTTGTCGCGTCATCCACGAAATTATTTTTTAGTGACATTTTTCAACAGTTTGTCGGCAAATAAGACACGGTACCTACGATTATACCTACTACACGGGTATACCTATATATTCTAGTAGTAAAACAATATTTATTATATTGCGGTAGTCGATATAATGACGATTTAAATGATTAGAAAAATTCAGAAATACGGGTAACCATTAAATCACGAAATACCGAGGTTGTGGTGACCGTATTGCCTATAGCGCACAATCTTTATATAGTGTTTCAATACAACACCAAGTATGTAGATTGCATCGCGTAGCCCCTTAACCAATAGCCGCTGACGAAAAATTAATACATCCTCAGTATGTTATGTGGTATAATACTCGATTCACCTGTATCGTGATCACCGCACGATGACACAACATATTTTTTACAATAAAAACGACGGCTGTGCGACCTACCGAAATGTTTTTCGACGTTATCGATTTGTTTTCAAAATGTGTCGTCAATACATTTATGGGTACATGCTCGATGACACGTTTATATTCTTTTTCAACAACCGCGCGGTGCAGTCATTTTTAAGCGACACGACTACAGCACAATTAATCATCAATTTTGTACTGTGCACAAAATCTATTTGGTATAATTAATTTTTAATGTCATTCGAGGTCGAGATTATAATCGACCACCAACGAACTATATAAAGAAGAACAGCGCGTGCCCCGATTTTGTGTAACGCAAAAATATGAGAATTTTATAAATTAACTCCACTCCATGCTGTATGATGTATACAATAGCCAGCTTATTACATTTTGTAGCACAATAAAACTATTAAATAGCATTTAAAATAAAGCAATATAAACACTACAAATTATTTACGAAAATTGAAAAAAAAATAGTTTAAACGTAGACGGTATAGGTAATAATTTCTTTTTTTTTCTATGAATTTGTTATATACCCACCTATTATACCTACGTCTATACAACTAAAATATTACAGGTTGGTTAAAAATTCCCAATCACAAGATTTGTACGTACACAAACATTATATAGACGATGTTAAAATAAACGTCGGGCTATTAAATATTACAGATTCCATTGACAAAAAAAAAAAAAATTACTAAAAACAATAATATGCCAAAAACTTTACTTAAAAGTAAAAAAAAAAATCTTCTGAAAAAATAACTAAAAGAAATGTACGTCTTATTGTATATAATACCTACGCTGTTAAAATATATATATATAATATATGAATCGAATTTATAGCTGACGTAGTTGTTTCTCATTAGACCGATAAATAAAAAAGGCATACAAAGTCGTAGGACAATAACGTTTGATTTTACACGATATAATAATAATGCGCCTAAACGCGTATCGTCGTTTATAATAATATTATAATATTATGTGCCGTCGGTTTGCGGTTTTGTATTATATAATTATACACAATAAACGTGATGGTGCGGTGTGTGTGCATAAAAACGACGGGGGTGGTTTATCTGGCTCTCGTGTATATATATATATATATATGGTCGCTCTACGACTGCCGTTATATACACATGTGACAAATGCCCAATAACGCGTATATTATCTTCCTTCTCGCACGGAGGACACCATCGCACACACAATATAATATATGTATACAAACGCCGCGTGTGTGTACAAAACCACCCTAATCGCGTAATAGTCGCTCGTGTTTTTTTTCTGACATTATCTCCGTCGCAGCTTCTCACCACACCCCCTCGTTTCGGTTGGGTAGGGGTGGGCGGCGGCGGCGGTGGCGGCGTCGTCGTGTTTAACACATGTATACGCACATCACACCGTCGTCATAATGACATGATATATAATATCGCGATAAATAAATGATTGTAATAATAACACAAACGACGCGTAATGGGTCCCCGGGCGGCGCGGGACCACCGCACATCGGCGGCGACAAAAGACGATTTTATTACACACGACGTATTATATTATACACCTAATATTGTTATATTATTTCACGACAATGGCGGTTCTTTTTTTATTTATCTTTTTTTCCCGTTCCGCGTCCGCCTGTGCAGCGTGTTATTATATTGTACACACGGCCGCGGCCTTATGTCGCCCGAAACCTCAGCGGGGGCCGCCGCCGCGTGTACGTTTTTCGAATCGATGGCAGGCGTATATTATTAGGTGTACCTACAGATTTGTTGTCCTGTTGTCGAGAAATAATGACATTTTCGAGACTTAAAATCTTCTCTGGTGCAGGAGTCGTTCGCGCGCAGGATCGATCGGCGGATTACGCCACGCGGAATCGACGAGGATTTGACGGTCGTCGCGGTCAGCTGCGCAGCTAAAACCTCTTTGAAATTATACATATATGTACTATAATATTGTGTAGTGGCAGATATAATAATATCTAATGCATACAATCCATCCGACACTTTCGGAATTGCTGTACACGTCATTTTAACTGAGAACACAATTTTTTTCAATTTTTTCGTCACAATCCTATATATATCCTATGTATAGGTAAGGAAATTCTCCATTTCTACGCTAAATACGGTAGTATGTATATTGTATATATTAAACTATATATATGTCTGATGTGTATTTATTTATGTACATTGTCGGTCACATTAAACGTAATTTAGGTAATCCTTTCGGAAAAAAAAACATGCAATTTATGCACCTCATTTTATACTTGAGAAAAAAAATAAATCTTATGCGATTTTTGAAATAATCTTAGTGGTTAAATTTATGTCAATAATACGATTTGAAATTTACGAAACACTGCACCAATTCTATACACCTATAATACGTATATTATTTATAAGCATCCTGCAGAGTAAATTCGCAATAAAAATTTGGCGTGTCTTTTCACACCGGTTTTCACAGGTCTCTTACGATTATAATATTATTCGGAATACGTCCGCTTAATATATATTATTAGATGTCATGCATACTTTGTATACCTACCTATACTGTATAAACATATCGGTTATAAAGTCCACTGAAAATCGTCATAGGATTTATTCGAAAAATGTTCACGTACCACCGGGGTGTCACGTTTGTTGTTGACGGAAATAATGTTAAAATTGTTTCTATTCACAATGAGTCAATATACAGCAGTAAACGGTCATTGCCTCCTGAACCTATATATAGGTTTATGCCATAGTATCTACGAACCTTTTCGTTTTCAATCGTGCCAAAAATCTTTGACTCCTCGAACTTGAATTCATAAAATTATTAAATTTAAATAAATAAATAGTTTATATTTTAATATTTATTTGAATTTTTAATTTATGACACATTATACATACATATTTCATAAAACATATAAAATAAAGTTTAAAAATAATATTTTTAATACAATAATAATACATTTAAATTTACTGATAATATTAATTTGCCGTATTTAAATTTTCCGACATATATATATACGTATTTGTAAATTCGTTTTCTTCATTTAATTGCCATTCTGTTTTTTATATAACTGCATTTTTTTTAATTGCACTCCGTTTATAGTAACTTTTTCCAACTTAGTCACACTTACGCGCGATGTTGAATACGTTTTACTGGAAGTCATGAATGTGCCCAGGAAATTATTTTTCCTTTTATAGTCGATTAATTTCATGTAGGTTACATTAAGCTTTAAAACACATAAAATATAAAAAAAATTTGATTTAATTAAATGATAAATTAAAAATTATTGTTTTTTGTTTTTTGTTTGACATTTTTAAAAACAAATATTTTAAATATACCTACATATGTTTTTGGACTGGATACAACTTTTTTTTTGGAGGCCAATTTTTGTAAGGTTTTTGTTACCGTAGTTATGTTAGGTACTAATAACATTTTATAGTTTATTATTTGTATTAAAGTAGATATATTATTGATATTCCACATTATAAAAAACATGTTGATTATAATTCATAGATTTTCTTTGTAGAGAAAAAATATCAAGTAGCATATAGGTACCTACTATACATTTGCACTTCTCTCTAAAATCTTTTTTATTTAACATAAGGTATGTCACATATTTTAAATGTTTTATTACACGTTTTAAATATTTTGGCAATTTGAATTACATATATATTTACATATTTTGGATTTTCTATTATACCTACACAAAGTAAATCAAAGACCTGTAGTTATAAAACTTGGCTATTTGACGGTCATTTTCCACCAGTTATTTTATTATAGATATACATGCATTGGTATTTCGTGTCCTAATACATAAACAAATATTCTGGTTTTGGATAAGATTAGAAGCAATAAATATAAAACTTATAATATTAGTATCACCTATTAACTATATAGATATCTCTACGTGACTACTGTTGTACCTACGACTGACTGTTAATAAAAAAACGCAATACGTACATTTCAATATAGGTAGTTAGTCCGTTAAAATATCCTTACTACAATAAATTCAAACATTTTATTGAAATAGGAAAATGTCGATAACAACAAATAAAAACGATTGTATCCACCGATATCTTAAAAATCGTATAATTTGTTTATTTTATACAATTTTGCAGTAGGTACTCTTACATTTATGAGATTGTTTCGATAGGTTACAGACAAATTAAATAACTGTAGTAAAATTCCAAATTATTTTTGTTGTACCTAAGCAATTAGTTTGTGTTTATCTATATTAAACAGTTTTTTTTTTTAAATAGGAGGTATACCTAAAGCATGCGTATTTCATAGGTAATTGAATTGGCAGTATACCTGCTAAATTTTTATATATTCGCAATAATATCTTTAAATATGAACTATGATGATAAATTGATAACCATCAAATATTCTCTATAGTCTATACCTATACGCTCTGCATTGTATTGTTAGTTTTAGGATTTTCATCTCTTTAGAAGTAGGTACGTGAAGGGGTTGATGAATCACTTGACAGTTTTAAATATTTTATTTTTATTTTGTACTCAACGATCGAGAAAGTAGAAAATAAAAACACACGTTTTTATTAAGAACAGTAGGTACATATATATTTAACATTTTTTCACATATAACAGTGACATATACAGTAAACCACATATTATACTTCATAAATGAAAACAAATTTAATGATTTAGCAATTCGCTGGTTGTATTCTCTATTTTTGTACGCAACGCGCATTTTAAAATCCACTGCAGCGAGCTATTCAAAACGGGACCAGTTTTTCTCGGGTAACAATTTTTTTTTGGATATCCGCTGGTTTCCTGAACCCGTTATTGAATTTGTCCATGTTATACCCGGGGTATATATAATGAACCTGCTCGAACACGTTTCAGAGTTCATGGTTTAAGACTCCATTAAAAAAAAATTATATTCTCATTGTGCCCGCAGTCTTATATATATTATATACGAGCAATTTAAAATTTCATGAAATATGAAAACAAAAACAAAAAGGTAGTTGTTAATAAATGTTAAATAAAAACGTTTTGTTAAATAATTCATGTTATTAATAGGTACATATTTTATCTAAAAATAACAACATAAATATTAACATATTTTGACTTTTTTAAGAACTTCGACTGAAAATAAATGTAAGAATGTACTAATTGTTAGAATAAGTTAGAAAATATTGCTTTATATATTTACATTTAAATTCTGTTTAAGTTATTACTACAATGATCTCAAAGAAAAAAATAAACGTTTAGCATTGGAATTGTAAATTTGTAACTATTGTAACTATAAGACGTATCCATAATATATACTAGGTACCTATATACATTTTTTTTAAACATTTATTTGAATATCTGTAAATATTTTTTTACAATAAGAGTTTTTGACGAAAGAACAGGAGGCTTCAAAGTCTTGCGCTAGAGAAGCCACCTTATAAAAACAATCTAAGAGTTAATATAAAACCAAAAAATTGTTTCAATTCGAACAATGGTATCTATACTTAATAGTTGAGTTACATCCATAGGTCGACATAGAAATTATATTTGTGTATATGAGCTATATACACAACTCAAATTATTTAAAATAAAATGGCATTCATCAAGCAAGTCATAATTTATTACATTTTCGTAAAATAACGGTGATGCGATTTACCAAATTCTTACTGGCCTCGGCGTAGTGTCACAATAATCACGAGTTGTCATGAAATCGTTTTACGTAGGTATACCTATACAAAATAATTGGGTACCTACAAGTAATCGAGAGCGGTTTCGACGTTAAACACCGTATAATTATTGTGATATATTAATTTTGTCAAAAGGTCAACCCTCGTTTACAGTAAAATTAATTAACGTTTAACGGGTTTAGCCGATATTATTATATATGCATAGGTATATAGGTATATATAGTTTAACGCCTATGAAATTCATCGAAATCGATAGAAATTAAATCGTCAACGAGATTCCGTGGTTGGAGACGATCGATTTTGTTGTGAACACAATACATACATTTAACAATATAGGTATTAAGCCCACGTTATGTCGCCCTTCGCATCGTTCTTATAATATAATCTCAAGTAGCTCCTGTCTCTCGAAATTCTTGGCATTTTTGCCATGTATGTGTAATGTGTTACCGTATAAATTATTCCTGACCCTGTTTTGTGATTTGACGTACAACCGCAACGAGATGGTATTTATGTCGCAAGTACAGGCAAACGACTTCTCGAATATTTTTAGTTTTTTTTTCTTTTGAAAAGCCGCATTGCGTCAATTTAAACGATCGTGGTGGTTCAAATTAATAATAATTACCTATTAGTTTTCTAAAATGACCTAAAATTATTAGCCATTATATCAAATCAAATTTTTAATACTTTACACCTTTCATTTAAAAACGTAAGAATATCTTTTAAAAATATTTTCTAAAATCATTTTTAATCATATACTTATTCATAAATAGATTTTATGAACTCATTAAACCGAATAAGTGCTCCTAAATTTAGTCTGATGACGTATTAAGGGTAGTTGTGGAAGGACAAAGTGGGTAGTTGCTCGAGTATCAATTTTTGGAAGACAAAACAAAAGTTGAAATTTTCTAATTTTCAATATTTGTAGTACACCTATATACACTTATTAATTAGATATTGAAAAATATGCATATAATACATACTCCTTTTGGGAGCTCTGAATGGCCGTTACGATATTATTATTACCGCCCCGGTGGTGGTAATAATATAGGTACTAATATGCATAATATTATTACCTACGCCACAACTTGGAAATGTCATTGCTCGCAGACCTATTTCTTTCCATTTTCATTCGTATTATTTTCGAGCATATGAATTATACACAACATGTTCATCTTCGTACACTAATGTTGCTATGTTCCTTTTCGTTTTTCGCCATATACCTAATATATTATCTATATGATTTTTAAATTTAATATCTACTACAATTTAAAATGTTTAATATTTTGTACATTAGGTAGATCACTATAATGATGATTATTTTAGTACACTCTCCTCGTAGTCTCATCGAGATACAGTGTAGCTGAGTCCGAATGTCAACTGAAGTATAGACGATTATTTCATTTAACTCGTAAGAGCAACACAGCGCTGATTTTGTTTGCCTAGGTAAATTATGATATTCAACCAATTATGTATAGGTACAGCGGTTATGCACGAATAAGCAGATATTGGTTAGGAAAATTAAAGTTAAACGTCTCAAAAACGTAAACAATAAGATTCGAACGATATATTTTTTTTCGAGTATTCGCGAGGCTTTACGGAATCCGCGAATTCATCAATACGAACGGCACCCTTGTCGCGCGCATGCACCTTTGCGATTTAATTTTCTCGCTGATTTCCGCGTCGGAGCGAATAATTTCGATCATTCCGACACCCATTTTGCGGGGTTCGCCGTCGGACCTATGGTCTTTATACGCTTAACCGAACGGCGTCGGCGCCTAACGAAATAATAGAATAAATATATACGCATTTATTTGAGCTCGCGCGCGCGCGCGCGCGCACGCTTGGGACTGTGAGACGAGCTCGATGATCGATAAAACGCGAACGGTCTCTGCCGTTTCACCGCCCAATTACCGCTCGCGCACAGTGCAGTCGGCGATTGTTTTATTTCGCCACGCGCGCCCGACCGACGACCACGACCGAGGTTCGTATTATAATAATATTACGGACGGTGTGCGCCACCGTAAGGAGTATATTATATTCGAATAGCATATTAAATTGATTTAAGTATAATTATTTCGGCAGGTACCTATCGAGTTATTTTCAACTTCCGCGGCGGCCGTTATCACACGTGGCGTCCTGGCAACCTGGCGACAGGCGTAATATTACGATGTACATTTTGTTCACGGCTCGCGAGTCTATATTATTTAAATATAGAATATTTTATGGTGCCTAAATATTGTACTTGGGTGAAGGAAAAAAACAATAATAATTACATTGTATACAAATAAATAATAATTAGGTAGGTACACACGATGCAGGTATACCAATAACACTACCGTCCAATTTGAAAATTATATAATAATTATGCTCTGTGCATTAGGGCGGTCCTGTTTGACTACAGAGTGGTTCAGAGTGCTCAGCGAATTAAAAATGTGTACCTAAGTTCGGATCGGTTTTTTTTTGTTTTTTCATCACTAACTAATTGCACTACAGGGTATATAATAGTATAAAAATATACGTAGATACTCATTACCGGATATTATACAGTTACAAAACGTCCTGTATTTCATTGAACACGGTTGAACTGTATAATGGTACCTATAACCTAACCTACCCTAACCTAACCTACCTACCTATATTGATTTTGCATTATGGATTGATTTTTTTACATATATGACTCTTGAAATTGTTGTTGTATTAATATGTACATAATATTATAGATACTATAATCCTATAAATTTCTAGAACCATGTCTCTTCATCAAACTATATCCAGCTCTTCATGATTGCGGGAAATTGGTAAAACTAATATTTGACATGTGCAGCCTAAAAATACCTGAATTGGAATTTGTCATTATTTCTATATTTTATAGACTATAGAGTAAAATAATTTTTTATTATTATTATTATTTTTTTTGATTCTGAGCATAGCAAACAATGAAGTATTGATCTATACAATTATGTGTTTTTTTATTTTTGTGGCGAAGACACATTTTTAGTACAAAAAATGATCCAATCATCTGACTTAATTATGTCCATTTATCTGCCAAACTGATAAAAACAAATAAATTTATATTAAGTGACTGGGAGTAATTTAAACTAGATCTTATTGAATTTTGAAATTGATATTCTGAATAATCATAGCCGAGTGTTGTAAATTATATTCAGCACATCATATATTATAAAGCTTAAGATCTACGGAATATATTTTTAATGTTGTAATAATACATAATTTTCTAGTCTGCTGCACGAACATCAACGGCAGTAGTCCCTCGTTGGCCAAATCGATTTCAAAGTTCCATTCTGATATCCCAAGTCTCTGCTCCCTTTTCAATTTCACTTTCCGTCACGAACCATTTATTTATATTTTATGATTCCACAATTAACCCCTGCACGTGCCTCGCAAATCCCTCATGCCCCTCGCATCATTTTTACATAAACGGTGTGTGTAAACATTTTATTTGGTTTTGTCTTACTGCACTTGTTGTGTTATACACTATATGTAACAATTTAATCGTCTACGCTTAAAGCCTTATTGTAGTCAATTATTCATAACTCTCGTCACATTATTATTTATTTGGTTCATATTGTTCACACGAGACGTAGTAACTCGATAAATACATAAAAATATCACATCTAAAGTGTGGGAAACCGTTAAGGTCTGTTGGGTGATTTTATTTTGTTTACACGCTTGCAGGGCACAGCGTTATAGGCACTCAGTTATATTTTTATTGTTTGTTTGTTTTTAATGTCGATATTTATTATAGGTACTATGGTTTATATAGGTTAGATAATCATACAATTACACGTTGTCATTACGGTTTAAAAATATTAATTGTGTAATTACATCGGCTGAAAACATGGTATTAAGCACGCTCCGCGTTCAGTTTTCTACGGACCTTTTTTTTCAATCATAAAATATGTAATATGTAATATAATATTGATTTACTTATTATACAGAACATTGCACGTTATCAATTTTATGATATTATCGTACTTTGTGGTATACAATATAGCTAGTGCTGCAGGGTGCATTTCGGCTTTTAATTTTTGGCAGTGTCGAAAAATTCAAATCGATGGTTATTGCGACTGCTGCAAGTACATATGGACGACGACAATATTTCTACCTATATTGTTTTAATATTATATTGTGTCTGGAGCTCGTATCGGAGAGAATGCGCTTAATAACGTTAATAATTTATCCGCGTGTATACCTACCTTAATAATATATAAGTATGTATACACGCCGATCGGATGATACAACCGGCTAGTTACATTGTGTGAGTGCGTATATATTTATAATATAGGTATACGATCCGGCAAATCTCCGAAGAGATCTTATTTTAATGTCAGTTTATAAAATAATAATAATGCTCTATGGGTATTGGTGGATGTGTGTGTGTACCTACATTATCGTAATATACATCGCGGTAGTACTCGTTGTCTATATATGCATATAGGTTTATTATAATAATGTATATAATTGTAGATAGGTAGGTAGAATTATATAATATAGCAGTATATACATCTAGGTACCTACCTACCTATCTGTAGTAATAATAATAATAATAATAATGGAAGCGGACTCTAAAAAGCGAACACGAGAAACAAAAGAAAATAATAATAAAATGGAAAAAAAATCTTGCGTTATAATAATATATTATATTATAGGTACCGAGCGCGCGTTTTACAAAGGGAGAGGAGAATATTACAGCCTATATACATATTATGTATACCGATATAACATCATACGGGCATGGACATAAGTAATATTATACATGTATTATATACATTACCTAAACATATATTATGAGCTCGTGTAATTTTTTATATTATTTCTTCTAATGGCCGTTTTTGCATTTGTATAGAACTACAACCTCGGCCATTTAATACATAGATATAGGTACCGCTGTATGCACTACCCCGCGGAGTAGGTATATATATGTATACCTACACGTTTTACGCATAGACGTGTGTACCAGATTTATTTAATGCATGCGAATGGATATTTATAAATGTATAATAATACTGTTTGTCGGCGTATAGGTTATACTTCTGATGGCGGTCGCGTTTGCCTATTTCTAAGTAGGTATATTTATAGTATATATTGTTATACAGATATAACGTGAACAGTGCCACCGTGTAAGTCGTCGAATATGAAACCCACAAGGATAATATAAGTTATCTTATCTACATCGCTTGCTCATCAACTTTCGAACGATGTACAGAAGGGTACACAAATATTGAAAAGTATAATATGTTTATACGATATGTTAGTTCGTATGTTGTACATCACGCGTATTAAAATAACTTTTAATACCATAATATTCTGGTTGAACTTGCCAATTCAATAATTGTTATAATTCACATATAATAGGTACCTAAATACAATTAATTAGAAATTAATTGCTTTATTCAATTGCATTTTAAATAACAGTCTTAATATTATATAATACTTATGCATACTGTGATAAAATCTATGCATTGGTCATGGTTTCGTATACTTCAGTTTGTTACCCTTGTATTGTAATTAAAGTTTATATTTTTAAGCAGAAATACTTACACAAAGTTTGAAAATTGAATGGTATTAGATTCAAACTGTAAGCTGAAAGTTAGCAAACAACTTGCATTTTTTATTACACATAATTTCTTTCAGTTCTATTGTTAAATATGTTGATGCGCGATAATTTGACGTAAAGTAAATATTTCGGCCGAGCATCATCGCCAATTTTTGAACCCGAATCACGACTTCACTCGTGACCTATTATACACGTCAGGCGTCTACAAAGAACACCGTGGCAATGTGCAAACAAATTATTATCGTAATTTTTCCGTCAGTGCACGCGGAAAATAACTTATGCTGATTAAAAAGAGCCACTACGCAGTTGATGATTTATGAATTGAAATATATCGGAACACCCTGACACGTGCAGAGTGCGATATCGTAATAGAATCGTGATATCGGCTTACGCAGGTCGATTATAAAAATATGATTTTGTCAATCCAGCTTGTGGAGCACATTAACAGGCCAACTATAAGTTAACCGTGTGGAGTACGATAGTGGAAAAGTACCGAAGTATCATATTATGTGCGCATTAACAAAATTACTTTTTTTTTATTTCGTGTAGTACATATGGCGTTTTACATCCGAAAAACGAGCGAGCACGCGATTATTTCGTTTTGAATCGATCGCGGTGTATACAACAGACCGGGTCTGTCCGAATATTGTAACGAACGACGCGACCGCGGTATATACCTACCTACTATACATAATATTATACTTGATAGCCGAGGAATTTTCGTGACGCAAAACGCTCCCTCTGAACGTGTATAATATAACCATATATAGATACAATACGGGCGTGTGTATTATAATTTACAACACATATTATATACAGTTCATCGTCGTTATAAATTATCATATTATGTAGTTATTATATACGAGACGCGTCCCATATGACATTATGATGCCAATTTATAATACGCCCACCCGGCGCGTGCGTGTGCAGACATACACCCCGCTCGTAATGGCTGTTATTACAATATGCGAATATCGTACGTAATAAAATTAAAAACCAACAATTTAGTACCATCGGCTAAATTTGTTAGGAACCAATCACGTCGGTATAAAAAAGGTTTTTTTCAAACTGGCGGGGCTCCTATATAAATTGAACCCAAACCATGCAATATAGGTAACATTAAAAGTATAGGTAGAAGTCGATTAAGTTGGGACAAACAAATCATACACAGCTGATAATTTTATACTCCTATACGGATTCCAACTTTCTCCTCTAGATTTCCATCATATAATATCGTTGAATGTCAAAATAATAAATATTGACCTTGTAAAAGTCACTTAATAGCAGTAGGTATATATTTATCATCTGTCTGCAGCTATTTACCATCCTGTAGGAACTTCGGAAAATGTATTATAATTTAAACTATGCACAACAACGGTTACTAATAATTTACGATCGTAATAATTTCGACACTGAAACTGCAGATTCTGAATTTTCCCAAAATCGTTTTCCGAAAATTTTAATTTGTGAAAAAAACTCGTTGACGAGGACCATAAATATAATATTATATCAACGAGTACACATTATATATACCGGCCGACTACAAACGTTTACCGCACGATGTACTTTGCATAATAATATATATAATACGACGTAATATATCGTTGTATGTGCAGACGACCGCAAAGGCTGCTTTTGGCGAACAAACTTTGTGCGTGCGCCGTAGATAAGCCTTTATCCCGTGTCCCCTTTTCCCCGCCTACATGACCCTTTCACGCTGCCGCGCACATTATTACGCCCGACGCTTTTGCATCCCGCCCGTTATTATAATATAATACAATGATATATGTGAGGTATCCATTTAACGCTCCTCGCCTCACTTTTTCAGTAAATTGTTTCGATTTTCGAAAAATAAATCCTCTTGGTCGGAAAATATTGTCGCATTTTGCGGTTTTATAATATTCAGAAGAGTTGACGGTCGGCGTGTATTTAGTGATCCAGAGTGGTTTTCTCAGAAAAAAAAATACTGCAGTTAACTTGTCGTGTGGTCTATTATTTTTCAATTCGCTTTAACTACAGCAATATATAATTGCATCCCAACGCATATAATATATCTTGCAATATTAGTTTCGCAGAAGTGATTTTACAAAGGCAGCGGGTCCGATCCACAGTTTGGATACGCCGGTTGATATGCCGATTAATAGGTAATCACTTTCTCAGTAAATCGTTTTGATTTTCGAAAAATAAATCCACTCAGTCCGATAATATATTGTCGCATTTTGCGGTTTTAATTCAGAAGAGTATTGACAATCATCGGTGTATTAAGTGATCCAAAATGGTTTTCTCCCAAAAAATACTGCAGTTAACTCGTTTACTGATCTATTATTTTCCTACTCGCCTTAACTATATAGCACTATATAATTGCATCCCAATGCATATAATTTGTATACTCCAATGTTAGATTCGCGGCAGTGATTTACATCGGGTCCGAGCCACAATTTCGATACGCCGGTTGACATGCGAATTAGTAATTACAACTGAGTTAATGTCAGGTGTAAATAAATTATCGTCTACAGGTACCATCCTTCCATATAATTCTCTTAATTTGCTAATTTATAAATATATATATATATAGTCGAGCAAGCAATTATTTTCGTTTCAATTCATCCATCGCGAGTATAACGATTACAAACTTCATATGCGAACTTTGTAGCCGATAATATTGATTATGTAGGTACCTATATACGTAGTATAAACACCGGTACAATTTCGATACAACTTTTTGTCAGTGGTTGATACGAAACTTGGAGAACCTGAGTGATCACTCCTGTAGACCGGTGGGTAGGAAATCCAATGGGGTCTGGTATCTGTATTCTAAGCATAGATCGTATACACGATATAATCTTGCGAAATCATTCCTTGTATATCGTTGCGTTAACGAGTTGAATGTAACATCGTTTTAGAAGTTAAATGTTGTAGAAAATGATGAATTTTGTACGTCGAACACTTGAAAGTTTTTCTAAACATTATTATCTATATTGAAATTAGCTTAACACGACGACGTTAATTGGTTCACACTGTATATAATAATAATATTATGATGACGTGCAGTGTGCACGCCCGCCTTATTGTTAATAACGTACACACGCACCCCGCGTCTTTGTCGATTTACAATTTAAAACATTTACATATTAAGCCGTATTATAGGCCAACGTGGTATACTTAGACTTATAAACATGTGTATAAAACGTGTTGAGATTATTGTACTTGGGTAGAAATATATCAACAATATTATCTAGATAAATTTATCAGTAAAATAATATAATATACAACACGTACTGCTGTTGTGGGCAATGCCTGGATTTATGTCAATATTATTTTTAATTTTTAAACAAAACTCGATCGTATCCTATTATTCTAATATTTTTGATTTTAAACTTCTAGGAATAAATAACATTTTTAAAATATAATGCGTTTATAATATTGTTTTTATTGGACTTCTGGTCGACCATTTTTCTTAGCGTCGTAAAATAAAATAACGTTTTGAATTCTTATTTGTACTCCCGAGAACGATCCCGTTGCGGCGACCCTCTAGAAATCTCTTCAATTGATTATTTTAAAATATATCCTTCGAGAATGTTCCCAAAGTTATACCTATGGGTTTGACTTTTTTGAATTCGTTTTTACGACGTCTTTTAAGACTCGAAACACAATCATAGCGCAAACGAACAATCGCATCTATATAATATACGAGTCTGCAGACCCGTATACAACGTAGTATTGTAAATAATAGAAAATTATATGACCTTCGGATTGGCTATGCCCAACTCGAATGTTTATAGTTTATACGGTACACTGCAAACAATGCATTGAATGTAGATTGTAGACGCATTATTCGCGGTGAGCACACTCGCTGCACCTAACCTGTACAAGTGTACAGTTATATCATAATCGCGTTACATATATTTTCTTCTACTCGTCGTGGGTACCCGGAAAAATATAATATTTACACATTACACCAAAAAGTCATAGCGCCCGGTATGCACAATAACCTGCTGCAAAGTCCAAGAGTAAATCAAGAATATATGCAGGGAACAAAACACTCTTGTACTTTTGGCCCACCATATTTACTCCTATATTTACCTATTGTATAATATTTCGACGCAGTTCAAAAGTTAATTTTTTAAACAAAATGTCGTATTTTTTAACACGACGCCTGTGGTTTTGGCGCGCTGTTTTCCCCGCTCGCCTAAGGACTGTACGACGACGTACCTATTACTTACTGCAATACGCGGTAAGTACCTACCTACGAGTCTATAATACGTACAATACGCGTATTCTACGGCGAAAAAATTACACACGCCACGCGAATCATTTACTACTACTAATAATAATAATATTATTACGATACCAGCTATTACACTTATTGCTGTACCCACACGAAAACGATCGCTTTCAAGGTCGTTGTAGTATGCCGCGGTCTACGTTATGCACTTATGCGTGTCGTTATCGGTGCCTGCCTACCTATAATAACAACACGGCAATAATAATAATATCTTAATTATACGAAATATGCACGTGCGTGCGCCGCCGTTCTCCATTGACACTGTAATATTATAATATTATCGCGTATATAGGTACAACACGCGCAGGTACCACCGCCGTACCATGACGCGGCACGAATAAAGTTATTTAGTCGTCGGATATCAGGGGCACTCGGACGAAATAAAAGCGTGAAAATAATATCGGGTTACGCCGAGCGCACGCACGTGCATAATGTACATATTATGTGTGTGTGTGTGTGGTGGGTATGCGCGATTTACATTAATTTTTCAGCGCAGCCGGCAGTGTGACGACGTGTGTTTGCGGTGTATTTTTTTCGGTCCTGGTCGAAATGGACACTGATTTTCGGTCGTGGTTGTTTGCCCGATTGACAGAAAGCGATTTTCCGCACACGCCGAGGGGCCACTGTATATTAATATTACAATATGTCTATGCATTTTTAATATCCGTGTTGACACTGCACACCTATATATTATAACTGTCCGACGCATATAGGACGTAAAGGTTTTACTCGGTTTTTCATCTACCTACAGACTTAATTTTTCGAAAACGATTCAAAAATTATTAAAGTCGATTTATCAAACGAGGGTCTAAAATGTAATTCGATAAATATAAACATCGTTATTATAGCGTTATTTAATAGCATGAATTAATTATATGGTGTGAATTCAATATAAAAACCAACACGATATTGTCATTTGTCGTTTCGTCTAACAAAATAGTATTTTTTAAGAATTCGATTATGTTTATAGTACTTGCCGGTTGTGTTCACAAAACAAAGTCAAATTTGAACAGTATAGTTATGTCGAAGGTCTGATAGATCGCCGAAATACCTATGTCCAAGGACTTAACTGTCAACGTATGTTGTAATTATATACGCCATCACTAGTCGCATTTAATCGATGGGTGTTACCACCTGAAATTTCCGCACCTCGTGAGATAAGAAATAAAACATTTTTGGTTTTCGTCTTAATCGATTCAGGTACGTGTATTTCGTCTTACACGTCATATAATATATGATTTATGATCTAATTAAAAATGGCAGAAAATGAACGACGACGTTCTGCTGCAAAGATTTCTTAACTTTATAGTCTTATAGATATAGTATTGTTACGTGCCGCCTGAAAGCCTGATCCACTTGAGACTTGACTTTTTAAATATCGAGACAGTTCACAATTAATTACAATTATTACAGTTAGGTAAAAATAATAACTGGTGTTACCAATACTATTGCATAGGTACTGTTTAAGACTTGAAGTGAATGGTTTACGACCTGCCTCTAAATATTCTTTCAACTGCTTCCTAAATCAACTAAATTGTCTTATACGTGATCCACGGTAGGGTCTTATTTCATATTTTATAATGCTGTTGGCAAAATAAGCCGTTGCCCCCTTAATTCTAACAACATTTTTTTTTATTTTAAAAAACATTGCGAAATGTATAAAATATAATAAGGTACCTATATTGTATTGGTATAATTAATTATAGTAAAAATTCTCAAATGAAATTTATCTTTTAATATTAATGATAGCTATCATTGAAAAAAATAAATACTTGTACCACTATATTAATTTAATCACCTCAGTTCACAGAAAGATTTTATTCTGTCAATATTGTTCAAACGCATTTTTATTGGGAAGCAAAATAACCGTTTTGATGAAAATATTTAAATTTTTTCTATTTTATTTATAATAACTTCCATGTTCAATATTCAGTGATGGTCCACGTTATGTACACAATGTCACCCCATCGTTATGTCACTGGTTCTATCGTTTGTAATTATTATATTATGTACACCCATTCAGTATGTCCAAATCATCCAGTGAGTCTCCCTGCAAATAGAAACGCGTTAAATGTTGTCAATATAGTTATGAGCATGTAGGTTAGGATGTAATTTAACGGGTTGATATTCCTTCTGGCATGTTACACAATATAATATAATATAAAGGGCGAGGCTGAAAGAACCGACAGATGCGGCTAACTAACTATAATAATATAGAATGAGTATGATATTGTTTTAATCAATGTTTAATTATTTAAATCATAATAAAAAAAAAAAAAAACAATTGATTACATCCAAAACGATTGGTTAATCGTGGTTAATTTCATTTGTCAGCTGTTGTTTATTATAACATGTAGGTATATCCTATATATATTACGGTTACTACGGTTATAGCCCGTACACGATGGTTATAGCGATATTTATATTATAAAAACGAGCGTCGCCGCGACGTCTCACGTGTTCATATAACGCACACGACGATATATATAATATACCTACCGCTTACCTATAATATTGTCGATCGATCGCAATGAAAACCACGTTCGCGGTATAGATATTTTCTGGCCGCCATATTATTTTATACACTCGTACGTCATCGTGGTCACATCGCACGCGGTATGAAATATTACACGTTTTACGATGTGCGGCGGCGGCAGATGCGAATATTGTTGTGTGTGCATCACACACGGCGCGGCGGCGCGCGGTCCCCCTCACACGATATATTCGCCGCGACGACAGAAGACGTGTACAATATAATAATAATAATAATAATATCGCGTACTATTATATATAATACGCAACAGTCGGAAACGATGACGATGCAGGGGGGGGGGGCTGCGGTAACCGCTACCGTGTGCACAGTATTATCATCGGCCGCACATTTTTTTTTCGGCACCCTCCATTGTCGATTGGCAATTTTATTTTTTTATTTCCACTCGGTCGAAGTTCTATATCCCCGAAAACGAAATAAACGCGGACCCGCACGAACCGCCGCTCGTCATGTACACAATGTGTCTCTATACAGACGACGACGACTAAAAACCGCGGTTGTTGACGTCGTTGTATAAGGCACTGCTGTCGTCGTTAAATATAGGTACCGTGGTTGGTACCTATACCTGCTTACCGCGCTTGGTATACCTACATGCGACGGTTTCCCGTGCCCGGTGCGTTTCGGAACCCTCGGGGCTAGCAGCGCTGACACGGGCCACGCCCCGTCGCGCCGGAGCAACGTCCAGGCTCTTTTTTTCCATACCTCGTGCACACTCGCACGGCGCACAACGCCGCGACCATACACGGTAATGATAATAATATTATTTTTATTATTGCACGACGTACCCATAATTTATAACGTGTATTGGTATATAAAATATATTATTCCATTCCGTCGTGTAAACAACCGGCGCACGAGTATTATATATTATAGACATAGATAGGTACAATATAGGATACAGGTAGACACGTTATGGATGATCGTCGTGTGTATTACATCGTAGAGTCGCTATGCCGATGTACTCAACGGAGCGCACAATATTATTATTATGTTATAACTCATCTTAAGATATAGACCAGTGGTTTTCAACCGGTGTGCCGCGGCACACTGCAGGTGTGCCGCGAACGCCCTTAAAGTGTGCCGCGAAAATTCGCGTATAGATTATAAATAGTGTACCTATATATGTATAAATATTATATATATAAATATATGCTAGGTATTATATCACGTATTATATGGATTGGTGTGCCGCGAAAATTTTGTAGGAGAGGAAGTGTGCTACGTTGTTAAAAAGGTTGAAAACCGCTGATATAGACACTAGCGTTGAATTTAAGATACTTGTTAGTTGCCGAAGACTTCGAAAAATGGAGAATTAATAGTTAAACGCTGTGAACCAATCCAATAACGGTTTAAAACAATATTATATTATTATTTGAAAAAAAGAATATTTATTTAAAAAAATTCTTCTATGTTGGCTTTTTATTTGAAAAATTGACAAATATCTTTTTGACTGATTGAATTTCTTTGACTATTTATTATGAAATAAATCGTTTTAAATACAGCTATCGTGTTATATATAGATTAAAATGACACACGGTGCTCTAGAAAGAACACCAGAGAATATCGCTGAACATCATTTATGCATTTATGATATTACACAAGCCAAGAAGTTACCAAGATATCTAACATGTCACCGCGAATCGAGATGTTATGACGTAGGTAAATGTCGTATGCAAAAATACGAAACTAAAACGGCCTATCTCCTAATTTAATTTATACGTTGTAGAAAATATTACATTCGGAGGGATCAAGTATATCCTTGTATAATTGATAAAGGGGCTTTAGCCCTTCATGATGGTTGAAGTATTAAGCTCTTTAGCACCCCTTGGTAGGTAGTCGTTTGAATAAATACATTTGATTCATATATCATAGAATATGAAAAAAAAAACATTTTTATTTCGTATTGTTTTCGCAGACTTGTCTTATTTTCAAGGTTTTGTATAAAGGTCTTAACTTAGAAATAAAATAAAAATGTTAAAAATATTAATTGATTTTTCCCATAATAATATAATGCGTTTATCCAGGCGATTCTACACTGAATGCGCCACTATTTTGTGCCATCACGGCAGAGTGGTGCAGGCTTATAGGATCTGTAGCAAAATATGAAATACAAATAGGGCGCTCTTAGTGAATCGCCCCGTGTGTGTATACAATATACACCAAGCGCGATGCAGCTGTATATTTTAATAACATATTATTTTATATTTATACAAAATAGTTACCACGGCTGGAATGTATTATAGAGCGGTAACGCAATGCATAGGTCACTATAATATGTAAAGGTTGCATAGGTATATAACAGCGGTACCTAACGTTTTATACGAGTAGCAGCCCTGGCTGTATGGTACTATGGTATAATAATATAATATGTGTAATGTATACGACAAGACTTGACGATGTGTCGTACAGAACACACATTCCACGACCGTTTCACATGTACCTCCATATAGGTATATATATAGGTAGTTATAGGTTCCGTAGTGTAGAGCGTCCGGATCTCTATACAGGGCGATCGCACAAGTCCATATATACACACGCACACACACACACACACATATATTGTAACTATATAGTATAATGATATACGTGTTACGAAAACGGCCCAGAAGGCATCTATATATAGGTAGGTAGATACATATTATTATATACATAATATACAGTAATATATAACTCATACGGACCGCGCGGAGAGTGATGTCTCGGAATTCTGATCACCCTGTATGTGCAGGTTTATACGCACAAAGTCGTCGTCTCGCGTGCTTATAGGTACGTTTGAATTTTTAATCGGTCTCTGACACACGTCGCAGCAGCGTGCAGTATACACACTCTTGTGTGCGATTCGAGCACTCATGTGTTTGTGTGTGTACCCCGTCTTATCGGTAGTCGGTTTTTCGTCGCATCGCGTATAATATTGTTATTTTTTTATTTTTTATTTTCCTATTGCGGTGCCGAAGTGACCGTGTACGAACCGGCAAACCGCAGGTAGGTATATCATATTATTATTATACATATATATTATACACACACGTGGATATCGAAGCATATAATATATCGACTTACACGTATCGTACGACATGTGCCCATATACAATACCGCGATTGCATTTGTATGTGTGTGTGTGTGTGTTTTTGTGTACGTCGTGTTATTGATTTTATCGCCAGAATATATAGGCGGTACGCGGGTATATTACGCTGATACAGTCATACGCAGCAGTACAGCACACTTTACTCCCCCATTTCACTATATGACGAACCTATACCTATATACCTATTGTGCGGTGAGTATATGGTGTACCTATACGGGGGTACACAAAAATAATATTATTCCTCACGTTCCGCTCCGGAGGGGGTTCGGTCGTTGGCTCTAAGGCCTCAGTGCTTGTATCGATTAAGTCCGTCTCCAATTATTAATATGTTCGTATAATATATTTAATTTAATATCGATTTTTTAACATAAACCCTCTAGTTTTACGAGGAATTAATCAACACGTATTTAGTAAACTATAGTACATTATGCCAAGCTTGCAATGGATTGTAAAATCTGTATTGAGATTAAATTTAGAAAGCGTTTGAAGAAATCTTAAAAGAGTTTTAGTAGTAGGTGTACATATTATATTATAGGTACTGACATAAGAAAAATTGATATTAACATTTTCCGCACTATAACCGAGGGCCGTGTTTGCGAGAGGTCGAAAATACCAAAAACGCGTCTACTTTGCAGACGACCACCAAGCACTGCACTATGGCAGACCGTTTCCCTACAGCAAGTCGCGCCATCGCGGGTCTTGGGGTCGTCCTCCACCCCTCTTATATATTCGCCCCGGCTCACGGCACGCACGCGCTTTATGACCACCGGTCCGATGACGGGCTATATATTTTCAGAGTTTATTAACACTACATTTATATATTTTGTATGAGGCGAATACCTATATAACAGTGCCTGCAGAACAGCTTACAATTTTTTTTATAATTCAAAAAACTTAGTAGAATATAACTTAACGTCCTTAAACCAAATTGGCTCATTTCCCATTTATCCTAAAATTTTCTCTTGATACGATGAATCTCATAATTTGTTTTGATATTTAAATAATTTGTTTCGGTGTTCCTATTATCTACTACCTATATAGAAGCAAAAATCCTTAAAATAATCCTTATATATTTGAGGCGTATTCATGTAATATTCTTGACATATTATAATATTACACAGTATTAACTGAATAACTCGGCTTCGCTTGTAGAAATAAATCAAAAAAAATCGTGAAATTATTATTTATACACCGAAAACCTGGTACGTTGAAATACCTAGACGACTACACGTGGTTCGTCGCAGCTGGATCGAAATATTCATTTTTATTATGACGTACCAACTATCAAGGAATACCTACGTCGTATTTTCGGTCTTCATACGTGTTAAAACTATTATCGAATCACTTGCGGGCAATTGTACGACCAGAAACTTAATGATAACTAGATTCTATAGGTATAGTATGAAGAAATACAAATCGGTTCCGTGTATCGCGGCAATAGTTATTTTGTTTCCTAATCCGACGCAATTATTATTTTTGAAGTTTTAACATCTTTATAATATATAGGTTTTTTTCGAATAAAAAAATGCAATTTTGGTCATTTTAATTGCACATTTTGAGGATATTTAGTGCAATACGTCTCTTGTTAAAACAATAGACCATTTTAAACATTACGATTTCAATTTTGTACACGGATACACCGTTGTTATTTTTTGTTGGTAGTCCTATCGAGCAAGTTTCACAACGTCCGCCCTCCCTGCATTATGATATTACGGGCAGACATCTATATATGACGAGCATATTAGCTGCACATTTGTTTCGCTCACTAAATATTAAACAAAACAACCCTCTAACCCGCAACCATCTCCCATCTTGATCAGTGACCCGGTGCGTGCAGTGTGTGTGTGCGTGCGAGTGGAGAATTTAATCGATACAATATAAATGAATACGTCGGAACAACGATGAAAAGCGTAATAAATTAATATCCCCACGTCACGGGGTTTTAATTAAAACTCTATATCGCTTCGGTCGATCGCCGCTCAGGTAGGTATGTAGAGGGGTGGTACGCGCAGTGGGTATATACCACGTCATCAACGGACGGTTTTATTCTCGTCGCGTTTTACGGTTTCGTCCTAGACCAACCCACCCACATAGGAGTAGGGCGATAAAACATGATGGGGCGGGGTGTTGCAATAGCGGCCCACTATAGATTTTATTTTGTTTGTGGTTAGGTCGACTTAAAAATTATTTCGTATGTATAATGTAAACGTCTGTCGTGTTTTTGGTACACCGCGCGTATAATATGATATTCTAAAATATCTCGTGGGCCTTGCCTAATTATGTGTATCTTTCGACGTTCAGAAAAGCGAACGATGCGACAATCCCCCATCTCGGTTCGTTATCGACCGTTTATAATACTGATTTCTTAGTCGTCTTCGATGTATTATATAGGTAGGTATAGATTTATTTATCTACATAATAATGGGTATGACAATATTGTCGTCGAATAAAAACAAACACTTTCACGATTCGAATATACATGTCGACAATATTATATTATACTATATCGACTTACAAGATGTTCATAGTTCAGTCGGCCCCTCCCCGCCACCATACATAAATACGGCTGTGCCTGTAATAAATACGACGGGCCTACGCGGCGAAGGCCGTAAAATCGGACATCTTACGAGTCGTCGCGCCGGCCGTGTCCGGTAATATAGCCGGTATAGATATTATATTACACCGGTGTTTTCCGCCGTCCACACACACACACGCACACGCAGACGCGCTTTTATTATTACTTTTTCCGTATCATTACGTAAACGCGTATATAATAGCAGCAGCCGCCGCCATGGTGTGTATAGTAGTGTACCTGCGCAGTACAAAATATAATAATATTATGTAGTGGGTATAATATAATATAGGACGGATCGTCCTTTTTTTTCTCTCTTCTGTTTCGTATTTATTTTTTATTTTTCGATTATAATCGGTTCGGACGGAACGGACTAGTATTTTTTTATTTTTTTCATTTTTCATCGCTCTCCGTCGTCCCACTCCGCCCCGGTCCTCGCCATGACGGCGACGCGCGTTTAATGGTCTAAAAACAACGCGCGTGAGCACAACTGAGGAATACCAAGACCTCGCGCGCGCGTCTGTCCGTGTACCGTCACCGCGGGAACGTATTTACTCCGCCGCCGCCGCCGTCACCGGTCGACGATATATTACTACCTACCGTTGTTGTATACATATTAATATATTATCGTAGTGTGTATAACGCGCGGTAATAATATCGTCATAACATTTTGTGTATACCTATTACATAGTACCCCCCCCCCATTACTGTAGGTACCCATTATAATATCATATCGTTATGTTTCGGAATATAAAAAAACAACGCAACGTTGTAGGTAGGTAGTAAGCGTCCGACAGTATAATGTACGAATCAAATGTACCTACGCGAGTTTGGCAGCCGTGCACGGTGCACTGAAATTAAAAACAATTTTAATGAAGGTATCCAGAGACGAATTAAAAATGTTAATACCGCCCTTTTTACCCCTCCCGAGTCGAAACACAGCCGGGTCAAACTAAAAAAAAAACTGACAACTGTTTTGATACAAAAGTTTGCAACAACTTTAAACACTGACAGTTTGAATATTCGATACATGTCATATAATTATTGTTCGGTTTAAGAAATATCTAAGTTATAACAAGATCCTACATTTTTTCAAAGCAGCACCACTTACAACAATAGTTTTAAAATTGTATTGTTTTTATAATGTTCAGAAATGTTCAAATTCACTAGTCTACAACAATCGATATTTATAAACTAAAAACCACAACAAAACTGAAAATAAGGTTTAAAAACAATATTAAAATAATTCACTTATTCTCTGAATTTATTATTAAGATTAATAATACTAATTGATTTTAGGGAAAAAAGTTAGAAAAAAAAATAATTTCAAAAAAAAATTAGTTTTTATTTTATTAAGTATAATATTATATATTATTATTTATCATGCATTAGCAATATTATTATAATAATATTAAATATAATAAATTATTTTATGTTTAAATCATTTTTTTTTACTGAGTACTAGGTAGGTATAGTCAGTATGTATTATATCTACTTGATTTCTCAGTAAATGGAGAAAAAATGATTAAAATATAAAATAACTTTGTAAGATATTATACAATAAATAATATTTGAAAAATATAATCATCAATATTTACAGTAAAAAAAATATGTACCTACCTATCTAAATAGAAAGAAACAAACAGCGGATAAATCAACACATTTTTTTCGCTCGCATGTCTCTTGTCAATGCATCAGCATATTATTCCAAATAATAACGATTAAATGGTTTCTATTTCGAGAGTCCTCTCGTTATTACTCAACTAATGCATATTTATGTATTTTTTTTTGATGATATTTACTCCCGATTTTTGTAAATGGCCGTCCACCACGATAGTAGTCGATGACGGATGTTGTCTCGATTTTTATCGCACACGCAGTAGGTTGGTATATATATATATATATATGATACAAAGGAAGGTGAACGTAAAAATATCGTTTGTACACATGACGTCCGTTCGGATTTCGACGGGAAACGTGTTAAAAACGCAAACAGATGACGACGAGGTATTATAGACTCCGACGAAAAATCGCGTAAACACGTCCGCGGCGGCGGCACCCCGGAAAACAGCCACCGACACGTCGTCATCGTGTTATTTATGTACGCGCGGCGTTTTCATTTGTCAAACGTCGTGATTTACCCGTTTACATAATGGTGAACACGTCAGTACAGTCGTCTTCGCACACTGCACAAACACATATAATAATGCGCTAGCGATATTTTATTATACACGCGATTTTTCATCGCTCGAGTGATGGGTAAGTAGAGTGGCGTGTATAGGTGGTAAAAAGATGGTCCGCATCACTGCTGTGAGCATGTGTATAACGAATATAGGTATACGCGACCACTTCCGGACGATCGCGCGCTAATGGCATCTGCCTTTCAGACGTCCGGAAACGTTATTCGTTATTAATGAAACGCGCATATTATTATTATTATCATCATTGTACGATCGAGCGCACTTCCGAAACCGCGATTCTGTGAGGTTTGCGACGAGCGTCATCCGAGACGGTCCCGCGCGCGTCTCAAAGGCGTCGTACGTAGTACATAATATAATACCGGAAACGCATTAGCGCCATACGAATGCCGTACATTGTGTATATTGTGTAACGCGACTCTTCGATGACGTTCGGTCTACTCTATAATCGATATCATCACGCACGTGTGCTATGTATATATAGGTGTGTGTACATGATTTGTTGTGGGACGCTGCGAAAATAATATTTGTTTGTATACACAGCAGCACACCGAACTGCACCCAACCTATATGTAGGAACATGCATCGCGCGTACGGCAATCGAAAGCATCGGTGAAAAAGAGGGACATTTTGTCTACAGCGTATTTAATTGCATACTGCAATTTATTGTAATACAATTCACGATTATTTTTATTGGATTATTTCCATTGTAAAAAAAGGACGGGCGCCTGAAATCACTCTGCACTGAAATACCAGCTAGAACATCGGAGAGTGGAGATACATTTCTGAATCTGAAAGTATTTTTTCTAACAATTTATATTATCTTATCCTTATTAAGGTTCCGAGAGAACTTCGTCGGCGAAATGCCACCAATTTAAATCGAATAAAAAAAAGAGTGATATTTTGTGGTTAAACAACATATTATAATATCTTGAAATCAATTGAATTTATGTCTCACACTAAGATTGTGTATAACAGTGTTGACATAGAATAGTTAAAAACTACTCGTTATTTCAAAAACCAAATTAACTTTATTCGTTTTAGGTTACAGGTGCCCATACTGAGTCATAGGCTTTCTTTATAGTCATTCACTACCTTTTAGTATTTTTCATTTATTTTAACTTCTGGGTTACAAAAATAAATTGTTGTTTTAAGATTTTATAGGACTCAATTACTTAAGAACCAATATAATTATTATAGATAAATAAGTAATAGTTTTGTTTCCCGAAGATTTTTTTCCCTAGATTAAAATCGTACAACTATCGTGTGATCGGTAAAATTAATATCTCCGGAAACATTAATCATGGTATCTCACGTCATAAACAATATTAATTACAATGTAAAATATCTACATTTAATTAGTTTTAAACTGATGGCTACTTTGATAGTATATCAAGTAAAATAAGTAGGTAAGTACGATAGGCACCTACTTACCTATTTATTTTTGCTCGGGATGTCATCTGTAGGTATATAGACGTATGGGTACAGTGAACTGCAGTGGCATGAGATTATGGTGTTAAATTCGTCAGAAAGTGTCAACAACATAAATCAATAAAGTCGTCAGCCTAGAACAAATGCAGCGTTAAAAAGTTCAATCGAGCAATTGCTCAACTAATTAATGCCATCTACCTATAGACGACGACGATGAATGATGGTGATTATAATAACGTGTACGAGTCAGACCTAAAATATGACTTCCGGCTGTCCTATAGGTGCTTACATATTGTGATGAAATATTTTCGAGATGGAAAGAACGGGAGAAAAAAACTAAAAAGATCACACACACACACACACACACACACACACACACATACATATATATATAATAGATAGGTGCGTAAGATTTTTTCACTATGGTTTCCAAATAATAATCGACGGTGCAACAGGCTCGTAGTATTATGGGTTGCCGAGGGGGTTCGTCCGACGGCTCCGCCCACTCGGCGGCGGAGCACAGGTGAAACACAGGTATACAATATTATCATCGCGTAGACCTACATATTGTTGTAACGATGTAGATGCGTGTAACACAATATAATATATAAAGTATCATCATCCCCGTAGAAATGACTTTGGCGGCGGTTCGTATAATAAATATCATATTATGTTATCGTTGGCTGTCATCGTAATTACGTTAGGTATATATATATTGTTATTATACTTGTCTTACGATTGCCGACCCGAATCGAAAAATTCCCGGCCAACGGTGGTTAGGTCAGGACATCAGGTATACACAACATTATACTCGAAGGTACTCGGAGCCGGATTCCGCCATTTCTATATATAGACAGTGCGCAGTATAACACGCGTACAAATATAATGAGGTTATCCTTATGGGGACATCGTGTACCGTTCATGTGAGGAGTGGTGTGTTGGGAGGGCTTCCGGCTTAGCGCCCCAAAATGTATTTGCCGAACGAAGAATAAGACCCTAGAAATTGCGTTTGATTTCCTAATAATGGTTCCAGGTGTCATTCATTTTGGACATACAAATGTAATAAGGTAAAAGGTAGGTATATACATATAACGGGTCCTGCCTCAAAGTATATTATTAACAAATAATTTCCATTTTTTTTTTTTATAAGTCGCCGGCGGATGCTGTTAAGGCACGGAACGTTTTTTTTTTAATAAGACTGCCGGTACCATTGATATTTTTTTTATGTTTGAATTTTGATTAAGTAAACCTTGAGAATACAAAATTTAAGGTTTTCTGTCTAGTTTTGTTTCAATGCATTATATATGACTTCTGAGTTGAACTTATATACGGAATAATGTTGTTGTCTGATGTCCGATTATTGTACGAGTTTTTTTTTTAAATTGGTAACGGCCGTTTGTTCTCCATATGGGGCTAATGAGTAGGTAAACACATCTCCGATTATTGTTGGCCGAAACATTTTATTTGTTCATAAGACACTTGCTACACGCAAGCTCAGTCGTATACAGAAATACCTCGGTAGGTAGTTAAATGTTTTTACGGTGTTTGGATATCAATGCAAATTGGCGTCGGCCAGTAGTCTTTATCGTCGATATACGTAAATTAACTCTTTCTAATAATCGTTTGTTCGCTGCGGTACAAGGCGGCTTCAATGATTGCAAGCATCTCCGCTTCTTTAATTCTGCTCTTTATAGCATGTCATATAACAAATATAATATAATGGGTAATAAAAAAAAGGAGTCACCGGTCAAGTAGTTTTATACTATTTATCTATAACAGCACGGTCAAAGCTGGTTCCCATCTTAGTCTGTGATAGTCTATTATAAAGATGTTATGAGATTGAAAGGAGATAAGAATAGTTTTATTTTTATTAAAAATTATCAAGTTACTTATCATCCACAATTTTTAGGCATGTCTCTAACCTTTTTGTAGGGCAAAATATTTTTGTTAAATTAGCTCCACTGTAAGCACTTTTTAGCAGCGTCGAACACACTAGGTTGTGGTTTGAAAATCTTCGAATCCCCGGACATAATGATTATGTTGTTAGTATCAGACTCTAATTATATCAAAATCAAGCTCTTTTCAGCGGTGACGGTCTGTCAGCTTATATCAAATTTATTTGATGACATGTTTTTTAATATTTCTATTACCTGAAGACATCATAGTTATGCACGAGTAGTATTATGTCGGTTGATGCCGATCGTCACTATCGGCTCGAGCTGGCCAAGTTTATTTTGCCCATATAGTCGGTAGCGGCGCGGTCGTATATTTACCTCGATTACTCTGCCGGGCACCTAGATGCATGGTAGGTATATACGAAACGTAGGTAAACGTAGTTTGTAAACGTTTCGCTCTACTTACAGCTATATACAATATACATATTATATATTATTAACGGCAGCATATTCGAGTTGACGTTTCGGCGAGCTCCGTGTAATAGCTGTTGCGTGGAGACACCCTCATTTGCAGCTCATGAATATAATAATACACTCAACTATATTCGGCTTGCTACATTTGTTATACGTAAGTACCAAGTATATATATACACTTCTGACGTTTTGCGGTGGGGCGCGAAAACTCCGCTATCGCAATAGACAGAAAGTCGGACGTGTATTTAACGCGAATATCCGCGATGCTGGTGAAGGGGCGAATGGTCGGGTTGAACCCCAATTCCCGGGACCCAAATAAACACAAATGTATTACATATTGTATAGGGTTGTACGATTTCATGAAATGTAATTTTGGATATGTGAGATATGAGACGACAGTATCGTTTTCCACCTTTAACTGATTCATGTAGCCTCGTATTGATTTTAAGTAAGCAAAACGTTTAGTTTCAAAATATCGCTGCAGATGATTTAAATAAATGTGTCGACCGAAGGTGGTCACGAGTATAGGAATGTTATTCATTTTTAAAACTCCAATATTTCTATAAAATATATTTTGTTAATATTTTAATGATATTCAACGACTGTTAAATACAGCACTCGGTGTTTTTCATTTCGAGTGTAGTATTTCAGTTCAAATATCGGTATTGAGGTATACCTAGGTGTTTGTATACAAATACGGCCTATAAACACTCCCTATAAGTCTCATTACAAATTTATTGATAATATAACTTTTATAAATTGTTTAAGTTACTATATCGTTCGTTTTGAATGAAGGTACCTATATAACATTATTTTGTGGACTTCTTAGACATCCACGTTTCAGCTGTGTAATTTAATAATAATATATAGATAGGTTAAATACCTAAGTCTATACTGACTTCTAATAAATTTCAGTTAAATACGAATGACGAATTTAGGCTAAGTGAATCAGTAATTTTTATTTTTGAGAAATGCTGTCATATTTTATTTAAAAAAATGTATTATATGTACAATGGTTGCGGTACAGTAATGAAAAGAGGGGCAGAGGGGAACCCAAATAACACAATTTATTGTTATAGAAAAATGTATTAATATAGGTAGGTTAATTATTGTGTTCCGAGAATTCGGACAGTTACTATGGATTAATGTGCCGTCCGTACTTACCACGTTCGCCGGACTTCCGGAGATCAGGACTATCGAGATTCAACTGTATTCTTTATCCGTAGCCCATATGAAGACCTTGTTAACTAACCAGTGTTTGGAATTGGAATGAAGAATAAATGTGTTCATGTTCATATTTCGCGAACGACTATCGTGAACGTGAACGAATTTTATGTTTTTAAGGAATTTTAACGATTTTCAGTCGTATTACTAATTAATAAATATCAAAATTAAATTAAAAATTTAAGTTTAACATAAGATGGAATGCCTAACTGCGGCGTAGGTACTTTTCAAATATAATTTGTATTAAAAAAAACTAATTCGCAAAAGTATGAATCAAAACCCGATTTTAAAAATTCTTTCTTCAGGATATTTTTTTGACTCGATACTAACTCGTCAGACTATCAAAAACTACTTTTCCAAGTTAAAAATTGTAGAAACCTAGAATTTTCAATATTAAAATAAGGTTCCTGTTTTGGTTTGCAATGATTCTATAGTTTTCAGGTTTCACAATCAGACGTTTAGAAGGTATTTTTTACGAGGGTGAGGCGCGTGGCTCATAATTATCACTTATTATTATTATTTTTTTAATTTGACTATTTTTTAATTAACCATCTCGGCAACAATGGCAACATGTATCTAATGATAATATTGTCGTTATTATTTCTGTAGGCGATCGTTATATTGTTGTATTAATATAATATTATTAGGTAGGTTATATGGGTAATAGTAGAATATATTAATTTATTATCACCGGCGGCGGCGCGCGAACGTTTGCCAAACGAGCTTGATTTTTTTTTTTTAATTGCGATCGTGCGGCGATCACAATATCATTTATTACACGAGTAAGTGTATTACGCTATACACACACACACACACACAAACACACAGACGCACACACTACTCGGACGACCTAACCTAACGCGTGTATAATAATAATAATAATATTATGATGGTAATAATTGACGTGGGAACTCTGCACGTTGTACACATAGCTATAGGCGGGCAGGTATATAATATTATATTATATAGGCGGTTCAGGCGTATGTATTGTACATTATATTATTATTATTGTGCTCAGACTGCAGGGCAGAGATCGCCGGTTTTCCACCGTATAATACAGTAGATTATATACAGCCGCACGCGTATGACAAAATATAATATGATATTAATTTATTATCGCGGCGGTATCGATGTGCGCGTCGCGCGTACATAAAATATATTATTACAATAATATACATTCGCCGCACGATCGTTTGTCGTCGTCGTCGTGTTTGGCGCGGGGCCAGAAACCTGCGCAACCGGCCGACGAACAATCGTGGACGAGGGACAAACGCGTTATGCGATAATTAATAAAACTCACGTGTTTTTGCTGTAAGACACGATATAATATATTATCACGAGCTCACCCGAGCACCAAATACCGAAACGAGTGTACGTCGGGTCGGTCACTCCGTCGCTGATCGAAGTTTGTAGGTGTTCAAGCTTTTTTTCTGTGACCTAAGGTGGTGGCTCGAGTATACCGTCTAATTGGCTAAAAAATGTAATATGCAGTAGTGCACAAAATAAACAAAATGTAATTACATGTAATAGTATAACTATATATAGCAATATAATAGATGATTTGTATGAAATCTTCAGTAAAATGTTATGATTCGAGATATAAAAGTGGAAAAAAACGATATAGAAATCTAAATAAATTATTGCGGTGCACCGTGCTCGTAAACGTATGTACATTTTTGACTGTACAAGTCAATAAGGACTAAAAATGTGTTTAAAACAATTGGCTCCGATTACTCACTTATCCAATCCTTAGTAGTACTTATCTGCAATTTATATATTTATGTGCGGTTTGTGCTCGTTTTGTCATATAATAATTTGACGTTTTTCGGACTGTTTGCAGGACCCCGTTCGCGGAGGATGAAGCGGAAGGACAAGTGTCCGGAGGAGAAGCGGCCCAGGACCGCGTTCAGTGGCGAGCAGCTGTCCCGGCTGAAGAAGGAGTTCAACGAGAACCGGTACCTGACGGAGCGCAGACGCCAGGAACTGGCCAACGAGCTGGGCTTGAACGAAGCCCAGATAAAGATATGGTTCCAGAACAAGCGGGCTAAGATCAAGAAGTCCAGCGGCTCCAAGAACCCGCTGGCCCTGCAGCTGATGGCGCAGGGCTTGTACAACCACACCACTGTCGCCATGTCCGACGAAGAGATGGACGACCACATGACGGTTGCGTCTTCATAATGTCGGCTGGCTCCATCGTCGTTCGCCGCTTTTCGTTTACCAGTCAGTTGGTGTACACACGCAGAGAGTCTTTCCCGTTGGACATTGTTTTTCCCTCTAAAATCTTTAAACGTGGATTGACCAGAGTTCCTTCTGTGCACACTGTAGGTATACCATACAAACATAACCGAAGACGTGTGACCTTTACTCATTCCAACCATTTCCACCGCCAACAGGTGGACTCCGCGGTACATACGCCGGTTTTTTTTCCATTTCTTCCACTTCCTATAAATATAATAGTGTCTTTTTGTTTCATCTTCCAAAAATCTCACGTCTCCTCTCCCGCGGCCCACCTCTGCGAATATTTTATTATATTATATTATTATTATATTATATTCGTGCGATATTATATTATAGGTATAATGAATAATATGCATATGACGCGTTTTTTTATTTTGTTAAGACTTTGTTTTTCGTTTCTATGCACATACAATTATGTGTAGTTGGATAACGTGTTAAAATTATTCTAAAATTTTAACTGTACGACCCCGGTTCGTACACCACGTACGAGTGTACATATAATATATTATATTTTAATCGTAGTACGTGTCGTGTAAATAAAGCATAATATTATATAGATTATAGGTTTATCTCTAAAATAGCAGTCTTTCCTAAAGTAGTTGTCTTTGATAATTATTAATAGTGCGAATTTATACGAACGACATAGGTCTATCTATTGTTATGTACACCTGTAGGGTTGTTGTACAAATGTATCGCCGCCGAGTCTACTTGCTACAATTTTTTTCTATACATAGAACAATCGTTCTGCGTGTTAGGTTCTATATTTTATGTAGATACTCGAAAATGTAGCCATGCTACGGGCGTTTTCGACCGCTAAAGCTCTGAATATATTATATTATATTTTCGATGTGCGAAATCAGTTTGTAAGGGCGTATTTTGATCAATATCATTCCTTTTTCGCCACTTTCTTCGAGAATATAATAAACGAAATCATTAATTTTTGTAAATACATAATTTCGTTAATAGACGGGTACTTGATTACACGATAATCGTGGAGCAGCTATGATTATTATCGGCAATTTTCATTTCAAAAAACAATATTTAATTTATCTTCCACGCAATCCGATCCCCCTGAACGAAACATCACCGCGGGTCTAATCGTCGTTCCACAATCGAATATTCTTGTTTATGCGAACAGTGCGGGCATCAGTGTATAGGATTCTATCACCATTTTCATGTTTTTTTAATTTGTTCTGTACGATTAACTCGTGTAGCCCTAGTGTAATTCACGCACACTCGAGTTCCGGGAAAGGGTTAGTTGAACCAATGAATTCCTATAAAACCCGCAGGACGAAAATATTAAATAACACGCGTGCAAGCGATGTCGTATCCTTATCGGTCAGTTTAGAATGTGTACAAGACGTATGATAGACGTGTACATAATGTAGGCATAGGATCAATAAGCTCGAGACGATAATAATATTTAATTTTTGAGTATAATCGTTTACGGCAGCGTCTCATCGGGATACGACATAGAGAGGAAGACAGACGAAAGTAGACGGCGTGAGTTATGTTTAGTATTACAATAATGTATGTGTTTCACGGTCATGGTATATAATAGGTGTAGGATGTACGTCTTAAACCCGCGCGTTTAGTAATATGTCTCTATGTAGCATATAAGACATGTACATTTTAGAAATTACGTAGACTGAAATATTTAGATTTTTTTTTTAAGAATTTTACGATTACATATTATTTTTATTTTTAATTGTATTTCTAGTCATTAATAACTATATATGTATTATTATATTATAAATATTATATCATTATACGCTAAATGTACTTATGTTTTATTATATTGTCTGTATACAGTGTACACACAAATATATTATATAAAATATATTATACCGTATAATATGTACTCGACTTCTTTATTATATGTATTTGTGTTTAGGTGTACCTCTAAACGATGTCCCACAGGAACAAATTACGTTTACATTAATTATCTACATCAATTTTGTCATATAGATATATGCGCATACCTAATTACATTATATAGGTACCTACACACGTGTAATTATCATTATAAAGTATAACATTATCATTACGTTGTCTATTTTTTGATTCGTTCGTATACATATATAGGAATATATATTATGTTATAAATCCACTGTAAAAATACAATGACGATAAAAATAACAATAAAAAAAATTAATAATATAATCATACATTTCGATATTTCATCTGATGCGTTCTGTCATTTATTTCGTTTTCCTATAGTGCGCTTTAACCTCGCACAATACGGCGGCGGCGTTCCCATTCAAGAGCGTAGGTGTATGGCCGGATACCAGAACGACGATAGCAAAATATAATTTTATATTTCAATCAGTATAGTATCTGTGGAAAAAAAAACGAAAAACCCACGTCCGGTATTTATGTTACTGCTTTTACGTAGTGGAAGTTAGTTAGGTCCTACATATCGTGTACAAGTCTTCCTCCGTTTTTAGGTATTGCAATATATATTGATTCCGAGTGAATCGAGAGTGTACAAAATGGTTTTTTTAGAGCGTTAAATTTTTATTTTCCGGAAACAATAAATACAGTGGAAAAAAATGTGTTATGTATAGGGCTCGGATGTTTATGAAATTGCATATTTTTTTCTATTTATCCAATTTATTGCTAACCTGGATACAAATTTGATTCATGTTCTACTGAATAAAATAATGCTATTTTTATTTTGCATATTTTTGCATATTTAGTGGTTTTGTATTTTAAGTGCATAATTTTGGATTTTAAGAATATAAATGCATATTTCAAGACAATTTAACGTAAAATATTAATAATGTTCCTTATTAGGTATTTTTATATCGTGCTTGTCTGGAATATTTATTAGATAACGATTTAATAATAAAATTTTGTATACCTACACTTCATGCCATGAGTAGGTAGGTATGTGGCGATGACCATTTACGACAAATTTCAGAACGTAATTGAAAAGAATGCTGGGCTTAAAACTTTGGTACATATTTCAAAAATACATTCTGGTGAAGTTGATACTATGGAAGGAATAAAACAAGATTTGAATGTTGAGGATCTTGCATTCTTCAAGTATGCTCCAATAACGTCGGTAGATGTAGAACGAAGTTTTTCACGTTACAAAAATTTACTTTCCGATAACAGACGCAGCTACAAGTTTGATCAAATTAAAAAAACTATTGTATCACAGTGTAACACGCTGATAATTTAATAATGTAATAAAATGAATTATTAGTCACTAATAAATAATAAATTATAATATAAATTAAAGTTAATAAAACGCTATGTAAATTTAAGAAATGTATTTTAAATTGTAGTAAAAAAAATAATATATAAAAATAACTACTATAATATAATTTTTTGTTTTATGAATTGTAAAACATTTTTTTGTGCATATTTTGGTGTTTTTATTGACTAAAAATGCATATTTTATAATTTTTAGCGCATATTTTGTTTGCATATTTCGTAATTTTTTAGTGCATAAATGCATGCATATTACAGTAGTTTTAAGTGCATAAACATCCGAGCCCTAGTTATGTATATAAGTACTACAACGTTGACTTTTTTCCGATTGCCATATTGGTAATGAGTGTTACTATAAATACCCGACTTGATTTATTAAATATCTACTTTCAATATAAATTCCTGTGCAAGGCTTTAAGATTGTATTCAAATACTCGATGAAATTCATTGTGATTAAGTACTGATTAGACTTTTAAAAACTTAATAATGACAAAACGATAAAAATAGTAAAAAGTAAATTTGTTTTTTAATTCTGTTTAGTTATGACTTTAAATTGTGTAAAATAAATATTTCTGAACATTTATCACTTTTCGAGAAAATTTGTGTTTATTTTTAATTTTAATATAATTAACTTGAATGCAGATAAGAAATAATGTTTTTGAAAATATAATTTTGTGAAATAACGCAGATGAGTAGGTATTTTAATACTTTTGATTATATCGTATAACATGAATAGGTATAAACAATATGAATTAATTTTAAACAATATTTACAAGTCAAACATATTATATTGCTGCAGTTACCTTTTATTAGCATTCGGTGAATTTTTAAATTCCAACCAACTGTCTTTTTCCATTAGTAGGTATATTATCATTTTTAGTTGTCTGTTTGGTTTTGCTGCGGTACAATTTTCTTCAAATATATTAAATTTAATATGTTATTGGCATTCGGCTATGTTGATTAAAGCATCCTGTTGATTGATTAAAAAAACTGATAAAAACAAACAAACAAATTCTTCTGGAAATGTTATTATAAGCTATTTTTCCGATATTTTAAGTACATATCCCTTATAGATAATTGATGAATGTTTTTTTTTTCATTAAGTTTTTTTCTCTAAAACTGTTTGCTTTATGCGCTATTGCATTTTTCATTCCTTTAAATTTTTCAAATCGAGCTTTTACATAATTTAAAAGTGCAATGGCGTATGAAGTTGAACTTTTATTTTTCTTAAAACCTAAGACAGGTCAGTGGTTTTCAACTGGCGTTCCTCCAGATTAAAGTTTTTTTTATAATAATTAAAATGAATAAAAATATAATTAAATATAAATAAATTAATATTAATGTATATTTAAGTAGATATTTCTTAATTGGTGTAAAAAAAAAAGAAGATCCTTGATTGTTGAAGAAAAACTAGTTTATGGCCGAGACATGTGTCGTGATAATTTTGTAAAATCGGAATGTGTCGAGTTTGATAAAATGTGAAAAACCGCTGACCTAGATAAAGGTTAAGACTTATAATTATTATGATTTTGAGAAGGGGCTGATTTAGGGTTTCATTCATTTGATAGCATTTCACCCAGCCTATTCTCTAATTTGCATTACATTTCCATATGAATATATCTTAGTTTATCCTAAAAATGGATACCAAAAATGTACAACGTATTTTATAAAAAGTATACAACCATATTACACGTTGACCTACAATAAATTAGTGATTCTCAACTATTCAAGGCACGCGTACCATTGAAAAAAAATATTATTTTGAGCTATGGACAGGGTCTTTCTTGAGCTAATTAGCAAAATAAAATATATTAAATGAATTCAACCATTCGCCCATTTTAATAACATTAATTGCACGTCTCTTGACAGTTTCTATACCTTAAGGTTCCTTTTTTAACTACAAAACATTCATAAAAATATATTATAATAATTGCTTTACCAATCAATATAAACAAACAATTAATGAGAATGATGGTATTGCATTTCTGATTTGAGTTTTGATAGTTCAGGCTTAATACAAAACAAGTAGCTTTAAGTTTGAACCGTTTGAAATCAGTTTCTCACACACGACCAGAAATAGGTACAATAATAATGTCACTGTCCCCCTGATATGAGTTGGGGTTAATAACCGCTGCTATGTAAATGAATTAACAAAAATGAATTGTTGTTGCACTGTTATAATAACTTATAAAATGTGTATATGTGTAAGTATTAAATGACGTTTCGGTCTATTAAATAGCTAGATAATAGATAATATGATTTGATAATAATTGTAATCTAATAAAATTCACTATTTTTATTTACTGCCTGTACCTACCAGATTTTCTTGATGAGATTATCAACCTAACATTTATCACACTGTCAGCTAACACATTTGAAACGATCTCAGTCAAATGGGAAGTAAACGGTATATGTTGCCAGTACATATAGGAAATATGTTTATATATAAAATATACGTTTATAGATGGGAGATGGGATATATAAGAACAGTTTAACGATCCTATAAGTCTCAAACGTGGCAATTACACGGTTATTTTAAACCGTTGTTGTCATTTCCGCAGATATATGCGAACAGAAGGCAACGTTAAAAGACGACTTTAAAATACAACAGGTAAGATACCTACTTCATATATAAATATATGTTACAGGTAAAACCCGAAATCCGTTGAAACTAGTTTTAACTAGTCAAAACTAGTCTCCACAAATCCCTTCAGTAAATTCTAGTTTTAACTAGTTTTAACTAGAATTCACCACAGGTTCAAATAAGTCAGTAAAAATTAGTTTTAACTAAAATGCATGTATCAAACTCATACTACATAAAACGCACGGGACCACAGACGATCTATAAATATTGCTCTATAATAATTCGACCGGTCGACTTTCAAATCAATTAAGATAACTTTAACAGTGTAACTAGTCGTCCATCATCATTTAGATACGATAACTTCGACAGATTATACCTACAATAATATTAATAATAATACGATATTGATCTATAGGTCAGCTTATATCGTCGGCCGTGTTTCGTCAGTACGATTGTGTTCGTTGTAGTCGTTGTATCTACGTATTTTTGTCACGAATTACCCGTTATATTCTAAGCGTTTATAATCATATTCTATGTTGGTAACTGAAAGAGAAATGAGTACCCGAGAACGGTTTTTTAAGAAGCTGATGGAATCGGTGGAAGGAAAAAAAGACAATCATTATAATATCATTACTAAAGATGCTTATGATTCTCTTCTAAAAGAGGTCGAGGATGCGATATCAGCAACTAAAAAAACCTCTACTCAATATAGAAGGATCAAGCGAATCAATGTTTTGGAATTTGGCGATACAAAAAAGCTGGTAACCCGTGGAGAGCCAGTCAAATATTATTTGCCAATGGAAGACATTTTTGATGTCATTGATTTGTCACATATCACTGTAGGGCATGGAGGTAGAGATCGTTTGAAGGTTGAAACTTCCAGAAAGTACGCAAACATTACCACTGACATGATAAATATTTTTTTGTCTCTCTGTGAAACGTGCCAGAAAAAAAAAAGCTAGGGAAAAAAGGACTCGTTTCGAAACCAATCTTGCACACTGAATTTAATAGTAGATGTCAAATAGATTTGATAGACATGCAGTCGCAACCTGATGCACAGTTTAAGTTTATACTTAATTATCAGTGTACGCGCAACCAACGTCCTCTCCATAGCGGATATGGTACGAATCTACGCTTGCATGCGTTATTCAAAATTCTTTAAACTATTAATCAAAAGTATGATAGGATCAATAATAATGGGACCGTTTCTTTGGCCTGTTATGATAGTTATTTAACTTTCTTTTTATTGATTAGTTGCAAATTAATATAATATGTGCTTATTGTACAAAATAATAAATATGCATAATTATGTGTGGCCTGTTGGCGCAAATATATATGTATAATGATATGATAATATATGTAATAATAATTATGTGGCCTGTTGGCGCAAATATATATGTATAATATAATGATAATAATAATTATGTATGGCCTGTTGGCGCAAATATATATGTATAATATAATGATAATAATAATTATGTGTGGCCTGTTGGCGCAAATATATATGTATAATATAATGATAATAATTTAAGGCTCGTCAGCCTGTTACCTGAGAGCTGGTGTTCGTTAGCGGCTTCAAACCAAAACGCTACCGTCTCAGGATGCACAAACTTTAACAATAAAAAATACAATATAATACTATAGTATGTGACAATCCCGAGAACGTACGACTAACGAGCCACCAGCTCGGACGAACAACTCACTGTACATGCAATTCACCACAACAAACAAATCACGTGCTTCTATAAGTACGCCTATGTACACCCTGAATGGGGAAAATAATATTAGAAATGCACAATGTTGTGAATACGAACGATACTTACAGAAGCAAATCACAGCACAGCAAACATGAATAGACAACGAGAAATTAACGCAAAAACAGCAAGAATGAATGAAAAAATATTATGTTAAATTACGCTTCCGCCGAACGGGGTTATGAAATATGTAATACTTTGACACTGGCTGGAGCACCGTGCAGCTCGAGTGTCAGCAAAAGAAGAACTCATGATATACGAAAAACATAATGAATAAAACGAGAAATTATATAAATGAAGTACAAAACAATTATAAAATTCACAATCAACAGTTTTGACTCAAGAACAGTTAATTACGAACGATAATAATTATAATACAAACATGCGATAATGAGTATAACACTGCCGGCTGACCGCACCGTTATCTGTTGAATAATAATGATCAAAAATATTTCGTTTAGGCGCAAACAATCAGGATCATCTGAACAAATTCGTTCTGCTCCGCCCCTTGCAGACCAAGCGTGCAGAAGAAGTTGCAAGCCATCTATTAGACATTTTTTTAACATTTGGTGCTCCGGTTCTTCTTCATTCTGACAATGGGAGAGAATTTGTTAACAATGTGATTACAGAGCTGACAGGGCTATGGCCAGAGTTAAAAATTGTGCACGGAAAACCTAGGCATTCACAAAGCCAAGGCTCCGTAGAGCGTGCCAACCAAGACGTGGAGCGAATGCTTGCTTCTTGGATGACAGACAATAAATCTACTAATTGGTCTATTGGATTAAAATTCGTACAATTTATGAAAAATAGAGCACACCACGCCGGGATAAAAATGACGCCTTATAAAGCAATGTTTGGGGTTGATCCAAGAGTGGGGCTCGTAACCTCTAACCTGCCCGATGATTTGATTGGTACTATAAACGTCGAGGATGAACTGGAAAATCTTATAAGTACTGAAACTGGACGTGAAAATAAGATTGAGCAGGAAGCTGCAGGTAAACATTTAAAAATTACATTAAGTTTAATATTTTTAAAAATATTTTTTAGTTAGAAAAATTATAAATTATTTCTTTGATATGTTTCAGATACTTCTTTTATAGGTTCAATTAGAAAAGAAGCTCGTGAAAATTTGGAAAAACAGGCAGCCCGAATGATGACTCGATCAGAAAAAAAATTTCCTGCGGTTGATGTTGGTGTCAACGTAGTAATCCGCATTCCAGATGTTGACAAAGGCAAAACAGAGCACGATCTATATAAAATCGGAAGTAAGGATGGAGTTCTAGAAAAACTTTATTGCAGGTGCGTCCATTATCACATTTTCATACACCAAATAAAATAAAATTAGTAAATAGTTAGTAATCAGTTACAATTGTTTCAGATCTGAATTTATAACATGCGAAGAAAAATTCATCACAGAGAATCAAGTTCCAAACAATCATATTTCCCTCCGTGCAGCCGCCACAAAAGCTTCGACGGGGTCGGGTCAAGGCTTTGTAAGATGCACATGTAAAACATCCTGCCGAACAAATCGCTGTTTATGTAGAAAAAATAAAATACTATGTAATTCTAAATGCCACGATAGTTTGTCCTGTCAAAATAAATAATATAATAAATGTCTATAGTAATTATTCAAATGTGTACTTATATTTCTACTTTTCCCTAGTTAAAACTAGTTTAACCTATCAATATAAAAACTATGGATTTTAACTAGATAATTCTAGTTTTCACAAATATATTTTAGACACAACTAGTTCTAACAAAATAAAAATAAACTAAACTAGTTTTGACGGTGATGGTCTTAGTAAATTCTAGTTAAAACTAGTTAAAACTAGAATTTACTGAAGGGATTTGTGGAGACTAGTTTTGACTAGTTAAAACTAGTTTCAACGGATTTCGGGTTTTACCTGTAACATATATATATATATATTATATTATATATAAGACCACAGTGGTTATTACACTACTACTTACAAAATACTAATATTAAACAAATACCTATATGTCTCAATGTCTGTATATACCAATTTCAATAGGAATTTCACATTAATTACCAAATTATTTCACAAGTCGTTATAAATATCGTTACCTACCGATGCAGTGTGCGACAAAAAATAAATAGGTAGCCACTAAAATATAACAATAATAATATTTTATTATAATTAAATAGTTTAAGTAAACTGATGAAATGTGGATTATAACAAGAAACAAAATAATTAATATATAATTCATTCGTTTCCAGATCTACCTATTGAAATTCAATAAAGAAAATATACATAATATATTAATATATTTAAATGTATATATTAGGGTGTCCCTTATTTAACTATAAAATTTTTTTTTGCTTTTTTGTTGGTCTCACCCACTTAATTTGTGTATATGCATAAAAAAATGAATTTTTCAGTTGACATAGTGATTTGTTCTTTATCTGTAACTATATTTTCTTCTTGATTAATAGATTGTCTTTTGTGTTTTATTATGCTTGAAATCTTGCCCACGACGTTGTGATAAGTACGATTATAATATGTTTCACTACTAAATCCTTTTTTTTAAAACGTGGATCAATTAATGTTGCTTCAGCAAAAGTAGAATTGTCTTCCATACCGGAAAATCTCTTTTTGGCTTTTTTTTCCATCTTTAAAATCATAGAATAGATATTAAGTGGTAAGTTTTTCTCAGTTCTCATTGTTTTTATGTGAGATGACAATGCATTTGTGAGAACTATAACCCTTTTTCTGAACTTAACTCAATTGTAACTTCTTTGAAGGGCTTAAAAAGTTTGCAATAATATTCCATTAAATTAAAATCTGACGCTGTCAACATTTCAGTATTACCAATCATAGCCAAAGTGGATACTAATGGATCTTTTGTCTCTAAACACCTATTAAACATATCATAAGTCGAGTTCCATCTCGTTATCACGTTTTGTTTCAGTTTTAACACTGGATAATTCATCTGAACCTGTGTGTTTTTTAATTTTGCTGCTGCTTGAGAACCACGCTTAAAATGCTCTACTATTTTTTTAACTTATTTATGCACTTCTTTAATTTCTTCTAACCCACATTGGGCGATAAAATTAATGCTATGCGCTAAACAAGGAATGTGTTTCCAATTTTTATTTGAAGTTATTGCAGCTGTTATATTATTAGCGTTATCGCTAATAGCTATTTTAACTTTATTTGCAATACTCCACTCATCAAAACAATTTTTTAAAAATGTCGATAAATTGATTGCTGTATGTGATAATTCAAAATAATAGCATCCTAGTAAATGAGATTTAAAAACGCATAGTTCAATATCAATAAAATGTACTGTAACAGCGACGTAACTTTCGTTATTAACAGATGTCCAACCGTCCGTACTCATTGCTAAATATGATGCATTATCTAAATTCCTTTTAACCTTTTCCCTGGTGTTTTCTAATAATTGAGGTAAAATATTATAAGTAATTGTTTTTCTACTTCGCAAAGAATAGCTTGGATTTAATAATGATACAAATTTTTTAAACTCTTTATTTTCGACCAAACTAAACGGTTGGTATTCTTTAGCCATAATTCTACCTAACTGCTCATCAATTTTTTTAGATTTCGAAATAGGCATCGGTCTTGATGTATACGCATCTATTGGTACTTGTGTTTTTGTAACGTTAGCTGTTTTATTTTTAATTATAGGTGTAATAGTATTTAAATTAGAATGGGAAGGTTCGAATACGGAAACATTATTAGGTTCATCGATGTTTTTTTCGAGAATTTCAATAGATCTTTTTTCCTGGTTTCATATTGAACTATGTGTTTTCGTTTTAAATGTCTCGTTAAATTAGCGGTAGAACCCCCTTTATAAGAAATAGTATTAGAACAAAAATTGCATTTTGCTTTTTCACCATCAACCATTTCAAAATTATTCCACGTTTCACACTTTTTTTTATCCATTATACCCAGAATAATATTACTAAATTACTTATTAATTTAATTTATAAAAAATATAAATGAAATGTAACTTACTATTTTGTCGTTTAATCAACTAACATTGACAAAATGTTCAAAATGTAATATTAATAATATTATGCACATAGACACCGCGATTGAAAAATGCACTGTACAACTGTAGAAGTGTAGAGTGTAGGCTCAACTGACAACTAGTTTTAGAATATAATAATATAATAAAAGACAAAATTATAGATTCTAATATTATTAATGTATATTAGTTTTTATTTGTTAAGCGTTAAGCACAATATTATAACGTTTCTATAAATATAAAATATGTGTATTGTATTGTAGTTAGATTATTTTCAATCATCACATTATTTTCATAAGTCTATGGAATAATTTATGTTTAAGTATCTAAAAATAATAGAGCACATTTTTTTATTTATTTTATTATATTATATATTATATATATATAATATATTATGTTATATTATTCTAATCACATATTGGACTTTATATATTCAGTCTTAATACAATTAAATGAACTTCTTTAGGTAGCCAACTCGGTATAAATAGGTCATAGGAGAAAACGTAATTAAATATCTATATTATTATTATTATTAATTTTTAATTATGATTTATTTTATGCTAGTTTGGGTAAACTATAGTAAAATGAATGATCGATGGTAAAATATCGATATATTTTTTTTTATGCACCTATCCATGTATTTTACTTATTTACTCTCGTTCTTGTTCAACCAGTCAATTGCGAATAACTATCGATTTCAATTTATTATAAGAATCACGGCTATAGATAATCTATAGTCACGATAAGAATATAAAATGCACGGAGTAAGAATATGTATAAGAATATGTTATCTATTATCTAATTTTCGAATATTCCAAATTATAATGGACAACTTACTAGTACGACAATACTATTTACTTTTGGTACATTTTACCATTGGAACATAGGAACGAAATGGAACGAAGGAACGAGTAAGAACGTTCGGGTGGAATCGTTCCTAATCGTTTCTCTACTGGACTCGTTCATTTGGAACGGTTCGTTCAGAAACGACCCATCACTAATCAACAGACCCAGAAAGGAGCTTACGGAGGAAACGACGATAGTGGGCATACCGACAGTCTATTAACAAGTTTAACTTTAAATATAAGCAGTGCAGTATATACTTAGCCTAATCACGAGGAGCAGAGTTAATATTTAGGGCGTATTTTGTAAAAAAAATAGGAGACCGAGTGTATCCGCTCAGAACCATTATGTGATACTGTATGAACCAAACCTGACAAATATCTCCAATCATTTATCAATTAATGTGAATGCATCCATTTTAGTCATTTCATAAACTTCAGACTATTTATTCAAAGCATCTATCAGTATCAAAACATTTTTCTTTTGTAAAAATAAGAAATCCTGATGATATTTATCAAAAGTACCACGCACAATTTAGACATTTTATGGACCAAGGTGAACTGGATCTGGTCTACAAGACAAACAAAACACACTTAGCCCTTTTTAACCAAATCTTCAATATTCCCATTCATACTTGGTCACTAAAACTATTACCTAGCTAATGTTTTCATCTTAGATATATCTTGATAAGAATCATCGATTTCTCTCAATAACGTTTTTTTTAAATATATGTCCCTGGTTTAGCTATCCGGTATTCCCACAGAATAAAATCATTTTTAATATAAAGATCATTCTTCCTTATTATCAGATGAAGCTTCTATAATATTTAAAATCATTCAAATTAACTACAAGTTCCTAATTTTCTATTGGAAATCTAGATATCCCGCCTTTGTCACTGTTTGTAATAAAAATGACCATGTATTCAATAAAGTAAATACATTTTAATGTAAGCACGTCAATTAAGAAAATAGAATTTATTTTACAATACAATATAATATTAATATCATAACGGTATTACTATTAGACATTAGTGGATAAGCAGTGTAGCCACTTTAGTGCAATGAGAGCCACTTCAGCCACCTTGAATGGGTTCTAGAGAATAGAAAATTAGGTACTCCAAAAGAGACCAGATAAAAGCGTAATTAATAGCTTTAGAGTAATTTATAACATGAATTATTTATACGTACGTAAAACAAATCCTTGCATCTTAAATGCTCTACAGAAACAAACTCAACAAAAAGTAATAATTGTAAAATACAGACAATCAGCAGTTAGAAAATATAAACAGATTCGGTAAATGTTTCAAAGTGTAAAATATTTGTATTGAATATAAATTAGCATGCATACTTCATAGTTATTTATTTCTAAAATAAACATATGGGAACTGTTTTTACATTGCATTCTTATCCTATGTTCTAAACAAAAATAAAGAAAAGTATACATTTTGTTGATTATCTGTGTATTATTGTGTAATTCAATTTTCTAGGATGTTTATTATGCTGCATGTTAATTCGTTAAGAATAAATAGTATAATGGTTGCTCCCCGGAGCGCTAGTTTCTAACGGTGTCTAAAGCATGCACTTTCCATTTTAGTCTGCGTTGAAAACCGCTAGCCGCGCTAGTGTCCAAGATGTAACCTCTACCTTCTATGAAACGGCCCGCATTTCGTTCATTTTGTTTACTATACTCGTTTACTCCGACCGTCAGCCCTTAGACAAGTATAATGCGTCAGCCGATTCGTTGTCTTCATGAATTTTCATTTTACTATTAACTCACACCGTTTGCATTGTGTACAACTCTCTCTAGTCTACTAAGACTTGAGTCTAAATGTTGATTTTTGGAGTGCTGCAACTGTGTCTGGTTGATGAATTATAGTCTCCGTCTGCAGGAAAAAAAAAATTAAAAAATGCCGACGTAGACGAGTAAAATACGGCTGTATCATTTGTATTGATATAAACCTAAGACTAATTAGGTACAATGGATTCAGTTCCGAGTGCATTAATAGCAGTAATGAGCGTTGTTATTTCTTGAGTTCTGAACGGACATAATGTATGTGACTGTCGTTTTGTTTAACACTCAATACGTTTGTGTTAATTGGTGTAAAGAACACGATATTTTGCCAAAGTAATTCTGTATCATATTGTCGCTTAGATTGAGTACTGTACCACCGATCATTTTTTTGGCTCGCAAGCTATATATGTGATTAATGTAAATATAATACAATTATAACTAATTGCCGTAATTGCTATGGCCTCGTTTAGGTGTCCTTTGTTTGTGAACGTTAATATAAGATACGACTTTAATATAATATTACTATGTTTGTTGGAAAATTGAATAATATATGATCAGTACACAAATGTCGCGTCAATCTGTTTTGACCGACACTGATGATTTGATAATTATTTACGATTAATGGTTGAAAATTTACAATTCGACCTTAGTGAGCCTTGTGCTATAGCAATGTTGCGGTAAACGGCTAGCAAAAGGTGTGCCTGTCACCCAAGGTAAAATTGTAGCTTTTCGGGAGAGACGTTTTAGTTGTTCAAAAAAATAAGATATATAACAATTAATAAAAAATGTTATAAATGTTAAAAAATAAAATTTGACACATAATGTTATTACATTATTAATACGATTTTGATTTATTGATGTAATAATACGATACTTTGCTTAGTCACCTACATACATTTCGTAGCATATTGTCACTTAAATCGCGACATTTACAGATACATTTTTGTCAGTACACTTTTGTGTACTGACTAGCCACTATAGTCTATATAGCAGTGGTTTCAAACATACGGCCCGCGTACCCTTTCCATGTGGTCCGCAATAAAAATACATTTTGAACAAAAATATACTAAAAAATTGGTAAAACGGTCATTTTATTTTAGGCATCATAAATACATAGAATATTATCTGACGTCCATAATGTTTTATTTTAAATGAATCGTTCAGAAATCCATTATACTCGAAAAAGTATTTGAAATGCGATAAATCTAATCTACAAAGATAAATATAATTTGTATTTCGGCGTATGTGCAGTAATAGTGGGTAATAAAAATGGGGACACTTAAAATTTGGCCCTCGAACTTTTTTTGAAAAAATATATGGCCCGTAGATAATTTGAGTTTGAGAACACTAGTCTATAGGTACTTACAGACCCAAGCTGTGAGACAATTGTCTCACAAAAACTCACTCGCGCCGCCACTGGTCGGGCATCTATCTTTCCGTTATCTATGCCCTATGGTCATACCTAAGTATTTAGCCATTTGTAAACTAGAAGATGCCAACAACTATACTTGTGCCGGTGAGAGAGCGCTACTGGGCGGCGACCAAAAATCGTCCGATTTCGCGTATTCCCACCACTAAACCTGCCCGTAAGCTGGCCGTCGGCGGCGACTTGGTGGTAGATTGGGAGAAATTTGGGTACGAAAACGCGGAGCTCAATCATTTGGATGCGCCAACGAGTAGTGCTCTCTCACTGGCACGAGTATAGTATTAGCCATCAAATTAATTTTCTGAAATGCAATGAAAATAAATTACAATCACACTTAGCAGAAACTGAAACAACTTTGAAATGTGTTCAGAAAGAATTATGTATAACCAAAGTAAATACTTACTTTTTGCGATTTTAGGATAGTATAAAAAGAAATTACTAAAAAAATAGCATTAGCCATTATAATACACTTAAAAAGTAATGGCTTAACCTCTACTTGGCAAACCTAAAAATTATCTTTTAAAATTATGTAAATTGGAAAATTAGAGTAAATTGACTACCCTGAGTCCATTTTTAGTTTTTGTCAAACCATTTTTGATTTATAACTTGTATCTTTAAAGACACATTGCCATGAAATCTAAATTCCCAAATTGTATCTTTTTAGATACAATGCTACAAATTGCATAATTCATTGTTTTAGCTTTTAAAATACATTGCTTTAAAGTATGTATTCTAATGTTTCATTTAAGTCTTATACAAAATATAATTAAAAAAAATAATTTAATATAATAATAATATATGAAAGGTCAAGAGTCGTTCTTCAGTCCGACAATAGGGAAAAATAGCTTACATACGAACTCAAATGACAATGGTTCAAGACTGGTAAATTTTGCTATGGCACGAAATATGGTAATGAGTAGCACTATCTTCCCTCATAAATACATACATAAGCAAACGGGTTTCGCCAGATGGACGAACAAGAAACCAGATAGACCACGAAGCAGTAGATAATAGAATTAAAAGATGTATAATGGATCATACGTAGCATGAGTGAGTGGTAGTAGCGGCATATCTAACCATTTAATTGTGAAAACAAAAGTCAAATTTAGATTATCCATAAAATGGAAAGAGCGAAAAGCACCAGTCAAAAAGCTAAACATTGAACAACTAAAGAATCCTCAGACAGCAGAACAATACAAAACTAGGTTAAATTATGCACTGCGAACAGTGGAAGCGGAGAGCAGTATAGATATGTGGGGAAAAACAGAGAAGTAAGTGAAGAAAATAGCAGAGGAAGTTCTAGGATTTCAAGGAAAACGATCAATAAATAAATGGTTTAACGAAGAATGCAAAACTGCAATGGCAAAAAGAGACAATGCAAGGACAATAATGTTAAGGGATGTGAAGCCAATAAACGAGAATTAGCCTTAAAACAAAGAGAACCAAAACAAACAATTAGAAAAAAAAAACAAAAGAATGTGGGAGAAAGCCAGAATAGAAATCATCGAAAGTAGCTACAAAAATAACTCAAAACTATTCTTCAGAAAGGCAAACGAGATTAAAAATGGATTTAAACCAAGATCAACAATAATGAAAAACGACGAGCGAAATTTAATTACCGTTAGAGAAGAAGTAACAAAGGAATTCAAAAAGGTTGTTGAAAAAATACTGAATGTATCAACTCAAACGGGGACTAACGAGGATGATGTTGCCACAGTAGACCATTACTTAGAAGAACCATCGTTGGAAGAGGTTGAAATGGCTCAAGGGAGGAAAGACACCCGGAGAAGACTCAATAATGTCGGAACTTTTAAAGCAAGGTGGAAGTATTGTAATGTCACGCCTAAAACAACTGATAAACAAAGTATGGAAAGAAGAAACAATACCAAAACCATGGCAGGTCTCAGTACTGTGCCCAATATATAAAAAAATTGATGTAATGGATTGCAAAAACTATAGGGGTATATCCCTACTTAACATATCGTATAAAGTTCTCTCGAACATCATTTTAAATAGACTAATATGCTAAAGAGATAGTAGGAGACTACCAAGCAGGTTTCACAGCCGGAAAATCCACCACTGATCAAATACATATTATCAAACAAATAACAGAGAAGAGTCACGAATTTGATAAAGATGTGTACCTGCTATTTGTTGACTTTAAGCCAACAACAAGCCTACGCTGTGGAACGAAATGATCAAACTAGGAGTTCCAGCCAAGCTCGTCAGAATGGTGAAAACATGTATGTATTCAATCTAGGCTAGATTCAAGGTGCAAAGTGAAGCAAATACTTAACTCAGCAATATCAGAGGAGTTTACAGTAAATGCAGGGGTCAGGCAGGGTGATGCTTTGTCTCCGGTCTTATTTGACATTGCCTTGGAATCGGTAATTAGAAGAATAATGCAAAACAAACCGCAAGGTTTAGGACAAGGAAAGTAGATAACATTAGCCGCATATGCAGATGATGTAGTTGTAATAACAGAGACAGAGGATAGCCTAAAGAGAACAGCCGAAATGTTGAGTGAGGAAGCGGAAAAGATTGGGCTTATTATTAATGAGAATAAAACCAAATTCATGATTGTATCTAGGAGAGAACATCCACAAAGTGCTATAACAATAAAAAGCATGTCATTCGAAAGAGTTTGGAACTTTGAGTACAATAGGAGTAGAGATGTTCCGGGTACTCGATATCGGTGTACCGTCATTTGAGCATGGTAATTTAAGCGCACGTTTATTGAGCGTGGTAATTATAGCGCACGACAATTAAGCGCATATGACATCTTGGCGATCGTCAAATCAGCGCGCACTACATTTTAGCGTGCGACAATTCGTCTTTCAACATTCAACATCATAATGTCTGTACTATAATTATATAACAAGTCAAAGGGGAAAAAAAATATTAGTATACAAAAATTATATTTATAGACAGGACAGACGAGATGAAAATAAAATAATTTGGAGGTGCAATGGAAATCAAGTGTTGTCGAGTCCATGTATCAGAAAGTAAGTAGGTACTAATAGTACACACCAGTTTTGGCATTAAATAAGTGTAATCAAATAAGAATACTTTTTAAACAAGAAAATACTTGTAATATGTATAAATGTCTTGTCACAAAATTGTTTAAAACAATTATAAAAAGTTATAAATTATATTAAAAATTATACAATTATAAAAATACTAAGTCATAAAAATAAAAAGTATTCAAAACACGTACAAATTAATTATTAAGTTATTTATATTTAATTTTAAACTATATATATATATAATTTTAGATGATATTGTATTAAAATATGTAGACCATACTCATTTATCAGACGTTGCTAAAATTCAAGCAAAGAAAACAGTCCAAGAAATGAAAACTCTTGCTAAAGAAAACAGTTTAACAACTCGTGCCATTCTTGGAGAAGGCTCTTCGCAGGTAATAATACAATAAATAAACTATTATAAAATATAAATAGGGCTCGGATTTTTATGCACTTAAAACTACTGTAATATGCATGCATTTATGCACTAAAAAATTACGAAATATGCAATCAAAATATGTGATTAAATACACAAAATATGCATAAAAGCGCTTTAAATCATTCTGGGTTTTGAAAACTTTCGTATTCCTCTATCATTCTCCCGTTGTTGTATATCTTCGTATTCGTGGTCGCAACGCTAGTGTCGTTGATGAGCCCTCCAACGGAAAGCTTACATTACTTTTTGATAGTCCGTTCATCGGCATTTGTCATTTGATCAATGTACATAACTGCATTTGTAGCAACTGCGTCCATTTCAGTTGTATTTGTATGTGTGAACAATCGAAAACAATCTACGAAAATGCTTCGATTGCATCAAATAAATATAATTCAAAACGGCGTCACGGATGAGCTAAACACCGTTATGATAACGTGCATTGTGATTGAACAGCGAACGAATGCGACGCGTCGAACGTAGTTTTCGTTTTCACGTGCATTAGGAATACGTTTCTGGTATAATGAACGCGAAGGTTTATATTTTTAATGTTATATTAGTAACTATACCAATGTAAACTGTACTAAATTGTACTATTGAAATTTTCGAAAAAGAAATGCCACGTCAATCGATGGTAAAATCTACAGCCATCGATTTTTTGATGTTAACTGTCGATGATTGAAATATTTACGACACAATTCGCTTTCTGTAATCCATTTTGCGTTGAACGTAACATTGCTGGTGAACAATATTTACTTTTCTATAGATGATCTAATATCAGCTGAACATGTTTATAAAGAAATTTCAGCATTAGAACTCAAATTATTTAATGTACGCAACAAGTATGGCAAACTTCTTATTAGAACAAATAAAATAAAAGATGTTAAACGTTAATTTAAGATTGCACTGCATTGCAGCGGAATTTCAAAAAGCTATGAATAACTTAGCAGACTTAGCCAATTTATTTGACAAGCAATTTCTAAGTATCAAAAAGTTTTAGAAGTAAATCCTTATCATAAGATTACTTTCGTTAATTTGGAAATAACTCATCTCAAAGTAACCAAAAAGAGTACAGAAAAGCATTTGTAATGTATTTCAAAAATCTATTGAATTGGATCCAGAAAACTTTTCTGCTTTAAAGATATTTAGTCTGTTTCAACCTTTAAAAAATGTTTGAAACTTACCTTATAGTTTCGATATTAATTTTGAATTGGCTTTGATCTACTTTCATAACCTCGACAATTTTCAGGAAGCTGAATATTATTTAAAAAAATGTATCTTTAGTTGAATTTCAAAAGAAAAGATCTTTTAGATAAGCATCTATTTTCAGTAAACCAAAAATTAAATAAATATATAAATACATTAGATATTTGCATTTCATTGGGTGATTTTTACATGGATGATAATGATCATGAAAATGCAAGAAATGCATTTAATTGTACTATTTACTTGAATCCTCCGAATGCACTTGTACATTGAAAAGTCGGACTTACTATGCATAATCTGGGTCATTCAAATTTGGCTTTAATTTTGGTAATAATTAATTTACACAGTAGTCATTAAATGTTTAAAAGTAAAAACAGTATAATTTTCAATAAGAGTTCCTTTCAAAGAAAATACATAATTAAAAAAATGTTTTTTTTTTTTATCAAAATCATTTTCTCTATTCTAGTTACTCTTAATTTATATATACATTTTATCTCCTCCATTGAATTTTATTTTTAAGATGTTCCTGATTCATAAAATTTATTTTCTATTCGCATATTTTCCACCCAGTATTAATGTGAACTATTGCCTTTAAAAGTAAATAGAAACTTAAATAATAATTGTTTAAACGTGGTTTGTGGTGTAATTGGTTGTGACGCTAGACCATACTACTTTTTTATGATATAATAATATGTGTACACTGTAGTGCTCTCCGTGGTCTGTTATTTTAGTTCGACTGGACCTAAAATTTTAACAAAGGATCGAACCGACGCAAAACAATCGAAAACATCGTTTGAGTGTCAGTCAAGTCAGTCCTCGAAAAATGTTTGGTGCTAGGCGTTTATTTAGTTAGCAGCTGATCAAACATAGTATATAATTGAAATATTATGAAATTATGTTTAAATACCTCTATGTAAATAAGTCAGTTACAAAAATTACTTTAATAGAGTGATTTGTTTATTGTTCTTGGGTACCTACCATGAACTACTAAAAACGAAATGGTTGGCGAGGGTCCGGTCACGTTTTAGTACGTATCCTAACCTAACCTTGCGTAGAAGGGGAAATTGACGAGCCGCCCTGAACCTGGTGGTTAATATTTGAAATACAAAACAGTGTACCTGTGTAAAAAATTTTGGTATAGCCCCTTTGACTAATCTGAACACTATTCGTTTGGAAAAAGGTATATCCTAAGGTAATAATGGTTAACACTTAATATTTAATTCTAAGCAAATACCTCTAATAATTAGTAAAATATTTGTTACTTCAATCCCAGAGTAGTTTCTAATCACACATCTTGTTGTAAAAACTGTTTTTCACAAATTAACTTTTCATTTGTTACACTACTATGTATTGATGACACTATATCAGTCCAAGTATTTACCGATGTTTTAGGAACACTAAAAAAAGCACATTCATCATCAAAACTCTTACAATTTTGCACAGAGCATTTTCTAGACATTTGGAAATAGAAAATACAAAAGGCAATACTAATAAGGTACAAAATATAAACTATTAAATATTGACAATACTAATACACCATTTGTCTAATGCTGTGTTTTGTCAAATAATGATGGGCAATGTAACTTGTTGAGACAAGGTAAAACATCTTTCTATTATTATTTATTATTGTACTTAAATTTTATCCATGATACCTATTAATTAATATTTTAATTTTGAATATAGTTTATCCCCCTCTGCGTTATTTCCGTACGCAAACTTGGCCGCCGCCAACCATTTCGTTTCCAGTCCATATTATCTTAGTTCATGGTACCTACAGAAAAACCACTTAATACATTTATGACGTAGGTGACGTATAATTATTTTCTCTCGATCGACTAAAATAGTTTACGAGTTTGTAATGTTATGTAATGTAGTTTGATGTAAGTAAGCCTATTTACATTGTACATACCATGAAGATTTGAGATAAGGAGACCAAACTCCGTATACAAAATATGGCCCGACAAAAGTCGCACGGTTATTCTGCCACCAGGAGCGCGTCGTTCGATTAGAGGGCTATGTTTTACCACATATTATATGTATTTTACTATAATTATACATTTTTTTGTATTTGAATGAAATATAAATTATCATTCATTACTTATTACCTGCTTATATTAAAGTATACTTAAATATACAATTAAAGTTTAAAAGGTGTTTCCTGTAAAAAAAGTTGTATGCTTTGTTAGATAAAATGGCAAGTTCGGAAATATAGATGGAACTGCCCCTGCTTGTGTTTAATAACTAATTATAATATATTTGTTTTTTATTATTGAACCAATTTTAACCAATATCCCCCTAATTCTGTATATATGTTTTAGATCTGATCTAAATCATAAAGTAATAAATTATTTGCAAGGCATTATGTTTAATTCGAAAAACATACATAATTCCTATTATAGTATAATACCTACTACATGCTATAATTGTAAAATGTAGCCCTCCAATCGAACGACGCGCTCCTGGTGGCAGAATAACCGTGCGACTTTAAATTTTGTCGGGCCACTTTATAAACTGGCGCAGAGTTGCCAGACATACGAGAATTCTCGTACTTATACGATAATTTGGACCATTTGTACGAGGTACGAGGAAACATTGTTCTCGTACACATAATATACGAGAATTCCATGAAAATCTAAATATAACTATTTTTCATTTAAAATGTTGAAAGAACTGTAATAATATAATGTTTATAAAATATATTCTATGTTGTTATTATTATTGATTAAGAGATTATTATGTGATTACCAAATACCAATTACCGAAGATATTAATATGAAATAATATTGTTTTTGTCAAGTTTTTGTTTTTGAGGTACATCGTACATGCACAAGAAAATAAGGATACGGGATAATCCAATTGTCTTTGTTAGTTTGTTATTGATTCATTCCTCGTGGTTTAGTGGTTATAATTTATTATAAAATACCTAGTTAGAACTTTATTGAGTAATTTCGAGTGCTACAATTCTATTATTTGAAATTTTCAAGTATGTTAAACGACAGTGAGGAAGATATCCATTTAACACCACCTAAAAAAATCATGAAAAATCCAATGAAACACAGGGCGCAGAAGTTTCGTTCAGAATGGCTCAGAGTTGAAAATTTAAAAAAATGGTTGGTTCCTATTAATAACGACCCATTCAAAGCCAAATGTAAGTTGTGCAATTTCACAATGGTCGCGGAGTTATCTAACATTAAAACACATGGCAATGGTAAAAAACATAAAGAAATTGAAGCATGTAAAGAAATAAAACAAAAATCGATAAAAACTTTTACTACAAATAAAACTCTAACGAAATTAGATATTGATGTCAAAATGGCAGAAATAAAATTAACTGCATTTTTGACAGAACACAATATTGCCTTTCTTGCTACTGACCACCTTACGGATGTCCTTAAAAGTTGTTTTAAAGATTCTGAAATAGCTAAAAATATATCACTTAAAAGAACCAAAACAACTTCAATTACGAAAAATGTAATTGGTTATTGTCAGAAAGAAGAACTTGTTTCGTACTTAAAAACTGTACAGTTCAGTATATTAACTGATGAATCTACTGATATTGGTACCGTCAAATCATCTTGTGTCATTCTCAGCTAAAATTTACTTATAAGTTATATTACAAATAAATATATATGTAGTGTTTTAAAGATTATATTAAAAAAGTATTTATATATTTGTACTTAAATATATTTGAATAAAAACATTTTATTCCTTAAATAATTACCATAATTTATTGTATCAGCAGAATATTTGGTAGGCAGATACTTAGTCAATTCAGTCTGATATTCAGTAATTTTTATCAACCATATACATATACTAAAAATTTAACACAGTTTATTGAAAAAGTATTAAGTATTTACAATTATTTTGTATTTTAATTATTTTCATAGGTTTTTTGATAGTAAATCTTGGAAGATAGAAAGCAAATTTTGGGACCTATATAAGGTGTATGATTCAAAAAACCCGGGTAATGCTACCGCTGAAAAACTATTTAATAATTTAATGGAATCATTAACTTTATATGGCATGCCGAAATGTAATGTTATTGGTTTTGGTAGCGATGGTTGTAACACCATGATGGGTGAGAATAATTCGGTGGCTTCAAGAATGAAAATAGAATTTCCAGGCATTTTCATAATGAAGTGTGTTTGCCATTCGGCTCACCTTTGTGCAAGTGAAGCCTGTAAACGGTTACCAAGATCATGTGAAGATTTGGCCAGAAATATTTTCAACTTTTTAAAAAATTCTTCAAAACGCCAATGTGAGTTCTCTCAGTTTCAAACATTTTTAAATTTGGATCCCCATAAGATATTACATCCATCACAAACTCGATGGTTGTCTTTAACTGCAGTAGTAGACAGAGTTATAGAACAATGGGATGCACTGAGATTATACTTTTTAGATACTGTTTTAGTACAGCGACTTCTGTCAACTGAACATATCCTTGCTGCTTTGAATGACCCTTTTATGAAGTTGTTTTATTATTTCTTGCAATGGGCTCTTCCTAAGTTTACAAGGTATTATTTTGTTATATTATTTATTAGTATAGCTACCTACTTTTTATCAATTGTTTACAGTTAAGTACACTTTATTTATATTTTTTAGATTTAACCAATTCTTTCAGACAGATTCTGTTGTTATTACTGATTTGCATGAAAAGATTGTTTCACTCTACAAAGAGCTTCTATTATGTTTTTTGAAAAGGGACTATGTTATGAGAACTCCTCTAATAAATATAAATCCCATGAATGGGCAATATCAAATCATAGATAATGAACTGTATCTGGGAACTGAGGTATTAATGCATAAGGACAATCCGGATATTTTAAGTAATAATAACCAACGCAAAGACTTTTTTGAAAGGTACCGATAATCATTTGGTTTATTTTTAAGAAAGGAAAAATATTTTACACAACGTCTTTTTAAGGTGTCGTCAGTTTTTACAAACATCTTCTTTAGAAATGAAAAAAAGGGCTGAGACACGATTGAGCATAAATTGTCGGCGTATCAAAGGAAATTGAAATACAAAAGAAAACCAACACGATTGAGCATAAAAAACTCTGCAACGTTGCCATTTTCAATTTTAAACTCTACTATACAAAAATATTTATTTAAATAATGGAAATAATAAAATCAAAATATTTATAAGTCAATAATAGTCAATAATATAAGTCTTTTTGATAATAATAAAATAATAATAAATTAAATTGATATACCTTGGTATCTGTTTCCAAGTTGGCTTAAATATATTAATAAAGATTCCATATTCTTACGATTTAAATACTGGTTGTAAGCTTGAATATTAAATTCAATTTTTTTTATTTCTCAGATATCATAATAATTAATAATTGGTGTAATAATACGAAAATAATAAATTACAAAATATTGGCAACGTAAATTTGGCAACATCGCATAAAATATTCTATGCTCAATCGTGTTGCTAAAAAGGTCTATGCTCAATCGTTTTATGCTCAATCGTGCTTTACCGAAAAAAAGATATAATATGGCTGATCCTGTCTTAACAGAATTAATTAGTTTTAAACCAAAAAATGCTTTGTCATTAGAATTTAGAAACACTAAGCCGTCTCTTGTCAATCTGATTAAATTAGTTCCTTGTATCATTAATATTAATGACCCCCGAATACAAGTCATTGATGACGAATGGCGTAGATTACCTATTTCAATAAGTTCGCTTCCAGATGATATTGAAAATATGATTGAACCGGATACATTTTGGTAAATAAAAATTGCAGTTTTTATTATTAATATTAATTAATTTAAAATTTAAATGCATTCGGTTATAGGTGGTCTATTAAAAAGTTTATCATCGAAAATGATACTCAAGAATTTATACAACTATGTAATTTTGCACTGGCTTTGCTTAGTTTACCACATGCAAACGCGGATTGCGAACGAATATTCTCTTCTGTAAATTGTATGAAAATCAAGATCAGATCAAAATTAATAACTGAAACTATAAGTGGGCTACTTCATACAAAACAATGTATAAAAGGTGGCAGTAAAAGTCAGAATAATTGTACTAACTTTGAACTCACTAATGCCATGTTAAGTAGAATGACTGCAAATTCTCTATATAGTAAAGGCGAAGAGTCAATATTTTCTGATTTAAATGTTGAACCAACTTACCAAGTTACTGAAATGAACTGTGATGAAATAGTTATTGGTTAAATTGATTTTTATTGAGAAGGAAATAAATGTATACTCATATTAAATATATAATACTATAAATTGTTCTTTTCTAATTAACTGTTCCTAAATAATATTACAAAGTGTATGTACTATTAATTACCTAATAAAGAAATTAATATTGTCTGGTAATTGGTAAATGAATATCATTACATAATCACATATTCACATATTTATGTGATAATAATCATTGATTAGAAAAGCGAGCGTAGCCAGCGGTTTTTTTTGGTGATACAAGAATTTCATTGAAAATACGAGAATTTGATAACCGCAATACGAGAATACCAGTTTGAGAATCTGGCAACCCTGAACTGACGGCTCATTGGTCTCCTTATCTCTAATCTTCATAGTACATACCATAGAATAATACTCTATGGTACATACCTACCAATAAAGTTGAAAATAATATATAGGTTAAGTTATGATTATTATTGTTGTATTTTTAGTCTCACTATGGAAACTACTATGGAATTGAGATATTAGGACATTGTGTAAATTACAGTACACGACCCGGTATATTCGAACCCGGCCTGTATGTCAGTCTAGGATAGTGTGACAGAGTACTTTTGAGTTTATTAATGGTACCTAAATAATGATGGGATGGGTTGTTCGCGAACGATTCGTTCAAAACGAACGAATTGATTCAGATCCGAAAATAAAAAAAAAATGATTCGTTCATTAGTTCATGTCGTTTAATGAACTAGACTCGTTCTACCGTTCGGCACTCGTTCCTAACTTCTTGTGAATCAAATGAATTGATTGAATCTTTCGAATTGATTACTCAGTACTCTCGAACGACTCGACCAATTTACTAGTTAGTACTTTAGTAGTCAGGGGCCCCACGGGCAAAACGGGTCAATTGAACGATTCGGTTCATTTGGATCGGGTCATTCAAAAGATTCGTTCATTTCGTTCGTCGAAAGACGAACGTGTTATAAACATAACATCTATAGCATTAAACAATGATTCAATCATAATATCATACGATTCTCGTTCATTTCGTTCGTTGAACGACGAACGTATTGTCGTATTATAAACATAATGAGTCGTTATTAACGACTATTGCATAAAACAAAGATGCAGTCATAATATACCATCTCGTTCATTTCGTACACTTGAACGAATTGAAATATTTTATTTTGGGATTTTAAATGTTTCGTGATTTAGTCATAACCGAATTTTGAAATTATTATTGAATTAATTGAATATTATCTACTATCTAGTTATGAGAATTAAGAATAAAGAGAGGTTCAAATGTTTTTTAACTACTCATTGAAACTCAATTTAATATATTATGCTTTCTCGTATTGTAGCATTTGTGGGATTACATCTGTAGATGAATAAAGAATTTTGTTAAAAATTATTTTAATAAACCTATAGTTATTTTTATATTGTTGTATTCCGCGAAAAACAAGTACTGTAGTAGTGTAGTACACTAATACTAATAAGTAATTAATATATTAATCCATACTTGACTATTTTTTTAAGTATAAGTTTACATAAAAACATTAAAAATATTCTTTAAAAAAAAATAAAAATAAGTAGTCTATCAAAAATGTATATATATATATATAAATATAATATATATTAAGTCAACTCCAATTATTGCTGTAATACATTGAATCAGTGGCGGTGCGAACTTTTTTGACAGTGAGGCAAGAAAGTGTTAGTTGCAGTACACACGATCCACCTATTTAATTTGAGTATCATTTTGTGTCACTGACTACTGTACAATACACTTTTGTGTACTGACTAGCCACTATAGGTACTTACAGACCCACCACCCCTTTTAGCTGTGAGATAATTATTGTCTCACAAAAACCCTCTCGCCTCGCCACTGCACTGAATTAATGTTAGTCTTTAAATTCAAAAAAAAAAAAAAATAAGAATAGAATTACTATAGTCATTAATTACAAATACAATTGATTTATATTTATAATCAATGCTATAATGTAAGTACTTGTATGTTTGGTATATTAATAATTAAAACTATGCTGTGTTTACCAACTAAAAATCTAAAATAATTAGTTTGGCATGGATAAAATTAAATGTACAATTTGAATTAAAATAATATTGTAATTTAACATTCAGTATTTAATGTATATTTAATAATAATATAATATTTTTTATTTAATGTCCATGCTATCCTTCCATAAAACAAACCTGCAAAAACAAGAAACCAAACTTTCTTGAGTATGTTTCAACTTGGTAAACTAATGAAATATACATACAATATGGTTTATTTTTTGTTTCATTAACAAATCGATATTGCTCATTGCTTATTTGTAAACTTGACAATATCTTTTCTTAAAAATTGAATTGTTTTCTATTTTTATTGGTGATCATTTTAGTGTTTTAAGTGTGTTAAATTATTAAATAGTTATTATTCAAAAAATACCTATCTTACAATTCTTTAAAATTTAATTATTTTAATAATTTGTGTATTTAATAAACACGGTAAGTCTTAAATCACTTTAATTAATTTAAATACCATCTTTAAACAATTATTTCAAAACATATTTATTACAATTATACAATTAGAATAAACATGGCTTCATCAACAAATCAATTGATCTACAAAAAACGTAGTAATGTGTGGAATCATTTCACACTTACTCATGATAATATGGCTAAATGCAACTATTGCAGTGAAAAAAAAGCTTTTCTGGGGGATCAACAGGCAATCTTTGAAGACATATTAAAACAAGACATGTCACAGTGCCACTACAAAGATCAACACCACAGGTACACATTTTATAATTTAATTACATTAAAAATAAGTCTTAAAAGTATAAAAATAAAAAATAACCACTGCATAGGTATTAACAATGTTTTTATTTTGTCATTCTGTAAATGTTTAAGTAATGTATACAATTTAATTATTTATAAAATAAACTTAACATTTTAAAGCTTGTGGTATAAAAAAAGGTTCATAATAATAATTAATAACAAATAATATTCAAGCCTTAAGACACTAAAAGTATGGACAAATAATTATTGTTATGTTACACTTGTATATATATTTCTTAATAATAATTCACAAACAAAAAAATATATAAAACTAATAAAATAAAACTTGAATATAATAATTGTTATTGGTTGATTTTAGGTAGCAGAGGAATCAAACTCTGAGTGCTTAGACAATCCACAACCATCGACATCTACTTCTACTTCTCAATCTATATCTGCAATATTTAATTCTTCTACAATATCATCGTCTGTAATAGTTCAAAATAAAAATTATCAATCATCCATATCAAATTTCATCCATCGACCTCTGCCATTATGTAAATCTAAATCAATTGACCATCAATTGTTAAAAATGATAGTAAAAGAGTATCACCCCTTTAGCATAGTTGAAGATAAAGAGTTCAGAAAATTATTGAATATGCTGTCTCCCAATTATATTATTCCTTCAAGAAAAACAGTTTCTAATAGTTTATTGCCCCAAATATATGAGATGGTTGTCCAAAAAGTAAAAGATAAATTAAATAAAGTATCTGCAGTATGTCTTACAACTGATGGATGGACATCAAGGAATAATGAAAGTTTTTTGGCAGTAACTACTCATTTCATAGATCCAGATAATATCATTGAATTATCTTCAGTTTTGTTAGCATGTACTAGTTTCAAAGAAAGTCATACAGGTGATAATTTGGCTACGTTTTTGAAAAATACCGCTGCTGAGTGGGGATGAGTCAACGCATAACTGTTGTAGTATCAGATAATGCTGCAAATATTAAGAGTGCAATTGAAAAATGCCAATGGAGACAGCTGTCATGTTTTGCGCATGATATCAATTTAATTATTCATTGTGGATTGACTAAAATTGAGCCTGTTGTAACAAAAATTAAAGACATTGTATCATACTTTAAAAGAAGTTCTTCTGCATTAGCTAAATTGCAGGAATATCAAAAACAAACCGGAAGTCCAATTTTAAAGTTGAAACAAGATTGCCCGACTCGATGGAACTCGACTTATGATATGCTGGATAGAGTATTGAAAATAAAGGAGCCAATAATTGCAACATTAGCCATTTTAAACAATACTGAATTAAACTCTCTTACTCCAAATGAATGGAAAATTGTAGATAAATCTAAAGAGCTGTTACAAATTTTTTATGATGTAACCGTTGAAATAAGTGCTAAAAAAAATATTACAATATCAAAAAAAAATAATTTTTGTAAAAGCTATGCTTAAAGTTACACAGACATCTATAAATGACACAAATTTACACTTAGAAGTGCTGAATATGGCCAAAACTTTAAAAGAAAAGATGATGATTAGGTTTGCCAGGATTGAAGACAATATACTTAATGCTCAAGCTACAATTCTGGATCCTAGATTCAAAAAACATGGATTTATTAATGAGGACAAATATAATAGGTGTTTAGCTCAACTTCGTAATAAATTACAAAGCATAAGAACAGAAGAGTCAGATCTCCTACCTCAGCAATCATCTTCTTCAGCACCTCAGCATTCCAACTCAACAATCTGGGGAGATTTTGACCAATCTGTGATGAATGCCATTGGTGGAAATAACTCTACAGCAGCAGGAATAATTGAGTTAGACAAATACTTGAATGAACAAATCATCAAAAGAAATGAAAATTCTTTACTCTGGTGGTCAGAACGACAAAAAATTTACCCACGACTCTATGAAATTGTAAAAACCCGTCTTTGTATCATGGCCACATCCGTTCCATGTGAAAGGTTATTTTCAAGAGCAGGAGAGGTAATTACGGACCGCAGAAATAGGCTTGAATCAAAAAAAATATCAAAAATTTTGTTTTTAAACCATAATATGTAATTTTTAAAATATATATTATTACACATACCTAACATAATTTGTTTATTAATTATAAGAAAATGCAAAAATAGAAAATATAAAATAAATGTAAAGATTAATTATCATTTATCACAATCAAAAATCCACATTAAGTATTATTGGATATATAATCAATATTATATTATTATATATTATTTCATTCGATATAATATTATCATTTGTTGCTGTGATCACGGACACGATTATAGTGGATAAACTAAAATCATAGATTAAATAATTATATAAGGTTTTATTTAATCTCTGCTGATATCGTTGTTAGAAAATAATAATAATAATAAAGTTCGGAGCACTCATCATTGAGAATATTGAGTTGGTAACAATGCAACCTGAACAAGAACAAAATTGAACGATTGAACGAATGAACGACTTTAAATTATTCGACGATCCGGATCGGTTCGTTCACAAGTTTGATCCGTTCGTTCACGAACGACACATCTCTAGACAATAGTAGTTGTGACTTGTGACTTATGAATCAATGAGTCGATTCGTTCAGTACACCTACCCATTGGCCATTGACCGTTCGCGCTTTTACACTGAGGGGTCGTTCATGAACGAGTCCGACAGAGGAACGATTCCACCCGATTATTTTTTCTCGTTCCTTGTAGTAAGATATAAATACGGACATGCGTCATGCAGTGGCAACTGGTTAATCGGTGTTTTTCCTTTTCGGTATTATGTATTCTTAAAAAACCTTAACTCTAAAGAGTTATCCTTGCCTACGATATAATATAATATATATAATAGGTACATTAGCATTAAATAATAATAATAATAATTCTTTATTTAACTATATACCTTTATTGCTAATAATAATATTTCAAATTTTACATATTAGATTGAATAAAAATTATTTTTTCAACTTTAAAGGTTGTGAGTCTGGTTCTTTTTGAGTTTAAAACCAAACCAGCTTTGGGGAAAACTCGTTCGCTTCGTACAGACGTCGTAGGTACACAAAGTCTTCTTTTTACAATTTCGTATAATCTTGGATATAATTGTTTTCTACTAGACCACCACATTAAAGGATCTAGCTGACGGCTAAGTTGAGTTTCACTCAAATACTTATCTAATCCGATGACGCTTGCTACAAATGAATTATTTTGACCAACTACTAAACTGACTTGATCGTCAAATCTTTTCCAAATATTTGAAGACGATTGCACAAGTGAGGGATTTTCTTCATTCATTAATATATTTGGAATATCTACGTTTAAATGATGTAATTTTCTTGACAGTTGTCGCGTATCGGTTTAAATATTATCGATAAAGATTAAAGTAATAACCGTAATGATATTGTTATCGGCTAGTGGGGCCGACGGGTTTGCCTTTGATCAGTTTTGTATTACATAGTTTAGTCGTCGTCGAAAAATAGCGAGCGTGACATGTCGACTGCATCGTGGCAAAAATAAAAATAAACGTATTTAACAGTTCTATAGCTCAATTTCGTCTAAATTATTAATTCAAATAGTAAACTAATAAACCTGAATATCCGAAGTAACCAGCATCGGAAACTTACAGTCCACTCCGCAACAACAGTTGAGATTTACAGGTTTCAAATTTGTCTTCATTTGAAAATCCATACTTTTTGAACCTGGGATCAATAAATATGATTGGGACTGAATGTCTCATTACTTTCTCAATTTTTAAAGTACTTATTCAGTGTGGTTTTTACTTCTTTTGCCATTTCAACAATTACAATTGGTGTTTCTGGATTCTGAATATATGTATGTAAGTGCTCCAGTAAAAATATATAAAACAAATTGTGTTTTGATATTGTTACAACATTTTCAGAGCTCATTTCAGTGACTTCGTCAAAAACTTGGAGAAATTTACAGGCAGAAGATATTATTTCCCATTCATCATCACTTATGCAATTTAAATTATTATTAGGAATAGCTAATGTTGACAACACTGGTTCTTTTAATTTAACAATTTTTTCCATCATTTTAAAAGCAGAATTCTAACGAGTCTTACATTCCTGAATAAGTTTAAGAGGTTCAAATCCACTTTGTTGTTGAACATTTTGAAGTTTATTAAGAGCCCTAAAACTATGTTTAAAGAACTCAACAATATTTTTTATTTTTGTCATAATTGGTTTATATGATTTGGAGAATTTTGAATACCAATGTTCAAAACATGTGCAAAGCATGGAACATGACGCCAATTATTTATTTTAATAGCATTAACTATATTTGGAGCATTATCTGTGACGACAGCCCATATTTTATTTTCAATGCTCCATTTTTTAGCTGTACCCATAAGAAATCGGTATTCTCTTCCCATTATGAGGGTCTTGAAATTTTTCGGCAGTAAATAATCTGTGCTCGTCCATATATTGAATAAGCATAAATAATTGGTAGGATACTCTTTTCTTTTTTTTGCCGACACTATTCCAAGTACATTGGACATTAAAGTGTGTGCATTTCTACATACAGATGATTGAATTTATTTATGCAAAATTTGCATTTGAAAATATTATTTTGTACAATCTAAAATCTTGAATTAAATTTTCAAGCATTTTGACCAAACTAAAATAGTTTTAGAAAAAAACTAAATTTTAAATTTCAAATAGTGAAATCAATGAGTTCATCACTCTGTTCAGAATCTAAAAAGTAACCATATAACAATATGTAGATACTATTGATATGTATAAGCGATTAAAATAAATAAAATCATATTTTACATTTTAACACTTAACTAATAATATCCAAAATTATTGTCTATACTGTATATCTTCAACTTAACTTTGAAATGCCATTGTATTTATTAATTTATTTTTTAAATTGAAAACACAGAATTCTAAAAACAAAAATATAAAATTTACTAATCAACTAATCAACTAAAAAGAAGCAATATTTTGTTGAATGGTTATAATAATTTAATATGAAAGATATAAGTATAAATTAATAGGCATTAGACGGTAACTTTCAACTTTTAAATTACCTAATGATTATCAAATATTAGATGATTTAGTGATAACATTGTGAAATAAGGTTGGCCGTACTGTATATTTTACAATATTATTGTGATCACATTAAATCATTCAATATTTTAGACACTTTCATACTTTTAGCCATTTGCAATTAAGTCGTCTAAATTATCATCATATAGAATCGGTAGAATAAAAAGACGCCAAAATTCAAGTGACTGAATATTCATTGACTAAATATTTTTAACATTTAGTCACGAAATAGAGAATCACCCTACTGGTGGTCATTGGAAGAAACGATACAATATGTTTCTCTTTTCTTAGGAATATAATATATTCAAAATTTAAATCGTGTACTCTAACAAGTTGTTAACAACTACGATTATAAAGTTCTTATACAATAGACAATTTATAATTTATGGTACATTAATATCTTATATATATAATTCTAATGTACGTGTGTATGTCACCGAATTCCTCCTAAACGGCTGGACCGATTTGAATGAAATTTTTTGTATGCCTTTGGATGACGCCCTGGATGGTTTATATTGACTATGGAGTGAAATGATGTGGTGAGGGAAGGTGCTCACACAGGGACCTCGAGATTTACGATGGAAATATTTGTTTATAAATGGTTGCTATGTATTTGTTTATTTGTAACCAGGGACAACCCTATAAATAAATAGTACAACGGTTACCAATAGCAACCATTTATAAACAAATATTTCCATACTTTCGATTGATTTCGACAAACTAACATAAGAGGCCATAACTCCGGAACCACATATCGAAAAGCGTACAAACTTCACAGACATCATCTACATATCAATCTTAATATGCCCTAAAATTTTTATCGAAATCGGTTGGGTGGATCTTGAGCTATAAAATACTTAAAATACTATACTATACTTAAAATTATAAAGAGGAAAGATTTGATTGTTTGTATTGAATAGGCTCCGAAACTACTGAACCGATTTAAATGAAATTTGGTACATAGATAGTTTAGACACTGGGAAGGATATAAGCTACTTTTTAATACTAAAAAAGGCTATAAGGGGTTGAAATAGGGATTGGTATGTATTTTGCCCTCAACGTAACACCATTATTAATTTTTTTAATGGGCAACGAAGTGCACTTGATCAGCTAGTTATACTATATAATACTAGCGGACCCGACAGACGTTGTCCTGCATGATATTCAAACGATTAGGATTAATAAACAAAGTATGAAATGAAAGACAAATAATATAATAAATGTTTGTTTAATTTTATCTTAATGCGAGTTGATGAACAATATTTTTAGTCAATTCCTGAGGAGTATAAAATATAAATGAATAAACTTGACGGTTTTCCAACGCGAGAACACGCCACATATAATTGGCCATGTGAAAAGACCGGATAGAAGATCCAACCCACAAATCGACAAAATTCAACAGGATAGTTGACTACTTCATCAGGATCGGTAACAGTGTCGATCGATTTGAACAATACCTCATTGCCAGGCAGCCAGGCAATGACTGTTGTATTTTGAAGTTAATAGAGTCAACATCTATATTTTTTGCGGCTAAAATTGCTCGTTCCCGAAGCCACGCATGATTAATGTAAATCTGCTTGTAAATCTGGAAATATGCTTGCAATCAAAGCATCTTTCGTAGTTACCATGGTGCAGAAATTATCTGGCAATTTAATGCATTGTGTGTCTATGCAATGGTATTGTTCCGTTTCCAATGTTGAGCAATTGCTCGAAGAATGATGGTGCCAATGGATCGTTTTGCAGTTGAACACGTATATTTGTGTTGAGGCGTAATGTACTGACATTTCGCCATAGATAAGATTGTTTTATACATGTGTTAATTTCATCCGCATATGTAGCGTGTGGAATGACCGGCAATGTCTGTCTGTCTAAAATCACCGGACAGCAGCAGTAAAGCACCACCGAAAAGCCGGGTGTTATTATTTAGATCTTTCATCATTCTATCGAGAGCTTCAAGTGAATGCTTGTGGGCCATAGTGTAAATTATGTGTAGATTGTACCTGTTGCTGGATTTCTTTGTTTGATATTTAAATGATATCCGTCTTCTCCTTCCCAAAATATCAATGGATATTGCAAAGCGTCGCAAGAGCGATGACTGTCTTCAATCGTATGCACTGTGTTATCTCTACGTTTGATTCGAACTTCATTAATTTTCGGTGCATTATATCGGCCCGCGTGCTGCCCAGATGGTACTTCGTCTGCTTTGATGACGATCGTGTAGTTGTCGTTTTGCAGTCTGTTTGAAACGGTTTTGAACAACTGGACCAACTGGTTGTAATTCTGTAAAAACGGTTCTAAAATACCCACAATTTCTCGCTCCTCCATCTGCTCAATATAGTTGTGCTGGCAGTGTGCGTTTATTTGCTGCTCCTCATCGCCCACGAAGTAGATTTACAGAAATGTTGAATCGGTATCAGGCATCGGCATTAAAGAACCGATTTGATGATACACTTGGCCCTGAATCTTAAACGTTGATTGACAATTGCGACCAACCTCATTCTGAACGATTTTTGTTGCTCCAAACGATGTCATTTGAAAGCACGAATTAAATTTGCGAATTTTACTCAAAAATAATTTAGATTGAGGTGTAGCTCCAGCCAATAGTACTTTCAATAGTTCTGGCGACGAATTCAACGGTGGCAATACAACTTTTCCAGCCGCGCAGCAGAACCCAGCCGATTCACCTTTGTATTGGAGTGCATGACAGTGTTGGCATTGTTTGTTCATGGTACCGATTACAATTTGTGAATGTGACGAATAGTCGATGTCCGACTCATATTCAAACGCAAGGCGAAGAAGTGTTGCACGTATCAATGCACGATACACTTGCAAACGCTGTTGTTCACGTGTTCTGAATGTTTCGGTGACTTGTTGACGGGCCAGTCTTTGTCTCAATGCATTAGCTCGACGGCGTTCGTTGCGTTGCTCTTGACTTTCATTAGAACGTGTGATTGCAGCCTGGTTTCTTAAATTTTCATTGTCCGTCAATTGATCTTCTGCCGATCTATTTAACCGACGGTTCTGGATTAATTGTGAATTCCGAGTCCGTCGACCAATATTTCCTCCTCGCTGTGATATTGTTTTATATAATATTTACCGTAAATGCGATACATATAATATCAAAACAAAGCGTACAAAAAGAATGCTATATAATAGTTATAAAATATGAGAGGTGAGGTGCTCACACAGAGATTTTGAGATTTACGATAGAAATATTTGTTTATAAATGGTTGCTATTGGTAACCGTGGTTTCTATGTACTATTTATTTATAGGGTTGTCCCTGGTTACAAATAAACAAATACATAGCAACCATGGTTACCAATAGCAACCATTTATAAACAAATATTTCCATCGTAAATCTCGAATTCTCGAAGTCCCTGTGTGAGCACCTCCCCTCACCACATCATTTCACCCCATAGTCAATATAAACCATCCAGTGCGTCACCCAAAGGCATACAAAAAATTTCATTCAAATCGGTCCAGCCGTTTAGAAGGAATTCGGTGACATACACACGTACATTAGAATTATATATATATAAGATAGTTCTCTTTTATAAAGTTCTTTATTATCGTGGAACAACTAATTAACAAGTTACTGTATTTTTTTTTTTTGATAAGTTCTTTGGGACTTATGTTTTTGTCAAAAGTTTCATGCTATCCCAGTCCAAAAGTATAGTCTATATAAGAGTAAATTTTCGTCATAATATATTTGTTTGAAATAAATAAAAACAAAATATTTTATTAAGTTTTTTCTAATCAATAAACATATAATAGTCCTAGCACATGATTTAAAAATAAATATTTTAACATATTATAGTGTATATTATGATTTATAATTATTAAACAATGCACACAGTATTATAATTTGTAGGTAATTTATAAAAGATTAAATCGGTAGGTTTCTACTACCTGTAGAAATATGTACATACAATTACTGAAGTTACTATATACTTCTAGTGGCTTAGATAGGCCACTTTTTGATTGTTCTTTCATAATGCATAGTGCTTTTTCCACGTCTACCTTTTCACTATCTCCAAAGTGGTTATGATCGGACTTCAATACAGGGTCTTCTTTTTGAATGTTAGTATATAATTCTCCCATACATTTAAAGGAGGACCTTTTTGAACACCTCCATGTTATTTTGGATTTACCAAAATGCTTTAAAACATACATGTACCCGTTGTAACACAACTTCTCACAACCTTTATTTGACGTTATAATCTCCATAACTTGGGTGTAGGACGTGTAGGTACAACAATTACAGCCAACAACCAAGTGTATACTAATGGAATACTACATATTATTATTTTGTTAAAACCTATTTGGATGGATACAAATACCTGTCATTTGTCAATAAATTTCAATTTTATTACCCAACTAATATTTTGACTGGTTTAAGCAAAGTTCAATTTACTTACTTCATTCACTAGTATAAGGGTATCAACAATATAAATTAAATTAAATGTCAAAATGATTATCAGTAAATGTGTAATAAAACATAATTGGTTGTATTGTGATTCCATTCCCCTTGTATAAAACCATTGTAATATAAGATTAAACTTGAACAAATAATAAACACTCGTATTATTTTCCAAACTTATATTTATATTATATTAATATAATTATATAATTTCCCAAAGTGCCTTCGCTGGTTGGTTCTTCCCTCAAGATACTACATATATAATAATTTAAAAAAAACATAATTTATGCTTATTGTACTTTTTTTTTATTTACAGATTGTATAAACTAGATTAAATAAAAAAATATTATATAATAATTATATTAAATATAGATGTATTAACATTTATTTTAAATTTTAATTTTTTTGGAGGGTTTTTTTTCTGTGAGTTTTTTTTCCGTGGGCATTTTTTCCGCGATTCCTTATTAGTTTAAACAAAGGACTAATAGATTGTTTTTAACTTATTTATCTCACTAATTGAGCAAGTCTGATTGCTTTAGGGACAATAAGAAAGTGTCGTTTGTGTATGCAAGAATCATATCCCGGAGCAATACATCGGTGCCCGGGCATGTTTAAAAATGAAATACTATACAATATAAATATATATTATGCTCCAACACTTAAACACTCCAAAAGTCAATAAGCAATAATATAAAAATAATTGGACATTGGTATATACTACATAATATTATAATTTATAATGTTCATGGTATTGACTATTGTGTTTAAATATACTACATAACTGATAACATCCAGCGTTTCTAAGGCGATCGCACGCATAACTAGCGCTTCGACGGCCAATCACACTGATAGACGACGTATAAAGAATTATTATTTAACACGAGCGATATAGGAAAGTGCATCGGCGTGGTAGTATCTAATAAAACCATAAGGTTTTTATATTATTTTACATAGGTATGGTCTATACCATGTATATGTTACCGCCAATGATGATAATTAGGTATTGTTAAAAATGAGTAATGACTAGTCTATGTCATAGAGTAATATAGAGAGGACGTTTGATAATTTCGTTGATGCACAAAATGACACACGGCAGTGTGACCATTGAAGAAAAAAATAATAATGTATCTACGTCCAGATCTGTTAAGCTTTAACCAAACAATAGTTTTTGTATTAAAAATTGTTTGAAATTCAAAATTCAAAACTTAAATCATTATTTATTACTTACTTATATTAAAATGTTTTTTTTTTTTAATGATGAACTCTAGAAACCATATAGAGTTTTAGTCATAGGTTTCATGACTTTCTGATGTTTTTACTTTTTTCTTTAGAACTTGTCAGTAATATTTTTTCTTGATTCTTAAAAATCAAGATACCAATCTAAAAGTAGGATCATTGTAAATAAATTAAGTATTAACAACATTTTTAAATTGAACATTTTTAATTTATAAAAATATTTATTGCCCTTTAAACAAAATTAATTTATTATACCAACTTCTTAGAGATGGCTTTTCATTATGAGATTGTATGCTTTATTTTATTTTTAAATTACAATATGTAGTAGTTATAGATTTAATCAAAAGTGGAATATGATCGACTAATACGTTTTGGTTGTCTGTATTATGACTTCTTAATGAATTAAATATAATGGGATTACCTATGAACCTACTTAATACTTTTGATTAAATTAATAATTTATTTACAGATTTATTTTTATAATCAAAAGACTTCAAAACCTTTTCCGTTTCATAACATACAGTTATTACATTTCCACTGGGATAACAGAGTCCACCATTATTACCATGTATGTTCTTAAGAGCTATTAAGGAATGCATGAAGTCTTTATCAACAGAAAACAAAGCAGATACACATGCTTCACAGTATAAGGTAGAACTTAATTTATGGGCAACAAATCCAGCAATACAGATGATGATTTCCTTAGTTTAGAAAAATGACTCAGTGTGAAAGTATCGTTAGTAGTGAATACATAATTATGATCATTTATAAATTTGTCCACGGTTTTATCATTTTCTTCCTCGAAAAGTGGGTCATAATTTATGTTAACTGAGCTTTCATTTATAACTAATTGGATCTTTACTGGAATAGTGTAGAATTTCAACATCATCGAGTGGAATGCAATTTCCAGTACTAAACTGCGAAATACTAGTGCTATGAATAACTAGTTTTCTGTATGGATTATTATTATGGCCACTTTGAGACCTGACACTTCCAAAGAATAGTTGTAAGTAGTCTTAGCTAAGTTTGTATGTTCTTATAAAATTTAATTTTTCCGGAAGTGTTAAAGTTTTATACAGATCTAACAATGAATTCAAACAAATGATGAATCCAAGAAATCCAGTTTTTCTGTTTGAATTTAATACTGGAACATATTCACCATCTATATATTTTATACGCAGTCCTCTAATGTACTCAGTAAATTTTGAGGTAAAATCAACAGGTTAGGTTACCTAGCCCTAACCTAACCTAACCAAATAAACAGTTAAATACTTACATCATTATCAATTATCATTATCATATATAAACCGCATTGAGCCGATACCGCTTAACTATGACAGGTTTACAAAATTAATCAAAACGGCAGCGGGTAAAGTTATGCCAAGGGGACATAGACAGGATTACATACCTTGCTGGTCAAAAGAATGCGACAAACTGTTAAATGAGTACGAACAAACACAATCCGATGTAACAGCAGACCAGCTAATCAGATTACTAGATGAAGAATGGAGACAAATGTGGGTTAAAGCCATGGAAGAGATGGACTTTTCCCACTCAATCAAAAAAAGCTGAGACCTATTAAGAAAACTAGGCTCCGCTCAACCTACCAGAAAAGAGCATGGCATCACAGCAAACGCAGTTGCAAATAACCTTTTCAAAACTTCAAACATTAAATCTACAAAACAAATGAACATTAAGATTAAAAATGAATACAAAAAAGAACTAGACAACTGTGAAGAAAGTTCTGCTTTAATGAAAGACTTTATAGAAGAGGAGGTCCATCTCGCCTTAAAAAATGTCAAAAATGGGAAAGCAGCAGGTGTCGACGGAATTACTACCGGAATTTATCAAAAACCTAGGTCTTAGAAGTAGACTTTGGCTTGCTCGCTTTTTCACGTCGGTGGCCAACAAAGGAACTCTCCCTAAAGCATGGCGCGAAGCGAAAGTCGTGGCCATCCTGAAGACAAATAAGCCGGGAAATGACCCGAGAAATTACAGGCCAATTTCGTTACTATCAGTAGTATACAAGCTTTTTGAGAGATTACTACTAAGGCGAATGTCTCCACTATTAGAACGTACAATACCCATGAAGCAAGCTGGTTTTAGAAGTGAAAGAAACTGCCGCGAACAAGTGCTAGCCTTAACGACCTACGTGGAAAATGGTTTCCAAAATAAGATGAAGTCCCGGGCCGTCTTTCTCGACCTGTCGGCAGCGTACGACACAGTCTGGAAAAGAGGCCTCTTACTCAAATTAGCAAAAAATCTTAGATGTAAAGCTACTTTACGCTTATTGGAACAAATACTTTCTGACAGAAGTTTCAAAGTCAACATGAATGGGGAGATAAGCCGGAGAAGAATCTCACAAAATGGGTTACTGCAAGGATCAGTACTATCGCCGACTTAATTTAATGTATACACCGCCGACATTGAGGTAACTATTTCGAGAAAATTCATCTATGCAGATGACATAGGTCTAGTAGCCCAAGGAAAGACCTTTGAACAACTAGAAGAGACCCTGAATAAAGATCTAGACGTTTTACAAAATTATTTCAAAAACTGGCATCTCAACCTAAATGCTAATAAAACAACAGCAATGGCCTTCCACCTGAACAATCGTGAGGCAAATAGAGAACTTAAACTAAAAATTGGTGGAGTCAAAATCGCAAATGAAGAATGTCCTAGGTATCTCGGAATCAAACTAGATAGGACGCTTACTTCTAGACAACACTTAGAAACAACAAAAAACAAAATAAAATCACGAAACAATATCATATCCAAACTAGCTGGGACTTCTTGGGGATGCAGCGCAGGTACTCTGAGAACCTCAGTACTATCCTTAGTATATAGTGTAGCTGAATATTGCGCTCCCGTGTGGACAAGAAGTGCACACTGCAATAAAATTGACGTTCCACTAAATGCAGCAATGAGAATAGTCACGGGTACAGTAAGAAGCACTCCAACTCAATGGCTTCCCGTTCTCTCAAACATTGGCCCTCCGGAAATCCGTAGACAAATAGCTACACAAAATATTATCAATAAAGTTAAAAGGAACATTGAACTGCCTATCTATAACGACATAGAACACCACCCAAATAAAAGGCTAAAATCCAGACGCCCTGTTTGGGATGAAGACATAACCGCTAGGGAATTACAGGCTGAATGGAGAAAGATCTGGCTAGAGAATGAGGTACGAAATTCATCACTGGTTGAAGATCCAACAGTAAAAGTACCAGGTTTCAACATACCACGTGCCTTATGGACTAAGCTAAATCGCATCAGAACTAACCAAGGAAAATGCAATTATCTATTACATAAGTGGGAATGGTGGAATCTCCTCTATGCAGTTGCGGACAAAAGCAAACCATTAAACATATAGTCGAAGAATGCCCGTTAATGAAGTTCTCAGGAGGTATTGAGGAAATCCACACAACCAGCGAGGAGGGTATCGAATGGATGAAAAAACTGGGCGTGCGACTGTGACCATGGAAATATCAATTAAAACAATGAAACTAGGAGTTACCAAATTACTATTTTTCTTAACTTTAAATGTTATCTTTTGACTATTTTGTAACTATATTATTTAATTAGTACTAAGTCTTTTAATTTGTTTTATGACTATTATTCTAGTTTATACTATTGAAATTTATATATTTTACCTACTTATTATTTTGTGCTTACCGGAGCCATATGCTAATATATAATATTATCATATTATTTGAATTACTGATTTTAAGCTGCTATCTACCGGACAGTCCTAGTAATAAAGTGACCTTAGATCAGGGTCATTCGACCGACGGTTTGGCATCAACTTCGTTACACTGGTATACGAAACGTCCTCTCTATATTACTCTATGGTCTATGTTGACACTGACTGTTTTACATAGGCATTGATAATAATAATTCAATGCCTCCAACGAAGAAGGACGTAACTCACTTTTTATTATTTTTCAGGGGAGCAGTTTAAAGTTTTCTAAATTAAATTCTTATTGTGGATTTAAACTTTTTAATATTTAGCTTTTTTCAATATTTGTATTTTTAGTGTTAAATAGGAAATTACAATTGTTTTTTTTGTATCTTTCTGTAACTGACCTTAAGTCATAATATTAGGATATTTTATTTGACTTACGTCCTTTTTCGACGGAAAAATATTAATTTTATAAAACGTAACTCAAGGTACGTCTTTTTGCATTTGACCTTATTTTTAATAATAAACCAGTTAATAAAAGTATGACAATGAACAAAATAAACAAAATATAAGTCATATAAATTAATTATAATAACATACTTATTATAATAAAAAAAGTTTATATTAAGTCTTAATAGTTTATAAAGATTTATAAAAATGGTGGTACATTGAAGGAATGAGTCCTTTATCACACAGAGATACAAAATCTTTTTTTTTAAGGCAATCAATTGACATTTTTCTTTCATATACTTTTATTGGGATAGTTATTTTTTGGTGTCTTCCCTTGTTTCTTGATGAAATTATGTCAATGGTAATAAAATTTATGGTAATACTAATGGTAATAGTATTCATATTTTATTTTTAAAATAAAAGTACTTTTGTATGATACCATTATTTCTTTTATATTGTTCCATTTTATAATTTCTTTAGTAGTTGATGTTTTCCAATTCAGCTCTTTATTTTCAACTAATGGCTTTAAGTTCAAAAAGTCTTCATTGGACAATTCATAAACCACATATACATTTTTAATGAGTTTGGCACATCTTACCAAAGTTATCCACTGAGATGGGTCATAAATTATTTTGCCTTTTTTAGCACATTCAATTGTGGCATGCATACTGTCACCTTCATTCTGTGTGTGCCCTTTCTCAAAAAATCTATGCATGATGTTAACTTTGTATACTGAAGCAGCATATTCCCACATAGAATAAATTTAACTATTTCTATTTTGTCCGCCACAGTTGTCAGAGTAAAAAGTGAAATCTTCTACACCTCTATCCTTTAAAAGTGCAATAAATTTTAGCAAACATGTTCCTATTTTATTAGATCCTCTATTGCTCTTCAGACTCTGTCCACAAATAACAATAACCTTGCTTATTACCAATGTCAAAAATTGTAAAATTGTACTAGCATTTCAAGCATAATTTTATTGAATTTTATTTTGATTACTCTATAAAGTATAGGCTTTAAATAAATACATAGGTAGGTAATATAGACAAATTGCATAGGTACCTACTGAATAGCTCAGTATTGTTATTTTACACCATTTATATTTTAGATAATACTTGAAAAAAACATTTTATAGATGCAAGATGCTCCAATCATTTTTAACTTTAATTATTTAAAATTAACTCAACTGTAGTACCTATCCATGTTTAATAAAGTAAAATAAAAATAAATATTATATACAATGTTAATTGTTAGGTATAGTATGTTGGTACCAAACAATAACATAATATATGAAAATATACAACATTAATCTAAGATTTATATACACTGTTTAGGTACATTATAAAGTCTATGGGTATGTGAAATTAACTCATACATAATATATATTGTTAACAAATACAAGAATACTATGCATGCTGTATATTCGTATGTCATAAAGACAACTATAACATCTAGGAGACAATAATTATATCATCTACCTAAATGTTTAAATTAAATAAATAGGTATGTAAATAATTACCAGTTGTAATATCTTGTATTGAACTATAATACTTTATAGTTATATTGGAGGAGTCTTAACGTTTATATGACTAGCCATTACAACAATTTTATTAGGTAGGTATGGATTTTATCTTCCCTTTTAATGATGATTTATAATAATATCACGAGGTGTACTGTGACAATGACTCGTATTGGAGGAAATTGCTCTGTTAAATACAACCATAAGAGTATAGACTTCATGTAGAGTAGATATAAAAGGTATACCTAGAAATGATTTGTTTTTGCTCCGGAACAAAGTGTTGTTCACAAGTGTAGTGTCATGATAATGTAAGACCTCGTCCAACATTTCAAAACTCATTTTATCATACATACCTATTACCCTTCCTATTTTGGCTGTATACAAAATAATATTCGTTAGTATACCTAGGTATCTAATTATAAATGGTGAAGTGGTTTTTCTTCTTCGTCGAAAACCGCAGAGAGGACAAAACACACATATACCTATATTAAAAATATATAAACATAACATGATATATTAATTTATGTTTTTAACACTGCACGATATCGCGATAACGAGCCGGCCATAATTTGAATAATATATTAATATAGGTATACTTAATTATTATTAATATAACTGGTGTAGCCGTGTACCTATAATAGTTATAACTAACGTACCTATCTATTATGCCACTCGCCATACGCTCTGCACGCAACGGTTTTGGTTTGAAACCTACCTACCTATATTTTTATCGGTTAGGTACCTATTATAGTTCGTATGTCATGTTCGCAGAACGTTTATTAAATTTTTTTCGGGTTCGAGATACGCAGTAGTTGCCCCTGGAGTGCCTCCCCACCACACACTCACACACGGGCCACTGCACGCTTTCGCTCTGTGTATGTAAATACAGTACGGCTTTAAGTACCTACCTATAATATGATGTGTCGTAGAAACGAAAAAAAATTAGCCAATAACAGATAATAACAATATTTACGAGAACGACCGCTAAAACACACAAGCCTGCCGCGATTTATATTATTATTATTACTTACCTACGCCGTTAACGTGTCAAGTCTCGCGGTATACAATTTGCATGTTTTTTTTCCGCGCAAAAGATTTGTAACGCTGCTCGAACGACGAACAGTGTAATGTCCGAGGCACCTATCGGAAGAATATAAAAAATATCGGCATCACGATTTTCACCGATTTAAATGCGGTTTTTTCCCCTGCGCGTTTCGATGACTGGTTTAAGTGTGGGTCTAAACACGCGGGTCTTGCGGGTCGTACATTATAATATATATGCTCGGATATCCGACAGCCAATTGCTACGGGTTTAATGTTGTTTTTGAATAATGCAAATTCGTGCATGCTAACAGGCGAACCGAAATAGTCGAGTAGAAGGTAGATAGAACCCGTCGAAGCTATATTTAAATATATATAATAAAAATTAAATTATCAAAACAAAAATGTAATCACGTCAAATATTTGTTGGTTTTATTTTTTAGAAAATAGAATTAATAGTTATGCAAATAACTCATTTATTATTACACTTTATCTAAAACACGATTAATATTTTTAAATAATTATAAAGCCGCTTAATACTTATGTATATATTACAGCGATAGACTTTGGAAGTAAAAAACAAAAAAATATATAGTCAAATAACAAAACAATGAAAATATACTCAAATTACTTATTTGATGTGGTCGAATTAGTTTTTTTCAAATACATTTACGAACGGTGATAATATAAAGTATACTAGAAATGTAGAGTAAATTAACAGTACACCTATATACCCATATACTATTTCACTAAGGACTGGTTGTAGTGTCACCTATAGATAACTAATATAGACCGTTCTACAATGTCTAGATATCCCTGAAGCTGTTGGCAAAGTTATTGGTAACTTGTCAAACAATTTTACTTCTGAATAATTATTTTATCTAGATAATCAATGTTAATACCGTTATTATTAGGGCTCGGATTTATATGTATCAAAAAAACCAAAATATGTAAATACGTATAAATGTAAAAAAAAATGAAAATATGGAAGTCTATAAAAAAGTTTTAAAAAAAAGGACAATTTACACAATAATTATTATAAACTTTATTCTTGATTTTCATTGCAATGGGAGACCAGCATATATATATATATGCAAATTGTTGAAGTTAATTGCTCGACGGATTTTGTCTCAACACACATTTGTACCGACTGAAAGAACGTTCGACTTCAACGGATGTAATAGGTGCAAATTGTATATTTAATCATAAAAATATTTTTAAAAATTATCATTTTCGTGGATATTGACAGTTGTGTTTTTAACCCATCTCGGCATTTAATGACTGGTATTATTTTGTACACGTACCTACTTTTGGAAACACCATATTATATATTGTCACAAAATTACAATAAGATTATACAGTTGACAAAAAATAAAATCGTATTCATCAAAATTGTGTTAATATGTAAGAAAATATAAAATTAGTGAAAAATTTGTATAAATATGTTTTTATGACGAAATATGTAATATCAAGTATGGCTCATTTTATTACAAATCATTTGAAACGAATTTATCTCTTTCCTAAATTTAATTATTTAGTCAGAAAAAATATGTATTTACATATAAATCCGAGCCCTAGTTATTATCATATTGTGAAGTGATGTTACGAGTTTCACTATAAAATTGGTTTTATTTAAACTAAAGTTTACAAGTTTACAAGGAGTATTACCCCTAGGTCAAGGGGGGGCTTAAAATGAGATTTATCCAATAAAAAAAATTAAAAACAGTAAATTATTGCCTTGCCGTAGGTATATCTAGCATGCTTGGAGTTTCGAGTAGAAAAAATTCCTAGATTTTCAACTAAATTTTAGACCAAACTTATCAACCTGTTTTTATCTCATCACTTAGCAAACATTTTAGAACGAGATTTATCTTTATTTCTTGCTTCTGACATTTTAATACTATACAGTTTTATAATACAATTAGTAAAATTTTTTAGTTAATTTAATATACGTTAATTATACATGTCACATGATACGATATTGGTACGGTACGTTTTAGTTATTATCAATAATTATTATATTTATTATTAGGTAATAATAGAACAATATCATGGAAAAAATAACAAATTTAAAATAAGTTTAATTACAGGTTTACTATCCAATGGATAACAATTCATAACACAACAGAATAAATGTCTTGGATAATGTTATCCAATAGATAGTTATCTCATACTTTACTAATCTATAGATGGTAGAACCGGCCCTAATTAGGTACATTAATAGGTCCGTATGAATAGTACAAATGACACATGCGTGATTTGGAGGAAGGTCCATTTTCAGCATATAAGCTGCTGATGCCAAAAAGTGCCTTTGAACTTTCTCTAAATGGTATTAAATAGAATTATATTTTATAGATAAATTATTATTGATCACTGATCAGCCTTGAGCCTTACAATATGATATTATGATTTATGATTCACTTTCACAACACAGCACAACAAAATTGACCATGGTTATCTCAATATTTTTCACCGATATGAGTAACTTTGATTAAAATGCGTATAATCCCATAAACTTTTACATAGCTATGGGCTACATACATAGTTAGGAGCATAGTAAGAAAACCATTTAATACAAAATCAAATATCATGGAATATAAATTAAGTTACTGAAAATGTAACTTTTCAGTCGTTGGTTTACACTGAAGGTCTACAGTAGAAAAGATTTTTTTAACAGGCGTTTTATAAATGCTCCAAAGAAAGTTTTTTTTTATAAGTTTTTAAACACACAATGTATACTTTTTTACGCATGTGCACAATACAACATTTCTTATAAAACTGTGTAAATATCCATGTAAAGAGTCTTTTTTTTTTTAAAGAAATTCTAGAGAATTGTACAATCTGTAAAGTAAGGCTTACAATAAGCACAAGTGAAAAGAGAATAATATATAAAAGACAAAATAACGGATAATGTAACAAACAATGAGTCAAATTAAATTACAATTATTTACATTGATGGAACTTCTTGACATGATTAGTATAACAAAATAGTTCAATAGGGTGCGGATTTCAATGCAAATTGCATTTTTTGCTGAATGTCTTAAAACAATGCTTTCCAAGCACAAAATCCGTTTCTTATATAAAATAATTAAAAAATGAAATTTTGTATTTTTTGGCATTTTTAGGTTTTTAAGGCATTATTTATTATTTTGACATATTTGTATAGTGGTGTTATCAGACAATTTGATAAAAATGTATTTTTTTTTATAAGTGCATTAATTTGTATTTTTTAAGGCATTTTTTTTGTTTTTTAGAGCATTTAAATGCTCACTCTAGCCCAATCGTAGGGTGGGGACTTATAGGAGTTTGCATGTTTTTCAATAATTATTCAAAACAGCTATAAATAATAAAGAGATTTGTTTAGTAATAAAAGGAGCTCAAGACAATGTTTTTTATACTGTTATATTTGTATGTTGAGTATGTATGTATATTTTTTCACATATTATACATACCTAAATGATAAAATTTAATATGGATTTTTCAGAATTTGGAAAAAATTGATTAAAATGATTAAATGTAATTTTTTTTTAATTGTAAATTATTAAGGTTTTTTAATTAATGAACAATCTATTCAGTTCTCGTTTACTTTTGAAAATATACAGCAATTTTTTAAATATTTAGATTTCCATAGCTGTTTAAAACGTATGTGAAATAAATTTTGTTTTTTTAATTGAATAGTCTTGGTTGAAAAAATTAATGGGGCCAAAGGAGAAGAAATAAGTAGTTGATAAAATAGTTTCCTATGATTAATAATAAAATCTAGATTTCTGCTTTTATTAAAAAACATCATTTACTCTAAGGTTAGCCACACTTTTTTCCAGTCAACTCATACATAATAATATCGTGTTCAACTAATTGGTTGACGATGTACACGTGGCATGTCCTTTTTTGAACTCTACGCTAGTCACTTAGTCTGACTAACACATTTTAACATATTATGTTAATTGTGATATTAGGAAAAAAGTCCCCAGAAAAAAAGCCTTCCGTCACATATATAACAATATATAAAATATAAAATTATAATAAATTAATGAAAAATTAAAAAAATATATATTGTATAAAAATATTATTTAAAAATATAAAAACGATTTATTCAGTTATGTAAGATCTCTTTCTTATATTTTGACCCATCTGTTTTAAAAAATTAGGAATATCTGCAGATTTGTCTTCATCAAAACGTTGACATAAAATGTTAAAATATAAAAGGTAACATTGGTAACATATATATTATATTGCATACAAGCCAATGATAAGATTTGTCAACCCAATTTATTTTAAAAATAATATAACAAGTATAGTGGAAATATATTTATACTGCAACGGGAGACTATTTTCAGACAGAGTTAATATTTTATATAATTCAAGATTCCCTCATACTTTTCCAGAACCAACGATCTGTTTGTTATTCTGTGGTATCGTAAAAAGATTAAAATACGTTTACTAAAAACGTTATATTAATTAATAGTTGACCATGTTAAAATAACCTTAACGTCTTAACCAAATCGTTACTCGTTAATGAGCATTGGACTGTTCCGCCCCTGTAATCACTGTCGAGAAATAACCTACTCGATCTCGCGTTACCGCTGAAGTCTTCGTGGCACTCGCACATATATATATATAAATGTATACTCGTATATACCTGTATATAATATGATGTGTTACACATATTATTATTATTATTATCGTAAACCTATATCATACAACAATAATATTATTATACCGTGTTGTGAGACCAGGTGTCAAAACAACGTGTACGCCGAGCATTGTGCAAAGGTATGCCCGCGTGTGTGTGTGTGATGTGAGGTGGTCCTCTCGCGTTTCGATATCGTCCAAGGTTAATGGCTCAATATCGTATAATATTATCATTGTGTACGAGTTTGTGTGTGTGTGTGTGTGTGTGTGTTGGTCGTCGACGGCGGTGGCGATTTGTTACGCACCAGCGGGGGGGGAACGATCCAAATTTCCAAAAACACAATACCCCCGGCACACGGGCGGCACCGGCCGCGTACTTGACACACACACGGTACGGTCATCACATCCATGACCGACCGATATTACGTAGGTGTGCGGCGTAACGATTGCCTTTTTCCACACACCCGCCGCCGCTACCCACCCGCTGGCTCGTGTACACATTATATTATACGAACGCGCGCGTAATCAGCTCACTTTATCGGCGGCGGCCACCCAAAAACCTGCGGCACCGGGCGTTAATCGCGTCACCCTGTTTACTCTCTCTCTCTCTCTCTCTTTTACACCGTCTTTTACATTTTTTTCTCCCCTTTTACTTAGATCATATTATTATTATTATATACGTATATTATACACGCATAACATAATAATATGTATAAATGCCGCCGCCGCCGCTCGCCGGGTGGTATACGACGACGACCTCTCCGGGCCGGGGCCGCGTTATACATTATTATTATTATTATTATTACGGATCGACTTCGCGGACCTTTTACGATATTGTTCGTTATAATATTATCGTCGTGCAAGGCTCATATTATGTGTATACACTTTGGCTCGTCATGCGCGCACCGCGTCAAATCGTTTTTACGGGTTTCCGCACCAAAATATTGTGATACGCCCGCCGCCGCCGTTAATCGGTCCCTCGCCAAATAACGTACCGCGACCTGTTGTCGTCAATACTGCTGTTATACACAGGTATTATGGTACGGGTAGAAATACATATTATTATTATTTTTCTTGTCATTATATATATATCCAATACATACGGGTAAGCTATAATAGAACGTGTGTGCATGGGTAGGTACAATATTGTGTCACACCGCGTTTTTAAAAACCGATCGTTAACTCGCACTCCCATCGTTATATTATATTTTTATTATTGTAGATCTTCCGTAACGTGTGTTGCAGGCAAGTTATATTATATACGTGCACGCAGATGTTTTTTTCGTATGCATACGACAATCCTTCTGCCGTACAATGCGTATTATCCACATACCGTAGCGTAGTTATATATTATTATTTTACTATATTTTACGTATTATTGGTAGTAGGTATATGCTGCGTCAGTGTCGTACCCGGAGAATATTTTTAGGGGACGGATATAAAATACCACCTTACTATGAAATAATAAAATAGTACAGTAAAATATTTACATAAACATATAATTGGAGGTTCTTTTTCTCAGTGTATTGGTTAAATAACAACTATAGGTATAGTGTAAGAATTGAAAACTACATTCTATGCACAATAACAGAATACATCAGATTTATATTATTTTTTAAATCTCTTTTTTATAATTTTTAAAGCCATAAAGCATTGTAACATCTCACACTTTTGTTGACCAGGTTAGGTTAGGTTGTGGGAGTTGTGGAGTGTTATTTGACGACTAGCTATAATAAGCCAAGGTTGCCAACCAGGGTCCGAGACCGAAGTCGGAGTTCCTTGGATTTTATTAAAAATATGGAATCTGAGTATAGGAAATAATAAAGAAAAAGACGAATTAAGGGATAAATAGAATTATATATTGTTATGCATGCGAATTAATTAAAGTTGGTATGAAAAAAAGCCTCTCGGCATAAAAACTTCATACATGAAACTGACCATAATGCATTATTATCCTTGATAATAATAAAAATAGTGGTATCTTTATGTATATAATATATATATTAAAAAAAATAAAATATTAATTACGGTAATCGGCCGGTATTTTTATATTCGTATATTACCTAACACAATCGGTACCTTTTTTTAAGTTTCCGCTGCACTGTAATATGCAATAATATAACTGTTACAAACGCTTGATTGCAATGTCCAAAAACAAAACTAATAGCCACAATTTACTTGACATTGTAGATTTGCTTATTTCAGCTGCATACAATTCAAATTAAACATGCAACATAGGTACCTAAAAAAAAATTGTTATTATTAAAACTCTCGAACACTGTTTTTGACACTTTTAGTTACCTACATTCAAGGTGATTTTACATAACAAATCGAAGCATGTTTTCTATTTAAATTGTCCAAACGAGTGAGTGACTTCGCCGGGTCTTTATATGATGTGCTGTTATGGCTAAAACATTTAAACTAAAGACTCCGTGAAATAATCATTTCACTTTCTGTCGCTCATCGTTAGGTGCCTACCATGTATGATGCTTACACATGGTCTGCGGCGAACAGATGCAGTCGGATTGCCTACCTATATGACATTGTTACACGTAAATCGTTTTTCACTCGAGGTAACTGATTTTTGCCAGACACTCAAACACGGTTTTCGACTTAACATTTTGTTTACACACGAAAGAGCACCAGACCGGGTTTGGTTGCCGATTTACACTGGTTATGACACGTGGCAAGACGCTCAACCACGGCTTTCAAAAACTTTTCTGTCTTCGAAACGAGACGGCCAAAGCTTCGGGCTATCAAATCAATGGTACCAACATATCATCACATACGTCCCTCATCTCATCTTTAATAATATATATTATATTATTTTAACGTATTTACGATACACATAGTAATACTAATGGGCGTCTGTTATAATAATAGTAATATTATTTTTTTTTGTTTATTGTTAAAGGCTTCGACAACTTAGGTCATTAGTCTGTGGAACTGTAAGGGAGGATACAGTATGTTTAAACACGTGTGTGTATGTGTGGCAAGGGTTTAACCAGTGTCAAACAACACCCGGATGGTCACCCATCCGGGAGCTAGTAGTTGCGGGCGTTACTTACTCCCAGTCACGGAACGTAACTGGTAGCAACAGACGCGCCACGCCAAGCCACAATATAATAATATTGTGCTGTACAAATGTTAATATTATATTAAACAGGAGGTAACCTATAGGTGAGTACGCATAATATAATATATTATTATTTATAACGATTTTGCAATATACCTACCTACCCATATACATGCACGCCGATGACATTGTATACGACTGCAGTAATAATTGTTCTCATTAGCGTTATATACACAGATAGGTTTGTATTCGACCAAGAGGCTACCTACAAACCTTTTATATTATGTAGGCGGGGCGGACGCCAGTGATTTAATATTTAACATGTATTTATTATAATTATTTGTTTGCAGCCGTATGTATGATGGTTTTCCTTATTTTATTGTCTGACGTTCGCGTGCACTACAATACGCAGAAGCGTAAAATATTGTATAATAATAATATTATAATATAATGAACGCGCTTCCGAGTTATCATCACTATTTTTTATTTAAGAACTGGATTTTGAAAGCTTGAGGCAGTAAAAAAAATGCGTTCCGATTACCTAAAAACCAAAAGAATTCCTTTAAACTGTCCATATAACTCCCTGCAGTTGATTCACTTCATAATGATGATTATTTGGTACTTTTCGACTGTGGGATGAACTATATAGTATGCAATTATTTTCATATAAATTAGGTAATAGAGAAAGAGAGGGTAAAAACCTACTCAAAAAGTTAAATAACGCAATTTGGAACGGTTTTTCATAACAGATGAGGTTTTTGCCTCATTTACCGCGGTCATTATCTGCTACATGGTAATGTTTTGATGTCGGTCTTCTTTTGGGATTTTAGTGTGTAAATTGTATAGTTCTTCCATCAATATCTTAGAGGATATTTTTAACCACTTACCACTATACATGACTTTCCAACACATTTATGTGACTTTAATAACCTCATTTTTTGATTAAATAATATCAAATAAATACACCAATGTTTTGAACACAATTCCTGTTTTTGTCATTAAACCTATATGTATACTGTAAATTGTATTTTATTACCCAATTAACGATAAATAGGTAGAAAATGTTGAACAAAGTCCGGTTTACTCATATTATATTATTGGATATCTATATAAAATACGTATAGATATTAATATATTATTGGGATTTAGTGTATATTAACCTAACAAATGTTTAAACCACCATAACTAGTGTGATAAATTCAGTCCAAATCGTATTGCTGGTTTCAGCCGTTTTCTAAATTTAATACTCAATGGGGAATTGATAGGAATATATACGAGTAATATGAAAAGCAGCCTGTAAAGTCATTCCTATACATATTTTTTTTCAAAACTGGTTGTTTCGGCAGAATCGATAAATCCCCTTTGTACTATATTATATAAAGTATTTCACCAAGTATATTTACCTAATTAATTGATTTAGCCTTTTAAAAGAGTTAATTTAAATTCTGATTTTTGGAATTTGCAGTATATTTAAGGATATTTAGATTTTTACACCATTTAAAGAGTGTCCTGTAGCGACTCATCATTTTTTTCAAAAAATAACCAAACCGTTTAAAATGCTTATTACTTACTTGAATACAACGATGCCCTTTGCTTCATTATCCCTCAAAATATATTCTCTATTTCTTTGATATCATTTTTAATTTCAATATGCGTCGACATTACAGCTTTTTCAAATCTCTGATATTCCTCTTTGCCCATATAAGTTTGCTTTAATTCATCGATATCTGCCCTATTTTTCTTTAACTTTTTCATATCACTGTTGTAACGGTAATTAAAAGTCGTAAATTGACAAATTTGAAATGAATGTAAAGTGCGTATGGTTTGTTCAAATTATTTATGGCAGTTTATAGTTATCTGATCGAACTTTTACTATAACACGCTAATTTATTAGATCTTTTCGCTCTTTAAAAAGCAAAACAAAAAATGTTCAAAATATTTTACATTAATCACATAAGTCATTAATTTGCATTTATTGCATCCGATATCGGTGACAATCTGAGAAGTTTATTTTTATTTTTGCGTTACCTACCGTAATGTTGTATTATGCAGTACGTGATTGTAGAATTGTAAAAGTCGACATAAATCGTAATAAATGAAAAAAAACAACTGAATCTAGTGGAAAATGGTTTGTAATGACCATAAATTACAAATGAATGCAAATATAAACCTTGGTTATTTATATTCGTATACCTATACTATATTGATACACGTTTTTTGTTTGTGAAAACATGCAAAAATAATCAATACATCTGGCCTCCAATAATTATTTTTATTTTTTAATGTACCTATCTAGAATGGGTGGTTTATAAGTATATTATACCTACACTCTATTTACGATTATAATTATTATATTCGATATTTATTCATTTTGTTTAGGTATTTCAATATTGCAAATCGCTACGTACAGAATAACCTTTGTAAATATTTAATATATATTAAGTTAATACGTCGTGATGTGAAAATATATAAATGGATTTCTGTTCATCTATTTTCTTATTAATATATATAATCAGCTCGACTGTTTATGAAAATTATTGTGTTTACACACGTTCCGTAGTGATTTAGTAAATGGCTTTCGTATTAAATTTATTGCCGTTTCGTGTTTAGCTACGGAAAAATACTCGTTTATTTGCACGTTGCTGAGTAAACGCAATTTCGGTGCGAGTAGAAAATCACGTCATTCAATTTCCGAATTACTTACCTACACAAAAGTACAATAATAATACGTGTAAAGTATTATAGCTGTATACACCTACCTCATACGGGGTGATTCGCCAAGCACGCTCGCCTTAATATTTTCCTTTAATAATGAATTGATTCAAATCCTGACTTGGAATAATTACAAGTATAGAGCCATATGTTCCAGTGGAGATGATGCAAACTTTGTTTTTTTAAATGTTGATATTTTAGGAGTTTTGAAATCAATACACTCAACCTATTGGTTAACTATGGTATTATTTATTAATAGAGCTAGGATTTTAATGACCTAAAAAATACACAAAAATGCACTAAAAAAAATGCAAAAATGACCTAAAAACTCTAAAAAATGAACTTAAAAAATGACCAAAAAATGCACTTAGATGAGTGAAAAAAATTTATTTTTAAAATATTAATTAATAATTATGATTTATGAATAAAATAGGTATAAATTGAACTTGTGAATTTAACCGCTTCTTGTTATAATTATTCTGAAAAATCAATAAAATCATATTATATTAAAATAATTTAATGAAAAATATATCATATTTTTTTTACCTGTACACATATTATTGCATTGCACAATTAGATGATTCTTAAGATTTTCAAACAGGAAGCTGCGACGGCGGTCAGATAAAATGTTTTTATATGAAGAATAACTTCGTTCAACGTCCACAGAAGTAACAGGGGCATATTTAAAATGAACCATATCATTTAAAGTTAGGTCTTCCGGAATACCATCTCTACTTGTTGTATTTTCACCGTCCAGAATAGCAGATATATTTTTTGAAACTTTGAACCCATTATTTTTCATCAAAACATTTTTCAGTTTATTTGATATTGTTTCTCCGATTACATTAGGAGCAAGGGACAATGTAGTTTCAATTTGTTTTATTTTATTAATAGATTCTGATAATAAGATTCCAGAAGCCTCCAGCTTTTTTATTTCTGCAGGAATGAAACCAAAATTAGATTTTATATAAATTAGATTAGCCTCTAAACTTGATTTAGACATAAGTTCTTTTGCTTCTTTTATAGTAGTCGAATCATCATGATTTAATTCAAGTACAACTTTTTTTACATGAGAAAAATTCTCACAATAGTAATTTACAGCATTTAGCCAGGTTCCCCATCGCGTGATTATGGGTTCGGGTGGCAATGGAATACCTGGAGCAAGAGTTTTAAACATTTGTGTACGAAATGGTGATTTTAAAAATATTTTTTTTACGCAACTTATAAGTTTATTGACATCTTGAAAATTTGATCTTATTTCTTCAGCAACTCTATGAATTGCATGCGCCACACAGGTTACATGCACCATTTTTGAATACAGAGTGCAAATAGCTCTTCCTGCTTTCACCATATGGGGCAGCATCAGATACAAAAATAAGGACATTATCGTGTATAATTCCTTCAGGCCATAATGTAAACATGGCTTTATCGAACGCTTTTGCAATGGTTGAATGATTTGTTTTTTCCAAGACATCAGAATATAACAAAAATATTTTTCCTGAATTTTCTGCTTCCAGGGTACCAATAACTATATTTACTACATAACGGCCTTCAACATCTGTCGTTTCATCTACACTAACCCAAATTTTTTTATCGCCTACATAGTGTCTAATATTTCGTATTGTATTTAAATAGCATTTTTCAACATAATTTTTACGCAATGTAGACTCGTCTGGGATTTTAAATTTTATATTTTTAAACGGCTTCCTACTGTTGACTTAATTTTTGGCATTTTTAAGATTTTTAAAGTTTTAATATTAATTTTTAATATTAATCGTAATATTATTTGTACAGTATTGTGTACAGATCGGTGTAAAACCATATAGGTACGTGTCGTATTCACTAATAAAGCTACTATTGTATACCTATATAGTTTTGGGTTCGTTCGATATGTAATCTTATCTTACTTATTCTTATATTACTTTTTCAATATCAATGGACTGGAGTAGGTAATTGCCTATAGGTACTAATTGGGATTACCTTTACAACACATATTAAAAAAGCTTAAAATAAACAAAAATTAGTTAAAATACACAAAATGAACGTAATATTTGTAATATAATACGTAAAAATGACCTCAAAAGTGCAATAAAATGCATTTAACACAAAAAATGCAAGAAAATGCAAAATAAAAATTACATATTCTAAATTGTTATATCACGAAACAAATTTAGTTTTTAGTTAGAATTGTATAGCACTTAAAGAAAAAAAATGCAAAGTCACCAAAATCCTAGCTATATTTATTAATTATTTATTTTAGGCCGGGCCTTCGAGTAATGAGTTATAAATAATATGTGTCGAACGCACACCAAATCCGTGCAAAACAATCGGCCAGGTTATTGCAATGTGTCTTGACAGTTTTTTTTTACTGCATTTCGGTGCGGGCTCTCGAACTTTAATTTAGTATGTTATGCGTTTTTTTTTATATTGTTCCAGCCTATATAATCGCGGGGTTTTTTTTTTAGAACGTTGATAGTATACAATATACGTGTGTGTATTAATATTCCAAACATATTATGTTGCCATCACAGATAGATATATACAAGAAATAAACAGTCGCCTCGGTATACTTCAACGTATATAATAATGATGCCTTGAGCCATTTGTCACTTGGGAAATTTTTTCAAATTCTTATAATTTTTACAATGTAACAATCATAGATTAATTTAATAAACTATATTAATATCATAATTCATATCGTATGAAAGATTAGTATACATTGCTCAGGTTGTTAATGGCTACCGGGCATCATTTATAAGAACACAGTCGGCTATCTAGTTATAGGTACATATTATATCTGTGGTTGCCATTGAATTATACACTACCTACTAAGTTGAATATTTTTTGTAACTAATTAACAAAGTATCATAATGTTTTGTTCTAATTTACAATTTGTAGTTAAGATAACAAACATTTTGAGCTCGGCTACAATCAAACAATAGGATAGGTACCCAAAAAAACCCAAAAACAACATGATTGAGCACGAAAATAGGTGCGACTTTGCACCATAGAATATTATTACTAAAAAATGAAATACATTTGAACATTACATAAATATTTATAAATAAAAATCTTTTATTGGTATTTTATAAGTATGATATTTTTCTCTTGTCCAGAATAGATTGTTGCTGAACAATCATTTTTTGTAGGTATCTACATCTCCATTTCAACAATTCACCATTTTTTCTTGCCCTAATTAACCTGTACTTGAAAGCTCCGACATTTGCCAACTCTTTGCCTCACTCAGATGATTATTTCATTATTTTCCATTATAAAAATCGTAAAATTTGCAAAAAAAACACTCAAGCACGAGACAACAGAACAGACTGACTGTTACCAAGTATTATTTACAGCGTACCTAGGTACATTCAATAACAGTTCATCACAATTTAATACAATTCTAGTTTCCTATCTATCCCAGTTATTTTAAGCTTTCGTGGGTACCCATCGATCGATAGCAAAATCTTTTTCGACTTTCGGTGTTAGTTACCTATTAATAATCTACACAACATACGTACAAGTGAAAATATGACAACATTGTACACAATATTTTTTTTTTCGTGCTCAATCGGCTGGTCAAAAAGGTCGGCCCATAACGACCGTGCTCAATCGGGTATTACCGAATAGAACTGACAGTCAATCAGCTAAACAATTTGTCTACATTTTGATAGAGGCCACGAATTAAGATATATTTATATTATAATTCGTGCTAGAAGCCCATAGATTGGAGACCCTAGGGGATAGTCCTTAGATCACCAATATCGCCCAAAAAAGTGATAAAAGTTAATTTCAAGACCAACGAAAATATTTTTAGCAAACCGGAATTCAGATACCTATTTTTTTTGTTTCTACATAGTCCAATATCGTACATAAAATTTCTGTGACCAGGGTTATATGGTTTTCGTTTGTTTTCATATTTAATCTTCGAACCGACATCGCGACAACCTTCTTTTTTTTCTTCCGTCACTGTCATCTTCAGAGTTTGCACCAACAGTGATTGGAAATAAAATTATTTTTAACTTTAGCTTTAAATGAGGAAATTAAATTTGTCGGCGTTGGATTGATTTTTCTCAATTCATAACTTCTTATTGATCCAAAAAAAAAATTTAATAGTGTCTGCAGACAAATGGATTGAAATTTTTTAGAAATTACTTAAAAATATTAATTTAATTTGATAAAATAAACTTAACAAAAGACTTGTGCCCTTTGGGGTAAAAAAACAGTATTTTTGGCTTGTGCCATTTTAAAATACTACGATGACAATTAATAATCGTGGGTCAACGATAGTGGTACTATTTGATCGGGTGTACAATTTCACACAAAATGTAAGTTCAAACTAAAAATGTCAAAATTTGACTTGTGCCCTTTTTTATAAAAACCGTCCAATTTAATATAGTATCAAATTCGACAATTGTTCACCTATATGAAAAATTAGACTGAAAATACTGGAATTGAACATAATAGGACTGACAGTGAATCAGCTGATCAATTTGTCTACATTTTGTTGCCAGAGGCCACGAACTAAGATATATGTATATATTTATATTTTAATTCGTGCTAGATGCCCATCTGTGTAGAGATACGATCACAAACATTTAGATTGTTAGGAAATTATTGGTAGATTATTAATGTCACACTGAGTTTGTTAATTGGATATCTTCATTTGTGATTCAGCGCTAAATTTATAGTATTAACGAAATTGATTTTCGTTATAGTTCTTCAAAGTTGAGATTTGTCAATTTTACATAAAATATTTTTTCCAAATGCAGAACAGAATACGATCGGTAACACCCCTCATACCTAGGTACTGGCATATAACATATAATAGAACTGATAGTCAATTAGCTGATCAATTTGTCTACATTTTGCTAGTGGCCACGAATTAAGATATATGTATATGTTTATATTATAATTCGAGCCAGAGGCCCACAGATTTTACAGATTTTTATTTTATTTTATCTGTATAGGGGTCCAACATGATGTTATCGAATAAAACGTATTCTATGCGTTGGAGGCCCTACATTAAGGGTGGTTGTCCTTAGATCCCAAAAATTAATGAAAGTTAATTTCAAGACCGACAAAAATATTTTCAGTAAACACAGAAATTTAGATAGCTATTTTTTCTATTTCTATATAGTCCAATTATCGTACATAACATTTCTGTGGCCACAGTTATATGGTTTTCGGTTTCTTTCATGTTTAATCTCGAACCGACATCCTTCTTCATTTTTCTTCCGTCACTGTTATCTTCACAGCTTGCACCAACAGAATGATTGGAAGAAAAATCATTCATCACTTGAGCTTTTAATAAGGAAATCAAATTTGTTAGCGTTGGGTTGATTTTTCTCAATTCGTGCCTTCTTATTGATCTAAAATTTTTTTTAATAGTGTCCCGATTGAAATTTTTTAGAAATGACTTAAAAATATTAATTTAATTTGATAAAATAAACGTAACAAAAGACTTGTGCCCTTTTGCATAAAATTTGTTTTTTTTTGGCTTGTGCCATTTCAAAATAATATGATTGTTCGGGCCGTACATCTATGTGATGATGATTTTATTGTTGCTGGAAGCAATGACGCAGAAATACGTAGGTACTTGGAAAATATCAAAAATGAACGATGAAGAATCTGAGATTAAAATGTCTGAGCTTTTGACCTCAGATAACCTACTAGATTTTTCTGTTAGCTCTATTTTATAATTGTACAAAAAATATAAAAATAAATATTTCTATAATTTTTAGTCTTCAAATAATCGTGAACAAATTGACTCTCTTATGAGAAAAGGGACCGGTCATTGCTCTTGATTTTTGACTTTTCCAACATTTGTCAGGTGTGATAAATATAATAATATAAATCTAGTAATCCGGTTTTCGATTCGCGTATATCGTGATGCTTCGATCGTTAGTCCGTGACCAGACGCAAATGGAAAACCAACTTACTGATTTCATAAATACTTACCAAAAAACCGTCCTTCTACTACTTGCAGACATACACTGACACTAATAATCGGGGCGTCGATTTTTATGTGACCACATACATAATTTTATTCAACGTAGACTTCTTAATTCCGAAGTTACGATTAAGAATATATTTATATAGTATTCACCTCTGAGCTTGTCTAATTGATAATCATACTAAACTAATTATTGTTGTTTCCAATGATTTATTTAGGTATGGAATTTGTCCATTTAACTGGTATATATTGCTATAAGGCAGTGAGCTTGATCAAAATCTGATGCATTACGGCGAATGAAACCCAAAGTACGTAAAGCTTTACATGTAATGTATTCGATGTGATTATTGAAGGATAACTAGTCTAAATCCTAAATCATCGACTTGATTTACTCGAAGCAAGTTTTGGTTATATTATATTAGGTAATCATGAATAATATTTTTACGCGTTCAAGCGGAGACACGTGTCTACAGCCCCCCCCCACCATTTTTTGATACCACGTTAAACTAAAACGCATGCAAATACATGCTGATTACTTGCTAAATATTTAAAAATTTCAATGTAAAGGGGGCTGGGGACACGTACGCGAGGCATAATAATTGTTAGCATACGTTTCCAAACCGTAAATTAAAGTGGATGCCATCGAAGAATGATATATTTTTTTTACCGTCACCGCCGTCTATTATTACTATTAGGCAGTGTTATTATAATTGAAAAAAAACAAAATAATAATAATAAAAAAACTAGAGGGACTGATTTCGGTGGCGATTACTCGCGGACGACGGGCCACACATTACACCCACGCCGCGCCGAATACAACATGGTCGATGTTTTTTTTTTGTTTCGTTTCCATTTGTCCGACCATTATGTTATTATATGAGCTACCTATATATAAGGTATAATATACCTACCCTTTTTTTCCTTGCCGTGCGTATATGTCTGATATATATCAATGTTTTCTTCTACATTAACAGCTACAGCCGTGTATACATTATACGTCGTTATATTATATGCGCATGTATACCCGGAGAGTTTACAGCCATTTAACGTTTTAAACAGTAATAAACAACCCCTAGAAAACGTCTAAAAAAAATATATAAAAAACGTTTTACAACAATACACTTGACTAGCGAGTAGCGGGCGGGCGGGCCGGCGTTTTAATATTAGTAAAGTAAAAAATTACCCGAATAGCCGCAGAATGTATTTTTTTTTTTTGAAAAAAAGAGATTTTGAGACCGCGATCTTACACAAAGATAAACCTTATAATAATTGTATTTGTGAGTCTACCCGCTCGTATCCCGTGTAAAAAATAACTGGTTTTTACGATTATTAATTTGTATTGGTTTTTGCAGTAAATTAGCGACGGTAATCTGTTATAAAAATAAGGCGTAACAGGTGGAATATATATATGCTGTGCATTATTTTGGTGTTGTTATAGTAATATGGTCACCTTCCAAAATATTTATATTAAAAAAATACATTTTTTGTCTTATTTGTATTTCGTTCTGATTTAGAAACCACTTATCATATTCATATTCATACTTAATTTTATTGTTTACGGTACTTTGGAGAGATTTTCTTCGAAACCTGGTTCCATATTCTGTTGAGACGCAGACTGGAGGACCACTACAGTAGGTACTCTTCTTGATGGTACAGCGTTTTCTTACCCTACACTCCGTTTACCTTAATACCACAACTAAATGTTGTTGTTTTCCACAATGCATTGGCTCGAGTTACACAGTCAGCACAATCTTGTCGGTGGTTTACTTTTTAGTGCTTATATCTATAGTTTTTATGAGTTTGTTTATGTCTCTTTTGTCTACGTTTTATTCGTCGCGCCGTCCTCGTAATCCGAAAACCCGAGACCGTTGTATTCGGTTACGGTTACCTAATGTTTGTCTAAATGTTGATTGTCATCACGACATCACTTTATATACCTACGTAGAATGCATATATTATAAAAAAAAATAAAAATACATATGTGTTTACATTGCATAAATTAAAAATAAATTTAAATTTAAGTTTCAATAACCTGCAGATGAATAAAAAGTAAAAGTTTATGATACAGATTGGTACAGATTTTTAGCGACGGTACGTCATCATCGATTCTGAATTAAGAAATGTCTACATTTTTTTATTACTACTTCCAATGCTGCATATATTTGATGTGCATATTACTCCCTCACCCTATGAAATTAATTTTTATTTTACAAATATAACACTTATTTGGAGCCTGTGTTTGACCACTGGTTGACAAACAAACTTTTTCTAAAAAATTTTTAAATTATTTTAATTGGGATTCCTATGACATACCTAAATAGTTTATTATTCAGTAAATACAATATACAATATTTACGAACACATAATTCGCTGCCCATTTGGAATACTTGAACGAACGTTCCAATGTAAATAATTAAGTTTACTAAACTTAGCCATCACCCACACATTGATATTTTCCATAGATTTGGCATTACACTTAAAAATAATATTAACTTTGTCATCTTTGACAATTTTATATTTAAATGATGCTTGATAAATCATATTTTTATTTTTTAATTAAATAAATCAAAAATATTCAAAATAGTAAAGTTTAAAGACATAGAGTTTCAAATTTGAAAACATTGAAGATTTATAATGTTATACTGTTATCACAATTGTAATACAGCCAATGAGAGATCTCGATTTTCCATGGGTCTCTAGCAATGTATTTTATGCTTATATGCTAACCGGCTTAAGTAAGTTGAGTACAAAAAACACAATTAGGTGTCAGGGGCGGACTGGCTCTTTCAGAGCGGCCCATCGCCCATAAACCATTGTCTAAGGTCTTTTTTTGTAACATCGACGGCGTTGCCGGAACTACTTAAGCATTATATTGACATATTGTCTAAGGCCTAATCTAATACACTATTAGAGCACTTACGTTTGAAATACCAGACATTTTCTCAGTTGAATATTTAAATTATAATTAATACTAACGGAAGATAAATAAAACATTTTAGAAATACCATTAAAAATGGTAATGATTATTTATTAGCTCAAGGAATTAATAATTTATGGAGTGTTTTGCTTTTTCGGGCTAAACGGTCTATAATAGTTTGGTATGGTATATCACTTAAAATACTTTTTTCTGTAGCCATTAAAACAAAAGCTTCTAGGTTGTCCTGTGCCATACTGTTCCTATAAACGGTTTCCACCTGAAAAATAAAATTGCCTCCTTTACGTTTTTTTGTTTCATCAATATTCATGATTGCTCTCTTAAAATAATTTTTTTTTTGAAATTGTCTATATAAACTTTCAAGTTTTTCTTTTTTTATTACTGAAGAACCTCAATATATAATATAACTCAATAGTAATTTATCATGTAAATAAAATTATATTTTATATTATAGTTATAATTAAAATACATTAATTATAATTGAATAACATAAATAACAAAAGGTAGAGTTAAATTATTATTTATTAATAATAATCTAAAAATATTACGTTTGGATGCAGAGCCTTGGTTTTTATCAGCATTTTTATTCAAATACTATAGAAAAATATAAAATATGTGGTCTTAGGGAACCGTAACAATATGAATTAAGAAGAATTCAATTTAAAAACAAAACAACAACACACGGTGGGATTCAAAATTCAAATAGCTAATAGGGGATAGCCGGATAGGCCTCTAAAACTACTAATTCTATTATATTTTAAACCATTTAACCAATTTGTAATAATAATTGAATATAGATTAAAATGTATAGGCCTTATAACAATAACTTTACTTTCTTTACAATAAATTATAATAATATATTATTTAAAAATTGATTTGACTTACCTTTAAAAAGCTGAGGTAGCTTTATGATCGTAAACATTGCTTCGAAAGTAATCTTTCCACATGTCAATACAAAATACAAATGAACTAATAAGTAATATTTATATTTTATATAATATCATAGACGACAGTGTTGTTAGTCGCGGACGAAAACGGTATATTTTTAAATTATATAACAACTAACAACAATAATACATCGAATTAATAATATATCATTATCGTATATTATAAACAACACGGCGACGGCGGCCGGCAGGCGGCAGCGTAATTTCTATTCATATAAATATCTTATGTTTCGTATGTTTCTTAGAAAAGCAAAATTATATTTAAGGTACTATTATTATCGTATTGACATATTATTTATGTTATATTCTATAGATTTTAAATTTACCAAAAACTGATAAACTCTTATTATAATCTAAAAATTGTAATAAGTTACTTGTACAACCAAATTGTCCGGCCCCATAATTCGATTATTCGACCGGCCCATCGGGAAATTTCCCGATCTGCCATGCCAGTCCGCCCCTGTTAGGTGTACAACTATGAATTAGTGAACTTTTTGAGGTAAGTGTGGTAACGACAAATGTAAGCAGTGGTTAATCTATTAAGTATTCGTGAATAATGAAGCTGAAAATGTAATTTAATAAAAAAATATTTTTTACAACTAGTTTTACAAAAAAAAATTAATTCTTTACTACCTGGTATATGTAGAAGATATTAAATGGTTCTTTGTACATTAATTCTCCAGTAATGACTCACGCAACGTCGTTAAACCCGCCTGTATCCCGTGACATCAGAATAATGATCCGACTGTAAGTCTCAAGCCTTGCTACCAAGGGTGCAGCAATAAAACGTCCTACGAATTAATGTCAACAATATTTTTAAAACTCGTAGACAGACGGTTGGTTATTCAAAGGAATTATACTTAAACGTGACTATAAGTACCTGGTAATTTGCCAATATACGTGTTTTGCCCAAAATTGTATTTCGTCCTCCTGCCCGTGTAAAGTAAATTCGCTTATGTGAAATGCGTACGTTTTTAGGTATTACCATAACGTCAGTGTATTCTTATGTTGAGGTACCTACTTCTTGTAATCAATTTGAAAACCTGTAGGAAGCGATGTGTACAATTGTAATTGTCGCTTTTTGATTTTTTTTCCCCACAACTTTGTCAGCTGTAAAAGTTTTGTATTGGTTTGGTTTTATGTGTTTTGAAACCTCATTTTGCGTCAACTAATCTTTCGGTAAATATATCATCCACCAAGATGCTGGTTAAGCATTTAAATACATTTATCTTAAAATAAAATTATAAAATATGAATAATAATAATAATCAAAAAAATCAAAAATTGTATTTAAAGATAATTTAAATTTAAATTTTATCTTATCATTTTATATTAGGTTCACTATTATATGATACTCATATCATCAAATTAATCTAATTTTTATTCAAATTCTCAGAAATGTTCATACATTATTATTTGAAAAAGTATAAGTAATATGAGTAATGAGGATATTACCAAAAAAAAATATTTTTAAATGCCGTAAATTGGGGTGACTTTGATAAATGTTGTACATTTTTGATTTTTTTTTTCACATATATTTTTAAATAGGTACAGACCTAAATATGATGATTTCCTGTTACAGACCTCAAAATTATGTCGTTGCTTCAAGTTCTTTTTTTACCAATATTTCCTGACATTTCAAATATGTCATTTTCAACTGTTTTGAATGTTTTTTGGTGTATTCAGATGATTGTACATCATTCACACAATACACTCAATCAGTAATCTTATTTATAACTGCATCATACGTGAAATTATACCTTAAATCCAATAGCGACAATTGAAAGCCCCGATCGCCAGATTTAATTATCGCATATAACAATGCTTTTTCTTCTTTAATGCTAAAAAAAAATTATCCACCTATAACTTTTGTGTGCTTACTACCACCATGCCTACCATGGTACCTCTCACCTAATATGTAAAGTACCACAAGGTATACTATATTTTTTGCTGCCTGCTAAAACAGTTCTACAGAAGCATCAGAATTATTGTCACAGATCCTATCTCCGAGTTTTTTTCATAGTTATGAGGCACTAAAGAAATACAAAATATAGATTGTAACAGTAATTTATAAAATAAATCTAACTGTATAAAACCATTTTTGCAAAATATATACATTAATACAGTACTTACTTTTTTTAAACTAAATAATATGGCTCCGGACTCAAATAAATCTAATTATTATTGATGACAAGTGATTCAGAACTGCTAAATTTCCACGCCACCATAGGTGCGTTTTTTTTATAAAGGTGGTATCGCCTAGAGCCCTAATCCACCGTTTCCACAAACTTAATTTCTATGTAGAATGCTAAAAAAAACATGAAAGTTATAATATTTATAGTTCAAGTTGTTAAGGTTTTAATATATTACCATTTTTTTTGTGCCTGCTTTTACTCCATGGGTTGTAAAACCGTTGGTCACAACTCTCACACTTGAATGATCGTAGTTTAGCACCCATGTTAAATGATATTTCAAGTTTTTTTTTCGCATTGAAATTCTTTTGAACATACTTTGCGTTTTGATGCAATGCTTGTTTGTTATGTGTGCGTCTACAGTTGATTGGTGTTTAAACTTTAACTCGCAATTCTGAAGATTAAATTTAAATTTGTCTTTGTGTGTGACTGTTTTTTATGCCTCTTCAGCGTGTCTTTCCGTGTGAATTTTTTTAAGCAAGTTTGGCATTTGTACAATTTTAGTAAGCAATGTGATTTTAGATGTCTTATACAATGCGATTGGTATTGATAAGTGTTTTTACAAAATGGAAATGGGCATTTCGGCAATTAAGAGTTTTCTTATGGGGGCTAAAAAATATTTTAATCTACAAAAAAGTTTGTTGCCACCTTACGCCCGCTATGAATAAACAACAGACATGTGTTTCGCAATAAAACAAAAGTAAAGCATTTCACTTTAAATGCACAGTTCTACTTACCTTTTTTCTCCAGTTTTTTTCTTTGGATTGTGGATATGGTGCCGTGGGCCAAAATTTGAGGGTGCACCCTCAAATTATGGCCGTTGAACACCATATTAAAGTTCCCCGAGGTCGGTCGGCTCATAGCTACAACAAAATAATTATTTATTACTTCAAATTGAAAAACAACGAAATCTGAATTTTTAATTTTAACAAACTTTAAAAAAAAAACACGTGACAAGAGGCTCAGTGAACCCGGGGTGGGTAAAATAGTGCCTAACGAGGTTTATCACCATCGACGCTCGCAGAGCCAGTCTATAAATAAAACATTATAAACGTAGTCTGAACGATGTTTCTAGCAATTGTGTCTTTTGTTAGGTATAGGTATTACCAATGTGGCTATGTAGATGTCTATGTCGTTAGTATACGCCCAACGTCCAGGGCATGTTATAGGCTCGACTAGTACCTACAAATATTTTTTGGTGGCAATATTGTTCATTAAAACTTTTATATTTTGCATTTGTAATTGTAATATTACGATATTTTACATTTCACCAACCTGACTGCAATTTAATAGCATGAGTCGCGCTAATCGATAATTGTTTGTTTTTTATGAATCAACAACAACAACTACTTAACCAGAGTAAAAAAATGCAATTTTCGTTGAATGTAAGAAAAAAATACAACGCTTACACGTTATTTGCGTTTCTCTGATGGGCACGACATCATTATATAATTATTATGATTACGATTATGACGACTATCAAGAAGGACTGCTGGAATTCCGCGAGAGACCCGAGCAAAGCGTTTCGCGAACGATTATTATATAACGCGATAATCACGCCGTACAGTCGTCGTCAGAGCTGTCGCAGCCGTCGGGTAACAACAGCACAGCGACTACAACAACAATAATAATACAAGTCGAAACGGAGTTCGCGGAGTAGCGTTAATTAAAAACGTTCATGTACAAATATCGTCGCCAGTATGTGCGTGTGCGTCGTCAGTGGCGGGATTGTCGTCCGTGATGAATTGAATTAGCGTAGCGCAGTACCTACCTACTACTATACCATAATATTATACCACCGCTGCATCGCTTTGTTTGTAACTGGAATAAATGCGAATAAAGGACGAGGCGGGCTGCGGGGCGCAAAAGGCACGTCGTCCTCGACCGTCGTAATAATACTGCTACGGTATGGTAATCGAATAATAAAAGGGTGTGGACTGTGCGGGGGTCGGAAAGAGAAAGGGGCGGCGGCGGCGGCGGCGCTGAAGACAGATCGCATTCGTAATTTAACGCATAAACACGCACACGATAATAATAATAATAATGATATATATATACTATATACTAATGGTAGTTTATATATACGCATATATATATATATATGTACAGTGTGTGTGTGTGTATATAACATAAGAAGGGGAGAAACACTTAACGTCGTTATCGCGTATATATAGTGTCGTGTCGTGTGTAAACCGACCCCGACGACCGTATAAATGAATATATATATGTATGTATGTAAGTATGTGTACGCGTATACACTGTGTGTGCGTGTGTGTACATAAAACCGTCCGAGTGTATGAAAGGGCTGCACACGTACTCGTTCGCGGGGAGCTTATCGCGGAAAGGCAACAATCGACGGCGGCCGCGCCTTTGTGAATATATTAATGTACGTTACATAATATGTATATATATATATTGTATACCGCCTTATATATATTATGGCCTTTGCGACCGTTTTCCCCGTCCCTGTCATTCGTTTTCGTGTTTCTCTATCTCTCTCTCTCTCTATCTCTCGTTCTCAGCCCCCTTCTCCGCGCGACTGCAATATATCTCGTCCCCGAATAGGGTTGGTGGTTCGAGTGAATTACCTAAATGTCGTCGCGTGGGGCGCGTGTTTATTATTATTATTATTATACTAGCGTATCGGCCCTGCACGCCGCGTGTCTATATAATATCTATGGCGTGATCTATCTATCGGTATTATTTGACCCGAAATACGTCGCCTATATAATATTTACGTACATAGGTATAGACGCCGCCGACGAGATTTCGAGATTTGCCACGCACTGTACAAGCACCACCAGTGTTTATGGGTCGTGTTCATGGTTTATTTCAAAAACTCGTATAGTAGTAAAGGGCCTTTGTGCAAAACCATTCGTAGTATACTTTTCTAATGTTCTTGCAACATACCCTGCACCTTCTATCAAACCTGCAATTGGCTATCCACATTTATACTTAATCTTATTTTATTATCCTTGACAGATTGATAACCACTGCATAGCGTGATTTTACTTTTTTGAATTCATCATCTGTAATCTCAAAGCGGTACTTCAAATACTCCAATTCATAAATGGTTGGTCCGTTAAATTAGGACAAATGTATACCTACGAGATGTTCAAAATCCCTCTTATGAAGCCCGAACAAGCTTTTTTTTTTATTGTTATCTTTAAACAATTTGTCGGGAAATTATAGATAACTTTTTAAAATTTGATACAATTCCCTTTCTTCAATATTGAACATACTTATGCTGTCGTATTCGTCGACGATAAAGAAACATCTACGATTACGATTGGAGTGTTATATATATAGTCACTTACAGTTTTGAGTTCAGCCGACTCTGACCTTCTAGTCCATCAGGACGGTATATGACCATTAATTATGTATGTAACATAAATCAACTTAAGTAAATTACTTGAAAAATGAAAATAAATTTTCTTACGAAAACTCTTTAAGCGTACCTATATAAAGATCGTATTTATAATTATACTGTACGTTAATAATATTATTGTAAAATACCTACGTATAATAAATATAAATATAGGCTAATAAACCCATTGTATTTGAAACCTGAAGTAAAAAAATAAATATAAAACAATTTAATTTTTTTTTTTTGGACAAGGTAGTGTTACAATAGTTTTTGACATATTTTGTTGTATGTTAAACCTACTAAGGCTCACCATAAGGGCGTCACTATTTTTAATTAAATCAAATATAAATGTTTCCAAAAATGTGATTTTAATGATCTAAATTATTACGTACAACTGTGAAAATCTAAAAATAATAAAATAAAATAATTTTCAATCAATTTAATATAAACGTATAATACCTTAGTCAAATTTTACTACATTTTTTTCTATCATCTATACAATTATTATTATAATGAAGCCAAATATAAAATACATATCAGGCACAAAAATGTATAGATTATTTTATTTTAAATGATGTTTTAAAAAAGTTGAAGTGAATTTATTACTTTTCATTACCTATCTAGGTGTATTGATGTCAAATAAACCAATATCAATGCTACCCCACTATGTAAAATATGAAATAATTCAAAAATTAAAAGTAAGAAATTATTTTGCTGGCACCATTGATAGATTTACTCCATTACACTATTTAACAATGTAAAAAAAGAGGGTACAAAGTTACTCCACTAGAGATCTAACATTGATAGTCACATTAAAATTCTATGATACGATAATAAAAAAAAAATTTTCTTCTATTGCCTTAAGACTATGATATATTTGAGGTAGGTTGGTAGGTACACTAATTAAGAATGTTTTTTTCCTTTAACTGTTGTTACTTGAACAATTAAACCTAAAAACCAAAGAAATATTATCAAAGTACCACACTTTACGGAATTGTGCTATTATCAGTTAAAAATTGTAAATATTCATTAAAAAATAAAAATAAATAACTAGCTTAATATTATTATTCTGATTTCTGACTACTATTGAACTAGTTAATTTGGGTTTTAAATTCTTTCAACAGCGACTGCTGCTGTTTTTGTACTTTTGCGTTTAATGAAATCACTATCGTCGCGTCGGTTTCAGGAATAGATTTAATAAAGCTATCCAATGCCAGTCATTCCAATTTTGGTGATGTATAGATTGTTTTTTTCGTTGATTGACGAGTAGACTTTTCGATGACGTCAATCGTTTTATCGATGGTAATTATTAGTGTGTACAAACAAATGATACAATTAAAACTGTTAACAGCGTTTAAAAAAATCAACAACAAATAATTAATTATTAGTATTTCGATTGCTCGCTTTAAATTATTTTTTATTTTTTAACATCTATATTGTTGTTTGTAGACATGACGACGTTATCAAGGTTACGAGCAATAACGTGAGTATTATTTGATTGTTATCGGTCGAACGTGAATATGAACTTCCCATAAATTTCAAAATTATTTATTAGGTAACAAATATTGTTGAGCTTGGTAAACGACTATCGTGTACAGATCAAGACAGCATTGGAATATATTACATACCTACGACTTACCTACCTTTGATTATTTATAATGCCAATTAGGGAACTTTAAATCGTATAATTGCCCCTTAATGGGTTGTCATTGTAAAATGTAAAATCCAATGTCGTTTGCACATTTGTTTCGCAAAACCACGTTATTGTATAATAATAGTATTTTTCGCGCCCCGTGAATGAAAATGTAATTTACGTGCGCCCCGGAAAACACGTACAATTTATGGCTTATACTCGTGGCCCAATTGTGAATTTTGGCAAATTTAAATGGGTCGATGCCATAACATTACATATCATGTATAAACACAACAAGCTTTGCGAGTAAGTACACTCAACGATTATAAACGACTTACTAGTTACCTACCTACATTAAATTAGTCAAATACTACCTATTTATTAATTTTGTTTTTTTTCAATTACTTAAGAATACAATTATTTTATTATACAGATTCGGTACAGATTTCAGATAATAAAATAAGATTTTTTCGTTCTTCGTTTTTTTTTTAATTTCAAATATAATGAAATTATTTCGAACTAAAGTTCGTTTCCTTCATTTTATGCTCATACGCCTCTAATTTTAACACAAACTTGTAATTTTAGATCTGCAACTGTAACTGGATTCAATAATAAAAAATCGTTTAAACTGGTATCTCAATTACCGTAAACCCTTTTATAAATAGTTCATTCTGGCCCAATTTTCAGCGCCCCTTAGATCGATTCACACAAACGGTTGGTCTACGCCCTTTAAATGCCACCAATTTTCAGGTAGTCGATGTTTGGGTAGGATTTATGACATGTAAATTCCACGGTTCATTTTTTTGGTAATTGTCTTACTTTCAGAAAACTGATGATGATTCGGACGATTCTTCAGACAGTGAACGCGTTCATGAACGCGAAAAAATCACTTATTCCAACATAGAATTGAGGTTTGAAAAGGAAAAACATAATTATGATGTAAATTCTTAAACAGTTTAATTAGCTTGATCAATATGAGCACAACTTAAGAATATAATTCTTAGTATTAAGTTATATATTTGATTTGTCGCAGCGGTTACAACTCAATGCCAATTTAGAAAAGTTGGATAAAAGTGCCGACGAACAAGCATATATAGATGTGTTTGATACAACTCAAAAAATGAAAGACTTACATTTGGGCCTAACGATCAGAGATTTCCGGGAATTCGATCTCGACTATAGGACGAATTTTCAGACTATTATTAATTTTCTAAAGTTACACGTAAGAATTAATTTTTTTTTTTATATGTTATAAAATAAAGTCCTAGATACACCGAAATACCGAATTCCGTTCACGTTCTGTTTGATATATATATAAGTTAGTGATGTCTAAATGTCGTTCGCATATAATATGAACCCGAATTCGTTTTTTCCAAACACCGCAATACGTAATATGCACGCTACACGATTACAGAAAAACTTATGTCAATAGTTGCATAAAAAAATTGATTGATTTAACGTTTTACTAAAATCTAATGGACCGATATCGTGGGCCACTTATTATAATATATGTTTAGTGATTGTTTATATGCAACAGCGCATTAGTATATTATTATTACTGAGAAACTGACTTACTTATTATATGTGAACAAAATGTATTTCCATATCGCGTAATTCAAATACGACAACAAGCATATACGTCAAGTTGCTGTGACTTCAATTTTATTGTTTTTATAGAAATGGATCGTGTATTTCGCGTGGAACACCGGCCAGGGTGCAAACAACCAATTCTCCTTCTGTTTATATCAACAGCAAAGATTGTAATAAGGCTTTCCGGCCTAAGGTAGACAGGAAAAAAAATGAATTGACCTGTCAATTGGGCCGGGACAGGGGAGTAAACACTAACTGGTATAATATAGACCTACAATATTATTACCTTAACATAAACTCAACATTTAGCATTCGTGAAATAAATTAAATAAAGACTAAAATGGCGTAAATCGGAGTTTTTATGGAAGGGAGGGTTGAGACAAATTATGAAGATTACTTTTTACCTACATTAGTTTTATATCCGAATTGTTATACTGAGTGATGTCAAGAGAATGCGCAGAAGAGCCGATTTTCATTAGGCTGTGGCTTGATCTTTCGCTGGACCGAGTATTACCTGTATAATAATACCTATGGTATAAAATCAAAGAGTCAACTAAACCAACTAAAATTAGTTGACCGCCTTTGATAAAAATATTTCAACAAAACTAGTAATTAACTTCATAAAACGCATACAGACAAATAATACTCAAACATAAATATTTTTTAATATACGAGATAAATTAGAACTTAAAACAGACAAAAGGCAACCTGGAAAGCGCTCTCTTTTCTTGGTGGGTAAGGGTTGGGCAGATAACATCTATGATATGACAGTACAATATTAGATTTTATTCGGTATGGTCGTTGTTTGCTTTGCTCCGTTCGTTAAGTTCACTAGCTATCTGTGCACTTATTTATTTCAAACCGCAGTCGTTTGTGAAATTTATATCGTGTTATTGTTATATATATTTTATATATAATACTAATAATTTTCTACATCTTCCGAAGGTAAAAATCCAAGTGCAAAAAATTGTTTCAACCTAACACCTAGTTCAGATTTTGAATTATAATTTTTTAATAAATTACTGTCACTTTGAATTTTCCTGAACCATGCAATCATCAATCAGCCTAAATGAAATCTGCAGGCCATCATTTTGCAGTTTGGGAAAAAATGTCTAACAGCGTTGTGAGCACTTTTTTCAAAATGAAAATGAAAATTTGAATACTTTAATGATTTTTGTATATCTATGTCTAATCTTAAACATAAATTAATAATTGTGTGCCACACTTGTAAATAAGTTTCAGTTGATTTTGAAATTAAAAAGCAATAAATTACAGGAACATAAAAACCATTTTGTAATATATGTATTAAATACAGTTGTTTAAAATATTTGGGTGCATATGAAAATGTTCCGTCTGCAAAAATTGGAGAAGATTGACTCAATAGTTCAAGATTAGTTTTGCAAGTGAATATAACTGGACTTGAAGTTTCTTCCATGTGACAAAATAGTTCACCAGTATTGGTTGTAATATTTTCACGACCATCAAACAACTGAGTTATCGCTTCTTCTAAAGATTTTTAAATTTTTTGCATATTCTTTCTACGTTTATCGTACATAGACTTTCTCCATAACATTATATCAGAATAAACCGGCTGGATATCGTTTTCGGTATTTCTAAGTTCTTGCCTAATTATTTTATTTGGCCTAGTGAGAAAATCATTTACACATTTTCTTTTTAAACGTGAACTCGCAATTTGCCTACTAATAAAATTTTTTGGAATCACGTCATGTGTGTGCTCATTTAACATACTTAACACTGGCCACATCCTTGTCAACGAGTAAACTGGCAGAACAATTTTTATTTGTACAGTATATCGAATGTTTTTTTTTCATTAAAACATAGAGTTTCAATTTTGTATTCCAAAGCAGAATATTTTTCTGAGTATTTTGATACATAAAAATCAAGTTAATTAATTTAACAAAATATTATCTAGATAATTCCCAACACTGCTAAGTTTGCATGCGCGAAAGTGTTTTCCACATTTCTAATAGTTTTTTTTAGTAGTTATTGTTTGAACTGGAAGTGTTCAGTGTTCAATAACAAAATTAAATTTATGCTTTGATTAAAAATTTTGAATTACATTCTTAACTAAGCCTATAATTAGAAATTATTTCTAATTATTATTATTAAAAAAAAAAATGTAATTCGAAATCTTTAACCAAGCCATAAATTTATTTTTGCTGTCAGTCCGAACCCTGTAAAATTGGGAAGGAAAATTATTTTTAAATAGTGTACTAGAAAATTGTTCGAGTATATATATATAAGTATATAACATACACATATACGGGACAAATATATATAATATATTGGAGCGCAATCGTGTTACACCCATAAAAAGGACCATACATTTTAAAATTTATTAATATTTCAATTTTTTTTTTTTTTAATTGTTTAGCTAATATACCTTATATTTGTAGGAACATAATATGGGTCATATAATTATAAGCTCTTTACCATCAAATAGGAGCTCACATTAATTAAAGAAAAATATTTATTTAATTTTACTATGCATTTTAAATAAATAAATCATGCTTTTCAAATGTCCCTATTTTATTAATTTTAAATTTACTTTTTTAATAGTAATGTTATTAATTGTTGTTTATGGTTCTCGTCATTTAAAAGTCCAGGTACATACCTCAAAAATGGGTATTTCCTATTTGCGCCAAAAAAAATGAATTCGTTTTAGGTACAGCCCATTTGCGCCGAGAGTGAAAAGATTCACAGTTATTGGTGGTTCTAGTTAAATCAGCTGCAAACTTTACCCAAATGTTTGGAAGGAAATTGGCATTTTCTCCGATGTAATTATCTACTAAATAATCTGCATATTCTCGGTGTTTTGGATCATCAGGAATTTCAGTCATAAAATCGTCAACCAAACAATCGAAAACTTCATTTGGATCGAGAAAAGTTAAACCAAATGTGAATTTTAACCACTTGTTATCCTTGTAAGCTAAAAGAGTTAACCCTAGTGATTGAATTTTCCTGTACCAAGCTTGAGTCAAGTGAAAACGACAGCCTATGATTTCGGATAATGACCATACTGATTTCACAGTGAGATGTATAGCTAATTCGAAATCAACAGTGATACATTTTGGTTTAAACATTAAACTGAAATTTTGCATGGCTTTATTTTTAACATATGATAAAGCAAGTCGATACTTTTCTATTGATTTATTATTTAAAATACAAAATACTAATGGTACAAGTCTTTAAAATATAAGTGTTTTAATCCTTTGTTGACTCATCTAATTTTGCTTTTGGATCCTGGAGTCATGCCATCAATATAATGAAAGGAGTTAAAGGAACATTAAAAAAGAGTGTTATAGATAATAATTGATGATTATTACTTTTATTCATCTTTAACGCATTTAACCTATTTATTATTAAAAAAAAATTCACGATTACTTTTTTGCTTTTTGTACCTATATATAATTTTTTTCTTTCATTCTCTCACATATAAAATTGTAGAATCAATACGTTCATCGCTACGCTTAGAATCTAAAATTGAATTTGACTCATAAAAATGATTAATAAGATTAATGTACCTATCTATATTAATAATTAGTAAAAAATATATATTTAAAAAATAATAACAATGACTCATAAAAATATTTTAAATCAACTTGAAACTTGAATTCTGCTTGATTAATTGACTGGTTTCTAAAGATGTACTAAATATATTAATTATCATACATCTATACTTGAAAAATAAAAGTAGGTACTTTCGTTTTTCGACATCGTTATTAGTACCTAGATAATATTTTAACTTAATATTTTAAAACAGCGTCAATAATGTCTGATACTGGAAGAGCTGATTAGGTATTATAATAAAATCTATAAGCACTCAAAAATAAAAAATATGAGCACCTATTATAAGATATTCGTCTAAGTGAGTACTGGTTATGGTGTAATATTCAATTGGAGATTCACTCATAACATGAACCACAACGGAACGTGGTTGAATGGTTCTTCCAAATAAGATGTTAAAATCGTTAACTGTTTGCGCTGCATGCGATAAGTGATTATTGTTATTATTATTACATCTAAGCATTTATCTCTCAAGATACCTATATGCTTTCATATTATTATTATTGTAACATCTAAGTTTAGTATCTCATGATATACCTATACTATTCTTACTATATCTCATGATTATTATTATTATTATTCTGTCTAAGGCTTTATATTGTTACCTTCTGATTATTATTATTTATCTTATTATTCATTACCGTTCATTATGCGTTCATTGCACCGTGGCGGTTTCGTGTTTCTGTCACAGAACCTTGTCATCGGTCCACAAAAAGTCAGTCACAGAACACGAGACCGCCAATTCTTATCACCGATGACGCTGGTATAAAAGTTAAATTTAAACTTAAATATTATTGAACAGATACATTATTATTATTATTATGATTATAATTATTTGCAAAATGTTGGTAGCATTTTGAAATTCATAGGGGGGGCTGCTTGAAGTTGGCCCCCCTGTCTTATTTAGTTCATACCGGCAGGGAAATTATTTGCAAAATGAGTACATAATTTTCAAAAAAAACGGTCATGGTGGGGGGGCCAACTTCACGCACGTCAAAAATGCTTTTTTGCCCTAAAAGTTTAAAATAATGCACTTATAAAAATATGGCTTTATTATTTTTATTTCAAACAAATTTTGAACCAAAATGTTTTTTAATTAAATTTAATAAAAATATTTGCAGTACTGCATTGTTTTAAATCTTCTACGTGAACTTTTATTCTGAAAAAGAACTATTCTCATTTAAATTTCCTTTGCCACTCGTAATCTCTATTTGTATGTCTACGGATACATTCAAAAGGTTTCAAAAATAAAACCCTTGTTAAAAAATTAATTTTAAAATCAAAAATCTTACAATAAAGTTTTAAAAACCGAAATTCCGTATTAAATGTTATAAAAAATTTTAAAATGACCTTATACATATACATGTTATAAAACGAGCATCGTGTATCTAGTTTTGTAACTAAGCTTTCAAAGTTCATAAAAATACCAGTCCTACTGATGACAGACAGAAAAAAACAACATCATTGTTCAATCATTACATCCACTCAGAATCTAAAATAAAAAGACTAAATAGTAAATATTAAAAATAAATATAATATACAATTTTTAGAATTAGTTGTCTATCCCGGAATTGACATATTGTCGGCTTAATTCGCAATTATCGTAACTCCAAGATGACTACTTTTACGTATACATGTTATAAAACGAGCATCGTGTATCTAGTTTTGTAACTAAGCTTTCAAAGTTCATAAAAATACCAGTCCTACTGATGACAGACAGAAAAAAAACAACATCATTGTTCAATCATTACATCCACTCAGAATCTAAAATAAAAAGACTAAATAGTAAATATTAAAAATAAATATAATATACAATTTTTAGAATTAGTTGTCTATCCCGAAATTGACATAATATTGTCGGCTTAATTCGCAATTATCGTAACTCCAAGATGACTACTTTTACGTATACATGTTATAAAACGAGCATCGTGTATCTAGTTTTGTAACTAAGCTTTCAAAGTTCATAAAAATACCAGTCCTACTGATGACAGACAGAAAAAAAATAACATCATTGTTCAATCATTACATCCACTCAGAATCTAAAATAAAAAGACTAAATAGTAAATATTAAAAATAAATATAATATACAATTTTTAGAATTAGTTGTCTATCCCGAAATTGACATAATATTGTCGGCTTAATTCGCAATTATCGTAACTCCAAGATGACTAATTTTACGTATACATGTTATAAAACGAGCATCGTGTATCTAGTTTTGTAACTAAGCTTTCAAAGTTCATAAAAATACCAGTCCTACTGATGACAGACAGAAAAAAAATAACATCATTGTTCAATCATTACATCCACTCAGAATCTAAAATAAAAAGACTAAATAGTAAATATTAAAAATAAATATAATATACAATTTTTAGAATTAGTTGTCTATCCCGAAATTGACATAATATTGTCGGCTTAATTCGCAATTATCGTAACTCCAAGATGACTACTTTTCAGAAAGAATAAAAAACATTTTATTAATTTAAAAACATTGTTAACAGATAACTGTGTTGTTTAAATTTATTATTTATGATTTTGTTAATGTTTTTTGAATAATTTATACATTTATGGTGATACGTCAATTTCCCTTGCCACTTAAAAAAAAACCTTGGTATCATTGATAAAAATATAGATTCGATCAACAAAATATTTGTCACTATTCAGCTTACAAACAGATTTGTCCAACTACCAAAATTAAATTGTCAGTTCATAATCATCTTTAAATGACAAACATTTTATAATTTTGATAGTTTAATATTGTCATGACTATAGTTGTTTTAACAAAATATCTAATTAATACAATAAAATATCTGATCAATAGAATAAATTATTTGATTAATACAATTAACTATTTAATAAACAAATCATAAGACAATTGTTGTCAAGATAATTCATTTTATCATTTGGATAAAATGTATTTGTTACTATAAAATAATCTGTTCCCATTCAACAAAATATGTATATCATTTCAATAAAATACAACATACTTACATATATATTTAAAAAAACAATAGGTTGGCAAATACTAGAAGCTATCACTATATGTAAACAATATTGACATATTAACTATATTTATATTGTTTATACAAAAAAATAAAATAGAAACAAGTAGGTATATAAATGTATACTCCATACTTACATACATGAGTTAATTAAAAATAAACAAAATATTATATACCATATTATATAATATATAATAACAAAATGAATTTAACTACCTATTCAATATTATTTTCTAAATCGAAAATCAATTCATTTAGATTGGGGTGGGATTTATCAAATTTTGTTTTTATGTTATATAAATATTTTTGAATGAATGCCATACAGCACATGACTCTATTTGATATTCTAAATTAAATAAATGTATAATTTTGAAGCACACGTCTATTGCTCTTATTATAATATAGTGAACACTTTATATTTAATTGTGTCAAAGTACACAATTATCTCTTTTGGTTGTAGCGGAGTACCAACAACCAAAATGAATGGCTGAATTGGCATTTTAAGGCTAAATCTCTGTTGTTTATAAATTCTTCAGCTTGTGTTACAGTGTTACAAAATACTATAAAACTATTTTTGTGAATCTTTAATTGAGAATTTCACAATGTTTTTCTTTCCTTTGTCGTCCATAGTGACTTTGTTAGTAGTAGGAACAAATAATGAGTGGAGTGAGTAAAATATAACTGCTTGTTTAGCATCTGAAAATGTATGATATGTTGAGTTACAAATATTAAGTAGGTACTTATAGAAGATTACAAGAGATAATCTTATAAGTATTTTTTATAGATATCATTATAAATTAATAATTATTATGAATTACTTTCACATGGCTTTTCAATCTCATTAAGACTCTAATAATTTACGAGAGTTAACATCTTTAATTTTTGTAGTTAAAACATTAAATATTTTGTACAATTAAATCTCATAATTTCCTAGTAGGTACATTGAAACAACTTGGAATACTTGGATATAAAACATTAAAATCAATATCAATCTGAAATATAAATTGGTATCTATAGCATAGAAAACATCTAAGATGATTGACATCTTACCTATAATAGTATACCTACTTTTTTATTTACTTGATCATGTTTATTTAAACTTAATATTTGCATGTACCTAACGCCGCGGTGCGAAATTTTATTGTTTAAAGTTAAATCATTATGATACAAACTTAATATAAAAAATATATTTTACATACCAATTTATGACCCATTGGTATCTTGTGACTCCTCTATTCTCTCATTATCTCTTGAGTCGTTGTGGCATTTTGAATTTCACGTAATCTATGATTAACAGTTGAACTCCAATATCGTTCAAGTTCTGGAAGACTACAGTTATCATGTTTCATTTGATTTAAAACTAACTGTACATTATCTTCTTCAGGTTCTGTTATAAATTATTAAAACAACATTTTTTTATAATAAATATAATAATATGTATTAATAAATAAAATAATACTATAGATAATATTAATACCATAATTATTGGTATTATATCTACTAAAATTCCTATTTTTAGTTGTTTTGTCCATGGTTTGATTTCTTTCTACATTTTTTGAAATTAACCCGCTGGTTTTTAATGTTCTCATAGTATTGTAATATTTACAATATATCTTCCCCTTAGGTTGCCTTGACAGATCTTTAATGAAATAATTTTCCTATAAAATAAATTAGTTTTGGGTTATATAACTATGTAGGTACTTTAATATTTATATGTATAAATATTTATTCATATCAAACCTTCAATTCGGATGGAAAAAGTTGTTGTATTTGGTTAGCTATGTTTTCTGCTAATGCCACAGGTTGGATGTTTGGAGGCTATTTGGAGTTGAAATAATTTCGTCGGAACTTTACAGCTGATTCAAGGAGGAGAAATTGTCTAATCAGAGTGAGAATGGTTTTAAACGATGCGTTAATTTTTTTCTAAAAATAATAAATCATAATCACAAAATTGTCATTTCGGAGTTACGATAATTGCGAATTAAGCCGACGAATTATAGGTAACTCATTGCAACATACCTAATTTTATAAGTAATGTGCAATTTTTTAAAAAAAACAAACCATTTTCCTAATAAAAACGATATAGGTCAGCTAAACGATATTATATAAAATTATAGTTGTATTATACCGTACATATATACATATATTATATGCGATCAATTTATCAAATCACTTAATAATGTGATTACCAACCAACTACTTAAAGTAGGAACCTTACGACTTTCATTATTTTTGTTGATTATATCACGTACATACTATAACAAATTATAACTATTATAATATATTTATATATATCGTGCTTATAGGTGCACGATAAAGCTGGTAATAATAAACTACATCACAGAATAACTTGTTTTCCGCATTACTATTTAAAATAAAAATGTACCGAGTAAGTTTGCGTTGCACGATGTTATAATTATTTATTGTTCCGTTGTAATAATTATGCATAATAAATAATAATTTGTGTTAATATAGTTACCTAATAATAAATTATTAATTATAAAAAGGGTACCACGCATTATCCAATTGATACTATATCGTGTAAGTTTAAAAAAATGAAAGTTCTCATAATTTATTTTTAAAAAAAATCATAACAATTATGTTTTATAGTAATTGTCACTTGTAATTTAAATCAGTCATCGCGACCGATTTAATCAGTTTGATAATAGCCTGTATTATATTGGCAGTGACAAAAACAAAGGGACTTGAGGGCTAACTCCCCTCAAATAATACATGAGATACTATTTATTTATTTATTTAATTAAATGATTGGACATAAGATAACAGGGTAATATTGATATAAATTATAATATTCTGTACAATTTAAACTTTTATCTAGTCAACACATTGTGAATTTAAATCTAATAATTACAGAACAGGGTTATATGAGGTATACTTATAAACAGAACTCGGAAGTTATGAAACTAAAAAAGTACATTTTTAATGCTTTAATATGCACTCAAAAACACCAAAATAAGGTCTATAAAATTGAAAATGTTCAACAAATTGTTTTTTTTTCAAAAATGAACTCAACTAGATTCACTTTCCCTCTAGAAAAGATACTGATGAAGGAAATCGAAGCATTATTTCGACTACTTATCGTGTATACAGACAGAAAAAAAAATACATGTCATTGTAAAATCAATACATTCTTTTTTCGCTTAAAATCTAAAAATAAACAAATGCTTTCTCAGTCTCAAGTCCCGAACCATGGGTATAACCAATGCAGTTAATCGTATTCTATAAATCATTATATAATCATTTAAAATAAAGAAACGTTTGTAATTTGGGAACATTATCAGATGTTAAGCTATTATATATCTGGACAACACCTCTCTAACATCGTGGTTTTCAATTGTAATTCCCAAACACATGTCCCAGTATAGTGCAGAACATTTCAAATCCAGTGATATGATTTTTGTAAGAATGTTGATATCAGTGGATTTTGTGACAGGGTTTTTGAATTTTGATCTTTTTTTATACTTTTTGAAATAAGTTACAATATGTGTATTATATTTAATTACTATTTGATGTATCGCGATTGCTTTAAATCGAAAATATAATGTATGCGCGTCACGGAAATCACCGTCACATACCACAGTACCACTTGTAAACATATAACGTGTTACCATCAAAGGCGTAAATTAGACAACGCCTAATATAGTCAGTGTCTAGCCAATTAACGTCTTTATTTTTCTAGGAAATATTATACGTTTCTAGGTTAAAACGGTCAACCAGTATTCAGTGTTGACAAATCAATGTTTATAGTTTTAAACCATAAACCTACCTATTATATTCGATTCAAACCAGCCCAGACTAATAACCATCAATAAGACAGGTATCTAATACTGTTTGTAGGTATTCTATTAGTAGTTAGTACACCAACTTTTTTATTAGTTTTATTTGTAAAATTATCTTTTTTTTTTTTTTATTAAATTTAATTATGTTTAAAAAAAAAGAAAATTAGAAATTAAGATTATTAACGTACCCACAATATGCCACAACGACTACCTGTGTGTTGTCTAAATTGTACGGTCAACAGCAGCTTAGTAATATTTTCAGAAACCATATTTATTTTCAGTCTACGCTTATTTATACTCTGCTGCAAAATGCTATTGAACACAACTTTTTTTCGTGTTTTACCTTTCGACCGTTGGTAATAACCTTAATTACATATTATATTATATATAATTGATGCACTGCTTACCTTCGTCTACCCCGTCATCAATCTTTAATAATTTTATCGCCAAGGCTTAAACATACTTAATAAATAGGTAATTATGGATAAAACCAATTGAAAAGTTTGGCATTGCTAATTAGGTATTATCAACAACCGGACGAAACACCCTTTTTAAATTAAAAATATTTTTATGTTTTAAAATGTACCCCTCCCTTTTGCATAATTAATTCCTGGCGATACGCCACTGCTACAGAACATGATCTTACACTCTAATAATTGATTTTATTATTATTATTTTTTTTTTTTATTTAATTAAAGGCTTCAACAGCAAAGATTATTAGCCTAGTGTTATTTACAAATAAAAATTATTTATACAATATTTATAAACGGAAAAAGAGACATATGTTATATACAGCAATATTATAATTAATCATCTAAAGCGATTAATTTAAAAAAATTGAAGATATTGGCGACGTTGGTTTGTTTGAGGGCTTCTTCGAGTGATATAGGGTTTTTGTGGAGAATCCGAGAAGATGAAAATTTGGGGCAGTCGATGATGATGTGTTCTAATGTAAGAGGGGTGTTGCATGAGCCGCACAATGGTTTAGGATCTTTGGTAATTAGGTAGGAGTGTGTAATATTCGAGTGTCCTATTCTAGCTCTGTTGATTTTATTATAAGGTTATTTTTTTGTGTTATATTAAATTGTATTTGCTAATTGAAAAAATGTATAGATTTGTAAATTTAAAATATTTTTGAATAAATAATAATTATTATAACTTTCATTTTCATTTAAAATCCCGTATAAAAAAGATGATTTTGAGGAATTTTTAACTTTTGTTATCAGTTTAAACTTTTCTAATTTTTGTGAAAATAAAAAATACATTTTTGATCTATAAGGTTTAGACTTTAGGTATAGGTACATCTTAAACTGTGGTCCACAATTTACCAAAATTACTGTGGCATGGCATATTTACAAAACGCGCTTAAGGAATTAACAAATAAAGAAATGGATTCATTTTCGCAGGTGTTCTGCTGCTGTATCATAACATACCTAGGTCCAAGAAACACCTGTACAGAGCACGCCTATGCGAGTTCGGCTGCACACGTGGCACATCGTAGCCCTTAGGTATCTGTGTAATTTCACATTATCAATAATAATAATATTATTGTCGTAAAATGCGCGACACGTGCGTCGAGTGACGCGTTACGAACACGCTCAAAAAATAAACTTAAAAAAAATTCTCTATCGTCAGCAGATTTTAGTTTATGGCGCTCGCTCTAAATTCAGCAAGTGATGTGCAATATAAACCGTTAAAGCTCTCGTCTCCGACCCAAAACCAACCCCTACCATCACCCACCCTTGACGATGGGGTCGATTAAAATAACTACACGGTACGTGTCGCGTATACACTACCGTTGACACAATGTACAAGTGAATGGGTGTATGTAACTAATATACATTTATTCGTACATATATATTATGTACAATTTCATATATATATATATATATATAGATGACGTCGTTTTGTGTAAAGAATTTCCGACAGCAGTCACCCTCACCATCCTCTCCGTCAATATACTCACCCCCGAAACGCCGTCGAAATAAAAATCGCTTTCACGCGAATTACGTTTTGCCCGTATTATATTATTATATATATACTATCCACGGGGCTACAGCCGTCGTATACATTATGTTATGTATACCTATGTATATAATGTATATATATATATATTATAGTCGATTTAAAACGACCGTCGGGCGTTTATAATATAAAATATATATGTATACGCCACGGCCAAACGGGCCGGACCCGACGACCCCATCCCACCGCCACTCGATAAGTCGTTCGATTTTAAACGCGATTTTTTTTTTAAATCTCTCCGGAATTTAATCATCGGCCAATACACCGTGCCCGCCCGGAATGCCTGTCCGCCACCCACTCGGTATATCATATTATCATGCACAATATAATATATAGTATTACACATAACAGTAGTGCTCGCGCCAATTGCGTGTGAACAATTTAACGGCACAGTTAAAATTTTAAAAAACTACCCCTCCCAGCCCTATCACCCAATATAAGGGTCGGTGCGACGAAATACGAGCTGTGCGGCGGGATATTAAATTTAAAATTAAAAAAAAACGTGTCCAATTGTAAAATTGAACGCCAAACCGACCGACATCGTACAATATGTATAACGTCATGATGTTCGCACACGTCGCGTATTATAATATATTCTATGATATAATCGCATGGCCATTGGCCGGTGGCGGAATAACGAAAAATGCATTTTAAACGAAAACATGTGAACCGGGACGCATTATACGCGTATAATACAAATAGCCGATTTCGAGAGCTAGCCGAACCGACCGTGAGAAATGTGTGACACGATTCCCCACAGTTTTGTAACTTACACAATATTAATATTATACACATGTGCACGCGACGATGGACGTTTAAAAAATTTCGAAATTCGATTAAGAGCTGTGTGCCGGAGCAGAAGAGCGAGATCACAATAATGGTCGTCACACCGAAAGAAAGAACGCACATTTCACCCAAAATCTATACGCATGCAGCCAAACGAACAAAGACAATATAAATCATTCGAGCTGTCGGCGAGACGACCGTTTATTCATGTATTTTGTAGGAAATGGACCAAGTTAGTGCGCTGACTAGAATAAGTTTAAGAAAATAATGTTACAGCAGAGCTCAGAATTGGGGAAAAAATAAGAAGGTACCTACCTAAAGATGCTCAATATTAACGGTTTAAAAACTACGTTCCAAGTGTACAATTATATACTTAACACGGATTGTCTCTGTCAGTCCGCAAACAAATAATTAGTTCGTTAAGCTCCCAGTGCTTATGAGCGCTAAATACTTTGTATGTATAAAATAAAATGTCTGCTTTGAAAGTATAAAAAAAATTAAAATATTTAATATACACTTTTAAAATATTGGTATACATGTAGGCTACTTGGTGTAAATATTTCAGAAATATATATTAAGAATTCCGGTGTCTACAACTTATAATTGAAAATATAATTTTTGAAATGCAATCCAGTGGTAAATCTCATACTGTAATTTTTTAGGTCATTTTTTAAGGACTTTTTATGTCATATTTGCATATTTTTTTTAATTTTATTTTTTAATGTTTTTATGGACATGGGTAACAATCGTTATAGCAAAAAATAAGTATTTCAAATATGGTTAATCAAAATATTGAGTCCGTTTAGCTTTATATTACATATATGATATATTTTACATGTATACCCACGTTGAGCTTATAAAAAACATAATAAAATGTTTTAATACTAACCATAGTGGATATCTAATAATAATAAATGCTTGAATAATTTCTATAACTGGAATACAAAATTAAGACTTACTTGGCTAGTTCATCCTGGTCCCAAACCTCCAATGTCACATAATTGTGGCTCTTGTAGATGTATTTATAGTTTTACATGACACTCTTAATGGAAGAGCAGACCTTAACATTTATGTGTGCGTCGTACTTGGCCAAAAGGTAAGGGTTATGAAGAACTACATACTCATTACCGACCTCGTGATTTCTTAAGAGGACCACTTGACCGTTGTCTGGTCGGCGGTACTTTGGGTAACCGCCGTCCGAAACATACACAGTCTCCTCTATGTATGGTTTCGGGTAGTCTTTCGAACAACTGTTGTCCAACATGCACGGACACTGTTCACACCCTTCCACAAGGTCCGAGTATCATGTGGGACGTGACTCACGTCTGTTGGTTACCGGTTCTGGCAGGAAAACGCAAACCACGCCGTCGATGTCTTCTGCCGTGCGAAACTTACTATCCTCCGCCAGGTTAATGATTATGTGTGCGGTTGCAAACCGCGTTTCTAAAACTCTCAATGGTATAAACGTAAGCAAGAACATTACCAAACACACACATAACAGTTATGTCACCCATTAGTTCCTGTAGTTTCCTATAGAACACCCTGGCCACCAGTTCAGGCCTGTCGTTTGCCGTGCTGTGAGCCGCTAGATTGTCAATGATCTCGGGCCACCTGGGATTACACCTAAAAGTTATGAACAGGTTTACCATTATACATTTCGCTTAGTAGCCAATGGCCAAAGGATTATTATTATAAAATGGTAAAAAAAACCAATGAAATACCATTTCGCTAAACCGCTTTTGTGTATAATAATATTATTTTTCGTTACAGGATCACCTCGGTAGAATTTACATAAAAATACCTTAATGAAATGTATGAATTATACTAAAGTATGATTTTGGGCACATGTAAATGCCACCAATTTTTGGGTAGGATTTATAACATGTAAATTCCACATTTCATTGTTGACTAGTCAGATTATTATCTTCTATAAACGCTAATGCTTCGTCAATACTAATCAAAACCGGGTTTCTTGAATATGTGTACTAAAAACTTTTTTTAAATTTTGTTACAATTTGGAATTGGGTCCTCAGTATCAATCCAATAACCAGTATCTCAAAGAAATCAAACTCCTCGTAGGACGTAGGTACAAATACTGTGGCCCATATAAAACTTAACAAAGTAGTCACCAATGTCCGCCATGACTATGTCTTCTAGGCCTCATGACTATAACAGTTTATTAAATAATATAATTGTATTCAAACAGGTGATAATAATAACACTCACCGCAAAATCCTGGTATACATTTTTATATATCTTATGAAATAATTTTCGAAATTCATATTTTATAATAGAATTGAATATGAATTCTCCATGTATAGTGTTACACATCACATTCATATTCTCTCAGACGCTTATAAAATTTGAATACCAAATGTAATTTAGCACAAGTTTTAAAGTCATCAAGCGCCTCTTTCAATAAATTTATTGCAAATTCTTCATGGCTATAATACAATCATTTGAGGTTTATATATAAATATATATTATAAAATAATGTACTGTATTAGGAAAATAATTAAGGCTTACAAATTGTTATTATATTGTGAAGTTGACCTATTAAACAGAATATTTTTAATACAATGATGAACAATCTCAATACCATCATTATCAATATGTATGAACATTTTAAGTATTTTTGACTTATAATCTACCCGTCTGCCATACACTCATACCATATATCATTAATTTTTAAATCCAATAGTGGATAATTTAATTCTTGGTATGTGTTATATTCCAAATCCCTGCAAATACCAATGTCGAATATTTGAAATGTATAATATTGTTTTATTTTTTGTTTATATTTTTTACTCACTTAATTTTTTCAAATTGGATCATAAATTCCATCTGCCTACTTTTTAAAATGTTTTCTATTTTATTTTTGTAATTTTTTTTTTTTATTTATGTAGTTATGCCATTCATCCATGCATGTATTAATAAGGTATTAGTATGTTTTAAATAATTATCTTCTCATTTCATTTTATTATTTAACTAAGTATTTTAGGTTTGAGTGGATCTTGTATGTGTGTTGTATTTTTTTTTTAAGAGAACAAATTGAATAGTCAAATTATTTGTTTTTATATTTCGAACAAGGTCAATATTAAAATGTCCTTCCTTGCTGAGGGTAGTGCTAAGCATAACCATGACAAAAAGAATAATAGATCAAAAACGTCGGCGTCGCCAGTACTTACCACCGCCAATCGTCATCAGTCGGTCAGCGGCGTGTTGTGCCGATTAGCATCCACTAACCCCCTCATCGATTAAGTGTTACTTATCGAAGTATCTACTATCAAATAGTTTCTGAAATATTAACGGGAAAACCTTATTAGCTGGACTTATAACATGTAAATTTCACATTTCATTGTTGATTTGGCAGATTGTTTATATCTTCTATAGTTTCTTAATATTGATAAAAACCAATTTTTTTCCTTTCATACAAATGACACAGTTTTCTGCCCAAAATATTCTTCGCCATACTTCACTGTTATTTTCTCGCCAGGTCTAACTTTTCTGGTTTTTCTGACTATCTGGTTTTTGGGTATCAACAAACAATCCTAATTTTTCTCTAAATGAATTTCTTATTTGAATTTTTCTTTAATTTAGTAATAAATCATACCCATAACTTTTACTTGCCTTAAACATAGAATATAATGCAATGTTTATTAATAACATATTATTATTTATAGGTATCAATAATAATTATAAAAAATGAATGGTTACCTTCCATTTTTTTTAAATCCAATCGGTATTTTCATATGAAGAAGACATTTAAAAAAACGAATGTAGGCATGAAGTATAGAAAGTTCAAAACTGTTTACAGAAAATTAATGTTATAATTATTATTTAGGGAGCTTAAATTAATAGTTTTGTTTTTATTAATAAATGATTTAAATAATTACTACCTAAACCTTGATTATTGATCTAAATTTATAATGAAAGAATTCAAACTAATGTCTAATAAAATATAATATAGTAGCAAAACATAAAAATTTGGTTTTTATACTTAAGGTTTTATTTCTATTGATCTTTTTTTGATTGGTTTTTTTTTTTTGTTTTGTTTTTTTATTTTATGGTTAATTTTTCTTTGTTTATTTCAGTGACTGAGCGGGTCTACACAGGTAATGAAATGATCAATTTAACTAATTTTTTTTTTTTCATAGTAAAATTGATTTGTTAATATTGGTTATGTTGTTCGTGGGTAGATATATGGGTCTGGGTGTCCTCCAGTTCTGTGTGATACCTCGGGTCTATGTGCCCTTGTGCCCTTTGTGGAGAGAAAGTTTGACAACCTCCACGTGGTTCTCTCTGGATGCGAATACACTGCAAAGCGTATTCGTAACTAATGTCAAACGTTGGGTTAAAATTTAGGAATAAAACATATTATGCCTATTAATGGTATTACTAGGATTCTCAAAATTGATCTTTTTTAATAATATAAGTAAGAACATTACATTAAATATTGTAATGTGTTGTTTGTATTTAATTACTTATATTATTTTAATGAAATTACTATTGTATTTGTATAATGTGTTTGCTTACATTATGTTTACAATAAGAATAGCGTCTTAGTTTTTTTACGTTGACCTTTTTTTGTTTTGTTTTTTTTGTTTGTTTTTTATTTTAGGGTTAGTTTTTATTGTTTTTTTTTAGTTATTCAATGGGTCTACATGGGTAATAAAATGATTAATTAATTAGTTAAATAAATTAAATTTTTTTCATAATAAAATGTGTTTGCCCATATTGCCCACAATGTTGTTCATTGGTAGATATGTGGGTATGGGTCATGTGTCTTCTAGTTCTGTGTGATTATCCCCCGGGTCTCTATGTGCCCTGTGCCCTGTGGGGAGAGAAAGTTTGACAACCTCCACGTGGTTCTCTCTGGTAGCGAATACACTGCAAAGCGTATTCGTAACTAATGTCAAACGTTAGGATAAAATGTATTAAAACGCGTGACTAATATTTGAAGAAGTTTAAAAGTATTTGGATAAATTGACTGGTTACACAGAGCCATAGCCTCTAGAGCATTATTTGGTTTCTCGGTTGTTTGCATGAGTTTTCTCTACCATAATTTGTATTCTGCTTCAATAATTTGATTTTGACTTCCGCCATTCTGTAAATCTTCAATATATTTATTTGAAAGAATTATAATATCTTTGGTGGGACCATTTTTCCCAAATAGAGAATCGAAACCTGATAAAATCGATCGATGAACATTGAACATTTCTTCTAACTCTGTAATAAATTTGTCAAGATAAGGAAATAAAATTAATGCTCGATAATATTGTTCCGGAGTATTAAATGGTATATTGCATCTATTAGTTTGTTTTTTTGTTAATCTGGGAATTTTAATTTCAATATCGAATTTTTCGGCTACTACTTTTACTTCTTCAAATATTTCCTTAAAAACATCATCGGTGTGTGTTCGAAGTTCCTATAATTCTTTTTTTGTATCATTTGCTAATTGTACAGCCAATTTAAGATCTTTGAAAGTTTTAAACCTATACTAAAACCTTTGTTCAATACGAACAATGATATCACAAACTCTATGTCTAAAATAGAACTTCTAAGGCTTCTTGCTTTATTCTTGCCCCTCGTATATCGGGCAGGTTAAATAATAATAATATATCCGTAAAGTATAGTTAAAATGTAATGTATAATGAATACTATAAGATTTATATTATTAGACATTTCACCATTTTACTTAATTACTAATAACTAATTACTACTTTTCACTCATTGTCGCATGTACTGCTTCCGTGGCATTTTGATGTGCATAATCGTACCGATGCTTTGCACTTGCACTTCCGTGTCTTACATTTTTGTACACACGTACATCGGTCGTAGCCTTGACCACCAAATATTTTCAATGTCCTGGTTAGCTCGTTCGACTGAACCTTGGCTATGCGTATGGATAAAATAGCTCCATGTAAGCATGTTACATTAAAATTACAGGATAAGTGAGATAAAAGGATTAAATGATTATAATTAATAAAGGGACCAGCATTAAATTCAGTGCTATCTCAAGACCATTTGGGATAGGTACAGTGGCGGTCAAACGGGGGGGGGATAGATTCCCCCCCCATGAACTTTTTTTCATTAATATTTATAACAATTACATTAATTTATGTATATTTGTACTATAATGTTAAGGCGGGTCTTAGTGGCTTTTATTTAAGGAGAACAATTTAGGCAATTTCTAATCTTGTCGTAGCCGCCCGTAATCTTTGTGTTAGTCGTAAATGATTATTAGTGTGAATGCTGGCGGACGGGACGACTATGTTATATACTTATGTAGCACACGTACTACAATAGTCTTCAAAAGCATGCTCGAAAATATTTTTGAACACACGGAGACAACGTATAATGCTAATAAGCTGGCAAAAAATTAACATACTTCTAGTAATCCCATTTCAATTTTGAATTTGTTAGCCTTTACTCTATGCTTTGTTTAATAGATTTTGGAAATTTTGTATAGTTTTTGTAGTACGGTTCAAAATTCCTTTGCTTAATTTCTCAAAATTAACATGCATTTAAAGTGCCAAAAAGGCAAAAAAATTCAAAAGATTTTCCTACATATCATTTTTTTTTTCAAAATTGAAATTGGACCACTAGAAGTATGTTTTTTTTTGCCAGTTTATTGGTCTAAATGTATGAACAATGTAATCGCTTAGAACCCCCTTAATGAATTAAATTCTGTTTTTTTTTCTAATCAAAATTTAATCAACTGATAAATTTCCTCGGAATATATTGATATGACTATATTTTATACATTGTGTCATCGTATATAGCATTTATTATTATTATCTAGATTCTAGACTCATTCTAGGAACAGGGTTGTTATTATTATTAATATTTAGTTGCTTATACAAAATATACGGGAATTACCATGCTCAATGGCTAGCCACTATGGCTGTTCATCGTGGGGTTAATAAATATAACCTCCAACAAAGTACTGGACGAATTAGCGCAAAAAAACAAAAAAATAGATTTAATAATATAATTCAAATATTGTTTATATTATATTGTTATAAATAAAGTACCAATTTACCTTAATTTAAAAAAATGATGTTAGGCCTAACCATAAACTATAGTTTAATAATTAAGAAATGCATGTTAAAAAATCAGCCACATCCCCCCCCCCCCCAATGTCAAAATCATTTGACCGCCACAGGATATAAACCGTCAGTGATATAAAAATATCAGATATGAATGCTCTTTTGCAAACATTATATTCCTCAGAATTAATTTTTAAAAGAAACTTACTAGTAACATTTAGTTTTTTAACACCAGTTCTAGGTCTACAACGCACAATATAGCTTTTACTTGGATTAAACCACATAAATATGTATCTTGTTTTTCTTTTTCTCCAATATTATTAAAAATATTCAAAAGACCAACCCTGTCATCTTCGGATACTTTAGAAAAACAATTATTTTTACATATACAAGGTCTACCTGGTTTCTTTCTATTAACAACTTTTCCAGTTTTGCTTGTGTACTCCAAACGAAGAGCTTTACTGGTCTTAGCTTTATTCCTTTTCCATGTACTTAGTTTTCGATGCCTCTTCTTACATTTTCTTTCACTATCAACTATATTTTCTTCATCAGTGCTAGATGCTTCTATTACATGTAATGAAGTAGATGGAAAAATGTGTTTTTGTTCAAAACCATTAGAATAATAATTTGTATTATTGTCATCACTGTCATAAGCTAATATATTAGAAGTAGCTTGTTTATTATTATTTGAAAATGTTGATGTATTTGAATTATTGTTAGTAGCCTTTCGATCATTTTCCATTAGTATCCTATAAGTGTCCTCATCAAAATCAGATACTGATAAACTCGAATCAGTCCTCATTCCTCCTATAATAAAATCTGGATCGGAATCCTTGTCATCGAATACACTTAAAGAATTATCACTAATTCTTTTAAGAAAAATAAATATTAATTAAAATGAATTTGTAATAAATCAACAATATAGGTGCTTGATTATTTGAAAAATATTTAGTACCTATTAATAAATATAAACTGCTGATTTACTTTGTTGATAGTAACTAGATACTTCATTTGATTAAAGACAGTGGTATCATTACAACAATACTTATTAATTACTAAAAACTATATCATCGTAGGACTCAAACAAGCAATAAAATATATTATTATAATAAAAAAAAAAAAACGTTATATATTTTTATTTTAATATTACATAAAAAAAACTATGTTTTTATACCTGGTTATTGCAACGGATAGAATACCAAAATTTGAATAGAAGTGTTGGTAGGAATAACCAGTTACGTCCGGACTTATTTGGTTTTTTGCGCCCGATAAAAAAAATGGATAGGTATAATATAATGTTTCAATGGATACGTCCGGACGTATCTGGTTATTGCACCCAACAAAAATTTAAAAACCAGTTTTATCAATTTTATTTCAATACTATTCATCGAGCGTATTCGGTTTTTGCACCTATCGATAGAGATTTTTTTTTCTGAATATTACTATAATAAAACATACGATTTCCGAATATAAATGTTAAATGAATTCCGATTATGTTAACTTTGATAATGATGTGGTGCCAACTTCAGAACCATTAAGTGATCAAGAACTTATTTCTTCATTGAATAACCAACCCGAAAAACCCGAGGAAAACTATAATAGTGAAGAAGCTGATACTCCTGATGAAGATTTATCTATCAGTGCAATTTAAATGTTATCAAATTATATGGTTCTGAATAACGTTCAAAAAGTTCAAAAACAAATTTTAAAAAACTAAAAGAAAAAAAAAGAGTATGATTTTTATACAAACAAATTTTAAACTAAGATAACAGATTTGTTTAAAACAATGTAAATGTTATTCTAAAATGATAATTCAATAATTAAATATTTTTTTGTTATCTTTATTTTTTTCTGTATGTATTGAAGTTACGATTTAGTAGTAAAAATATAACACATCAACTGTAATAAAATATGTTTATATAATCGAGTTTTTAAATTTTTTTTTTCGTCGGTTACAATTACAATTGGTTATTATGACCAATTTTTACCAGTCCTTTGAATGTCATTATAGACAGTTTCTACTGTATATTAAATTAATCATGTCCAGTTATTTACCTTTTTACTGAATTGTATACATGATTATATAACATTTTAAGTACAACCGCTTGATTTTAATGTTTATAACCATCTGCTGACCAAAATGGAAACATAAATATTCGTAATATTATGTAATAACTAACTTGATACTTAAGATTTGCATATTTCAGCTGGCTACCATTTACTTATACATTGGTATATACTATTTACTATAAATTATATATATATATCTTGAATCCTACACATATAGATGGATGATTTCTGGGAGGACGTCCCAATCACAGTTCTTCATTTTTGGTGCGCCACGTTAGGCATTATAGCTTGGATCGCTGTCGCTGCCGTCTTTTGTAATACTCGTGTTTGGATACCAATCAGTATAATATTCGTTATCCTGCTGACTACGACCTTGATCAATTTGTCAGGGACACCGTCTACCAGGACTCTTACCACTCGGTAAATTGCTTCCAACGGTGACGGGTAGGAAATTAGAGCTAATAATATGTCTGTTGCCAAATGATCGGAATTAAAGAGAATTTGTCGTTTATAAATCCCTAGATTTTTGACAATTTTTTTTATTTAATTTGATTATATCATATTCATCATTCATGAACTGTTCTGCACAAATTAAATTTGAAAATCCCATGATTTTTATAACGAATTTAGAGAAATGTGTGAGACATATTATAACATCTATGTCATTACAAAGATCACGGACCTATTAAAGTGCCTTGTGCATGGTGGATGTATTGATGAATATTATAAAACCTAATAAAAAATATTACACACAATATCAACGAGTAGTGTGTTCTTTATTACCTTTATTGGATTAGCATCAGATATCAAAGTGTGAAAACCATACAATTTTACAATATTGAATGCTTTATTTCTGAATAAATATAATTTCCTTTCATTCATTCAAAATTGTTTTATTGTCTCTTTATTAGAAACAAATAATAACTACTAAATGGTTATTTTTGAATTTTTTAAAAATAAATTTAAACGTTTATGAATCAATTTTTCTTTAGACCATAGAAAACTGAGGCTATTGCCTATTAATATAAACATGTATTACATTTGAAAAAACTGCACTACAATATCTGAAATATACTTCGAATTAGAGCTACTGACTTTCCAATAAATTAACTTATATGTTACTTATATAGTTATATATATACTAGCTATAAGTGTAGCTATAGAGATACAGCTTACAAACCTCGATAAAAAAAATACCGAACTATCTACTGTAAAAGATTTTACGTCATCGTATGTAATATAAATTTAATAAGCGTATACACCTGTGGAGTACCTATACATATATATTAGACGTACGGGTCGACGATTGATTGCCATTATGTTAAACGTCCTCGGCGTGTGACTATTATTATTACGTAATAATATATTATTTCTGTTATTATTATTATTTTAACAAAGTCATTCCTTCTGATCGCGCGAAATTTACATATAAACCGTCCAGAATTTTACCAATAGATACTGTTAGCGTGTATTATCATATAGGTATACACTTCACCTGAAGAGGCGGGCGGTCTCGGATATCGGGACTTTCGATATTTTCACTCTTCGACAGATAAACACTAAGAATACATATGTTATATTGCGTTACGAGTTACAAGTGGACTTTCAAGTACATATCTGTATCGTGAATATGATGACGTTATTATATTGACACGACGTGTACAATCGTGTTTTGTCCACTTCACGAAAACGGAATCTGCTCGTTTTGTGCTCCTTGTGAAATTTAATTTTTTTATTTACACAACGTTCATGGATTACTTTTAGTGCGACGGATAGTATATATATTTTTTAACATTTATTTAAAAATACACACTGTAAATATTATTTTTACAATAAGAGTAGTGGTACTTCTAGAATATTTAAACATGAAAAAGGTTTGTAATAGGTAGGTACTTGTGTTGAATACCTGCAAATGGTAACACTCTAAGAACGAAAGTATTTTTTATCATTATTATTTTTTGGATGATTAATGAGGGCTTTGCACCATCGTGGTTAGTAGTCTTGAAGTCTTCTGATTGGATTTTCAGAAACGATGTTGGAATTTAGCATAGAAATTAAATGAAAAAACACAAATAAAACAGCATAGTTATGATTAGGTATGTGCGCAATCATATTTTTAAAGTGAAAAAAAACTATATTATTATTTAGATATTAACAAGAAATAATTATCTTTTATCTAGAAACTGGTTTTTTACGTGTCACAACGTCATTTAAAAAAAGTTAAATTTAATCAGTCAATGGAAGTTAACATTATTTTAGTAACAACAGGGATGGTAAATGTGGAAAAAAATCGTTAACATTTAAAATAAAATTTCTCATTTTAATTCTCTATAATACTTATTAAATACCGCGTTTAAGGTCGCTATGTTTTACTACGTCCAGAAAATAAACGTGAAACATATTTATTCCAAACCCAGCTGGATTATATTACATTTCTACGTATTTCACTCCATCTAAAAATGCATAAATGATGTGAGACAAGGGCACATTCGTTTTAATAAATCGAATCGAGATGTCAACTTGTGCAAATTAGGTATAATGACCCAGTTTGTTGCTTCGAACTGTTGATATATTACGGTAAAACAATATTTTATGTGAAGTACCTATATATTTGTCTGCATGCAGTGTTAATTAATTTTTGAAAGTCAGTATAATATAACCCTAGTTCAGGACGCGGTGCGCTTTTTGAATGTAATATAATATGACTATAATGGCATCCCTTTTGTTATGGCATATTATAATATGTGACATGTGTAGATGTGTAATTGTATATAATATTAGGTAGGTACATAAAACAAAAACACACCACTAAAATATTCGCAGTATTCGCATGAACACTAAAATATTTTATTTTAGTCAAAAGTATAACCAACTTACTACTTATAATTCATTATGACGTGTGTGGCTAACCTAACCGATAGGTATTAAAATCGGACAAATGAATATAATATAGTATCTTATGTATTGGTTACGTTGTGATTCGCGTTTTATAAATAAGTATACATGTAGGTATATTGTATGAAGTCCTAACTGATAGGTTAGACACCTAACTAACCTTACTAAATTATCATGATAAATATATGAAAATTACAATTCATTAAGAATGCTTTTATAGTTTATTGATTTGTTACCCATGAACTATAGGGTTACTTACTTTTCAATTAATCATCCAACAGTAGGTATATATATTTTCAATATATATAGAAAAACTTTCTGACTGTATTTTTGCTCAATAATAAACACTCAATAGTTGCATATAGGTTATAGTTCATGCTATGCGAGTTAACGTTTAATTGACAGTTGTCGTTAAGTTAGCACACATGTTGTCGGTTTAGTAGTTACCAGTTAAGCGTTATGGAGAAAATCGGCATTTAAACTCGCGGTTAATGGCCTATGACCTAGAACATAATGTATAATAAAAACACCGCAGGGTGGTCTATTGAAACCCAGTACACTCGTTTTATCAATTATTTTTTGGATTTCTAAGTAAAAATTACAATACATTTTGGTGAAATATTTAGGTTAGTACCATTTAATATTTATACACCGCGATGATTACAGAGTCTAACATCATATACCTACTAAGACGTGTTTTTTTTAATAACTTAACTTTTGTTTTAATATTTGATATATTTTAGGTATTTAATGTTTTTATAAAAATATTCTGCTTTAGATAATAATTCAGAGTATGAAATTAAAAATACAAATTGTCACAATAAACCTAATAAAATCATCAAAAACAATTGCAAAAATGTTTTTATTCAAAAACGTTATTCAACTAAGCCTATCTTAACATTACTTCTACTGACTATATAAACACTGTCTTAAACATTTTTTTTTCGGAGTCCCCAAAAACCTAATGAAATAATCGATGTGGCTCGGTGGTTTCAAAATGAACAGGTTTAACGAATATTATTCATTCTCGCTTTGTGTGTAAGTACATATGTAATATTTATAATACATTTGTATATACAACTACACGTGTCACGGTTTGTTACACGACGATAATAATAATAATATGACGTTGTGTGTCGGCGCGTGTTCGCGGAACGCCATCGTCGTGTGTTAAGGAATCAAAGAGAGAGAGAGAGAGAGAGAGAGAGAAAGTGAACGAATTAAAAACAAAAATCAAAAACGTACGACGACGGACTATTTCCTGCGTTGATGATTGAAATCGGAAACGAGACCACCGGACTGCGGGGGGGGGGGGGTGGCTGGTAGACGAATATTTTACATTTCAGACCGCCCAGACGAGCCCGGACGTACTCGTCTCGGCCGACGGCGACGATGACGTCTCCTGTGTACGATATTTAATGTAATATTATTATCTTTGGCGTCGCCGATTTCACTCGTTAAACGATTACATACCGCACCCTATACCTATATCATTGTCGAGGAGTCCGCAAGCAGGCGCGGATTCAGGGGGGGGGGCTATGGGTGCTCGGGCACCCCCTGTCGTCTAAACCACCAATACAATTAATTTGTATTATAAACTACGTAATTTATGTTATGTAAGGTATAATTTATTTTTTTTTAAAAGCACCCCCTGTTAAAATTTTCTGGATCCGCGCCTGTCCGCAAGTATACCTATAAACTGTATGCGACGATTGTTTTACCGACTTAACGTTATGTACTTATGTGCAATGTGCCCTAGGTCCGTCCGATGTTCCAAGCAATGCGTTTGCCCTAAAAACTGACTATAAACACGCGTATCACACAATTCCGTATGTGGCGGATTGGCAATAGAAAAAAAAAATTCTCTAAAATAAAATTTTAATTTTGTTATGTACCTATATAGGTAAGGTGGTAGGTATCTGATATTTTAAGATTCTAAATTTTTATATTAAATGTATAGTATGATACTTTTTTAGTATATTTATACACACGTGGTCCATTAAACTCCATTACATATTATTTTGATATAATAAAATAAAAAACTACATATATATAATTTAAAAAAGTTTCTATACGCCTATGTATTTATAATTTAACTTGTTTTCTTAGATCTTGGCAAGTTGTAAAACGTATTACCTACCCTCTTCCTGCTATTCAAACTAATGTTAAAAATTAATAAAATATTATGAGTCTTACATAGATATGTTCTTGAGCTGGATGTAACTTTTTTTTCTGACCGTAACTGATTTCGGATAACGCTTTGTTTATAAATGGTTACTTATGTAATATTTTATAGTTCATAGACAAAATTAACCTATTGTCTAATTTCATAACAAAATGTCGTAGAACACTACTCGATATCTTTCCTCTGCAGTGACAATGTTTTCTGGTTCCTTGTCAACACGGAATTCCCAAAAACATATTTATGATTTGTAGATTTTTCTCGTAGAGGAAAAATATCGAATAGCGTGCTACGTTTTATATTTGTTTTTTTTTTATTACAATATCTAGCAATTATTTTTTTACTGATTGATTAAAAAAAAAAAACAATTTAAAATATCAAATGTATGAAACCTCAAATATGCTTAAAAATGTAATATTTGATTTTACATACAGGATCATGAACCCGATTTGTTGGTACATAAATAATAAGCTATTTTTTTTTTTACCAACCGATAAAAAGCGTAAATATATCTTAACCCTTACCACGAGTAAGAAACGAGTAATATCCGTGGACAATAATTATACCATAATTGGTAGTGATCTGCGATCGAGAATTTTCATATAGCGAATTCGTTGATAACAAACAAATTTAATATTCAGTCACGATCCCGCAACATATATGTGTGTGCAACAATGCAATATAATTGGTAGGTATAATTTATAATACTATGTGACCAACCAAAATTGACGGTGACCTGCGGCTACTTGCTTAGGTACATTGCTTACATTGTTATGAGAATGTTGTTTGGAGATAGGTATTCTGTAACTGAATCTGGGTAGGTGAGTATCGCTGTTTGGATGTAATGGGGACATAATATGAACACCGCTCCCGAAGTCGTCGACCGTTAATGTGGAAGCAGTCGATTTAGTTTTGTAAACCTAAGTACCTACAAAAAAATCTAATTTTTTCCAGTGTGTTGGTTTGAGGGTCGACAATATGTTATTGCCAAACCAAAGTCGAATGTTACGTTA